>CM028382.1:104917970-105258915 GCA_013146195.2 Codonopsis lanceolata | reverse complement strand
GTTAAGAAATAGGTCCCCAATGCCACTTGGTGTTTTCTTAGTGGAGATAGACAAAGCATGCATGTCAATATATCAAAAGATACAACCTTTGGAGATTTGTAAGAAATATAAAAAGTACTCTGCGATCAAAGCACTCAGTGTCATTTACCTAAATAAACACCCTAATTCTTGAATTTAATGTTTTCCAACATAGATGAAAAGTAAATCTTCCTACTATCTAGTATAATCTCTGCTTGAGAAATTTTAGATGATGAGGGAAGAACAGTGTACATGCTACCCCTGAAAATAACGTCCCAGGGAAGGAAGCTTATACATAATCCTAAAAATGCAAGCAATGAAAGAAGTTAAACTCTTACCTGTCGAAAGGAAATTGTCAGGAAGCTTAAGTATTTTAGCAAGCCAATCCAAAACAATCATTTCTAGTTCCGTTGCTGCAGGAGAAGTTATCCAACTGAATCCCACCATGTTAATACCGGCACTAAGCATTTCTCCCAGAAATCCAGCCACACTGCTATTTGAAGGGAAATATGCAAAATAATCTGGGCTTTGCCAGTGGGTTACGCCTGGAAATATCTTCGCCTGAACATCTGCAATAACATTTGAAGAACATAGTAAATTACAACATTGAAGTAGAGAAACGGATGTATACATTATCATTTCATTGTTCTTTCTTAAATATAAGTAACTCCGTCCAAAAGTGAGTATTTGTTTTTGTTCATGATCATAAAACAAAAGGACATTCATTTTGGAAGGGAGTAGTTATTCTTATGAATAGATCAAAAAAAGAAGTTAGGACTAATTGAGAAGCTTCACCTCCAAGAACATCTTGCAATGACTCGGGCTGGGTTGGTGCAGAATCAGGGAGGAGTTGATGCAGATACCGGCTGCATTAAACAGCATATTAACAAAAGTAGAAATTGAAATTTTATTAATGTCAGATAACAAAACTGCATTCGGAGTGGTTAACCATCTATCTGGTAACTTAAGCCGTAGTGGGAGAGATGGCAAAGGCACTAAGGCAAAGACTTTGGAGGTCTTTGGTTCTAATTCTCATACCAACAAGAGATCACGCTTAGCTCGTAAGAATTTATATAGGCAGCATGGGTAATTCCTACATCTATCTCTTCAACTGGACAGTCTGGACTGCCACTAAAGAGACCAGCAAAGATTGACTAACAGGAAGAAAACTTGAACATTGTTCAGTGACATTTTAATAATTGATGTAAAGTAGTGAAAATCCTGGAAAGAAACCCAACAAAAAAAGGAAAGGAAGTGAAATAATAGTAATACTAGTATACATGATACATGAATGAAGATAGAGTAAAAAAGAAAAGAAAGTGGGAAACCTCGACTTGGCTGAGAACAGGGAAATCCTCAATGTGCTTGTAGTAATCAGCAATAAAATCAACCATCTTGTGAGCATTTTCCTAAGTTGCTCTGCATCCATTGGCTTCAACCCACCCTCCCTACATAGTACATAGTACATACATACAGTAAGGAAGAAAATAATCAATCACCATAGCCAAGAAAAAAACAAACAAACAATTTGGTATGTACGTAATAAAGTCTATTCATCATTTCACGTACAAATTCCATAATAGTTCATGAAAAAGAAATGTAACTTACATTTTGTGGCTGGGGAAATGGGACGGGATTGAAGTTGAAGGGTGTTCTGATTAAATAAAATGAATCTTCTTTCTTTCTTTCTTTCTTTCCTATTGCCTATTGGGTAAGAAGGGGGATTCTTGGGTTTGGAGAGTGTGGACAAAACAAAATGTAGTTTTTAGAAATACGTGTTTCAAGAAATAGCCGGCTCTGATTTGGATATTTGTGGCCTTGTTTGTTGGGAATCTTTATTTTTTAAATACTAGTACACGAGTTCGTGTCATAGGAACAGGAACGGTGTCAGTATGTGATCAATTCAATGAATAGTCGGGATAAACAAAACCAATAATCGGTTGGATAATTCAAACAAAACTCCCAACAAGGTTTTATATGTAATTATAAATGGGTAATTCAAACATAACTTATAAATAAGAGGTTTATTTGTAAATCACATACTAACGAATCAATCTCCCGATAGTCGGTTGTTTAACAACATGGTAATTTCTGGACCGTTAGAGGCGCGAGCCACCCCTCTTTTATAATATAGATAGAAACAGTTATAGAGTGCGTGTCTCGCACCGCAATAATTCAGTTTTTTTTCATAATAATAATATAACATTTAAACATTATAATTGCATGTTAAACTCATCAATAGTTATAATAATTTAATTTAGAAAAATGCCAAAAAGTCTCACTCAAAAAAAATTCATATAAAAAAAGTCTCAAAAATATTTACTTTATCTAAAAAGTCCCAAAGTTAAACTCTTAATACTAAAAAGTCCAAAACTTAATGTTTCTACTAACATTGTTAGAGTATGAGGTTTTATTTGGAAAAAAAAAATTAACTTCATTGATTTTAATGATTCAATATTTTGGATAAAATAATAATAATAATAACAACAACAACAACAACAACAACAACAACAACAACAAATAACTTACTATTAATAATAACAATACATTAAAAAAATTAGGATTGTTATTAATAATACTATCTATATTATAAAAGATATCATAGGCTAATTAACGGCCCAGATCTGTCAAACACAACTGTCCAGATTAATTAGTAAATATGTGAGTTATATATAAACCATCAGTTATGAGTTTTGTTTGAATTACCCTCTCTACAACCAATAATTATGTAATAAACCCTCAGTTATGTTTTTTTTTAATTATCCTCTCCACAACCAATTACAGTTACATGAATGTTTTCCTCTAATACATTTTTTTAACCACATCCTTTCGTTTGAGTTAACAAGGTGGTTATTTATAATTTATTTCAAGCATTCATTGAGTTGTTTTAATGAGATATTTGTTTGTAAGTTTTGTAATTAATTTTTGTAATTTTAAATATTTATATTTTAATTTTATTATTAATATTTAGTTTGTAGTTTCTTAATTAATTGTTATCGTAATCAACCATCTCAAATTAATTTTTATCCGACCTAGATTTATTTTTTAAAAAATATTTATTTGTAAGTTTTGTAATTTTAAATATTTGTATTTTAATTTCTTTCTTTTTTAAAAATGTGTTCTAAGATTTCCTTAATAGTTTGAAATATTTGTGATTTCAAAATAGTCTTTTGTTAGTTCACTATGTCTCATTTAATTTATTTTATATTTTTTGTTTGCTGTGATTTTCATTTTTAAGTTTATTTCAATTAACATGTGTTGTGTTGGTGTGTGTAAGAGAAAATGTTTTTGGATACTTAATTATACTCTTTTTGGATGAGTTACAAAATTTTACAATGAATAAAATGTTTTATTTCTTTAATTTTTGGGAAGTCATTTTTTGTATAGTGTACATCCCTAAAAAATCTCAAGTATATCCCTAATTTATTCTCATAATGCTCAAGTATATACTAATTTATTCTCATACATGCTCGATCACGTCTACATTGATCACGTCTATCGACATGTCATAGGCACGCTCCCGAAATCTAGTTATTATTTATAATCAATTAATAATGATTACAATGTTATTGTTGTTGTTATTATCATTATTTTTTTTTAACCAGGTTGAATCCTGGGGTAGTAGTTCCGGTCCCTCATTGCTATTACCAGGAAAATCGCAGGATGTGCCCGAAATGATACAGGGTTTGAGAACATTGCAACTAATAACACATACAAGGTCCAACCTCAAAAGAAAACAAAGTGTTTCCACCAAGTATCGAACCCACGCTGCATGCCTCCAGAATCTAATGTTATTGTTATTGTCATTATTATCACTACTACTAATAATATTGCTACCAAAATTTCATAAATGTGTAAAGGTTAACTTTTAAAATTTAATGAAAAGATTAATTTGAGATTTTATGGATTGAATAGTTGTTTTAATCATTAGGAAATGAATTTCTTAAATAGACTTTTGGTATTTAATAGTAATAATGTTAATGAAGATAATAATATTACTATTATAATAACAATATTATTGTTATAAAATAATAATAATAATAGCAATAGTAATAATAAAACTAATATTATACAATTCTTATCATCATTGTCATAAATGAAAAGAAAAATAAATTTTCATCCAAATAAAAGTTTTTAACATAACTGCGTTAGTAGACACCTTAAAATTTGGAATTTATGGTATTAAAAAAATTGAGACTTTTAAAATCATTATTCATTTTCTAACAATGTTAAATATTTCTTTTCTATTTCTATTGATAATAAAAGTTTAAGACGTTTATATAAAGACTTTTAAAACAAATATTTCTTTCTAACCATGTGGTATACATATTTTCTATTGGTAATAATATTATTTTTAAAACTAACACTAATTTCTAACAAATGTGAGATACATCATTCTATAGTAATAATAGTAGTCTTTTTTATATATATAAAACTTTTAAAATCAACATATCTTTCTAAACAATATGGAATACATCTCTTCTATTGGTTATAATATAAAAATAATAATAGTAGTAGTTTTTATCTAAAGAGGTTATCTGAAACCAACATCTCTTTCTAAACAATGTGTGATACATCTCTTATATTGATTTAATAACATAAAAATTTCTTTTATCTAAATACTTTTATAACTAACATCTCATTCTAAACAATGTGCATGTGATGCATCTCTTTTATAATCAATGTGAGATACTTTATCTAAAAATATTTTAAACTGATATCACTTTCTTGATTAATGTGAAATACATCTTTTCTATAGGTAATAATAAGTCTTTTATAAAAAGACTTTTAATACATACATCGTTTTCTAACCAATGTGGAATACATCTCATCATTTAGTAATAATAGTAGATGTTTTTTATCTAAAAATTTTTAAAACCAACATTTTTTTTATATAATGGGATATATCTTTTTTTCTTTTCTTTTATTGACGATAAAAGTATAAGTCTTTTTATCTAAAGATTTTTAAAACTAACATCATTTTTTAACAAATGTAAGATGTATCTCTTTTATTGGTAATAATAGTAATTTAAAACAAACATCAATTTATAACAAATGTGGGATATATCTCTTCTATTGCTAATGATAGTAAAAGTCTTTTATTTAATCTAAAATAATTTAAAATCAACATAAATTTTCTAACCACCGTAAAATAAACATCTTATATTGGTAATAACAAATGCAATAGACACATATGCACTTTAGAAGAAAGTCAAATAATAGAACTGGCATCGCGTTTCTTCACTTTGCCAACCCAAACTAATCAATTGGACCATGGTTGAATTTGACTATTTCATTCAGGACCTAAAGAATAAATCAAAGGGTGTGTGTGTGTGTGTGTGTTTAAGGTATGGTATGCAAAGTATGTAAAAGAAATGAGAAAGGTTAAATCTTTATATTACTATTAACAGTTCACATGCCTTACATTGGCATCAGCATTATTGGATTTTTTTTGTCTTGAAAAGACTGTGTTAACATTCTGATGTCTAGCATTGTCATCGACATTATTGGATTTTTTTTCTTGAAAAATTGTGTTCAGCTTTTGATGCCTAGTATTGGCATCAGCATTATTGAATTTTTGTTGTCTTGAAAAAACTGTGTTAACAATTCTAATACATAGCATTGGCATCATCATTATTGGAATTTTTTTGTCATAACAGTCCGGATGAGATTTGTCTTCATTAATGACATTTTTGTCATTTGGCAACCAATTTGTAGTTATATGAAATGTTCAAAAAATTGATGGACCTAGATGAAAACATGTTTCTAAAATTGTACCAATTTGAAATTTGCCCAAAAAATTATTTTTGAAACTTAACATCATTCTAAACTTAAGCCTGACCCTAATTTTTTAGAAAAAATTACAAGCCGGTACACCTTTTAAAACATGTTTTCAAATAAATCCAGCTATTTTTTAGACATATCTTTTAGGTACAATTTTAGTGTGAAAGTACATAACTACCCTCTGCTTTGAAGTTCAAGGTGTACAAGCCCAATAAACCAGTTTTAATTAAATATACGCCTTATTTAGAAAGAGAGAGAGAGAGAAATGGCGACTTTTCGTCGTTCGTACTGTTCTTCGTCTACATCTTCATCAGCTTACTCGAAATCATTTCAATTTGTTTTCTATGTTAATCTTGTCTTCAATATTTGTCTTACTTGTATATGCTCTGCCTTTTGGAACTACTGCCTTTATTCTGTAATTTCAATCTCACTTGCCCCTTTTTTAATTTTATTGCAGAAAGGTAATTTTATTGCAGGAAGCTCGGTCCATAGGATAGCGGTTGAATGGCCTCGGCCTTGGTTGGCTTCCCAGATTAACATTTGCGCCTCTCTCTCTCTCTCGTTCTGGCTCTCTGAGACTCTTAGTCTCACACTTTCTTTCTTCTATCCTCAGATCTGGCGCAACCCGCACGACGGAGAACGGAGTCGATCGCGACGACGAAGGGAACTGGCGATGGCCGACTGGCTCGGTTTGGCGTCTCTACTCACAAGAAATTACTTAATTAGGGATTGATAACATACAATTTTAAAGGGGCGAGGACGAGGAGAGCCGAGGATCGAATGACGAACTCACAAATCGGTCGACGGAGGCAGGGGACAAGTGACGCGGAAGTGATATCTTCGCAGGCTTGCAATTTTGTTTGTTTTGAGTGTTTGATCGTAACTTGTGGAGAGATGCAAGAGATTGTGATATTTAAATGGGATCAAATCTGATGCCAAGATTTGGCATCATGTTGATTTCTGATGCCTGGCATCAGGTTGATTTCTGATGCCTGGCCTTAGGTTGATTTTTGGCATCAGGTTGATTTCTGATGCCTGACATCAGGTTGATTTCTGATGCTAAGGATTGGCATCAGAGTTTTCATTAATGACATTTTTGTCATTTGGTAAGCAATTTGTAGTTTTATGAAATATGTAAAAAATTAATGGTCCTAGATGAAAACATGTTTTCAAAATTGTATCCACTTGAAATTCCCCCAATTTTTTATGTCCAAAGTGCTCAATGACCAATGAACTAGTTTTTAGCTCACTCAACCCTTACCCAACTCCTAAAAAAGCCCTTGAACCACATCTCGACCCTTCATCATGTCTACAGTTTGCTACCATCAATATTGGCTATTTGAGCTTTTAATATAGAAAAAATTACGGGTCGGTACAATTTTAAAACATGTTTTCAAATGAATCCAGCTATTTTTTGGGCATATCTTTTAGGTACAATTTTGGGGCAAAAATACGTCACCGCCCTTGTCCTCGTCCCACACTGACCTGGCAACCCACAAGACTAACCATCCTCCTACCACAAAGTGTTAGTCAAAAACACTTTCGAAATTCCTTTTCCCACTTTTAGCTTGGTCCTATCTTTTCTCTCTGGATTTTCTTCTTTCTTTTTTTCTGGAGGAGTGAAAAAGAGATCTTGAATCTCTTCTTTCTATCAAATCAATATCAATGTTTACTTGAGCCTGGGTAATGCGTCATGCAACTTTCATTGCCACCAAGATAGCCAGGAATCAAAGAATTGTTGAGGGAAAAGGTGCCATAATTTTTGGTCTTTGGATTTATAAGTCAACTTGTCGCCTTTCTAATGCAGCAAAAATGAAGCTCTTTATTTTTCTTTACTTCATCTGTTCACCGGAGCTCGTGCTTTATTTTTCAACCTGTCGCATTTCTTTACTTCATCTTTTACTCCAAGCTCTTTATTTTTCTTTACTTTATTTTTCTGAAACTTAAGGGATGCGGTCGGCAATGGTGGACTTCACCGGAGCTCGTGCTTTGATTGGTCAAAGCTTGGAGCAGGACAGATGGTGGACTTCATCGGAGCAGGACAGATGATACTGAAGTTGGAGATGGTGGGACTCGAAGTGGATGTTGGGATTTGGGCATCAAAGAAGACCGAAGATGAAGATGTTGAACTTTCTGTCCTTTTAACTTCACAAACATTTGCAGATCAAGTTTATTGTGGACGGAGAAGGGAGGAACGATCCTGATGTCATGAAAATTCACGTTGCACAACCTGATGTCTGGGTTTGTCAACCTGATGCATGGATTGAGCATTTTTGAATTTTTTTGGTCTTATAAAAAACTGTGAAAACTGTTCTGATGTCAAACCTTGGCATCAGTATTTTTGATTTTTTTTTGGTTTGAATAAACTGTGAAAATAGTCATGATGCCAAGCCTTGGCATAAGTATTTGTGAATTTTTTTGGCTTGAATAAACTGTGAAAATAGTCATGATGCCAAACTTTGGCATCAACATTTTTTGTTTTTTTTTTGGGCTTGAATAAAATGTTAAAACAATCCTGATGCCAAGCATTAGCATCAGCATTTTTTGGTTTTTTTTTTGTTTGAATAAACTATGAAAACAGTCCTGATGTCAAGTCTTGGCATCAGCATTTTTGAAATTTTTTGACTTGAAAACAGTTCTGATGTCAAGCCTTGGCATCAACATTATTTGGTTTTTTTTAGGCCGGATGAGATTTGTCTTCATTAATGGCATTTTTGTCATTTGACAACTAATTTGTAGTTATATGAAATGTCCAAAAAATTGATAGACCTAGATGAAAACATGTTTCTAAAATTGTACCCACTTGAAATTTGTCATTTAATATATTACATGTGTTTTGTGTACGTGTCTAATGTCAATATATACATACATATTATTTGCGAGAAAAGGAGCCAATTAACATATCCAATCTTTTTTAACTTAAAGTAATTTAAAGGGTGAAATGCGGGTCGATTTACTTTGGACAATTTTCAACTGTTAAAAATGTTCAATACTTTTTAACTGAAAAAGACACTTTAGGGCAAAATGGTGACTATACCCTCAATGAATAGAACACACGCACGCAATAGCATCCGTTCATGCAATGGAATGCATGATTTGGAAGCATGATTACGTGCATCGCGATTCTAAATTGATGTATCACAATTCAATTTTAAATTGCGATGTGATTCCAAATCAATGCATCGCAATTCAAAACAAAAATCGAGATACATGATTCAAAATTTTGTATCTGCCATATCTAGTTCATAAATGGAATCACGATGCGTTGATTTGGAATCACGACGATGACTCGAAATTGTGTAATTGTCATAACAATGCGATTCCAAATTGATTCATCGTGATTCAAAATAGAATTGTGATACATGATTTTGAATCACGATGCATAATTCCAGTTTTTTTAACTGCCATATTCATTTCATAACGATGCATCATAGTTCCAAATTGATGCATCACACTTCTAAATCGATGAATCGCACTTCAGAGTTGATGCATCACGATTCAAAAAGGTATCAAAAAACAAACAAGTTTCTATTCGGAAATTTCATCGAACAATTTACATACACCACTACTAAACAAAATTTAACATGAATACAAAAGGATATCATGTCCCCAACCTAAGTAGTATTACAGAAACACATTAGCTAGCAATTGAGATTTCTATATAACAAAATTTAACTCGAATACAAAAGGACATGTCCTCAACCTGTGTAGTATTACAGACACATACAAGCTGACAATTGAGATTTTCGAGTTGATTCCCGTTTCGTTGTCCCAACAATTGTAATTTACGAACAATTTAGGAACAATAACAATTTTTGTCATTGTATGATAGACTTCGGGAATATGAGAAGAGACAAAGAGCTGAACCAAAACGAAGGCATCATAAATAGAACTTGAAGCTGTCGTTGACGAAGAATAAAGTATGAAGAGAAAATGACTAGTTTCACGGTTCTGTTGATAGGGGGAGAGACATTTTAGGAGGAATTTAACGAACGTGCCTTAATGCAGTTAAAAATATGAGGCACTAAAGCGATTAGAAATTTGGGAAAAGTGATCGACCTACAATTTGTCTTAATTTAAATCAAGGGTGAAATCAGTTCGGGCTGGTAGTCAACAGAGAAAGATTTTTCAATGAATTACTCATAAGTCTTCCTCAAGAATTCCTTAAGAGAGAGAGAGATTGCATTTCTCAAAGAGATCTTAGTTCCTCTTATACGTGGGCAAGCGCCGGTCTCTTTTTAAAAGTTTTCAATTGCTCCATTCCACCATGTTTTTATAAACTAGAAAAATATATTTTTGAGGGCAAAAAGATTACGATACTCTTAATGAACCAAACACGCATGCGTAAAAGTATTAGTCAGTGCATCATTTTGCATCGCGATGCACAAATTCAAATCTAGTTGGTGCATCGGGATTTTTCAGCATCGAGAATCCAATTTGTGCATATGGATTTTCTGCATTGCAAATCCAAATATGCGTCACGATTCAAATTGATTCACTGCGATGAAGAAATTGATGCATTGCAAATTTGCAATGCATATATTGATGCATCACGATTCAAATTGGTTTCATCTGTATCTCTTCCGCCTTCTTCCTCATTTTCTGTTGTAAGCCTTGTCTTTCCTGCTCCACCTGATCAAAAAAAAAAGCATAATCCATTCCTATATCATACTTAATTAATAAAAAAACTCGTTTACCATTTGGGGACATTGCCCCAAACCCCCACGATGGGACGTTGTCCCCTTAATCCTCTTTTTGTTGGCGCAACAATTGTGATTTTTGAATGATTTAAGAAGAATATGATGTAGTTGTAGAAGAAATGTTGGAAGAAGAAACACTAGAGCCAGAAGCTATGAAATGAGACAAATTTGGGCATTTTAAAAATAATTTTACAAAAATGACATTTTCGGTTAAAGAAAAGAAGACCGGACTGAAGGGATTAAAATTTAAAAGTTTGACAAAAAGATAACGACCAACAATTTTCCGTTAAATCGGAGTTTGTTTAGGCCATTGAAGGTAAGCCCATTTTAGTACACTCGTGAGAAGCTTTTTGCTTTTCGATTGGGCCATCAGAGCAAACCCACAACCATATATTCCCGTTCCTACGTCGTCGCCAATGGCGGCATAAGCCAATCCCTGCAAATTACTTTCAAAATTAAATATTACTAGTTCAAGAAAAGAGGAATCAGTCGATTCAGTTATCACTTGCACAGTCCTGCTTATAGCCATGGAAGACGAAGCAGATATATACGATGGAATCCGAGCTCAATTTCCTTTATCTTTCGGTAAGCAATCGAAAGCCCAAGTCTCCTTAGAAGCCATCCACAACGCTACCCGCCGCCCCTCCACCGCCGCAGTCGTTGACGATCACTTACCTTCTTCATCTTCACAATCTCTCTCTACCTTTAATTCTAGAAATGATTCTTTCCCTTCCCTCTCTACCTCGTCTAAAGCATGGCTGGACTCCGTTAAAAAACCTAATAGTTCTCGAAATTCTGCTAACCCCAACCCTAGCGATGATGTTACAATTGGGCCGCCCCGTCCTCCTGCTACTGGTGGGGAAGAAGATGGTACGGTCATGATTGGGCCGCCTCGGCCTGTGTCTGGTGATGGGGAGGATAATGATGATGATGACGAGACGATGATTGGCCCACCTCCGCCTCCGGTGCGTTCAGATACCGAGGATGAGGGTGAATCGGATGCTGAAGAAGAAAATGCACACCGGATACCGCTCAGTAATGAGATTGTGTTGAAAGGGCACACCAAGGTACCCGTTTTTTCCTATTTCATTTCTCTCTTCTTTTTGATTGTTCGGTTAATCTTCGCCAGTTTTACTTGCTAAGTTTTATCAGTTTCAGTTCTTTCGTACTTGTTTGATGTTTATGTGGAAGAAACCCGTATTATAAATCTGAGCTTGCTTTAACCCTATATGAAATAAATCGAGTTGGATTCAGTGGTTTCTTCTGAGGATAGTAAATAGTAATGTATATGTCTTAAATAGCTGACTTTGCGAATGGGGGCTCTTGGAGTGGGAGTGTACATGCACTAATGGGTCTTAAAAAATTAACAAATTTGGATGAAAACCAAATGCGTTAAGAAGGAAAACTTACACTAGTATTGACCAATACAAAATTTGTAGTTTAAAAACTTCAAAAGACCCTTTGTTATTGTGATCAAGACTTTTAAGGGATGAATGCTCGTTTTGAAACCATGTTTTAAACTAATAAAGTCATGTATTAGTTTCTTATTTGAGTAGTTCATATGCTTCTTAAATTTATGAGCATGTTCATGGCAGTTAGTGAAATTGTAATTGAGCACTTATTGTGATGTTTGCAGGTGGTTTCTTCTATTGGAATTGATCATTCAGGGTCTAGAGTTCTTTCTGGTAGTTATGACTACTCGGTTCGTATGTATGATTTCCAAGGGATGAATGCTCGTTTGCAATCATTTAGACAACTTGAACCAGCTGAAGGTCATCAAGTTCGTAGTCTGAGCTGGAGTCCCACTTCTGACCGATTCTTGTGTGTGACTGGTTCGGCCCAAGCTAAGGTATTTCCACTTGCGGGTTTTATTTATTGTTATTCATTTATGGTGTAGTCTACTTAGGTTTAACATTAGACTTTTCTTTTGTATTTGGCAATTGCAGATTTATGATCGTGATGGTCTGACTCTTGGCGAGTTTGTGAAGGGCGACATGTATATTCGTGACCTTAAGAATACCAAAGGTCATATAACCGGCCTGACTTGTGGCGAATGGCACCCTAGAACAAAGGAGACCATTTTGACATCATCAGAGGATGGCTCACTGCGTATTTGGGATGTGAATGACTTCACAACACAAAAGCAGGTGTGAGTGTTACGTCTACTTTGCAATATCTTATACCTTGCATTTTCACATATGGGATTACTCTTCTCTTCACATCGAAAAGGTTCCATATGGAGCTTAAAGTCTATTAATCTTGATTTTATGACTTCTGGGATAGCCAACAATGTGACGACTATAGCATGTTGTAAGTTGTAACTCATTAAATTCCCCTTTTCGACTCACAGCATATTTGAAGTAATCTTCACAAAGTGTAAATATTCTTGGTTATCTTTCCTGATTCAACATCCAATAAAGAGAAAAATACAGATGAAATTGCTAACTACGCCGTTGTAATATGCTCTAGATTTGATGGTATATATCTCTTGTAGGTGTTATCTTACTTAGTAGCCTTTGTAAAAGGCTGATACTCATGAATTTACAGGTCATGGTGACTCCTCGTGAAGTTAGAAATTAGAAAATAAATATGGAAGAATTTGCGGTCTGTATTTTGATTATTTTCTAATGAGACTCTTGAGTTTATGCTTTCTCGTGTTATTGTAATTGGTTTTCCTGGGAGAACTCTTTGCATGATCTTATTTCAACTATGTGCAGCCCACACCCACACCCACACTCACACAGCAGTGGTACTATGGTCACCAAGAATTGATTGGGAGAATATGAAGTATGATGTCTTTGTTAAAGAAGTTTGTGGGGAAGCTGCTCCCATATTGCTGCTTTGGTTACTAAAAAGAAAATTTAAAAACCTTTTGAATGCAGGCCGCTGCATGATGCTTTCTTTGATGAATATAAGCAGCATGAACTCTGACGAATAAGAGTACAATGTAGTACTTTACCTGACCAAGACCATTATTCTGTCTACAGGTTATCAAACCCAAACTTGCAAGGCCAGGAAGGGTTCCTGTTACCACATGTGCTTGGGATCGTGACGGGAAGTGCATTGCAGGTGGTATTGGGGATGGGTCTATACAGGTATATAGTTCTTTATGCCCTTAATACATTGGTTGGCTTAGGAATCTGATAGTTTGAGTTAAAATGGAATGCAGTATAGGTAAGTCCAGTAGATGTTTTCTAGTGCAGTAATTGATTTCTAACTTGCATGCTTCTTTAGATATGGAACCTTAAACCTGGATGGGGAAGCCGGCCAGATATATATGTTGCGAATGGTCACTCTGAGGACATAACTGGTCTTAAGTTTACTAGTGACGGACGAATGTTACTGTCAAGAAGCTTTGATGGCTCCCTAAAGGTAAAAAAATGCAATGTATAACAGCCTACGTGTTGCTTTTATCACATAAGCTTTATTTGATTTTGTGTTCTTTCATTTAATCCAACTTGTAAATGACTCTAGGTCTGGGATTTGCGCCAAATGAAAACGACACTTAAAGCTTTTGAGGATCTGCCGAACAACTATGCGCAGACGAATATTACTCTTAGTCCTGACGAGCAACTCTTCTTGACCGGAACATCTGTTGAAAGGGATAGTGCAACTGGTGGGTTGCTCTGCTTTTTTGATAGAGCAAAACTTGAACTTGTGTCAAGAATCGGAATTTCTCCTACTTGCAGCGTTGTGCAGTGTGCTTGGCACCCCAAACTCAATCAGGTAATACTTGATATCCTTGTTTGTTGAACAGTATTTAACATTTTCTTGGTCTCATATATTAGCATGTAATGAACTGAAAAGAACATTACTGATTTTAGTAAAAGTTACAGTTTCTCCTACCTTTTGTCAATATATTCCAATATAGTGGCTAAAACAGTTTGACGTACATGACTATTTGAGACCTGAGGAGAAACTATTAAAAATCTCAATTTGTTGCTAGGTTTTTGCCACGACAGGAGATAAAAGCCAAGGAGGAACTCACATACTGTATGATCCAACTCTCAGTGAGAGAGGAGCTCTTGTTTGTGTGGCACGTGCACCTAGGAAGCAGTCTGTTGATGATTTCAAGGCTGAGCCTGTAATTCACAACCCTCATGCATTACCAATGTTTAGAGATCAACCTAGCCGCAAGCGTCAGCGCGAGAAAATGTTGAAAGACCCTCTCAAGTCCCATAAGCCTGAAGTTCCGATAACTGGGCCAGGCCATGGTGGAAAAATTGGACAAACTAAGGGAAGTTTGTTGACCCAGTACCTTCTTAAGGTATTTTATCCGTGGGCCCTGTCTTTATGTTATATGTATCCTAATCTCTTTGGCAAAGGCACTTACAATTTGATTGCTATTGCAGCAAGGTGGCATGATTAAGGAGACATGGATGGATGAAGATCCTAGAGAAGCTATCTTGAAGTATGCCGATGTTGCTGCCAAAGAACCAAAGTTCATTGCTCCAGCATATGCTCAGACACAGCCTGAAACAGTTTTTGCAAAGTCAGATTCTGAAGATGATGAAAAATAATATGCCTATACGACCTGATTGCTGCTTCTGCCAGTATGTTATTGTAAGTTTAGGGTTTCAGCGCAAGATACCTGTAACGTTAAAGTATAGCATCAAAAGAAGAAGAAATCTAGCTGGCTTGAAGCCCAGGTGCCACGATCATCTGTTAAGCAGTGGCTTGAGGTGCAACCAACGTATTTGTTGAGTTTAAGAATACGACATTGTAGGGTTATCACCTTGGTGATAAGGGTGACAACTATGTCTTGAAGATTTACATGCACTTTCTTCCCATCAAAGCTTATTGATAAGTGGATTTGGGATCACCTCATACATACAAGGTCATCTCGTTGTCTATTTTGTTATGATTTGTGGACACTGACACCGGTATACGTGAATGCCAACACTGAAGTTAGTATTCAACTTATATATATATGGAAACAAAAAATTACAGACAACCGCACAAGCTTGTATGTACATGGGAAAGATTCAAACAATAATTTGGTCTTTCAACTTGCATCAAATTTTAAATTAGGTCGTACATTTTTTTAAATTCTATTGGTTTGGTCCTTTATGTTACTTTCTTAAAGTTGTCCAAAAGTCTAAAATACAGGAAGGGTAATCTGTCAATTCAAATATGAGGTTATCTTCAACCTCTTTGAAACCCTAGCAACTTCGAAAATTAACTTTCAGAAATTAGGGTTTTATATAATATGAAACTAATGTTGCAATCTTACAACCTACAAGATCCATCTTTAAATTTTGATTCATTCCCCAAAGGTGATTGAAAATAGGAATTGAGATGCATCGTTGCCATTGGTGTTCTAGTGAAACCGTCATGGGAGCAACCACAACACAATGGTTGACTGTGAGGTCAAGGAGCTCTAAACATCTGTCTCAAGATTTTTGCATCGACGGAATCCTTTTTCCAATGTCTTGTTTTTAACAGATCTGCCATTGTTGACCCTTCCTATCAAAATCAAACCCAGTAATCCCTCCCAACTTCATCTCTCGAGTATAAATTAAACTCGAAAATAAAGTAAAAAAATCCTGATTTAATGTACACATTCAATGGACTTGGTTTGCAAGTCCATTTATTATTTCCCAAGTTAGGAGTTCCTTGAATCCTCCATGGCTGATCTAAGTAGACTTCTTCACTAATCACAAGTTTTCAATGAACTTGGTTTGCAACTCCTTTGTTTATTGAAAATTCTTGTGGTTTGGCCGCGAGAGGGGGGAAGGAGGCGGGGGACTGACCTCGCCGAGGAAGCAGTGGCAGTTGACTTGGGTGGTGGAGTTCCACCCACAATTGAGGAAATAGTGATAAAGATATGAACAAGGGAGTAACTAAAGTTTTGAGGGAAATTTGAGCTAGTTGGTGGTGTATCTCCCATTCCCAGTAATTCTTTGTTGCATTACAATTTACAACAATGAGTAAAATTTGACTTGTCAATTCATTGTCAAGCCAACCAAACTCCATTTATTTCAAAATTATGTCATGCGATTTTATGTACAAATCTGTTCATGATTGTCCTTTCTCCACTCTGGGTACATCCCCATCCCATAACAATGTGTCTGTAATTTAGGCTTCTTGTTACCTCAATCCCACTAAAAAATGGGGATGACCACGCTTAGTGATTGCCTTGATTTTTTCTTGTACATCGTTATGCTTCATGTTGGGAGGTTTCCACAATCAGCTGCGCATCACTTCCATATTGACAACTCCGTACGCACTGCGACCTACAATTGGTCACCAAGAATCGGTCCGTCTCGTGCTTGCTCGGAATCTTCAATCTGAAGCGACCAAAAATTAGTTAATGGTAGCCGTTCTCGTATCTTGATAATCTTGAGTCTGATAAAACCGTGAACAGCTGTGTATCAACAAATAGCTGCAAAAGCCAAAAGCAATGAAAATATTCTGAGCCACTCATGTTGACACTGTAAACGAAAGTTTTAAACACACAACCTAAACAACATGCCTTAATAAATGGTCGATCTTTACTGGGAAAGGAATCGACGAAGCTATCCTTAAGAAGTAAAGAGACCTGCAGTGAGGAAAAAAAAAACATCTTTAAGGCGCACTAGGCTAGCATGAGTTCTTAACGTTTGAGCATCTGAAGAGAGATAGTATGTGAATTAGTTAGTCTCACACACCCTGTCGTCATTTGATTGTACACTGGTGATTGTATGAGAGCTTAAATTAGAACACAGTGAATCCACATATCGTCTCATGATAGTCAAATACTGTCCTGCAGCTACAGCCTGCACTAAGTTACGAGTCATTGCCTCAAGAATTCAGAATGTTGAAAAGATAATTCTCGTGAAAGGAAATTCTGAGGTGCTGCCCCCTCTTTTGTTATTAAAAGAAAAAAAAGTCATGAAAGGAAAATATATGCCTGCAGCTCGTTGCACTTGTACACAGGGCGCCTTTTAGCAATAGACCTTTCCCGTGACAATATAGCATGGATAGGTCGTAGTTCGGATATCAGCTCTTTATGTCGAGGAAGTGAGGGCAAGGAGCACAGTTTCACCTGCTCAGAGGGGGAAAACAAGGAACTTAATCTGTTTGCTTCAATGAGAAGTTCAGGCGGTCTATAACATTAGAAAATCCATTAAAGATTCCATGCAATCATTAGGAAATAGAAGTTTCAAAAGGAAATTATTATTCAATTATAAGACCAGCAAAGGTTAAGTATGTCTAAGCAAATAATAAAGTTCGCAAATGTCATTTTTACTACGGACAGGGTAAATGATGCGGGAGCATGGGGTCAAGACATTATCAACCTGGGAGACTGAGGAATTGCATATGCATGGTAGATGGAGGACATGGCAGCCGTGGATTGAAGGGAAAACAAGTGTTACAAAGGGGATAAAAGACCAAGAAGCCGTGGGTAGGGCAAAGGGGTTCAAGCCGCAAATAAAATGGAAGTGGTTCATGGGTGTAGGACACGGCTACATCAACATGAGCAGCCCAAAACGTGGAAGGCAGCCCATACAACATGGCTGGAGCAAGGACACGGCTTCTACAATTCCTAAAGGAAGAAGGAATCACTTAGTGTAGGCTTTTTAATGTAAATCCCGTTTTTGTTATTTTAGGGGTTTTAGTTTTAGTTTCTTTAATTTATTTAGTTTTATTTATTTCCTAATTAGTTAGGGTTTTCATTAATAGATTAGGGTTTATTTTGTAGCCTTTATAAGGTATCTTTGTAATCATAAGAAGGAGATTTTGACGTTTATTAAGAGAATCAAGAACACGGCTGTTCTTCTTCAACAAACTCGATTTCTTCTTCTTTAAGGTGAGTGAAGCCTAGAGAGACTGAATCGTCGGGATTCTTTACGTTACGTGAGTGAAGCCTAGCCGGTGAACCCGTAATCTATCTTGTTATTCTTTATTTTCGTGGCAGCCTAGTTCTACAAAAGGCGTGGGCTGTTTTTGTTTGTCTTGATAATTTCGGCCAAGGTAAGGAATTCAAGGAGGGTGTTTTTAATTGTGTTTGTTTGGCAGATTTTAGGGTGTTAAAAATTGTTAAACAAAGCTAAGATTGTCGGGTTGAACTTGTAAGGGATTCTACTTAAAATCAGGTAGGATTTTGGAAAGTTTTTGGAGGAGTTTCGGGACTGTTTTGGGAGAGTTGTTGTTCGGTTAAGGGCTGTCTAAACAGCTTGGGCAGATTTGTATTGTCAGGCAGTTCGTGACGCATGAGTAAATCAGCTGTTTAATACTCCTTCTGTTCCGGGCAAAGAATCCACTGATCGATTTTGGGATGTTTCACTTAAAGAGTCCACTTTCAAAAATTAAAGCATAAAAGTGTCATTTTATTACTCATGAACTACTAAAAGTATCATTTTCTTAAAAAGTTTGACATTCAAACGGGGACTCTTTGCCCGGAACGGAGGGAGTAGTTGATATTTTCTAATACGGATAACCAAATATACCTGGTCTTTGTCCACATTAACCTGAACAAGATTCGATGTTTTCATCTTCAAATCAGCTGGTTTATACTGTATGCCAGCCTGCACAATTGATAGTAAACAAGAAGCTACAATTACAACAGTGACTCAATTATAATTAGTTTCTCAGAACTATAGAACTCTATTAGGAGCCTACAGTAATCCCTGTCTCAGCCTAGAAGATTTGTGTCTAATAGATTGAACAAATTCCATGTTTGGCCACAAAAGAATCTATCTCCAATTGGTCAATTTATAATCAGTGCCAAATCAATACTATTATAATATGCTTTTTGGATTGCCAAAATTAAGTGCCTTGATTATCTTACTGGCTACAGCATACTTGCATCCAAGTTATAGGAGTATATCTTAATAGAAAAGCGAGGATTTAAATCAGAAACTCACAACAAAAGGAACTGGAGCATCTAAGAAATCAAACATCTTCACCGGAAGAACCTGCAAAAATATCAATATAAAGAATGTGGAAATGGACATAGAAAGTCAAGTGACCTCCGAATAACAAGTGGTCGAGTAAAGACTACTTGGAGAAAAGAATACAAGTTGAAATATTGCTATGTGCGGCAACTAAGACTTTTAAGGGCTACCAAGTTCAACATATTGGAAAGAAATAATGAGTAACTATGCAGATGTTAGTGGTTGGATACGGTTCTCATATATTATGAACAACCCATCATGCCTCTTTTTAGCTTTATCATTGGGGAAGAGGAGACTGTCTTGCGGAATTTTAAATTCTTTCGAGAATCTCAATAATAGAGTTTGATTAGCTAGCAAACTCATCAAACTGATAATTTTCATTTTCTTGGTCTAATTGATAACTTCTCAGTCACGTGCTTCTTGATAAATGGATTTTCGATCTTGACCTTACGGGGTTATTCTCCTCCAGATAATTTATGGCGCATCTCATTTGTTTTACAGATTCGTCTATATTCCCGGTGAAGGGTTTTATTTGAAAAGTCAAGGTTCCTTTAAAATTTAGGTTTTTGTTTCGGCTTTAGTCCGGAATTGTTGAATGCTAAAATGTGGCAAAGAGTGTGGCCTTGCAAGGCTCTCCAAATAGTTTTGGGTTAAGGCTAGCACGAGTGCTATTAGTAACTAGTCGTGTCTTTGTAATTCATAGAACAAGGTATGGCAATGATTAAGATTTAAGAATCCCATCAATACTACATTCCTTCAGAGACTAATCATTAATTGCAAATACAGAAAAGCGATTAATACCCATTCCTATATTTACACATGAAACAAATAAAACATCATAGAAGTCTATCTGTAGGAATTTTACATTGAATATCATATATCTTCAAACAAAGATATTGCACAAAAAGAAGAGTAAGAAAGTGATGAAAAAAGTCGCTGGAAGATTTTTCTTTTTTTAAAGAGACTCTATCTTTAACAAGTAAGATATTATCCATTGCATGTACTGCTAGTCAATGTTAATATGCTTAAAGAATTTCACACGGACAACCATTTTGTCAGTTCTGTAAAACTTACTGGAAGGAACAAGCTTTGCCACTCAAATGGACGAATCATCGGAATAAGAGATAACACCGTAGCTGATAGAACACCCTGCATGGATTACAGGAACATAGTTCAAATAAAGAAGTACATATTAAATAATAAGAAACAATTCGCTAAAGCCTGGTCACCCCAAGAATTCGGATAATTACTCTGATAGAAAAGATTACCAGGTTCGAGCACACAACCACCACTTGTTTCTCCAGTAATACCCCTGTGAGCAATGCTAAAATCTGAAAGGACAATGGTAAGATATTTGACAGGAAAAATAAAAGAAATAGTAGATATTTGAAAGTCATTAGTGATAAGAACTTGAGGCAGGACTACTGTTCAGGAAAAGCATTACATTTTCGAGGGAAAGAACTCTACAAAGTGTTGCTGTTGTCCATAATGATAATGCAACAGCCTCCTCAGCAGCAGCAAGCTTCAAATCGACCTTTGTAAAAGGTTACAACGTCAAATACCTCCTACATATGTCCAAGTCGAATAAATCCTAACAACTAAGCAATAACCAAGTAATAAGTACCTCGGCAGTATTCAATGAATCCTGCTTGTCCAAATCTAGATGATTCTTGTGAACTCCAAGAGCCGAAATAGAACACCGCCGATACTCAATAGGCTGTAGATGCTCAAGTGGCTTGAAAACAATTTGGCATCCACGCATGGGAAGATGCATAGCTTGATAACTACAAACTATCTGTAACAAGTCATTTTGATTCTGCAGTCATGAAGAATCAGAATGAACGTGTTATAATTATGATTATTAGTATGAAAAAAAATATTTTCTTAATAAATCAGAAGATATGAAAGGATACAAAAAAGACGGATGAGCAGTCCATCTCACAAAGACAGAAATACAAAATCCATGAGTTGAGAATGAAAAGAAAAAAAAAACAAAGAAATCAAAGTAGCCAATCACATTATCTGAGATGGCACTTCAGGAAAAACACCCCTGGATGAAGCCCAAAGATCTGTCATAAAAACACTTCTACTCAGAAAAGAGGCCAAGAAAGCAATTGATCCCCGAAAATTCCTACTTCCTCTGTCCATGCACACCAAAGAAACCGCAACAAGCACATCACGTTGCAGTAACAGACCATCACTACTCCCTTTGACAAAACCTCTAACTTTGAAGAGAGACCAAAATAGTTCCGGGGCTGACCATCGCTTCCCCAGCACCCCAAACAGGTTGTTCCAATGCACCTCCTCAATGAAGGAATAAGTGATCAGGATATTCTATGAATCACTACTTACACATAGCACACCATAATATAAACACTTGCAAGACATCATTGGTGTTGAATTTAATTAGAACCAAGAACGAAGCAAAGAACCTAGTTTTGAAGGGAACTTTAGCATTTCAAATGATTGAAGAAACAGAAAAAGGAGTGGAGTTGGGCAATCGCATCAAGTTGGATAAAAGAGACCAACAAGAATATAGTCCTATGCCCTCCAAAACCCAAATTAAGAACCAGAAACATGAAAGAGCCGCACAGTAGAGATATGATCAAGCAGATTAAGCTCCTCACCCTTGTATTTCTTTTTATCTATTTATTTATTTTAAAACAAACATGTATATAAATAAAAGTTAGAAAAACAAACAAGGAGGGGGACAACCAAAAGTCCAACAAGGACTAAAGAGCCTTACCTCTAACAAAAACAGAAAAGCAAAAACACCCTATAAAACACCCAACAAAATACTTTCAAACATAACATAGCGTTGACTACTGATCTTGTTGGATCAACCACTCTCGGGTTTTGGCCGCCCTCGTAAGTCTCTTATTGCCAACGTGAAAGTGTTTAGCCTTATTCTTTGCTTTCTTAATAAGTTTGCGACACTGCTGTTGAAAAGCTCTAGTACTAGAATCCATAGGAGGGAAGAAGGTTAAGTCATCAAAAGAGGCTGGCCGAGTTAATTTGCCAATCTCTTTGTTGCCTGCATCCCTGACCGAATGAGCCTTGTGACCAAGCCTTGCACTTAGATCCCATATCTCATGCAAGTCAAACAAATCATCACATAAATTGCGTGTCCAACTTTCCTCAACCAGTCCAAAAGAATCTTGTTCTGCTTCACCGTCCTCCGCCAAAGCTGTAAACGAATTATATAAATTAGGGCCCTCATCACACCCCTTTGACATTGTAATCTTGATCCCATTTGTCACAGCCGGAGAAAAAGTATCTGTACCACCTACGGTACCTACGACCTTTGGACCTATCTCAATCTCCAAAATAGGATTTTGTATGTTTGAAATTTGTCCAACAACAGCCTTTGACTTTACTGTTTCAGCAATACTTGCACCATCCGTGTTCGTATCTACAACACATTCCTTAGATGTATTTGTCACATCAATAATTTCAGCCTCCAGGGTTACAAAAGACAGGCTTTGAGTGAAGATAAAATTATCTGGGAGGCTTCTAGTAACAGAATGTTTTCTGTTAGATCTTTCTACTCGAAGTTGATTGAGAAGGAAAAAAGTTCTTTCCCTTGGAAGGTAATATGGAAACATAAAATCCCTGATAGGGTAACTTTTTTTGTTTGGGAAGCAGCCAGGGGAGTCATATTGACGGGGGAAAATTTGAGATCTCGGGGTTTGACTTATGTTAATCGGTGCTTCTTGTGCAAAAGTGAAGAGGAAGATGTAAATCACTTGCTGCTCCATTGCTCTATGGCTAGGGAACTTTGGAATTCCCTTTTTCTCTCTGCTGATGTCCCGTGGGTTATGCCCAGGACTGTTATTGATACGCTTCGGGGATGGCCTTCATTTACCAGGAATAGAAGGAGTAATTTTTGGAAGTTTGCCCCCTCAGCTATCTGGTGGACCATCTGGAAAGAGAGGAATAGAAGGGCCTTTGAGAACATTGAATCCGATCTTATAGGAATCAAAAAGTCTTTTCACTTACATTTGAGATTCTGGTGCTTAACTGTCGACCCAACTTTAGAGGATCCTTTTTTGTAATTAGGTTGGGGTTTTCGGTTTGTAGTTTAGTGCATGTATACTTCCAGTGTACAAGATAGCGTCTCTTTTTTGGACGCATGTTAATAATACTTATACCTTACTTATCAAAAAATAATAATTTCAGCCTCAATGGTCTGACCGAGAACGTCCTTTGTGTCCGAACCATCCCCAACCTCCATGCGAGGCTGTAGATGTTTTGGTTCCCACCTTTGTCCTTTACCCGTGCCCAGACCCAAACTGCCATGACCTTGCTCAGTGATGTTATTTTCTTTCACTAGAATTGGCAATTTAGTTTTCTTTCCATTTGGACCTAGAGCACTGAGTTGTCCACGCTTCTTCTGACAAACATCTTCAATATGTCCCAACAACCCACAACCTTCACAATATGAAATGTTGCCCTCAAACTCAACATTCTGCCAGTAACCGTGTTCCTTGGATGTACCAATCCAGACCCGAGTTGGTAGAGTAACCGACTCATCAATCTCAATACAAACTCTAGCGTACATAGGGTGTGATAGAGCCAACGTGCGGTCGTCCGCTCTTAAAAAGCGTCCTAACGAATTTCCAATCCTTTGAAGATTCGAAGGAGTGAAAAAAGGTAACGGTAATTCTTACCCAAACAGCAACTCGTGGACTATCCTTTGTGAAGACAAATTCCGGTGACCAGCGAAACGAACGATACATGCATGAATTAATCATATGAGACTCCTTTGATAGAGCCCTAACCATGTCCTCACTGTTAGCCAAGTGTACCATCACGTGTCTCGGGTCCAGCAACCCAACAATAAACACACCAACCAGTTTCCATGTCATCGCAATATGCTCGTGAATCACATGAAGAGGTGGCCTGCCCACCGAAAACTTCAAGATGACCGTGTTTGAAAACTGGCTCTCTGCTGCCTCGATCTCAAGCGGAGTGAACAAACACCCTGGTTCGTTCTTGGTGGAGACAGATTGGCGAGGTGGAAGAGGGAGATCCATCAACACCCTGCTCCTCACCCTCCTAAACATAATATTACAAATAAGGTAAAAAATTTAAGAGGCCCGAAAAGCAATGCACAATAGAGCCCCTCCACCCACCCAACCTCTTCTAAACGAATTCTAGCACCATTAACCACATTGAAACGAGTAAAAGGAAGGAACAAAGTTATATAAAAAAGGAAAAAAAAAAAACTGAAGGAACAAAGGGTAACACTGATGACTGAACTTCCCAGGGTTGTGATGACTGATTAATGACTGAATGCTTAAAACTAGCATCCAACCATTTTAATGTGTGCCAAACATACTCTCTTAATAACTTAATGCCAAATAGCATGCAGTTTATGAGGAACATGTCAAAGCCACTCTTAAAAAGGGAGATATTTCTACAAACCAAATTCTATAGAGCCAAACTAAACAATTATAAGCATAAGAACAAAGTCAACTAACCCTTGCCCATTCTACTGTCGTTTCCACCCCAGCATCTCTATCGCTAGAAGAAAAGATCTCGTCATCTTCATCCTCCGATCCCATGCTTCTCACTGAACTGCCAAAATACAAAAATGTTTTACTAAATTATACAAGAAACAGATTACACAAGACCGAGAACACACATCTCATGTTGTAGGATGCAACCACGTTAACAAACAACAGCAAGCAAACTAAAATGATCAGCATTAAGCTCATCTTGCAAGAGCTCTAAGCTTGATTTCGGTTTGAGTATACATATGAACCAAGTCAATGAGCTTTAGTAAAGAAATACTCACAGAGTTCCACTCATAGAGTCCTACTTTCTATTTTCCGAAGCTTTACTCAGAAAGTCCTATTTGGAAATTAAGCTAACCGGGTTAATATATTTCCAGAATAACCTTCACTACATTAAACTTACAATTAAGAGAATTATTTCAGTGCTTAAAATTAAGGTTATGAAAAATTATTTTCATCATTAAAATGTTTGACTTTCAAATATTCTTTAAGCAAAACAGAAGGGAGTATGAAGCAATCTCATCCTTAACACAACTAAACTGCACAAAGCACAGGATAGTAATATTAAAACCTGAATAAGGAATCAGAACTCTCTAGCCGCTCCAATGTGCGGCTCCCAGGGCAGGCACATGCCTCGACCTCTGGCATCTGATTACTGTCGCAACTTCCATACATTATTTCCATACCGGGGCGCTTTTCTGAGGCATCAGAGGTATAATCATCAAAATTCTGCAAATCCTTTCCTCTATCCTTATCGATATCCCTTGATTGACTATGAGATGAATCCTCACTGACAGAAGGAGAGTTTGGGTCCCACCTTGAAGAAGAGGACCTTATCCCGTCCTCCGATGTAATGCCTGCTGCAGCAGCAGCAAGAGCTACTGCACTGTCAACAGGTATTGCAGAAGACATCCACTCCACAACACATTCCTGGTTAGGGCAGTCCGCATTTGCATTCATTTGGTCATTTAATTTGGATACCGAAGGGACATAATCAGTGAGAGTCATTTCACCAACAAATTGTGTTATTCGATTGAGACGCTCCTGTGCAATGATACTGCAATCATGTACATACACTTTACTGACTAGTAACTAGCATTTCAATGTCTTCGTACAAGCAAAACACAGTGCAAACCTGTTCAACATCTCGTAGTGTAATTCAAAGAAAGGGACTCTTGTCAACAGACAATAACAGCGAGGAGCAGCAATCAAGAAACGACTGCATCCTTTGGATGATTGGGAAAGGGGCGATCCAGCTCCAAATATAGTTGGTGACCTTTGAACAAATTCTTGTACATGTAAGCAAAGACCGTAAAGAGTTGCGTTGTCTGCCACCTGAAAGAGACACTTTAGAATCTTGTAGCAACTGCCACTTCAAATTTGCTATTTGAGCTCACACTTTTTTCCCACTTTGCAAAATCAATATATGAATGGGGTATGCATACAAAAGAAAGCAGAGTTTTGTGAAGTGTGTCTGGTTCGAGCATGTTGCAAAGTATGTATAACACGCTTGGGTTGACCGAAGAGATTAGGACTTCTCATGAAACAATTGCAACAGCAGTAACTAGAATGAAAAAAATTATAAGCAGGAGTTACCTTCACCGAGAATAAAAACGATAAATTATCTCTGGTTAAATGTTCCTGTGGGTAAAAGACAAAACAATAACGTTAATATTTATACATAGGAGGAAACAACTCAGCAGGAATAGAACAAAAGTGTATAATTACTCAAAGCGTTTAGAATAACATGCAAAGCAAACAGATTTAAATTTCTTCAAAAATAAACTGTACATTATCTGGAATTCCATATTTATACCTATAGCAGGAATTTCTATGTGATGTACGACATCCAAAACTCAATTCAAAGGTTGTTATACAAACCGAGCAAGTTTGAGTTTCACGTAGGGGTGTGTGACTGGTCCAAGTTCGGACGTTTAAGTAGTCTCCATAAACGAGCCGATCTCAAACAGACCATGCTCGGCTTGTGAGCCCTTGAGCCAAGGCTTGTGATCAGCTCATTTTTCTCAACCCGGGTAACTGTTTGGTTCAGTTTCTTAGTAAATTCTCATACATGTTATACGTGCCCGAATTTGGGGGGAGGGAGGAATACGAGTATAGGACACCAATTGGAATAAATTATCCAAATGATCGAAATGCTGATGCATATAATTTATAAGCACCTGCCTACACTGAGAAAATGCACACATACACTCCAAACCTTGATTATCTTGCAGGAAAATGTATTTCCATATTATAAAAAGAAAAGCAACAAGACCTTAATGGAATTGGTTAACATACCTGTCCATACACAAGCTCATTTAGCTCACTCAAGGATGGAGTCTTCTCCAATACACGTGCCTGAATTAAAAAGAGACAGATTATAGACGAAAGGGAATCCATTTGTGTGCATTTCAGCTACAAAGGAAAAAGTTATTGACCATTCCCAGCAATAACAATTTACAGAACCTAAATGGGTAATGGCCTTCAATGGAGGAAGAATATACATGTTTTTTAATATAGAAAAGGAACTATTCTAACAACGAAAACAGTAATAAGAGTTGCTCCCTCCGTTCCAGGCAAAGAGTCCAGTATTCTATTTTGGAATGTTTCACTTCAAGAGTCCACTTTCAAAAATTAATGAGCTAAAGAGAAAACTAAGCATGTGCAGCTAGTGTATTAGAGCTCAAGATGAATAGAACTACTATGCATTCTAACATAAATCAATTTATAGACTAAGATCTCCAGAAAGAAAATGTTACGAAGGCACGAAAAAAAATGAGACAATTTTTTAAAGGGAAGCAAACCACTTGAACAATGAGTTATCATGAATATTTACAGTCAACATTTAGTAATTTAAATTTAAAAAGTTAATGTTTTCTAACCAACTTTATTCCATATTAAATAATTAATATTTATATTAGCTTTTAATCAATGAAATTTTCTGAGAAAATCATGTAGTAGTATTACTTAATAAAGTGAAATACGGTAAGAAGTAAGAACTATATCCAAATTCTTGATATACTTTAAAGTAGTTTTTTGAATATATATCCATGATTATTTCGTAGATATTTCTTTGTAATATTGTAGTTGATGCTATTAGAGTGCAATAATTTATTAATTTGAAAAAGAATATTTTTCTAAAGGAAAATAAGGTTGGCTTACATCCAATTTTTTCCTTTCTTCTTTTTAAGATTTTGAATTATGAGAGATTAATGGTACGAATTAAAATTAAATTGACTGAAAATCTTTGGAGAAATTAATGAGTTCACAAATAGCCATTTAGATAGTTAAATGTATGTGGTTTCTACACACACACACACACAATAAGTTGTCGATAACATAAGCAAAGCTAATAACTTTGTACTATTGTACTTCCAATATTAGTATTCTCTCTTTATCTGATTGTTACTAATTTTTAAAATACAGAAGAAATTTTTTAATGTTCTTATTATATCGGACAAACCATGTCATAAGAATCGGTCGCGCATGTGAATATGCTATCTAGAGGCCTCCTTAACAGAAGCCTTCCTTTATAGTTATCTGTTTCCATTTGGGAGAGAAAACATTTAACATGTAAATGAATAAAATAAGGTGCATCACTATATTAGAGCAGCAATTGAACAATAAGGACATGGCAAGGACATTTGATGTAACTTTTATAAAATTGTCTTGAAATGCTAAACAACAGGCTTCTTGGAGCCTGGGTATATCAGAAACATATCTATAACCATTCTAAGGTTGAGTGCCAACTAATGCAAAAGAATTCATGCTATTTTTAAATAACATCAAACCACATATGTCAAATAATTAATTAATCTCTTGTTCGCTATGTTATGATAATGAATAGAGAATTATTAATATTGCACCTTCACACCTCCAGGAAAGCAGAAGGCAGCTAGATCCTTCAGACGCATAGCTAACCTCTTTCCCGGTGGGTATTTAAAGAGTACCTGGAGATAGGAAAAAAGAAATTAAGGTATGTCAGCGGACTATAACACTCAGAAAGACATTTTGCAGTTATAATGTCCAAAAGGCAAAAGAGGAGCTCAGAACCTAACATGGTTTATAAGTTAGCACCAACAAATGAGAACAAATAAATCAATAACTATTTCATTCTTCTATACGCACTTAAATTATAGAAGAGAGACAGGAGCATTAAGTATAATACAAACAGGGAAAAGTGTTAATTTGACATGCTATATAGCATTCTATGTAGTTGACAATAAGAAATAATAATCGTAGGACTTTAAGTAGATCAACAAACCTGAGGTTCCACAGTTGGAAGCGAAGGCCCTCGATGCTGTGCCATTCTGAAATCTAACATTTCCGATTTCTCCACTTGAGACTCCCACTTCTTTCTTTTGGCATATGCATCCTCCACAATTTCAAGATTAGAATCTGGATGAATACCCGCAATAATGAAGTGCTCAAAAAGTGAGGACGGCTCCTCATATTTTATGAGCTCCTGCACAGCATTATCATTGAGACAATAGCACGGAATAGGAGGGGGTAGTAGATGTCTATATGGCTAGAGAGACAGAGACGGAGAGAACGCAGACCAGAGAACATTAGGAAGAATGTGCACATTAAGGGAAAAGGAAGAAAAAGGTGATTTTCATAGCGCATGTAAAATTATAGTTTTAAGTGAGCAATCTGTGAGAAACAAATCATCAATCAAGCACATAAAGGGAGAAGACGCACAAATTGACCAAAGGAACTAGAAAATTCATCCAAACTGAGATTTACTGGCAAAATTTTAAGGCTCTCAAATTTGAATGCACGCATCTTAATTAATCAAATAATAGTTTGACGAAAAGACATTATAATAAAAGCTAATTTACTATGACCTGGGGATTATGAAATCTTTGGTTGTTTCTTGGTGACTGATGGAAATGATATGAAAAGCAAACTAGCATACTGCCTTATTCAGGAGTTGACACCCTAAACGCAAAAGCAAACTGACCAATCAACATGAAACACAGTTGTTGAAGACTTCATTCATACTTGACTATAAGACACCTATCCAATGATTGTCGGTACCTATCTCAAAACTACTACACCTCATTAAGTTACCAACTCCCCTAAAAGCTTAACTGACTACCCACTTAGCTTTTCATTCTCCAAATTCCCAGAATTCTTAAAGTTAATTTGAGATTTTTTGACAACTATTAAAAACAACGTCTCAAAATGATGTATAAGCACATATTGCTAAAAATTCAAAAAAGTGAAATCTGAAAAATGGATTTGAAAAGGAAAAGGACAAATGAACACACCCTATAATTTCAAGATAGGACCCAACAATGCAATTTATGCTTTATAAGCTTGTTCAGGTGATAGCTTTTTATCAAAACAAAGATTGATGGACTGTTCAAGAATCAAGAATATCTGCAGATCACTATATTGTATTTATATAAAGAGTGCATAAAGGGAAAATGTCCAGAAGCTACACAAAAAAATAAATAAATAAATAATTAATCATATAAAACATCGTCTCTGGTGACGACTCGAGTACTCCATGTTATCAAAAGTGTTAAATTACCAACTCATCTAAAAGCTTTTAGATAAGGGCCCAACAATGTATATCAAGCTCCTCTCCTCCTCACGTGTGACCCGATCTCTCTGCTAAGACCACTGTTATGAGAAAGAAGATGACAACAAGATTTCACCAAGAAAATACCATGCTGCAATTATCTATCAACAGACACCCTCTTAAGCAGTGGCCCAAATAAAAAAGAGCTGAAGTGTCAAGGAAAAGAAAAACTGCAACGACTCCAACTCCCAACCAATTGAATACCAAAGGGAAAATTTCTTGCGCCTAGTAATTTGAAAAACTATTGTTTTTACAATAAAAATATATGATCGCATGTAAAGACGTAAATGTGCATACCAGAATTCCAGAAATTCCACATGGCATTCGTGACAAATATCGCCCAAGATAAAGGCCAATAAAGCATTGTATGAAGCTCTAGTCGATCACTGCTAAGTAGTTGGTTTACTGTCGCATCAAAATATTACATAATTATTCGTTGCTATACCTCTCAGATACAACGATTAGATAGAAGCTCGTGACTTTTGACTATCTTAAACCAGGTAAGATGACCCATCGACGTAATAGTACCGACATTATCTAAAGCCTGATCACTATGCAAAGTAAAATGAATACGGCAGCCACTCAAACGCCCATATACTACAAAGTGGATTATGAGCGTACTTCTTGAGGTAGATCAAGTAATTTATCATCTACCAGCAATTGAAATGCCGCACATGGCATCACGAGTTTCCAACTCTTCATAAATGGTATCAGTAGAAACAACCGTTTCCAATTTTGTTCACATTTTCAAAACCAAGCTTCAAACTAAGTAGATGCAAACCACATGATTACTATAACTAGTTAATGTAAACTTATGCATTACCGAGGCTCTTGAGTGAAACTGATACCACTGCCGTTTCTGATTGGCTAAGATCTCTGGATTGAAAAATGTTTCTTCCTGTGAGTTGCTACCCCACCGCAAAGCCCTTTGCATTGAAGACTTCAATCTCTGAAAACTGTTACTTCTTTGTACAGTGGTCACAACTTCACTTCTACTACGTCTATGACCCGGGCCCAATGGTGGAATTTTCGGACTACTTGAGTAAACACCTTGTATGGCTTCCTCAGCCACTCTTGCCTCCTCAGAAATTTGATTCAAAACATGAAGTGGTGTTGGTTTCCACTCTTCTTGTGCGTCGCCTTCTTCTTTTAATTCTTCCATTGATCTAAGCTAGTAACATCTTCTGATACCAATTTCACTAATTCTTTCGCTATCGACCAATTCAATAAAACCCGTATATCCGTTCAATCTATGTGCTAGCTTCATTTCATTCATTTCTCATGATCCCCTCAAACAAACCAAATTAGGAAAATCCACCAAATATAACAACAGAATACAACGTAAGGCCCTGAAATAATCGGTTTGATCCTCAGTTTGCATAGTTACCCGAACGAAACTCATTCAATGGACTTCAACCATCAAATAGTCATTTCCTTGAAATCCATAAAATTCCATAACTTGAACCAGTCGAGATTTTTAAATTATATCTTGGATGCCCTGTTTGAATAAGATTAAAGAAAACGTCATAAAACCATATATTTCTAATAAAATGAATCTAACAGTAGAACATTCTGCAGAAATGATAAAATCAAACACAAACATTCACGAAAAAGCGAATAGATTGTACACAAATAGAGCAATCATGAATCATAATAACTCTACCGAAAGTGGGGAAAATGTGATCCTTTGACCTGTTTTGTAGGAAACTTTCGGCAATGTTTCTTCTCACTGGTGTTCGGTCCGTCACCGAGCGATTCTTATGTGCGTTTTTGTGTGTGAAAAGAGTTGTGCAGAAGAGCGAGAGGATGGATGTATACATATTAGTATATTACACCAATCTCCATAATAGCCATTGGGATCAGGAATATTTGAAAAAGACGGTGGGGGTAAATTGTAACATTCACAATTACAAGGGCTTATCTATTTTTTTTTTTTTTTTTTGACATATTTAGACTGTTTCTGATTTTCTAAAAAAAATTAAATCTGAGATTTTCACTTTTGCAAATTCTTAAAGTCAAAAACTTAGAAAATAAGGTATTACGGATATTTTATCTATAACGAATCTCGTTGACCCGACCTATTGCGTGTTGGTAGGTTGAATTGTGAGAAAGTGGAGATTCGTATTATAAATTAAAACTAGGTTATTACCCGTGCGATGCACAGTTAACTTATGAAACTTAATTTTGTAGATATAATTTGTAAGCTATTTGAATGAACCAATAACAGCAATATGTCTACATAATTAATAAATAAATAAAAAGTGAGATCACACTGAATCATCAAACCGAAAATCCATGCGAATTTTGTAGATTTAATTTGCAAGCTATTTCGTAGTGGTTGTTTGTGGTGTTAGTGAAAACGTTTAAGCAAATTGGATAAAATCTATTTTAAATTGACTAAGTTTTGGTAAAATAATAAAAATTAAAAAACTTCTACCATGAGAATTGAGGAGTCTTAATCAAATTAAACTTGTCTAAATCAAATGTGATAAAATCTATCCGCAAATAAAAAACTTTTACGATGAAAATTTGGAGTACTAATCAAGTGAAACATGTTAAAATCAAATGTGATAAAATCTATCTGATATTAATTGATTTTGACAACAAAAAAATGGTTTAAAAACATTTTTTTACTATGTATAAAGGAGTCACCGGTTTTAAAATCTATTAGATTTTAATTTTTGGTAGAAAAAAAAGAATTATATAGATATATTTAGTACCATATGCATGGTTTTAATAATTTTTGTTTTATTTGCAAAACTTGTTTATAATAAGATGATTTTCTAAACTTGTAATAAATAATTACTTTTTTAATTAGAATAATTTGAAGAAAAAAAACAAAAAATAAGGTAAATATTCAAAATTGATCATATAGTCATGTAATTGAAAGATTAAAATCTATGAGAATTGATAAAATATATCCTAAAAAAAATTACCGTAAAATTGGAGTTCTAATAAAGTGAAACGTGTTTAAATCAAATGTTATAAAATATATCCGGTATTAACCGATTTTGGCAACAAAAAATGGTAAAAAAAAAACAAAAAAAATTTACCATATACAAAGGAGGCACCGGTTTTAAAATTTATCCGGTTTTAATTTTTGATAGAAAAAAATTATAAACTTGTATAGAAGGTGACACGTGGAAGCATATAATTTTTTTAAAACTTTAAGCGTACAACAAAAAGTCGTCATGTGGCAACAACGACTTCTATTTTAATAATAGTTGATAGATAATTAATATATTAGTAATTAATAATTAATAAATATAGATTAGTAGGATAACAAATAATATAGAATTATCCCGTGGATAATTTGTATAAATTAAAAATTATGAAAATAAAAAAGATGGAAATAGAAGAGTTTTAGTCAAATTAAACTTTTATAAATTAAAAATTATAAACTTTTACGAATAAAACTTTTTCAAGTAAAAAACTTTTTACCATTTGAGTGACACGGGGTAAGTGATTTTGGCAAAAAAAAAAAACAATGTGTAAAACTTTTTCAAGTAAAAAACAGTTAGTTAGGGTCGCATGTTGGAGTGTTTAAATCTAACTAATTGTAGTTAAAATCTAATGATGAGATAAAATTTATCCTAAACTAATCGTAATTTTGAAATCAATTGTGATAAAATATATCCACATAAAAACTTATCCTAACTAACTGTAAAATCAAATGTGATAAAAACTAACTTTTTATCTCTAAAACTTTGAAATCAATTGTGATAATATCAAACTTATCATAATTAACTGTATAAAATTTATCCTAAACTAATTACAAAATCAAATGTGATAAAACTTTTATGAGTAAAAAAAAAACTACAATTTATAAGAGGGTGACACGTGGCATTACATAATTTTTTTAAATTTTTTTACATTTCACAGAAAATTGCCACGTGACAGTAACAACTTATGTTTTAGTTATAACTAGGTTATTACCCGTGCTATGCATGATTGATTTAGTGTTGTTTCTGAAACTTAATTTTGTAGATAAAATCTGCAAGCTATTTGAGTGAACCAACAACAGCAAGATATTCACATGCTTAATAAATTTTAAAAAAAATCGTGAGATCACACCGAATTATCAAACAAAAAATTTTATGTGAATCATAAAATCGAACAAATATTCTTAGGGAGGGGAGGAGAAGTACCATAAAGACAGACTCGTTAAGGAGGTGTTTGATGGAGAGGAAGTATTTCGTAGTGGTTGTTTGTAATTTTGGTGGAACATGTTTAATCAAATTGGATAAAATCTATTTTAAATTGACCGAGTTTTGGTAAAATAATAAAAATTTAAAAACTTCTACCAACTGAAACTTGTCTAAATCAAATGTGATAAAATATATCTGGTACAAACCGATTTTGGCAGCAAAAAATGGTAAAAAAACAAATTACCATGAGAATTGAAGAGTTTTAATCAATTGAAACACGTCTAAATCAAATGTGAAAAAATCTATCTGCAATTTTTTTTACCATATATAAAAGAGGAACCGGTTTTTAAATCTATCTGGTTTTAATTTTCGACAAATTAAAAACAAATTACAACTTCACAAGAATGTGTCACGTCAAAGCACATAAATTTTTTTAAACTTTAAGCATTTTACAAAAAGTCGTCATGTGGCCTTCTAATAGTTAATAGATAAATGATAGATTATTAATTAATGATTAATAAATATAAATTAGTAGAAAAATATATAACATAAAATTATCTCGTAGATAATTTGTATAAATTAAATAGTAGGAAAATAAAAATAGATGGAAATTGAAGAGTTTCAGTCAAATTAAACTTGTATAAATTGTATATGATAAAATTTAGTTTAATTAAACGATATTTGAAAAAAACAAAAACAAAATCCTAAATCTCTATCATAAATTTACTCGTTAAACCATATCCTAAATATATCTTATCAAATTAGTTTTATGATTTTTATATTATCTAATTAGATTTATGATTTTTTATCTTAAACTAACCAATTTTGAAAAAAAAAAAAAAACTTACCATGTCGAAGGTGACACGTGGCAGCACCAAATTCCTTTAAAACTTTTGGCTTTAAACCGAAAGCCGTCACGTGGAAGTAGCAGCTTCTGTTTGAGTAATAGTTACTAACTTATTACCTGTGCGATGCACGGTTGATTTAGTATTGTTTCTTAAACTTAATTTTGTAGATAGAATCTGCAAGCTATTTAAATGAACCAACAATATCAAGATATTCACATAATTAATAAATTTAAAAAAATCGTGAGATCACACCGAATCATCACACAAAAATTTATGCAAATTATAAAATCGAACAAATATTCTTAGGGAGGGGAGGGGAAGTACCATGAAGACAAACTTGTCTAAATCAAATGTGCTAAAATATATCCGGTACAAACCAAATTTAGCAACAAAAAATGGTAAAAAAAAAAAGAGAATTTAAGAGTTTTAATCAAATGAAACACGTTTAAATCAAATGTGCTAAAACCTATCTGGTATTAAAACACTAGTTTCAAAATCTATCCACTTATGATTCTTGGCATAAAAAAAAGTTATATATATATATATAGTACCGTATGCATAGTTTAAATTTTTTTTTTTCAAAAGTTGTTTATAAAAAGATGAGTTTCTAAACTTGTAACAAATAATTAAAAATTTTAATTAAAATAATTTGAAAAAGCGAAAAATAAGGTAAATATTCAAAATTGATGATATGAATATGTAATTGAAAGATTAAAACCTATGAGAATTGATAAAATCTACCCGCAAAAAAAAAACTTTTATCATGAAAATTTAGAGTACTAATCAGATGAAACTCGTTTAAATCAAATGTTATATATATATATATATATATATATATATATATATATATATATATATATATATATATATATTACCGTATGCATGGTTTTAATAAATTTTTTTGTGTGCAAAAGTTGTTTACAATGAGACGATTTTCTAAAATTGTAATAAATAATTAAAAATTTTAATTAGAATAATTTGAAAGAAATGAAAAATAAGGTAAATATTCAAAAGTGATCATATGAATATGTAATTGAAATATTAAAATCTATGAGAATTGATCAAATCTATCTGCAAAAAAACTTTTACCATGAAAATTTGGAGTCCTAATAAAGTGAAACGCGCCTAAATCAAATGTGATAAAATCTATCTCGTACTAACTGATTTTGACAGTAAAAAATAAAATAATTTTTTTTAACATTTATAAAAGAGGTACCGATGTTAAAATCTAGCCAGTTTTAATTTTTGTCACAAAAGAATAAGAAATTTTTTTTACAATTTCACAAGGAGGTGTCACGTCAAAACACATAAATCCTTTAAAATTTTAAGCATTCACCATAAAGTCGTCATGTGGCATTAACGACTTCTTTTTTTATAATAGTTAATAGATAAATAATAGATTATTAATTAATGATTAATAAATATAAATTAGTAGAAGAACAAATAACATAAAATTGTCTCATTGAAAAATTGTATAAATTAAATAGTAGAAAAATGAAAAGAGATGGAAATTGAAGAGTTTTAGTCAAATTAAACTTGTATAAATTGCATAAGATAAAATATAATTTAATTAAGCGATATTTGAAAACAAATTAAAAATAAAATCCTAAATCTCTATCATAAATTTGCTCGTAAAGCTCCTAAATTTGTTTTATCTTATCAACTTAGTTTTATAAATTTTATCATATATAATTAGATTTAGAATTTTTATCTTAAAAGAATTTTTTTTTACAATTCATAGAGAGTGACACGTGGCAGCAGGACTTCTGTTTTAGTTATAGTTAATAATTAATAGATATGTAAAACAATATTACATGACACTATTTTAATATTCCCTCAGTTTTACGTTTAAAATTTTATTTTATTTTTAATCTTATTCCTGGGTTGTTTTAAAATTAGTATTCTTTCTTTTTTGGTGTTTAAGTGATTCTCTAATCGAATTATATATAATATACCTAATTGTTGTGATATGTAAAAATAAGGGGTCAATTGACTTAAAACATAATACTCCACATTGATAGAATAAAGGAAAATTAAAAGTAGCCGATTACTTTCTTAAAACTCGCTTAAAACTAATTGGGGGCACTAAGTTTGGAACAAATGAAGTTTTATGTATGCATGAAAAGAATTATTAGTCACACCCCAATATTTTCTCTTTACACCTAATGTATTATATTGAGATATTGTATATTACAATAGATGGGATGTAGAAAGAGGATATTGGGGTGTGATTAACAATTCTCGTTCATGAATATCGTTAGTATCCACATCATACAATTGTAAATGCACATTATGACATGATCGTATGAATGGCAATGGAGTATTTGAGGAGTCCAGATCTTCTGTACCACTTGTGTATCACTGGTGTATCATTTTTATTTCCACCATTGCATTCCAATCATTGCATCTCAACCAATGATTGGGATGAAAAGTGGTACACCAATAATACACATAAATGGTACAGGAGATCTGGATTCGTATTTGAGAGGCGGGTGTAACTAATATCGTTCACATTCTCCAAATCCAATTAATATCTTATACCCGCCCAATTCCTTGCCAAATAATCAAATTGTCACAATATTTTCATTCACACGTGTAACAATTAATCGGGTATCCATTGGAAAATTGCTCAAGTTTTTTGCAACTTTTAATCAAATAACGGATAATAAACAATATTTTTCTTTAGGTTATGCTTATACATGACTCGGGTCATGAGCTTAATTGATTAAACATTTTTAAAATGAGTATATATCGAAAGTAACACTTTTTCATAAGTCTTAATTCTTAACACGAATCTTCACAAATTTAATACGAGTGAAACTTAATGTATGATTAAATCTAAAGCACAAAACGGACATGTAAAACGGATAATAAAAATGGTCGGCATTCAATTGAAATGGTTGAACTAAACATAAAATTAAGATTTCTTAAAGAAAGCCCCTCATATTTTGCGGCAACTCCGCACAGTTCAAAATGGTGGCACATGTTTTTGGCCTTCCACCATGAATGTTTCTCGAGAATTGTTACATCTTTTATTAATAATAAAATAAAAAATGTGGGAACATCTAATTTCACATAATCGAATCAGTTGACTTGACAAATTTTAGGTTATGTGAATTCAACAAAAGTAGTAGTTTAGTAAAGTGGTTGTTGCAAGTTGCAACTTTCATGCAAACAAAACTACTTACTCACGGAAAGGTTAATTTGATTGGTACTTATTTTTCCTATTAAAAAAAAAAACTTTGTTTGGACTTTTAAGCACCAAAAAAAATACACCTCCGTTCCAAAATTATTGTTCTATTTGATTTGATACATAAATTAAGAAAAAAATAATTAACTTAATTATTAATATTTGAATAATATGTAATTTCCTTTAAACCCATGAATATATGACTCAAAATTAAATTAAAAAGAAAATGAAAGGTAAAATGGTATAAATGTTGTCATAAAAAAAAAACTTTCAAAATAGATAATTATTTTAAAACAGACGGAAAAAAAAAAGACAATAATTTTAAGATGGTGGCAGTATAAATAAAGAGAGGCGGCCAGAATCTGGCCAATTAGAAAAAACATTTAAGGATATTTTTAGTATTTATCAATACCAAAATATCTAATATACCCTTATACAATTAATCAGTTTAGCGACCTATTCATGGCATACACGACCCTTTCCCCTATCTCTCTCTATAGACCCATCTGTTCCTGACGCCTCGATCTCTCGATGCCATAGCTTCCGGCGACCTCCCTCTTACTCTCACACACAAACACAACCCATCTCTCTCACACATACAACCCATAAAACCCCAAAAACAATCCAGAAAACCCCAAAAATTCCTCAGTCGAAAACTCTGCATGACCCTCTCTTTCTCTCTACATACACAACAAATCTGGAATGCCACCAACCCTAACAACTTCTTCCCTGTAAAGCGCACCCATCCTCCTCCGTCTACACAACCCTCTATATATATATATACACACACACGACAGATCTGAATTTGAGATCTCATGTAAGACTTGAAGAAGAAGAATCAGTCTCTCCATACACGGCATATCTGGATTTGAGATCTCTGGTAAGACTTGAAAAAAATTAAATTATCGGATTTTGGATTTCGGGATTTGGGGGAGGAAGAAATGGAGTGGCTGGTGAAACCGCCATGGCTAAGCCACCAAGCCTCAGGAACGTATTTGTTATTATTGAGAAACCCACATCTCTGTTTTTTCATGGATTTCTCTTTGGCTGTTACACTCCTCAAAATCTCGACGAAATCGTAGGACTGAGCCGGTGATGGTTCTTCGCGTTGACGAGGATGAAGGGTTTGTGAATCTGAGTAAAAGGAGTGTTTCGAAAGAGGATTTTGGTGGCTTGGGGGTTTTGTTTGTTTAACTACCTAGTCAAAAACTCTACAGCAATATGAACTCCTCCCTCCTTCCGGCGACTGGGTTTTGATTGAAGATTGAGATGGATTTTGGGTTTTGGTCGTTTAAAAATCCAGATTGAGATGACTTTTGAGTAATTTTGGCACTAAGAAAATGGAGCTAAAAATCCAAAAGAGTGGGGGACAGTGCGTCTGACATTTTGAAGGCTCTGTCTTTAATTTAATAAGAGGCCCAAAATTGGCAAAAGATATTTACTAAAAATTAAAAATAAATTATATATTTGATAATGTTATAAGGTTTAAACTTTTTTTCTTACGACAAAGTACAAAAATAACTAAATTTCTAAATTACAATCAAACTTTTTATTTGAAAACTATCATTCTTCTAATATTTTTTGATGCAAAATCTTCAATCAAATCTTCATAATCAATCTTTTCCAGAAAATCATCCTCAATTGATATGAGCGTCAATCCATTAAGTCTTTCTTGTGTCATTGTAGAATGCAAGTAAGACTTTAATAACTTCAATTTTGAAAAGCTTCTTTCTGCAGATGCAACAGTTACTGGAAGAGTCAACAAAATTCTATATGCAATCATTGTATTAGGAAAACAATCAACACGTTTCAAAAAATTTACAATATCAATAGGTCTCATCTTTTCCTTAGATAAGAATTCTTTGAGTAACTTTAATTCCATATATAATTCATTCGCATCAATGTCAAATTGTTCATCTTTCTTAAGTGCACTTTCAAATCGACTACAACAAGACTTTAAACTCATATCATCCAATGAATGCAATTTAACGGAAGTAAATAAGAAACCAAAAATATTTTCATATTCTTGATATTGTTCAAATCTCCTAGTTAGTGAAGCAATCGCTTGATCAACAATATATAAGAAATAATTAACCCTAAATGACTCCTCTTCAGATTGTGAATCATTAGACGATGCATCAGTTGGAGTTTCATCAAAATATTTTTTTCTTCGAATTGGACGCTTTTTGGGGAACACTGGATCAACATTTATTTCAATTGCAAGTTCCTTTGTAGTTTTCAACGCATTTAAAAATTCATTCTCTCTGTATTCCTCAAAAAATGTTATCAACGCTTTTACTTCTTTAATGGCAACATCAATAAGCATATCATTTGATTGTAATTGTTTGCTAACTAAATTAACTACATATAATATTTCATACCAAATGACTATTGCAAGTAAAAACTCAAAATCACCAAGCTCATTTTTTGCTAAGGATTTAGCTTCACTTCTAATTTTTGAATCATTATCACTTTCTGCTACTTGAAGTAAAGCTTCTTGTATATCCAAAACTTGAAATCTTATGGCTTTAACACTATCAACGCGACTTTCCCAACGGGTGGATGATAATGACTTCAGTGTCAAACCTTTTACATTATCTTTCAAAATCTGCCATCTTTTGGAAGAATTTGTAAATATTGTGTAAATACGTTGTATGACTCCAAAAAAATCTTGAGCTTTACCACTAGTGTTAGCCATGTCACATAATATCAAATTGAGACTATGACAACCACAAGGAGTATAAAATGCTATTGGATTTATATCTAAAAGTTTTTTTTGCACTCCTTGATGTTTTCCTTTCATATTTGACCCATTATCATAGCCTTGCTCACGCACATTATCGATATCAAGATCAAGAAACGTTAATTCATTTTGTAAAACATCAAAAAGCCCTTGGCCAGTTGTATCATTCACATCCAAAAATCCTAAAAATGATTCTTCAATGCTAACAGAATTTGAAGACACATCCAAATATCTTATTATAAAAGTCATTTGTTCTTGGTGGCTTATATCGTGAGTACAATCAAGTATGATCGAGAAATACTTTGCTTGTTTTATTTTCTTAATGATTTCAGATTTAATAGAAGAAGCAAGCAATAGTATTAACTCATTTTGAATTTTATGACCAAGATAGTTATAATGAATTTTATCATTTGTAATACGTTGAACATGCTCTTGAACAACAGGGTCAAACTCGGCCAACATTTCAACCAAACCTAAGAAATTACCGTTGTTACTTTGATAAATTCTCTCATTAGTGCCATGAAATGCTAGATTATGTTTTGCAAGGAATTTTACAGCCGAAATAATTCTAAACAAGACTTTTTTTCAGTGATCTTTTTCTATATCAAGTTGTTTTTTAGCCACTTTATCAATTGTTTCATTATTTTGGAGTCTCACACGCAATTCATACCAACTAGTCATATTCTTAACATGTTCTGCACTAGTTTCATGTTCTTTAAGTCTAATACTTAGATGTGACCAATCACCGAAACCCTCATTTGCTAATTGACCTCTTCCACACCCTTTTTTAAATATTTTACAACAAAAACAAAATATTTTATCAAGCTCTTTCGAATACACTAGCCAATCTCTATCAAACTTTTCTCCATTTGACAAAACTTTAGTATAAGATGTTGAAGAAAATCGTCTAGAAAGTTTATCTTTAGGCCCTTTTTGAATAGACAAATCTCTTTTAGGACCCTTTGCCACTAAAATATCAATCATATTAGAATCGAGAGCATCCCAATTTCTTGGATCAAATATATCAAGCATATGAAAAGCATCATCAACATTTGCATCCAAATTATCAAAATTCTCAACATCATTAGTATCAATATTAGCATCATCAACATTGACATTAACACCATCATCATAGTCAACATCCAAATTTTCAAAATTCTCAACATCATTATTTTGAAAATTAGGTGAAGGGATGACGTTAGCATCATCAACATTAACATCAATACCACCATCAACATTAGCACGATTTTCATTTTCAGAAGATACTTGTGATTCTATTGTAATAAACTTTTCAAGGGCTCCTCTTTGAGACTGTTGCAATTGTTCAATTCTTTTTTTCTTTTTACATTTTTCATGTCCAGATTCGAATTTCCTTTTTAAAGGCATAATTGAAAAAATGGACTAACAATTAAAAGTAACTATGAAAGGAGCGAAAGAACCTGGTTTATCAACTCTATCGAGTATCGAGTTCCTCCCAAATCACAATTAAAAACTTGCGAAAAATTTCCACCATCACTGAAATAATGAAATTGCAAAATCTTAAATCTGAAACACAGAAACAATGAAATCTAAAACAATCAAAATCTGATTTGATAACATTTATTTGTTTTCAAAACCTCGTAGCATCCTGTTCCTTAGGTCATTTATAATAGTTATAGTTTTATCAAATTGACAAAGCAACATCCAAATATGACTCTTTTTTGTTTTTATCAGCCTGACCGAACAAGTAGGTTTCAACCATCGGCGAGTTTCAATCAATTTAGCCCTTTTTTAGCTCATATTAATCTAACCCTTAGCCTCCATATATCAATTTTTCATGTAGATGGTCAGCCATTGCAGCAAAATTACAAGGAAGAAGTGACAACGAAATAAAGCATCACGCGTTAAACGAAGTAAAATCATCCCAGAAAAACAATATTCTAGTAATGAATCGGATTTCTACTGAACTATTGAACATTTGAACTAACTCCTAAGAGTCTAAGGACTAAGAACTAAGATGATTGAACAACATGGTGGTGAGCAGGTTGGATGCATAAATTAATCCACGATAGTCGATAGACACTCATGTACAGATGTACTTCTCAGTTCTCAGAAACTGAGAAACTGCAGCAAATCATATGAAGATTCCAACCATCATTTTGCGCACTAGCAGTGCTTCCTCAATCTAAGATTAAGATTACAATTTACAAATTTAAAAATTCGCAATTTAGTAATTTACAAACCCAAACGAAGGAAAATTATGAAATTAAATGAAGAAATCGAAGTGAACACTTACCCGATTACGGATTACACCACGAAATTCGAAAGACGAAATTCGATTTCGAACCTTCAAACAAAGTAGCTCGACGCCTCGACCAATCAAATCGCCGACGCCGACGCCGGATTACTGGATTAGGAGCCAAACGAGTGACGACCCCCAACACTGATCAGTCTGAATGTCTGTCGATCTCTTCACTCTTCAACTCTTGTCAAGAAAAAAACCGAGAATCGCATTCGCTGGGCTCGGAATTCGGAAAGAAGAAGAAGATTTAGATCTGATTCATCTCGTCATCTGAATAAAAATTGGTTGTTGTAAGGCTGTAAGCGGGCGGAAGCGACGAAGCGTGGAAGTATTCTAGGGAATCCAGCCGTCGCAGCCGATATTGATTCACCATTATGAGGGAAGTTAGCGAGACGCGTGGCGGAGATTTCGGTGATCAAGAGAAACGAGAGAGAGGATTGCGTGATGACATGATGTACTGAATCAATTTCGATTTTCTGCAATTTGATTTTGGGCTACCGAAGTGGGCTTGAAGGTTTTGCAATTGGATTTTGGGCTATGTACAATATAAGCCTATAAGGTAACTTTAAAATTATGAGGCCCTGTTCCGTCGGGCACCTTGAACATGCTCAAAACCGGGCCTGGTGGGGGATAAACACACCCCAATTTCCTATTTCTACACCCCACTTAAAAATATTACACAAATGTCATCGAGTGAAAAGTCTTAAAAACCCACCTCCTACATTTTGATATTGTTCGGCCATGGCGTGATGAAATGGTCGAGGTTGGTTCGGACATGGTGTGATGAAATGGCTAAGGTTGGTTCGGCCACCATGAGTTAAACACTCTTATTTGGTGTGCGACCAGTGTGAGATGTCGCGACATTGGAGACAGATTCAGATGGAAATGGCAGGAGATCGAAAGAAACAAGGCTCCAAGTTGATACCTAAATCTGGGGATGGATGGAGTTGGTCCGATTTGGGATTTGCAGGTGGATGATGATGAAGAAGACGACTGGACTGAAGGGCAACGACATTTACTTATGGAAGCAAGATAGATCAACGATGAAGATGAAAAAGAGAGAAGGGAGAGCACTTAGGTCACTTGGCTAGCAGCTTGATCTGGCAGTAGATAGACGGAGGTGGGAAGGTGAGGGACGCACGCTTGTAGAGGGAATGAGGGAGGAAGACGGAGTGAGGAAGAGAGAGAGATCGATTAGGTTAGGAGGGGTAAAATGAGCAGCTAGGTGGGGGTGTAGAGAGAGATATGGGAAAAGATAAATGGAATGTAAAAATAGGGAATTGGGGTGTAGTTAATAGTTATCCCCACCCAATCCAAAATTCATTATAAGGGCATAACTTTAATTCTATAAAATTAATTATATTAATTTTTATTTTTTTTAAATCTGGCTGGCCTGTTTCCTGCCACATAGCTAAGGGCATCCATAGTAATAAACCATTTAAAATGTTTATTCTTCTTGTCACGTCATCAGCTTATAAACCTTTTCTCTATAAACCTATTATCCACTATACATAAACCCATAAAAGCTTTATACCATGGACCTACAACTAAATATTTTATTTTTTCTCAATATACATTTATTTTTAAAAATAAATATATCGTTTTAAAACATAAATATTTATAGAACAAATATAATACGTCCAAAAAATAATTTATCTTTTTTTTATTTTATATTGGAAAAAAATATTCATAAATTTTTTTAGTAATTCAAAATACCGATGTAACAATATATACTTTATTGAACTAAATCAATATAAAATCATACGAATTATAATTAAAGTTACATAATACAATGGGAAAACAAAGTAATTAAATACTAATAAGAAATATCCGATCGTTACAACTTAATTTTCATTGTTATTGTCTCCAAAGTGTTCCCAAATATGCTCGACCAAATTAGATTGAAGTTTTTGATGTACTTCCCGACCACGTAGTTCCGCATGCCTTTGGAGGTATTGTGTTGAAATTTTTGAATAAATCCCTGGGATGCGGGTACCAGTGGATCTACTTCTTCATCGCTCTAGTTACTTATTGCGTTACCTTCATTCTCCACAATCATATTATGTAATATGATGCACACGTACATTATATCTTTCAAAGCCTCCTTATGCCAAAATCAGGCCGCACCTCGTACTAGCCCAACAAGATTGGAGGATTCCGGACGCTCGCTCAACGTCCTTTCTTGCAGCCTCTTGCATCTGTTTGACTTTATCCTTTTAGGATCTTCTGGATATGTGAAGCTTTTAACAAATGAAGCCCACTCTAGATAGATAACATCTGCTAGATAATATCCTTTCGTGTATTATGTGTCATTTTCCATAAACTGAACTCGAGGAGAGTGTCTTTGCAATACATTATTGAACAATGGAGATTGGTTGAGTACATTAATGTCGTTGTTAGAACCTGCAACACTGAAAAATGCATCCCATATCCAAAGTTCTTGAGAAGTGACCGCTTCTAGCATTATTGTTGGAACCCCTTGATCTCCTCGGGTAAATTGACCTTTCCATGCCACTGGACAATTTTTCCATGGCCAATGCATGCAGTTAATGCTTCCTAACATACCGGAAAAACCATGGACCTCAAAATGTAGTTGAAGTAAGAGTTGGACATCGTGTGCATTGGGCCTTCTCAAGTATACGCTTCTAAATACCTCAATCACAGATCGACAAAATTTCATTAGACAATCGATTGCAGTGGTTTCACCAATTCGTACATACTCGTCATAATGATCAGTAGGCGTGCCATATGCCAACTGACGAATAGTAGCAGTGTATTTTTGTAAGGGGGAAAGTCCCTTTCTACCGGTTGCGTCAACCCTCATATGAAAATACTATGTATGATTTAAAAGGGCTTCTACAATTCGAAGGAATAACTCCTTACTCATTTGATACCTTCTTCTGAAAATTTGATTGTGTAAACTGGATCATTTGAGAAATAGTCGTTGAAATGTCTTTCATGTCCAGCTTCACGTTCTCGATTTATGTACTTTCGACTGCGTTTACGACCGCGAGATATTTCTGCTTCTTCTTCCTTCGTTTTCATTTCCATAATCATCATCATCATTTTTCCATTGAATTGTCAGTCAATTCATTGTGCACGAATTGCAGACGTGCATTCTTGTAGGAGTGATTGGGGTCTTGAGACATTTTTTTAGTGAGGAGATTGGTGTATCTGTAGGTATATGTGTAAGAGGTTTTATAGACCTCTTATAACAGCTAGTTTTTGCAACGACTAGTTTTGCAACGGCTAGTTTTTGTAATGACTAGTTTCCTTCACACAATTAAAAATTAAATAATATAAAATATTACACATGGGTTACATGAAGAAAAAAATACATTAATTAAAATATTACATAAACTTATAATAAAACAATTAGAAACTTTATAAATGAAAATTAGCCACACATAAACTATAGAATATTATATTTGACCTTTATCGAGTCACAAATGTGTTGATGCATTTGCAGTTGCTCATTCGTCATGCCACTAGTATTTTTAAAGAAGATTTCATAATTCAATGCAGTTGTCACTCCCACGAGTGTTAAAACCTTTTTTTTCCTTCAATTTCGCGATGATTATCCCATAAATGAACACTTTTGACTTCATTTTTCTTAGTAATTTTTTATTTTCCTTTCCTCTTTACCGCCTTTTGGCCAATCGGGTATACTCCGACTTCATTGTCTTCGATGTTGATACTCATACGTATATCAGATGATGAAATGAATGTCCTCGATTAAAATATCTTTGTCATTTTAGAGGAATGTTCACTTGATTTTCCACTTTTTCACTTTGGCTCATCTTTCAACATTAGCCACACATGCTCGTATTTGAAATATTTTTTACTTACCGAGTGATAAAGACCACGTGCAGTTTCCTTCACTTGGTCATCGGACCACCCACTACGATGTTGATCTATAATTTGGACGAAAAATTGGTTAAATTGATTAACCATTGGAGTAATTGTGTACCAATGCGACTTCAAGACGTTAAACTTCCTTCGAATTCCCATCTTTCGGTTGTTGTTGTTGTAGTACTCAGTGATTCGCTTCCAAAACTCCTTATCATGTTGAGAGTTTCCCTTCACGCTATCTGTTGAAATAACGAGTTAAGCACTTACAAACATTTTATCCTCTTCAATGCTCCACTTTGTTTTCTGCATGTCTTTTGTTTTGTTGTTCGTTTCATCATTAAGAATAATGTTTTCCAACCCTTCTTGGGTAGAAAATAGTGGAATTATAGACTCACCGATACTATCCCTTCTTGTATCAACTGGTGTTGTTGGATTTCCAATACCCATAATCGGTTTATAAGAATCAGATGTATATTGATTTGTCATAACCGGGCTAAAATATTCATGTTGCGAATATATGGAAATTGAGAATACGAAGGATAGGAAAAATTTGGAACACTTGAAAATTTAGATAATGAAAATTTGGATAATGAAAATTTGAACAACGAAAATTTGGCTGGACTTGAAAATTTGCCGGAAGGCCCGGAACTTGAAGATTTGGTGCAACTTGAAATTTGCAGGAACTTGAAAATTTGGTGGAGCTTGAAAATTTGTCGGAGATTGAGCATTTGGTGGAGATTGAATATTCGGTGGAGTTGGAAAATTTAGCGAAGCTTGAAAATTCAGTAGAGTTTTGAAAATTTGGCGAACCTTGAAAATTTGGAGTAGTTTCGGCATTCGCAGAACCTTCAACATTAGAAGAGTTCAATAAATTTGTAAAAAAATTATTATCCATAACAAAAGAAGTGAGAAGAAAAATTTGTGTAGTTTAATGAGAATTAGATAGTTTAGAAGTAAAGTAAGTTTGGAAGAATGTAATGATTTTTTTACAAACCTATTTATATGAGAATTTATAGAATAAATTTGAAAAAAAAAACAAAAAATGGTAAAAAGCAACGACTATTTTGTAAATGAAGTAAAAACATTAAAGTAATGTGTTGATTGATGTCACGTTGGCTGTTTCAACCGGTTGTAAATTTACAATCGGTACATTCCATGTTAGCCATCACAATGATGATCATTTTTCTTCAACCTGTTGATGTCATTCATAAAGCTTTAAAATGTTCCCATTGCAGCTGCTCTAAGGTCTAAAAAATATTTACACTTGGAGGACTATAAAAATATTATGTACTCTTTTGGCTCAAAATAAATATTCTTTATATACTCCATTTGTTTTCAAATTATCGTCCTCGTTTTTTTTTTCGTCTGTTCTAAAATAATTGTCATTTTTTAAAACTTTCATTTTTAGAAAAACATTTTTACCACTTTACCTTTACTTTTTCTACCTACTTTAATCATGGCAACATGCTCAAGGGCATTAAAGGAACTCACACATTTCACCAATATTTATAATACAGTCAATTATTTTTTTCTTAAACGGTACGTCGGGTCAAAGAGGTCAATTATTTGAAAACGGGGGGAGTATTATTTTGAGACTAAGTAACTTATTTTTTGCCTGAAAAGTTTTTAGGGTCAATTGTCTAAATTACCCTTTTGTGATTATAAGATTTAAAAAAACAATGCATCTTATGATTTGACACTATTAGAAAAAAACTACAAAGATATTAAAGAAAAAAATTACTTAAAGTTAAATACTTCCTAAATACATCACATAGTCAATCAAGGAGAAGGGAGTGAACAAAGTAGGAAGTGTTGACGACGAAGCTAAATTATTTGAGGTAGTCTCCTGTAAGACAGTCTTACGGATTCTTATCCGGAAGACGAATCTATCCAGGTTAAATTGGCTAAAATTCATAAATATCAATGCAATCCCTTAGTTTTTTAAAAATTACAGCGTCACCCCTCGTATTTATATATGCAAAATGTCACTTTTTACTGTTAATAGTGTCACTTTGTAGTATAAAATGTGTCACTTTTGGTCTTAAAAGTGTCACTTTGCATTTTTTATAAAAAATAATAAATTTTTTCCCTAAAAAATTGTTCTTTTTTGGCTTAAATGTGTCACTTTTAGTTTTAAATGTGTTACTTTTACTTTAAAAAGTGTCACATTTTTTATAAATAAAAACCATTACGTTTGAAATTAAAGTATCACTTTATATCATTAAAAATATCACTTTTTAACATGAAATGTGTTACGTTTGACTCTAAAAGTGTTATTTTTGCTTTATAAATAAAAATCTTCGTTATTGACATTAAAAGTGTCACTTTTTAGCATTGAAAGTGTCCCATTTTAGTATTAAATGTGTCACTTTTGGCAGTCACCATCAGTTTTAAAATGACACTTTTTAGTATTAAATGTGTCACTTTTTACTATTAAGAGTGTTACTTTGTATTTTAATAAGAATTATAATCAATTTCCCTTTATAGTGTCGCATTTAATCTTAAAATGTGTTACTTTTATCTTTTAAATATGTCATGTTTGCCTTTAGATGTGTCACTTAGAATTTCGTCAAAATCCGTTAGGGTCCGTCAAGCATCCCAAAGTAAATGAGGCTAACGAGTTGACAGAGGATTAAACTGTAAGGCGTGAGAAACATAAGAATTTCGACTGCAAACCTTGAAAGTGCAGGGGCACCGGAGCAAAATGAGAAATTTCTCATTAATGAGAAAAACAAATTAATTTTGTAACTTGTGAGACTCAAAACTAAGACCTCTATCAAACTTTAAGTGTCAACTCTAAACCATCTTGGCTAACTTGCTTTTATAATTTTTAATAACATGTTATTTATTTATTATGACCCGCGAATTCCTAAATGGGACTCTATCTTACGAATTTAGGATCCATAAGACCATCCTACCCAAGTTTTTGCCAAATTATTTATGGGTACTCCCTTCGTTACTAACAAGGTCTATGTACCCATGCCTAACATGCATCCATGTATAAATATGCAATATTCAGTAATTTGTAATTTCAAATAAAATAAAATTAGTTATTTCGTCTACTTCTATCAAAATTTTGCTGTTAAATTCAAACATATGAGTGACACGTGACTTCAAAATTTTCCCAAGCTTGAAGGTTGATTTGCAGAGAATTAGACTTACCGTAGTGCGCATCTTGCTCATTACGGGTATCGCAATTTTTTGCATCAAAAAGTAACTTTTTTTTCGGTTGAAAATAAAAATAAGGTGCTTTAGGGATTTGAAACTTAATAAAGTTGACCAGCCAGAATTTTGCCGATTAAAATTGCTTCCATTCAGCTCCATCATAATATTGGATAATAATCAAATAAAAACAAAAAAAGCCCACGACCACAAATTAACCAACTAAAGCTCCGTTCGTTTCACGAAAAATGATTTTTGAAAATGAAAAAAAAAATCATTTTCAGGTGTTTGGTAAATCTTTCGAAAATAGGTCAGAAAATATTTTTGGGTGTTTGGCAAACGGACGAAAAATAGTACGAAAAACAATTTATGAATAAATGCAAAAAAATATCTATAATACAATACAGTTCGGTCTCGCACGCTCGCAATTGACAAAAGCTATTCAGGGGCTGAGATCAATTCCTTTGCCAAGATCCTACGGTCATAATCGCTGCGCGATTTCACATGTGTGAACGGCGGTTGAGCAACCCCTTCTCCCTCTGCGTGCGTGCCCCTCTCCCCAACTCTTTCCCATCCTTTCTCGCTTTCCCTACCGTAACTGACTTCGTTTTACAGAGATACACATTATAGTTATGTGTAAAGAAAACAGTTTCGTGCCTATTGTACACGTCATCTGCTACTACTGGCCCTCTTTCTGAATCGACTTCATCTCCTCCTTCCTGCCCCAAACTCACAGCGACCTCGCTCCATGGCAGTGACGGTTGAAGCTTCTCCCTCAACCAATCTGGAAAGACTCCCAATTTTGAATCCCTTCATCTTCAGCCCCGTGGAACCATTGCTGGCCCTCTTTCTGAATCCAGCTTCATCTCCTCCATTCCTACCCCAAACTCACAGCGACCTCGCTTCATGGCGGTGACGGTTGAAGCTTCTCTCTCAACCGATCTAGCAAGACTCCCAATTGCTACCATTGCTGGCCATCTTTCTGAATCCGACTTCATCTCCTCCTTCCTGCCCCAAACTCACATCGACCTCGCTCCATGACGGTGACGGTTGAAGCTTTTAGCAATTGTATATTCCTATGAGGAGTGAAGGGTGGCACTGAGAGGGATCCAAAATAAGAACAAAATTAAGTAAACCACCACATGTGGCAATGGAATTATCTCAGTTGGACAATGTCGTCCCTTAAGTCAATAGGAGCTGTGCAGGCTATTTTTGGACAATTATCTCCTACTTGCTTCGATTTTTTTCCATTTGTGTGTGTGTATTTATCTATATATTTTCCATTTTTATGATACTAAGGTTAATCTGCAGGCGTGTTTAATAAAGTGTGTGCATGTGTACACCTTTTTTTAAAATGTTAATAAAATACTAAGAATTTATCTTCTAAACGGGGAAGGTTAAGTTTTGTTCTTGTGTGAAACTTTTTGAATTTTCTTTTGCAACTTTTTTATATCGTGTAATTAGTTTACTTTAGTAAAAGTACCCTCGAAATTGATTGCTTGAAAAAGATGCTACTAGATTGCCGGTGAGGTATGTTGTGGATTGGAGCCTACTTGGGTGATTTTTTTCGTTTACTTTGTCTGAGTGAGAGTTTGTAGCTGTGCTAACTATTTTTTATTGCTGAGATCATTTTGTTCAAATTGATTTACTTTAACTGCTTTTTCGTTACTTTTATCTTTTACTTTCTAGAGCAAATTGTTCTTACTGTTGAGCTTTTGAGTTGTAAGTTGTAGCATTGAAATAGCATATGATAAATTCTTTAGATTGCGAATCTCCATACTTTTTTTTTTTCATTTTCTTTTCTTTCCTTTCAAAGATATTGATATGTATCCATGGTGTTCATACCGAAAGATATTTAACATAATGCAATTTAAAAGAGATATAAAGAAGCAAAAGTAAGATATAAAAAAGCTTGATTTGTCAAATGCAACTACCACTTTTTAGGGATGGAGGGAGTATCGGTTTGAACTTTGTTTCATCACTAAATGACTAAATGAAGATAAAAATGATTATTATTGAGATATTATGGTTTACGAGACGGTTTACAGTTATTATTTTACATCTGTGAAAATTAGTTACTCTTTTACTGAGATATTACAGTTTTACAGTTAATATTTTACGGTTTTAAAGTTTTACAGTTTGATAGTTGCGAAAATTTGTATTTGTATCTTTTTCTTTTTAATTGTTATCGTAATTAACTTAATCAATTTAATTTTTTACCGACCCGTAATTTTGTATAGAAATTATAAAAAAATAAAAAAATCGTAAGTTTTGTAATTTGAAATATTTATTTTTTTAACTGTTATCGTAATTAACTTAATCAATTTAATTTTTGTCCGACCTGTTTTTTTCGGCCCACAATTGCGTATACAAATTATTAATTAATCCCTTCGTTTCGGGCAAAGAGACCCCGTTTGAAAGTCAATTTTTTTAAGAAAATAATATTTTTAGTAGTTCATTTCCACAGTATCTGCTTCATTTATTGATAAATTCTCAAACTGGCGCCATGATATCGACACGGACAAGAGTACTAGTATTCTAATATTAATGTTCATATTGAATATAAGATAGTGTTGAACTTTAAGTAATTTTTTTTAGTAACCCTCAATTTATCATTTGTAAGGTCCATCATTTTTTAATCTCACAAATACAAATAAAAAAATTGATAATTGATATGAAAAAAATATTTACAAAAATGAATAATGCTTGAAACGTCCTTAAATAATATAGTGGACACTAATTTTAGGATGTAGTGATTATTTCTTAAAATTATAATTTATAAATAATATGCACAAACTCAATTTATATTTTTTTAAAGGCAAAACGCATATTTTGGCCACTGTATTTTTCCGAAAAGTGCAATTAGGACACTAAGACGTCAAAATTTTCGCAAAGACCACTATACCAAACTTATCTTGCATGTTAACTCATTTTTGACGGGATGTTAAGTTTGGACGTTAATAGAAACTTTGTGTAATAATAGAAACTCAAAGGGGTCAAATTGAAAAAAAAAAATTGTGCATATCATTTGTATAAAGAGTAAGGGGTCAAAATGTTAAAATAAACTTCATCTTCTTCATCCTCTCAATAGCAACAATAGATCTTGAATTGATGAGCTATGTGGGATTTATAATAAAGCAAGTGAACTCTGTATGGTACTGAAGTCGGCATATTCTTCACGTCTCCAAGTGGTAAGCCTTTCTCCTTTGCCCAGCCTAACATTGAGTCCATTGCAAACAGGTTTCTAAGCCAAAACCCAGTTGTGACCGACAATGCCACCAATCAATTCGAAAGCTATCACCAACAAAGAATTGATGAGTTCAATCCACAACTTAAAGAGGTGTCTACTCTATTAGAAGTTGAGAAGAAACGTAGACAGATGTTGGATGAATTTAAAAAGAGCAGAAGCAATAAATGGTGGGAAGAACCTGTTAATGAATTGAGCGTGGAGCAGGCTCATATGTTGTGGGAACAACTAAGCAAAATCCAAGAAAAGATTATCAACCAGCTGCATATGAACCATCATCTTCTTTGTGTCAAATCTCTCTAATTGTGAAACTCAATTTTCCAATTATGGCTACAACAAGTATGCCTGTCAAATTTCTCTCTCTAATTGTAAGAAACTCACGTATCTCAACACCTTTCTAATTGTAAGCAAATCATGTATCTCAACACTACCAACTCGGATCGATATGGGGAAGCATTTTAAAACCCAGATATGAGTTTTAAAACCTAGATCTAGGTTACTTGACTAGAGAGAGAATATTTTGCGAATATCGATAGTTGAGTCGGTGGAGAGAGTTGGCGTCAGTCACCGAATAGGGATGGCAGGGGGAAAGGGGGGGGTGGGGGTGGTGGTGGTGGCGGTAGTTGTGAATCAGGATTTGCGTGGTCATGATTTACATCGCCTTAAATTGCATCGCCTTGATTTGAATGAAGTATTCACTCATCGATCTATATGAATCAGAGTAGCAGTTCCTTTTTCCTTGAAATCATGAATGAAGAAGATATGTTGTTGCTATTGAGAGGTTGGAGAAGATGAAGTTTATTTTAACATTTTGACCCCTTACTCTTTATACAAATGACATGCACAATTTTTTAATTCAGTTTGACCCCTTTGAGTTTCTATTATTACACAAAGTTTCTATTAATGTCCTGTCAAAAAATAAGTTAACATGCAAGATAAATCTGGTAAAGTGGTCATTCCGAAAATTTTGACGTCTCAGTGGCCTAATTGCAATTTTTGAAAAAGTACAGTGACCCAAATATACGTTTTGCCTTTTTAAAATTATTTGTTGAGTGTAATATTGTGTGTGTATATAAATATGTGTAATTGTTGAAAGGAGCAGAGGGTGTTCGAACATTTGGAAAATGACTTACGGAATATGTATCCATAAGTCATTTTCCTGAAAAAGAAGACTTCATTTTCTTTTAATCTGGAAAAACTTTTACGTTGACTGCATTTTTCAAAAGTTATCAGACACCGAAAAATGAATAAAATGTTTTCGAAAGTTATTTCTTGTGAAACAAACGGAGCCTAAATAACAAATGAGGACAATATAATTGAATTTATTTTAAGTTTATTAATTCATACAAATGTCGAGATTGTCAATTTGTCATCATATTGTTGACATCATAAACAGTGTGATGTTACGTAATCAATACTAGTACTCTTGTCCATGCCGATGGCACGGCGCCAGTTTGTAAATTTATCAATAAATGAAGCAGATAATTTGGAAATGAATTAATATTTACTTATAATTTGTATAAGTTAATTATGATAACAGTTAAAAAGAAAAAAAAACAAATATTTCAAATTATAAAACTTACGATTTTTTTTTAAAATTTATTTGTATACGAAATTGCAGGTCAGAAAAAAATTTAAATCGATTAAGTTAATTACGATAACAATTAAAAAGAAAAAAATTAAAATAGAAATATTCAAAACTTAGACAAATTAAATTGAGATTCAGTTTCAAAAAATAAATTGATTAAGTTAATTACGATAACAGATAAAAAGAAAAAATAAATATTTCAAATTATAAAACTTACTTTTTTTTGGCATAAAATTGATTAATTAATTAAAATATCGAAAAGAAAAGGGACGTGAGTTTGGTGGAGGAAGGATTAGCAGCCACCAACCGTGAATAGTGGGGGGAGTTGGAGAGAGAGAGAGGGGGTAGTTGCTCAACCGCCGTTCACACATGTGAACTCGGGGAGTGATAATGACCGTATGATCTCAGTAAAAGAATCAATCTAAGCCCTAAATAACTTTAGTTAATTGCATATATGCGACTATGAGCTATATAGTATTATAGATTATGACACATAATCACGATGTACTCCAACCTGATTAAAATGATGTGACACACACTATTTATCTAATCAAAATTTTGATGTTGATGTGATCCACTTGTTTTTTAAATAAAAAGTCACTTTTTAAACACAGAAAAATATTAATAATATGTTATTATTATTTTAAAAATATTTAAATTGATTAATAACTAACAATATATATTCTAGATAATTAATAAATATTAATAAAAAATTTATTTTAAATTATTAAACATCATAAATTCAATAAATTATAATTAATTGATCTATTATATAAATTATTTTGTATTTATTATCAATAAATAAATTATTATTATTGCACTTCAAAATGTCTTTATTGAATACTTATGAGCCCAGTTTAGTAATTGTGAAAATTAAGTTAAAGTTATATATATATATTGAATTGTGTGTTGTTGTTGATGTTTTTCTTCGTGTTTTTTAGATTATAAATAGATGTATTCTTTGCTCCTCTATAACGATGTATTTTTTAAAAAATAGATTTTTTTGTAGACCTTTCCCCTAATAGGGCATATCGAACCTAATACCTTACATTTATCAAACTCTATCATGATGTATGAGTTCGTATTTCTCAAATGGTTAGTAATTTAACATTTAAATATTATTAATTATATAAATAATATTATAAAAATAAACTTATTAAATATAATGAAATTATTAATTGTGCAATGTTATAATTATAATTTAAAAGGTTAATAGAAAATTAAAATATAATACCCTAATGAATATTGTTTTGGTGTAAGATTTAGTATGAATAGTTGGAGTTTGAATAATGAATGGTACTGAAACTGTCTCAATTTTGAGTTTATGGGTTATAGTTGCTCTTAAAAAGCACTCAATAAACATGCTAAGTATAATACTTATAAATGAAAATTCTATCCATTCTAAAAACTGTCAAATTTTTATTTTTTGGGTCAGCCTAATTGAATATTGACCAATGATTTGTATAAACTTTTTTTTATTTTTCTTTAAATTATAAAACCTGTAATTGATAGTATTTTTATGTAGTTTTCAAAAAATTAAATTTTATTGTCTAAAACAGAGTAAAAATATGTTGAACATTAATATGCTACAATTATTTATACAACAACGCATTTTTGCAACTACTATTACAACTAAACAATAATGAATGACAAAGTTGTCTTTTTCGAAAACAGTTTTGGCTTTATCAGAGATTAGTTGTAATAATAGTTGTAGAAGTAGTTATAAATCTAACAAATGTTGTATTTTATATTGATATTCAAATATCAAAAAAGTAATTTAGTTTTGATGCGTCCAAAATAATTCTCGGACACACTGGGCTTAACAAACTGGATATCTAGCTTTCAATTCTATCCAAAACCTTCAAGGCCCTATCCTGCAAAACAAACAGCAATCGTGAACTAGGTAGGGGCTTACCCTGCAAATGTGCTCCGCCATATGAATCAGTAATCACCTCAGTTGAGTAAGCAATTTAACAGAGTTTAGCCTTGGTTAGAAAACCACATACCTCTCTCCTTCATTTTGAGAGGTTTTTATAGTCTTGTCAAAGTACTGTCATAACTGCTCATTCAATGTCGTGCATATAAAACGGGCACATTAAAGGCCACATTCGAGGCCGCGTTTAACCCTGCAATCATGTCTTGGACGTAATGGCGAGTTTCCAGGAGGTAACTACCCACGTCCTAGACAACTGTTATTGAGTTATCGAGCATGGCAAGCTCGATTGCTTAAACCTTGCTCGCTGCATATATGAAGCCTTGCTCGTAGCGTACTGGGCCCCCAACCTTTTGGGGTAGGGGTTCTCATCTGAGGGCAAAGGGATTTGCGAGCTGAATACCGCTAGCTAAATGATTGGACTTAAGTCATGAAGAATACGTGTGGCTGTGAATGGCGTGCTGTGCACGTGACCAATGCTTGGGCCTTTTGGGCCGGGCAGCTCAGTGGCCCCCTGCTCCTTGTTTGGCGAGCATTCATGCTCGGAGCGAGGAGAAAAAGAAACCAATCCCCCCCCCAGAAATCCTATTGTCACCAGACTTGGTTCATTATGTTTACCTTCTAATGGTTGCACCGGGACCAAATGTTGTCAATGGACGCCAGCCTGAGATGTACCAGGCACTGAAGGGACAGACCTTTTCCAACCGCCTCTTACCCTCTTACATACCTGTGTCCCGAGGCATCATTTAATGCGATGCCTCGTTTCACGTACCACAATGATTTTAGGCGGCTACCCCGGTCTTTGCCCCATGACAACTAACCCCTCCATAAAAATGGAAATAGCCTTTAATTTGAACCTTTTCACCTACTAGAAAGTTCCTTGACCACTTCCGTAATCAAAGTATCCCCACGCTTGAAGAATTCTGAACCAGAGTTTCAATTTTCCAGTGTATTCAAGCAAAGCAAAGAAGATGAAAGTCCACGCGGAAATCCCTAACCTGATTTATTCTATTTCCAGAATCACCAGGTACTTCTCGTCTTAACCCCCTATTTATGAACTGCAATTCCTGCTTTCCCCTTTTGCTTTCGCCGCTAGAACCCCAATTTTGGGATTCGATGATGTCGGCTGGGCATATGATGACGACTTGGTTACGATTTGTAAACCATTCTGAAGAAAAATTCGACCGTCTAACACCCAATCTCTTTCTTTAATTTACAATTTCAATATGTTAAGTGTCATGATCCCCACTCCTCCCGAACTCCTCCGGTCTGTTCACTTCACAACCTCCACAAAATTTCTTTAAAAACAAGTCTTCAACTCCATTTTGCCCATCCTACCTGCTCTGTGCACCGTACCACACACTAGATGGGAATCGAGGAAAAACCCCAACTAGTGCCCTGTTCACTGGCTCAAGTAACAGAATCCCCAAACAAGGGTTTCACCTGCCCACTATTAGTGTTCTCACGGGCATGAATTGACATTTTTTCCTCGATTCCTGTAGGATGTCTTCCCGCGAAGAGAGTGGATCCGAAGTTGAAGGTCGTAGCTACAATCATGGAGCCTCGATAGAATCTGAAGAAAGTTTTGAAGTTGAGGTAAAAAGTTCTAAGCACACCGGTTCTGATCTTCAAATCCTCGAGACCATAAGTACCCGTACCCTTGCACTTACTAGCCGTCCACCTAGGAGCCCGGACTCAGAAAAAATTGGCCCCCATGAACCCGGAGAGAAATTGAAATTTAAACCGCCTTCCCTGAACAACCTTTCCCTACCCTCTCCGAGTACCAACATTTCCCCAGTACCTAGAATCAAGGCCGCTAATAAAGGGAAAAAAATTGCCGTCGAGGAAAAAATTGTAGCCGAGGAGGAGCCTGGTTGGGAAGTAACCTGGGATGAATTTAAGACCGAAGAGGATATCATGGGATGGTTTTACTCACTGGGTACTAACCCCAAAGACTACCGAGTCAAAGCTTTCGACTTGAGCATCAAACCTAAAGAACATGCCGACCAAGGTGAAAAAATGATTTTTTATTTCGATTTTTTCCTGGTCGGGCTCAGGCTGCCCTTTGATCCTTTTATCAGCGAATTCTTAAATATGACCAACGCGCTCCCCTGCAAGCTGACGCTGACCACTGTCAGATTTCTGATCGCATACAATGTCGCTTGCAGGCTACTAGGCTATGAGCCCGATATGCTCTTATTCTGCATACTCTTCCTTTTCAAAATTGACCTAAAAACCCACCGTAAATCTGGCCGTTCTAACCCCCATTTCTTAAAATTTTTGAGTGAAGGCCCAAACAAGGTTGAAGCTTGGGATAGAAAAATAGTACTCGTAGAGTCCAGAGTCGTCTGGCCCTTTGCCTCCCATCTCGAACCCTTAAAAGCCCCTTTATACACCCGAGACCAATTCCGAGCAGGAGAAAACAAAATGCTTGTAGACATCAAGAAAGTTCCGGGCGTAAAAAAAAAAGAAGGGCGAGCAAGATTTTGTGTTTGACTGGGTGTAGACACCCCAAATTCGTACCCCTATTTTATACTGTCCAATAAATATTGTAAAATGGACTACTAATTATCTCTTGTATATTTCAGGAACAAAGGTACGAAAAGATAAATAAAACAAAAATCAAAAAGAAAACAAAACAAAAAAGAAAAACAAAGAAAAACAAAAGAAACACAAAAGCAAAACCAAATGAAAAAAAAAACAAAAGAAAAAGAAGAAAAGAAAAAAATAACCCATTAGCGGCCGGTTGCCCCCCCTTTTTCTTAACCCACTAAACAATCCACCTATATATACAAATACTCCCAGCTCTCCCCCGATCAATCACTCCGGCTCCAGCTCTCTCTCTCAATTTTTTGATAAAATACTCCTCTCTCTCACATATAATCCCACTCTCTCATAATCCCTCACTCTCCACCCTCTCCACCGTCTCCCTCTCCCTCACTGCTTGCTCATATATATACTCCCACTCAGTCCTCTCCCAAAATTTCCCCATTTCACGCACACTCACATATACTCTGCACTCACGCGCAATAAATACAAACACGCACACACAAAATACACATAAATATATAATTAACGAGCTAAAGTCAAACTTAAGTCTAGGTTCCGCCCCTGAAAGGCCAAAATCTACCCAAATAAAGTTGTCACTCGCGAGTTGACGGGCCCGACCTCAAACATCAATAGTTCAATTCGGTCAGTTCAATTCAAAACAAAAAGACTCTCTCGAAGAGGGAAACACACCACCGCTCTAAAAGGTAATACCTTTAAGGCGTATTTTATTTCATTTGTATTTTCTTTCTTTTATTTATTTTCAAAAGTTGTATTTTAAATCCGGCACAATGTAGCCAATATAAGCCGTTGTCTTTGCCGGATTAGATTAGGAAAAATTATGTAAAAGAGATTATAATGGCCAAATATTCTTAAATGTGTTTGTAATTATTGGAAGGAGGCGGTGCGAGCGTAAATAATGTAGCCACGAATGCCTTGTCAAAATAAGACCTTATTTATTTGCTAGATTAATATAACAATGAGCATATTTCACAAAAAGGCTTTGAGACGGTGCCTAGCACCTTACTCGTAACTTAGCCCGAACCCGTTTTAAAATCTACGGTTTTTCTTACGGTTTTCCTTTATTTTTGCCTTAAAATAAAGAATCCGGTGGGGTTGCCAAAAAAGGGAGGAATGGAGAGTGATGTATTCATATCTGGTATCCCTAAACAAGGGATAACTTGATGCGGAAACCATAGCTCCCTAGCGAGATTGGGCCATAAGGCCATTTTAATAAATCCATAAGTGGGGCGTCGCAATATCTTTTCTTGCACTTCTATTATGCGAGAAAAAGGGAGAATGAGAATGGAAAGGTAATGATATCACGTTATCCACGAAATAAGGATAACGACATGAGGAAACCTTTAGTTCCCATTTTGGATACAAAATTGAGGCACATTCAACGTCTAATATAGACGACTCCTCTCGGATTTCGTCTTCCCCAAACAAGGGAGGATGGAGCGAAGCGTGGTGTCCCGCATTGTGCACACCCCGAACCTGAAGCCTTAACCCAAAGTGTGGCTTATAGCCGAATGAACGGAGACCGACGAAGAGGAACCCCATCCATACTGGGGAGGCTGCCACATATTCAAATTTCCTGATGAATGTTTTACCTGCCAACAACTTGGAACGAGCTGTACCCCAGCCTACTACGATAGTTTAAATACTTGTATAAACTTGTATACTTGTTTAAAATCTTCTGACATTCTGCTTCGATGTTGTGCAACCATGAAGAGATTAAACTAAGACATTTTTGGAAGCCCAAACGAAAACCAAAGCTGCCCACGAGGCTGAGCTGGCGAAAAAGTGCCCTATCCATCCTCCGAAAGTCCCTTTCGTGCCAACTACACGGGGCGGGCAAAGACGATCTGAAGAGACAAAACAAACCGCCCCTGTTGCTGAACCAACAAGTAGTCATGTCAAACCTTCCTCCCCAACCCGAGCAAAAAACAAAGCCCCAGCAGAAAAAAAAAGACCCGACGAGGAAATCGAGACCGAAAGACATACTCGATCGCGAGTAGAAGTCCCCTCTTCGCATCGAACCCTGGTGCCATCGTTTCAAAGAGAAGGCTTCAAAATGCCATGTACAAGCGTTGAAGCAGACATGCTAGTGGAAGAAATCAGTGACGTGCCCTATCTACAAAAAGTCAATCTCCTCAGCGAGGTGGGCAAGGAATTTTGAAAAGAGTATGTCATCTTGACGTCGCGGCGAGTAATGTTCGAATAGCCTCCAGCGTCCTGATTGGCAAAATTAGGCTAAACATCAGCTAGGTAAACTGAAATATTTTGATATGTTCTATTCTTAAACCATTGCCCATAAGGTTTCATGATATTTACTGTTGTTCTCCCAGATGGCCACAAAAAACTCCCTCCTCTTCAATCGGTTGACCGAGAAGATTGCCAGTTACAACTCTCTTACCAAAGAGAAAAATCAACTGGAAGAGCAAGTCAACTTTTTACGCTCCGAGCTCAAAACCAGCGAAGAAACAGTCATGACTAAGGTCACAGACCTGTCAAAGGTGGAGGAAGAAAAAAGAACTTTCGAGGCCCATCTTGCCTTTTCCAAGACGTCCGAGGAAAGACTCCTTAAAGAGCTCAGTAAAGCCCGCTCAAACGCTGCCAATAAAGAAGATGAGCTTAAATCAGAGATGGCACGTCGAATTGCCGAGGAGAGACTAACCGCAGTGGAAAACTTCAAGGCTTCCTCGACTTTTGATGATCTCATGTATCCGTACTACAACCAAGGCATGAATCATATTTTGAGACAAGCCGCCACCAGTCAATTCCTCGAACTCACACCTACTGTGCTCGCTGCTTGTGGAATCGCCTCCCCTTTTGACCGTAAAATTCGAGAGGGCCATTCCCTTGTACCTTACAGTATGGAAGAACTGGGGTTGCTTGCTGAGGAAGATGCTAAAACAGGGTTACCTGCATGGAATCCCCTGCTCTTCTAGAAAACAACGTAGCTGACCTTATGACAGAAATTTACAAAGCCCAACTGTCAGAGATGACGGAGGAAGCAACATCGACTGAAGGGGAGATCATAATACTCGAAGGAGCCATTGAAGACGTCACCCAAGCTGACTGAGCAACCATCCCACCTTTTGGCCTGCGCGCCATAACATTTGTATTCATTACATTTCCTGCAAGACAATTTATAGTATCATTTGGCATGTAATATTGTCATTTTTGCACTCTCAATATCAGTGCTTGAATTTGCTCAATAATGTTTCAACACTTTTAAAACCCATCTTTTAAATCGAGCAAGCACATTCCGAGCGTGACGAAAATAAAAAATGCACAACCCTTGAACACCATCCCCTTCAACCGTGCAGAAAAAATCTGTTGGATGAAGAAGCATAATCGAGGAAACGATCTCAAACACCAACCCTTTTCACAGACAAGGTATACTCTTGCCAATAAGAGAATAATCAAGATAACTTTAGACCACACTCGAACACCAACTTTTTAATCAGGCAGGAAAGACCCATGCCCACCAAAAGCATAATCGAGTTTACACTAAATGTCGTAAGCGAGAAAATCGAAAAATGAAGCCCAAGGTATGCTCATTCATTTCATCCCAACTTACATCAAAGCAGAAAGAAAAACACAACTTGCACAATACCAATCAACGGTAATACTTCTTCAAATGATCTGCATGCCATAGATGTTTCAGCTAGCTGCCTTCCTCTGTTTGCAACATGTAGGTCCCTTCCTTAACTATTCTGACAACATGGAAAAGACCTTCCCAATTAGGGGAAAGTTTCCCCCATTCTGCTCGATGGCCTGTTGCCTCAATTTTCTGGAGAACCCAATCGCCCACAGCAAATGACCGACCACGAACTCTCTTATCGTGATGGGCCTTTGCTCGCTGCTTATAATTGGCCATCCTCATTTTAGATTCCACGCGTTTTTCTTCCAAAAAATCAAGATCAGCTGCCCGAGCTACATCGTTGTATTCCGTATCATAGTGAGATACTCTATGATTTGGCAAGTACATCTCCACTGGTGTCATGGCCTCAGATTCGTAGGCATGAGAAAAAGCCATTTCACCCTTGGGCCTCCTAACTGTTGTTTTGCCCACAAGGCTGATGGTAACTCATCCACCCATCTCCCTGCTTTATCTTCGAGATTTCTCTTGAGGGCGTATAAGACTTGCTTGTTAGCAGCCTTAGCCTGCCCATTACCTTAAGGATATGCCACAGAACATTGCCAATGTTTCACCCGCATCTGCTCACATGCCTTTGTGAATTTCTCCGAAAACTGAGTCCCATGATCTGAAACTATCGCTCAAGGTACCCCAAAACGACCCCAAATATGCTCATGTACAAAGTCAATCACATTGACCTCACTGATAGTTGCCAAGGGTTTGGCCTCTACCCACTTCGTGAAATAATCCACTGCGACCACCGCATATTTAAACTTCGAGCGATCTAACGGAAAAGGACCAATCAAATCTATACCCCACATATCAAACGACCATGATGTCACAACCGGAGTTTGCTCGGTAGAAGGTAACCGAGGTATATCAGCGTAATGTTGACACTTATCACATCGTCGAACATACATCTCTGCATCCCGCCTTAGAGTAATCCAATAAAAACCTGTAGCTAGAACCTTTTCAGCTAGTGACCGTTGACCCGGGTGCCCTCCATATTTTCTTCATGAATTTCCCCCAGTATGCCCTCGGTCATCTCTGGCCACACACATCTAAGCAAAGGCCTGGTATATGACATCCTATAAAGGACTTTGTCCAGGATAACATACCAACATGCTCGTTTCTGAACGGTCCGCGCTTTTGACTTGTCCTCAGGAAACACTCCCTGCTCGATGTAATCTTTTAAGTCATCAATCCAGCATTTCGTAGCGGGCTCAATATCCATGATTTCCTCTTTCTCTATCGCTGGTACTTCCAAGTACTCAATCATAACCCCAGGATGTAAATATTGAATTTCTTCTTCAACCATCTTAGAAAGATAATCGGCACGCATGTTATCTTCGCGGCCAATTCTAACCAGCTCCCAATAATCAAAATCCTTCAAAATCTTCTTCACCATGGTACAGTATCGAACCAGAACTGGATGATGGACAACATAATCACCCTTGACCTGATTTACAACCAGTTGCAAATCACAGTAAATCACGATCTCGCGCACTCCTACATCATGCGCGAGCTCAAGCCCCACAATCAATGCTTCATACTCTGCTTGATTATTTGATATTGGAAACTTGAAACGCAAAGCCTTCTCAAATTCCACATCTTGCTCGGGGGGAACTACTAAAAGACCTGCTCCGCTTCCGAGCTTACTAGTTGAACTGTCCATATGTAACTCCCAGCAATAATCGAGGCGAGGTCGCTGGATAGTAACCTTCGCTGATACAGTCTGAGTGGAAGTCTCCTCCTTGCTTGAATCCTCGAAACTAGTCTCAGCCACAAAATCTGCCAAAGCTTGTGCCTTAATAGCTCGTCGAGGCTAGTAATCAATCTGAAACTCGGTCAACTCAATCGACCAGGTGAGCAAGCGACTAAAAGAATCCGGCTTGTGCAGAAGTTTCATAAGAGGTGTGTTTGTGTATACAATGATGGGATGTGCAGAAAAATAAGCTCGAAGTTTCCGAGCAGCAACAACAAGCAAATAAGCCAATTTTTCTACATTAAAATAACGCCTTTTCACCGCGATGAGGGTCATAGAAACATAGTACACAGGATTTTGGAGATTACATTCTTCCCTAACTAATACAGCGGCCACAGCATGCTCTGTGGCCGCGAGATACACAAACAAATTCTCGCCTACGACCGGGCTGCTTAACAACGGAGGCTGCCCCAGATATTCCACCAGCTGCTTGAAAGCCTCCTGACATTCTGTTGTCCATTCAAACCCCTTGTTTCCCCGAAGCACTTTGAAAAAAGGCAGGCACCTTTCTGCCGACTTGGAAATAAAGCGACCAAAAGCAATAACTCTGTCGTTAAGCTGCTGGACATCCTTGATGCAGCGAAGAGGCTTCATTGTGACCAACGCCTTGATTTTTTCCGGGTTGGCCTCAATCCCTCTTTCATTCACCATGAACCCCAGGAACTTGCCCGCTTTCACACCGAACACACACTTGCTCGGATTCAGCTTCATGTTATTCCTCTTGAGGTTGCTAAATGTCTCCTCCAAGTCAATAGTGTGATCATGTCCTTTAGATTTTACGACCATATCATCAATATATGCTTCAATATTCTTGCCAATCTACGAACTGAAGACCTTATTCACCATCCGCTGATAAGTAGCTCCTGCATTCTTTAAGCCAAAAGACATCATCTTATAGCAATAGAGGCCCCCCGCTGCTCGGAACGCAGCCTAAAGCTTTATCCTTTTCATTCATCTTCACTTGGTGATACCCTTAATACGCATCGATGAAGCTCAGGAACTCGAAGCCTGCTATAGCATCCACCAGCTTGTCGATGCGAGGAAGAGGATAACAATCTTTCGGACATGCTTTATTGAGGTCGGTGAAATCCACACACATCCTCCACTTTTCATTCGACTTTTTAACCATAACCACCTTGGCCAACCAAGTGGGGTAGTGAATTTCCTCGATGATATCCGCATTGAGCAATTTTTCGACCTCCTCCTTGATCGCTTTGTCCTTATCTGTGGAGTATACTCTAAGCTGCTGCTGAATTAGCTTAAAAGCTGGATCCACGCTAAGACAATGAACTGCAATGTCCTCGCTAACCCCTTGCATATCTTCTAGCCTTCACGCGAACACATCCAAGCTGCTCTGAAGTTACTTGACCAAACTAACCCGAGCTTCAACCGACAGTGCTCTGCCAATCTTTATCTTTTACTCGGGATAAGTAGGATTAATAATAACCTCTTCAAGCTCGTCCTGAGCTGTAAATTCGAGTTTATCCCGTATTTGGAGCGTGTCACACTCCATTTTTTCTTCTTTTTCAGCCTGAGTTTCTGCCTCATCAAGTCTGTCTAGCTCCATACCCACATCATGCTCAATTTGTCCCCCCGACCCCACCGTCAGCAAAGGACAAGTGATTTCCTCTGGGCAACGCTGCTCGCCCTGTGCCGAACTCTCACCGACCACAGTAATCGTATCGACTCCTCCCCTGCTTGCAAAGTGGTCAGGCAATCCACCACTTTCGACAAGGAATAGATCTGCTTGCCAAGCTGGTTAAGCGTCGGTTCCTCGTCCATAATCACATTTATTACCCCCCGGATCGAGGGTGCATCCCTTCGAGGGGCATTCCCCCTATTATTCCCATCTCTCTTGAACCGGTCCAACCGGCCTTCATTTATCAACTTCTGTATGGCCTTTTTCAATAGCCAACACTCCTTAGTGGTATGCCTATAGTCATCACAATACGTACACCTCTTAGATCGATCCATGGAATCCGCTGTCTCGGGGTTCATGCGTGGTGGCCGAGGAAGTTCATCTCGGACTTCATACATTATATCCTCCCGCAATGTTTTAAGCGGAGTAAGATCACTCTCTCAAAGAAATTCCTTTGGGCGGTCATATCGCGATTTGCTTCTGTTATAACCGCCGCCTGCAGCCTGGCCGCTACCCTTAGCATTAGCCCCCGCCCCACTAGTCTCGGTGCTTTTCTTCTTATTCTCTTTCTTCGCGGTCTCTCCCGCACACCACTTCTGAGCCCGCATCAACATTTCTGCCTGTGTCTTGGGCTCCCGTATGCTCAACTTTGACCTCAAACGACCTTCCCCCTCAAGCAACCCCGTTTCAAAGCACAAGGTGACGTCTTGCTCGGACAAACCAGGGACTTGCTCAAGCATTTTTGTAAACCGTTCCAAATAGCTGGCAGTTGACTAGTGGGCTCCCTATTTAACCTTAGACAAATCAGCTCTTACCTTTGCAATTTCCCCCGAGGTCCCAAAATCTGCTAAAAACTTTGTTCATAGATCAGCCCAATTGTTGATAGACCTACGAGGAAGAGCTCCCATCCAAGCCAATGTCTTTCCTTGTAGCGACCCCACGAAAGCCTGGATTTTCAATGCCTCGTCTGACGTTACAAGGCCGATTTGGGACTCAAATGACATCAACCAATCCCTTGACTTGGTCTTCCTTGTGTACTCTTTAACGTTTGGGAAGATGAGCCCTTGTGCTGGAGGTGCATTCTCAATCCAGAGGGCCAGAGGGCTAGTTGAGGTGCCCAAGAAATTCCCATCAAGGGCCTTGCCCTGCTCCCACGCTTCCATACGACGCTTCAAGTCTTCAAATTCTTGCATGTTGATAGTTGCAGGCAAACCACCTATGGGCTGAGACTGCATTCCGGGCACAAGAGGGGCCTGTGGGGGTCCCATAGCTCGAGCTACACCCACGACCTGCGCCACTTGTGCCTGGGCTATATCTGCGGGTTGATACACTGGATCTTGGGTTACACTTTTCTGAGCATTTGCTTGAGGCAACTCAGTCCTACCTCTGGAATGATGTGACAGATGAGCCTGTGACTTTCTGGGCGAAGGTGTTCGAGGACGACGAACATGCGATCTCCTAGAAGAGGGAGTGCGATGATTGCGAACATATGACCTGCGCGGGACGGTGAACGAGGGCGGCGAGGACGCGACCTTCACGGATAAGGTGATCTTCGACGGCGATGAGACTGAGCTGAATCCTCTCCTGCCCGAGGTCCCAATCGAGAATGTACACTCGGAACAACCCTATGACTAGCCCTCCCTTCCTGTTGACTTTTCCCCCTGTCGGATTCTCGCTCTCGTGGTTGCGAAGGAACCTGTACTGGATGTTGGGGATTCCTCCCCGATCTAGATACACTGGTTGCTTGACTTGGCGCGGGCATACCCGGAAGGGGCTCCAACTCAATGGGCAATGGGGGCTTACCCATTGCGATTAATTGCAAATTCAACTAGTGCATTTGCCCCAAATATATCGCCCTCTAGCGTAAAGCTTCCTCCCGGAACTCATTGGACAAACCAACAGCAGCAACGACACTCCTGACCAGCTAGTACATGCCCCGTCGTTGATTAAGCTGATGACGAGCGTCATGAAGTGGTGGTGGTGGCGGATTATTATCAGCCTGAAGATTCATGCTAGGTATTGCAGTATGCCCCTCCTCCAACTGATTACCACCATTAACACCATTTGCCGCCATAACTAGAACTTGAAATGTTGTCGGAAAATACAGTTACACTAGCAATTGTTTCCCGACAATGGAACCAACTGATGCATCCAAAATAATTCTCGGACACACTGGGCTTAACAAACTGGATATCTGGCTTTCAATTATATCCAAAACCTTTAAGGCCCAATCCTTCAAAGCAAATAGCAACCGTGAACCAGGCAGGGGCTTACCCTGCAAATGCACTTCGGCTTATGAATCAGTAATCACCTTAGTTGAGTAAGCAATTTGACAGAGTTTAGCAATGATTAGAAAATCACATACCTCTCTCCTTCATTTTGAGGGGTTTTTATAGTCTTGCCGGAGTACTGTCATAACTGTTCATTCAATGTCGTGCATATAAAACAAGCACATTAAAGGCCACGTTTAACCCTACAATCATGTCTTGGACGTAATGGCGAGTTTCCGGAGGTAACTACCCATGTCCTAAACAACTGTTATTGATTTATCGAGCATGGCGAGCTCGATTGCTTAAACCTTGCTCACTACATATATGAAGCCTTGCTCGTAGTGTACTGGGCCCCCAACCTTCTGGGGTAGGGGTTCTCATTTGAGGGCAAAGGGATTTGTGAGCTGAATACCGCTAGCTAAATGCTTGGACTTAAGTCATGAAGAATGCTTGTGGCTGTGAATGGCATGCCGTGCATGTGACCAATGCTTGGGCCTTTTGGGCCGGGCAGCTCAAGTTTATTGGAGATGGATAGTTGTTCTTGATTTTTTTTAAATTTCTTTTATTCAATTACTCGAGAGATCGTAAAACTAATGGCGTGAATATATTTTCCAAGAGTTCACAAAATACATAAAAAAATTTAACAACTTAGGTTATATCATCAGTTTTTAATTATAGTCTTTCACTGGTTTTGTAATTTTATATAAATGGATGTCGTGTTGATATAAAAACGTTGAATAATTTCCACTTAATTATGAGTTTATGACAAACTAGTGAATGTGGATAAGTTTTCATTTCCATTTTTCGTTATTAATATTCTTGATTTGATTTTATTTTTAATTTGGTTACCAATGTCCATAAGGGGGTGGCTCAGTGGTAAACATGGGGCTTCACAAAGTGTGAGGTCTCAGGTTCGATCCCTTCCCATGCCCCCTTAGGTGGAAAAAAAAAATTTGGTTATCAACCATGTCATTTTATTTGACCCTTTAGGAATCCCTTTGTTTGGTCCATCAATCCTTTGGTGAAAAGATGACAATGCCCTCGCACTCACCGTAGCGATCATTAATGCTTCAAACTATATTGATGATTAGGACTTAATATAAATATAATTTACTAATTAAAAAATGAAAACATTATTAAAGCAAACATTTTGCCAGTTTTCGGCTATAGTTTAAAAATTGTATTATATGTAGTTAATTATAAATCCATTATTTAGCATTATGTTAACTCATAAAGCAAAAATTGAATTATTGGATGTGGATGTGGATGTGGATGTGGATAATCATTTCTTTCTTCTTAAAATGACAAACTAGTAAATGCAGATCAATTTTCGTTTCTTTTTTTTTTCTTTATTGATAATTTTTATGTTTGTAATATTATTTTTGATGTGCATATTTTGGATCTGCCTCAATAGTGTTTGAGTCTCGTTTAACGGCCCATTGTATTTTGCATGATGTTCGAATGATTGGGCCGGGCTCATGCGCAACGAGCTAAATCTATTCCCTTAGGTATAAATAACCCCCTCTAGTTCATAGAGTGAGGGTTCTATCTCCTTATGATCTAGAATCACACACGCACTTGGGAGCTACGCGCCCTCTCCTTCATACTCAGTGTACTCATAAACACGCTGGAGGGTTTTTGGCGAGGGCCCTCTCCGTCGACTCACGGTGTTTCTTCTACAGATAATATAGCCAAATATCCACCATCGACGACGAGATGACTGCCGGATGGCAACTCCGGCGACCCACGTCCACCGCTACCTTTGGCACCCCCGATAGGCCGATATGATGTTTTTTAGATACATCAGCTGGTTCTGTTGCCGGAAAAGAGTTTATTTTTGTTCAGGGTAGGGTTCGAGGGTCACTGGATTCTGCCATGGAAGCCACGGTCAAAGTTAATATCGTGTCTTCATTGGGTGTGGAATGGGCATAGAAAGAAGGCCCGAAATAGAAATGCAACATCACCCTTAGATGCACTTCTGCTGGACAAGAAAGATCCCACTAAAAGCGCCTCCATCTGAAATTCTACGCCCTGCCACAAGCCATTGGAAGTGTGCTGCTCCGTTACCCACTGGCAGTGTGCCGACCAAGCGAATCTGACTTTTTCGAGCACCAAACACAAAAAACGAACGGAAGGCTGAACCATTATGGTGCTCTGTGGGTTATATTATGTTCAATCTCGATTAGCACGAACGGAAGGCAGAACCATGTTGTACTTGGCAATCTGGTTGACCAATTTATTGGTTGGGCATTGTCGTTGCATAGCAGGGTCAGTGCTGTAGATGGGCCAATGGAACTTGCATTGGAAGGTCTCCGAGTTTCTTAGGATTGGAGATATTGAATCAACTGACAAATATGCATTGCCAATTCTTAAAGGTTGCCTAGAACTTCTTGAGGATGAGAAAACCCTCCTTGGAATCCCGCGTTATAATCGCCTTTCCTTCATACGCTGCCCAAGTGAATTTTTGCGCATGGAGTTCAGATCCGACTGAATCACATTGCGTCACTGTCAGGGATGATGTCGGCCAAGACATCACTATCAGCAGTACTACTAGGTGTTATATTCCAATATTGCCCTTACATTTTTTTTGTTGATTTACGTCAAAATCGAAACCACACACGCCATGAAACCACGATCATTATCGATGCTTACGGTTTTGATGCTTGCTGCTTACACAATTAAGGGTGCTTTAATATCATTGTAACTATTACGATGATATACAATTGACTATCATAGTTATGGGGTGAGAGATACATAATTGATTATCTAATTTTGAGATAATTACTCATGACATTTATTATTTAGCATAAAGTAAATTAAATGTGATTAAGTCACCAATTGTGACATGCAATATATGATATTATGAGGGGCATTCATGTCATATATAAATTGCATTAAATACGTTCAATGTACCTTGAATTATTTACTTAATTGACATTGAGCACGAGATAACATGATTTATTTGCTTATGAATTAAAATAATGATATTACATCATTTTTTGGTCGTGTTGTGTAGAAACATGATTACTTTCTTGCTCACATAAGTTAAATGCACAAAACAAACCCCTATTAAATGGAGAAATATGCTTGATTTGCAAATGATGCACATAAGGCTTCAGGTATGAAGTCCATGTCAAAAAAGCATAGGCTTTCCCCAACAGCTCTAGCGTGCTCGAGCACACTACGAGCCTTAAAACAAGTAGTAACTACTCGGAGATCAGAGCGACTAGAATGAGCATACCATATGTCGGCCTTTGCCCGAGAACCAACAGTACTGATTAGCAATAGTTCTCAACTACAAGATAAACCCTTGCATTCGAGAAGTGAGGGCTACACCAAGGAAGAACAAGCATGATACGCTCCTTCCCGGGAGCTACTCTATACTTTGTGCCCAAGCCACACTATCAGATTTTGCTCTATGTACGCGTGCGCTCTCTGCTTGCCGCTCAGTTGTTATCTTGATTATTCTCTCTTTCACAAGTAAGATGTATATCAGCTTGTGAAAAATGGTTGGTGTTCGAGCCTGTTATCTTGATTATTCTCTTTTTCACGAGTAAGAGGTATCTCTGCTCGTGAAAAAAGGTTGGTGTTCGAGTCTGTTATCTCGATTATTATTATATTTCACGAGTAAGAGGTATCTCTACTCGTAAAATAGGGTTGGTGTTCGAGCATGTTATCTCGATTATTCTCTTTTTCACAAGTAAGTGGTATCTCTGCTCGTGAAAAAGGGTTAGTGTTCGAGTCTGTTATCTTGATTATTCTATTTTTCACGAATAAGAGATATCTCTACTAGTGGAAAAAAGTTGGTGTTCGAGCCTGTTATCTCGATTATTATTTTTTTCACGAGTAAGAGGTATCTCTGCTCGTGAAAAACTCTTACTCGTGAAAAAGGGTTGGTGTTCGAGTGGTTCTTAGATTATACCTAAAACCAAGTGTTCACCTTTCTAACGAACATGATATATCTCTGCTCGCCAAAAGGCTCCCGCTCGAGTTTACTCCCGATTGAGTTGTACATCGTGCCTACTTGCGCTTCTGCTTGCTGGCTTTTCAAAGGTAGTTTTGCTCGCATAGTCGAGTAATGAGACTTGACCTTGTCCCAAGTGGCGTTCTACTCGCTATATAAAGATACAATCAAGTTATAAAAGCATACTGGTTAATTAAAATATACAATGGCGGTAAAAAACGACTAAAGTCGTGACTCATTCCGGCATTTCTGTTATCTTGTTTGCTAATGTGAAAGTGATTAAGCCTCGACTGTCCCGAGAAATTAAAGGGAATCATGAGCGAATAGTACTCCTTACCTCCGAGATGAATCTCAAAGAATAATGAGTAGGGGGTTATTGATGTGCATATTTTTGATCCACCTCAATATCGTTTGGGTCTCGTTTAGCGACCCACCGTATTTTGCATGATGTCTGAAGGATTGGGCCGGGCCCATGCGCAACGAGCTAAATCAATTCCCTAAGGTATAAATAACCCTCTATTGTTCATAGATTGTGGGCTATCTCTTCTTCTGATCTGGAATTACACACGCACTTGGGAGTTACGCGCTCTCTCCTTCATACTCAGAGTGTACTGATAAACACGTCGGAGGGTATTTGGCGAGGGCTCTCCCCGCTGACTCACGGTGTTTCTTCTACAGATAATATAGTCACATATCCACCACCGACGACGAGATGATTGTCGGACGGCAACTCCAATGACCCATGTCCACCGCTACCTTTGGCACCCTCGGTATGATGTTTTTTTGGATACATCAATTTTAATGATTTTTTTTGAGTCTTTACTTGTTATTTTTAGATATTTGATTATTTTTGGGTAGTTATTTTTTGGTGAGAAAAGTCGGTGGTCATTTTATACTCCCTTCGTTCCGGGTAAATAGTTAACTATTTTATTTTGAGATGTTTCACTTAAAGAGTCTACTTTCAAAAATTAAGGTATAAAAGTATTATTTTATTAATAATAGAATAGTAAAAGTGTTATTTTTTTAAAAAAATGATTTTCAAATGGTGACTTTTTACCCAAAAAGGTGGAGTAAATTGTGGGTATTTAGTTATGGGGTTCGGTTAACATGTGTTCTTATTAGGGGAACATATTAAGGGCTAAAAGCTTAAAATTTAGTAAGTTTTGTATCAATGACCAAACATACACAAGTTTCAATGTGTTTAAAATAGATGTCGATGCAAAATATACTACAAATAGGGGGTTTTAGAGCACATGTTAACTTTTGACTCAGTTAAAAAGAGTGGTAAATATATGTCAATGGTAAGGGTAATTTGGCAATTAAAAGTGTGGTGAAGCTTCATCTAAATAGATTCAAAAGTTGTCATTTGGCCTTTGAGAAACACCAAGTGAAAGGGTAGATAAAAGCAGTCATACTCAAATTATGTTTGGGCTAGATTTTATTTTTGGTCAATGGAAATGGAACTTAAGCTAAATTAACAAGACCGGCAATCTTGTGGTTGTGGGGTTTCCTTTTAGACTTTATATCATATATCATTAAAGAATGACTAGGACGGAATATTATACCTCAACTCAATTTCCTATTAAATAGATCGTTTAAAAGTAAGTGATGGAAATTTGTCAACTTAATTTAAAAATAAACATCTTAAAAGATAAAATATGAGTGCTTCACTGTTTTTCAATTTAAAAATGCACTCTTTTTGTTTTGGACAAAGAGTCTATTATTCTATTTTAATACGTTTCATTTAATGAGTTCATTTTCAAAAATTAAAGTATAAAACTGTCATTTTATTATTAATTGATTACTAAAAATGTTATTTTCTTAAAAAAAATGAAACTATAATAATAATTTAGAAATGAAGGGAGTATCAAAAGTAAGAAAGCTTATTCCCAAATATAATTTTGTGATTGCCTTAGGAAATTGTTTACTTATGATGAAAATTCTTACGCTTTATGCAGTATATCAAATGCAATTTATGTAAACTACTTATTAATATATAGTAAACTATTTACGCTTTATGATGAATTATTTAGCTTTTGTATGTCAAACTTTTCTTCTTTTGAAACTTTTGTATTTCATGGTCACATGTTCACATGCACAAGCTAAACAATGAATTTAGATATAGACTCATTTTGCTTTGAGTAAATAGTTTATTATTCTATTTTGAGTTGTTTCATTTAAAGTTAATTTTCAAAAATTAAAGAAAAAAATATCTTTTTATTATTAATAAGTTATTAAAAGTATTATTATTTTTTTAAAAAAATTGATTTATAAACGAAAATAGAGATAACATTTGACAATGCATGAAACAATAATGGTTTTGGAAGTGTATTTACGGAGTACTGTAGTAGTCTGTAGTAGCAGTTTCCAACAAAGCCACGACCAACGAGTTCCGCCCCGACCAATGACGTCAACCAAAAACCGTACCATCAGAAGCAGGAGGATATTGGGCCTATTTGATTTAGCTTATTGATATATGCTGATAACTTATTATTTATGACTGATAACTTATTATTTATGACTTATGACTGATGACTAATGATTGGTGATGTTTGATTTAACTTTTTAAAAGTGCTTATTAGCTTTTATAAGTAAGTGTGTGTATTTGATTAATAAGTTGAAATAGTGCTGAAATAAAATAATATTAATAATAATAATATTATTAATATTATTAATATTAATATTATTATTATTATTAATATTTATAATAAATAATAATAATAATAATATTAATATTAATATTAATATTAATAATAATAATAATAATAATAATAATAATAATAATAATATTATTATTATTATTATTAAATGAGGGTAGTTTTGGAATATGAAAATTTCATTTAATGACACTGTTCATCTATTTTTTTTTAATTTGATAAGTCTTCAACACTAGCTCTAATGCTTATGACTTATAAGGTGAGTTATGCTTTAGTTGGCTTGTACTCTATTTATGACTTATTACTCCACATTTGAAATCAAACACTTTCTAAATGACTTATGAGAAGTCATAAGCCATAAACACTAACCCATAAGCTACATCAAACATGGCTTAAGGAGAATATAAACCCCTCCAATGTGCTGCTACATGTTTTAGTTATGCTGAGGATTGAGTCGTCCGATGAAAATGAGTTGTAATTTTGTATTGGGGGTCAAAAAGTGAGATTTGGGCTCTCAGATTACACACTAATTAATGGTTTATATTCCGGTGACGAGAGTGATTTTACTAAGGACATCCCTATAACAAAAAGATTATTTAATGAATATTTTGAGGGACGGAAAAAGTCTGTGAGACCTGAAGAATTAAAGGAAGCTTTTTCAAGTGCAAAAACTGAGTTGGACAGATACAAATTGGGACTTGCTGTTATCTACGAATTTGTGCTAAGAGCTAAGGAAATGACTACTTTAATTGACACTGGTTTTTTGAATATCGTGGACAACTTGGAGTTGTTTAATAATTATCCATGAGGAAAAAGGTCTTATCACAATCTTCTAACTACACTGAAAAAACTTTTGAACAAGCATGATGTTAAAACCAATACATTTTATGGCTTCCCATTACCAATACAGGTAAACAGTTGAATTCAACTATACATCAAATGACAATAAATTATTTTCATTACATATTTCTTACATATAACTTTGTTTAGGTTTGAGTATTTGAATTATTTTGCAACTTTTTTGGATTTGAAGATCTTTATCGGTTGGAAAAGATAGGAACAGAAGTTCCTAGAATGTGTAACTAGAAGTCGACGGGAAATCCAAGCTATGCAGAGATTATTGAAATCTTGGATATATAACATGTAAAATCTTTTCATTATTTCTACCACGATAATGAAATATTTATTTTATTGTGCATTTCATTAATGAAGTTTTTATTGTTTTTGAATTGACAGGATGTTGCTCTTTTTCCTTTGGTTCCGAATGATGCAGAATCTTGTTTGCATTATGTTCATGGGTTTCCAGGGACTTGGTGTACAATATACGCATATAGTTTAGAGGAACAACCAACTGAAGAAGAAGTTGCCCTTGCTAATGATTTGATGAGGGTAATTTTAGATGTTGTGACTTCTATGCAACAAAAGCTCAAATGATAACTTCCTTGAAATCAACCGGAAGATCGATGATCATAGTATTCAAATACGAAAGATTGATGATCGTATGATTGAGATGAACTAGAAGATCAATGAATTAGTTGAGGCAAGGAGGGAGCAAACACCATCCCACCACTGGCAGACACCACCTTACCAGGATACGACGATAATACCACCTCTCCATGATAGGATGATGACACCTCCTGACCACGAGACGATGATGGGGATCACTGAGAAAGAGACAAATCAACATACAGGGGATACTGGTACGGAACATAACAAATCATTGGAGGTGAATACTGTTGCTACGGGGGAGACCACTAAGAAAGAGGAAGAGCATACAAAGCATACAAGGGATACTGGTATGGAATATAACAAATCAATTGAGATGAATACTGTTACGGGGGAGACCATTACGGAAGGGACAGAGCATTCGGGTAATACTATTAATGATAAATTTGATTTAGCCTCCAATAGATATAAAAGGAAAATGATAGAAAAAGATATTGATTATGCAAATATCTTTGATGAGGGAATGGTGAGAATGAAAAACCATTGGCCCAAGTAAGAACTCCCCACACGACTCATTACCGTGTATTTGGTGACTCCATAGTTAGTGGTATGCAATTTGAAAGAAAATTTGTAGATGGCATGAAACCTGACTTATTCATGGCACCGGATTGTTTGAAGATGACCCTGTTTAAATCTTGGTTGAAAAAGGGGAAGCCTATGTAAGATACTTTTTTTAATCATTTGAATACATTTTTACTATTTCTTTATTGTTGTAATTACTTGCATTTTAACTATTTATTTCCACAACGATTATATTATGATATATGGTTATAAGCTCCCGAAACATTGGTTCAAGACATATGTCGTGTCTAAAAAATTTATTCAGGATCTAGTAAGATATTCTATCAAATTAATGACATTATAAGATAATATTATTGTGTAATTTTGATAGACAACTGTATTTCAGCATATTGATTTGGCCTTGCGACTTATTCGAGAGAGACAACAAAAATATCCATCAACATTTGACAAGTACAAAAGAGCCATATTGGATGCAGGCTTCGCCATTGTCCTTATGCGTGAGTTCGAACTTTACAAAGAAGAACCGAAGTGTTTCAAGGTGAAAGATTGTTTCATGGAAATACATTATGGAACTTGGAATTTTCTTGGGAAACCATGGGTTCAATGTGAAAAGATTTACTTTCCGGTCAAGGCCAAGGATCATTGGTTTGCTGTCGATTTTGAGTTCTGGACTGGAAAGTTGACTGTATATGACCCCGATAGAAGTCATCTAACAAAATAGAAAAAGAAACCTCAAGACGAACCTGAATCCAAATACGGTCCCTCGCAGAGTAACAAAATAGAGAGAATTTGGAAAGACGCACTGGGCAGAGTAAATCAGGAAATTGAAAAATCAGTGACAGTTGTAAAATTGTAGCAAACCTATTGTTGTAGTTGAACTAACTGGAAGAGAAAAACGAAAAGGGTATTTAAGATATTCAACATATATTTAAAAGAAAGAAGTATAATAGATATTTCTATTCAAATACGACTATATATTATTTTTTACCATAAGTCTGATTATTTTTGTAACCGACCTTTTTTTATGACTAAATACGAAGAAACCCCTCGGAAACACCCAATGACCCAAACAAAACACCAATACGCCTCCGGCCTCCTACCTCTCTCTCGTCTCGTCCTTCTCAAGGAATCTCTCTCTCTCTCTCTCTCTCTCAAGCATCGTTTCTAATTCAAGAACCATAGCCATAGGGTTTCCTTTCCAGTTTTAGGGTTTATTCCCCCAATATTTCTTTTTTTAAATTCATCTAGCCGAACATGCTCCTTCACCTAAATCGCACTCAAAATACTCTCCTCTATCATCACCTCAAATTTAAATACACTAACCACCAATTGACACCCAAAACCCATCCCAATTCCTTTGAATTTCCCCCCAAATAGTTTGGCAAATTTCCTTCACCTTCTTGATTATAAGCCGAGTTTATGGTTCTTCTTCAATGGATCGTGATACGGTTGTACTGGATATAAGCTCGGATGAAGAGGTTGGGTGGGGTGAAAGTAGGGAAATTTGTGATGGGGATGATCATAATTGGTTGACTGAGCTTCTTGATGAGGTGGATAGAGAGACTGATGATTCTGATGATGTCGTGGTGGTGAGTGAGGTTGTGGTAAACCCTAAGCAGAGATTGAAGGCGGTTTCTTTGAAAGCTTTGGATAATGGTGATGATGATGATGACGAGTGTGTGATTTTGGATGCGGACCCGGATAAGCCCGTGGCGGTTCGGAATGTTGATGATGATGGGGATGATTCTGATGACTTGCTTGTTGTTAGTGAGAAGGGTCAGGTTAGAACTGTACTTCTACTTCCAAATTGTGTGCTAATTTTAGATGTTTTCTCATTTTCATGCTATTTATAAGTTTTGTTTGGTTTATAATTATTGGTAATTGCTTGAGAATTGTACAAATATTTGCCCATATGTTGGGGCTATTTTTATGTTGGTATGTAATGTTGGAAAGTTTGATGAACTGTGTGTAAGTAGAACGGATTATTTGGAATTGATGATTGAACTGAACTGTTATTGTTGACTCTATGGCGAAATGATTGTGATGGGTGAGTGTTTTCATCCCAAAAATAGTGCGTCTGAATAAGCAGTTTGGATTTTGGAGTGCCAACTGTGATAGAAGTCATAGAACCTTGGAGATATCACTTTGTGAGGAAGTCCTAAATCTTCATATTCTTTTTATTCAATCATGGGTGCTTTACTGTACTCAAGCTTCTTACAATGGTACGTGGGGTAATGTTACTTTTCAAAGGTTTTATTTACTGTTTATGACTGTCTGCTGGCTTAAGGGGTGTTGTGTGCCTTAGGGCTTTTAATGCTGTTTATTTGTTTGGGGTTCTGCCTCCATTGTTTCCATTTGTGAAAAAGAGAAAGAGAGAATATTTAAAAATATATAGCATGGTAATCTAGAAGCCCAGAGATATCAACGGATTAAGTTTTGTTATAAGGGGTCAATTGTTCATAGAACGAAGGTTGGGAACAATATTGTTATTATAGGGTTTTAGTGAATGGGAATAATTTTGGATGGTTGGAGAAAAGAAATGTTATCAGATTAATGAGTGCTCTAGTGATTAATTGTGATGGCTTTAATAGTGTTTACAGCACTACAAAAAGTGGTTGCGTAAGCTTATAAGGATTGGATGATCGATCGGATTTATGCAACGTGTTAACTGCCTATTTGAAAGTATCTAGTTTGGGGGTTAGCAGATGATATGCTGAACTGAAACTATAGACTATGACACAAGATTTATGTACGTGGTTCTAAGTAGTCAAGACAAGGCTCTGATCAGTTTAATTGTGCTGAGATGACCTATTTAGTCCATGACTTTCAACGCATGTGCATAAGAGTTTTATGTTGCATAAGTTGATTTTAGTGCTTAGTATTGCAAAATATATATTTTCACCCAAACTAAGCCTTTGTCCCAATTACCTGTGGCTGGCCACATCCTCGCAAATCCTTTTTTGTCATTTTTTCTGGTCCAATGCACGATTATCATTCAAGCGCTCTTTCGTAAATCGTAATCTTTTAATTATTGTCGACCACTTGAGTTTCTTTCCTCCCCCACCTCCAGTATTGTTGTTGTGTTGCTGATATTGAGTAAATATCAGACTACCTAGCAAGCTACTTAACAAGTGCACTTAGGGTCTACATTGTACGTGCCACAAACCATCCTAAACGATTTTCTCTCATTGATCTGCTATAAGGCAACATTTATAATCTCATGAATATGCTCATCTTTAATTTGTCTTACCTAGTTTTACTGCTATTCATTGTACCATTTTCATTTTGGTTTCATTATATAAACATGTTCGTTCATGTTGTCCAACATTTTTTCCATGGAGTAGCGAGGGTCTAGTAGCTATTTGTTAGATTTCCCTTCAACTTAATGGGTATATGCCTATCACATATCAGTCCGAAACACTTCTCTACTTCATATCTTGATTTTAGCTGATGGTTTTCAAAATTTGTGATATCTCTCAAATAGGGTTATGACTTGACCTTTTGAAGAATTATGTACGGCTGCTTCAATATGCAGTAATGCCGATATGAATCTTTTTAGTTGCATAATGTTAATCAGCCTAAGATTTATGCTTCAGGTTGACCTTTGAGTGGAAAGTGTTAATTTACCCATCTTAAACGGATGGGACAGCTAGCCTAGTCTCTCTTTTATATTCTTCACTTGGGAGAATCTTTTGGGGGTATGTAGCCACAACACATTTTTCCCTGATAACAAATATGATCACTAGCCTATCCTCCTTCACCTCCAAGGAAAGGAAAAGGAGCACTCCGATTAACTCTATTGTGTGTGCTTGGTTCACAATTTGAGATTAACTTCTTCTGGCTTATTAACATTGGTTTTCTAATCATTACAGGTTGCCTGTAGAGACTATCCTCACCCAAGACACCTTTGTGTTCAGTTCCCATTTTCTTCCACTTCACATGAAAAGCACTGTGGCCTGGTAAAATTGTTAAAACTTTTTCTTTCTAAATAATACTTCATGAGTCATTGTTCAGCATCCTGCTCTTTCAGAGATATTTTTTATTTTATTTTATTTTATTTCGGTGAATTTCAGTGCCATTGTTATGTTTGTGACTCACTTGCTCCATGTGTCGATTGGGGAGCTGGCAGTTCCAGTATTGATCATTGTCATGCCACTGAGAAAGATGAATTTTGGAGACTGGAGAGAAAAAGTATGAGAACTGGTGGTAAGGTGTTGCCAACTTCTAAAGCTTCCGATGCATCTGTCGCAATGAGGCTACCCCATTTGAACCAGATCTCGCAGTTACCTGCTTCGCTTCAACCCATGGGTGGGATCCACAATCAGGTCTCAAGGCCCACTTCACTACGTGCTTGCTCAATGTCTACCAATTTTCCCACGATAAGTCAAAGCAGAAGTCAACACAGTGGATGCTCTATACCAGCAAACAAATTTCAACCAAATTTAGTTTCGCAGCAGTTGCTCAGTACATGCAATAGTACTAATTCAAGAGACAGACGACACAATAGTGGTACTGGTCATCTAGGCCCTCATCTTCCCCGTGCTGCATTTAAAAGAACAGGATCAGCTGGCATTGCTATCACAAATAATCGATGCTCATACAATTCGTCTAGGATTACTCATGGATCTCACTACTCCAGATGCTCCCTGCCAGTAGTAACACGTAACAGAAATCTTGCTAGGTTACAAGAATTCCGTGGTGGGATGGTTTCAAGGTCAAACGCATATGTGGGTCCCTCACAGCCACTTATGAGCAATGTCTTTGATTCGGTGCCTTCTTCAGTTCCATTATGTTTTCAATCGCAACTACCCCCGCATCCTACTGCAGATACCCTTTTTGAGAATCCAGTCCTTTACCAATCTGAAGTATCCCCTCGACTAAACGGAGACAGCTCCTCCGTTGATTCAGAGGTTTCCCAATCCCAAGTATCCGTCCAGCCTAATTATTCGGTGCCTTCTCAACTCCAAATGTCATCCGTGACAAATTATATAGTACCTCCTGAACCCCAGGAATCCTCCCAGCCAAATTATTCAGTGCCTTCGCCCCCGCCAACTTATCCAGTGCCTTCTGAACGTCAAGTAGCCACTTCACAAAATTACATGGTTTCTTCCCTACCCCAGGTACCTTCCCAATCAAGTGTTCCAGCTCCTTCTGAACCTCAAGTAAATACTCAGTATATTCCTGTTTCGAACCATTGCCAAAGCATAACTGAGCACAGAGTTCAAACTCAAACTGCTATAGACCCAGATTTTCGAGATTTTGACTTTAGTTGGATCTCCCGTCCTAGTGAGAGCAGCCAGCAGCCTTCCGCCAAAAATCTTCAAGCTGAAGGTGTGGCCCCAACAAGGGAATGCCCACTTGTTGCTGATCCTGGCTTGGCGGATGATTTCCAGTATGACAGTTGGATTTTTGACAACCAGCCTGTAGAACCAGGTAATGTGGATTTCACTGTATCTTCTGGATTGAATGGACTTTCTCCTGAATCTGGGCTTTTAGACACAGGTATTTTCTTTGATTTTTAATTTTTTTTTTGGGGGGGTATGGTGTGGTATATATATTGATATGTGCCCGAAAATCCTAGCCTTTTTTGCTTAGCAATGAATCGAAAAATGGATTCTTGCTTTGTTGGATTTGTTGGGTTGACATATATATAGAGGCTTATTGTCTAGCTTTATGTATTTGATGTACAAGACCATCATCTTGTAGGAATCTGTATAGAAGCTAGTCATATTAATGTGACTCTATGAAAGGAATCTCAGATTTTTCTTTAATTATTATTATTATTATGATTGGTGCAGCATTGCCAATTATAGGCATTATTTATTTGTAGGTTTCTTGTAAGTTTTATCCTTTCGTGGCTACTGCCATACTTGCCACTGTGCGAGTGTGAGGTCTGAATTTTGTTAAAGGAAAGAGGAGTTGGCATGCATATGCTTGCTCTCCAGAGTTCAACAGCATATGCCTAGCCCCAGTTGCCTACAAGACAGGCTTAAGAAGATGTTGGTGGTTGAAGAAGCACATACTATATAATATCTCAGTTTCCGTTGAGAATGAAGGCAAAAGAAAGAATCAATGCGACGCAAGTTGGCTCTCTTTTCAGTTTTCATAGTTTAGTAATAGCAAGCAAGTGGTTAGAAATGGAATGCATTCTTAATAATAATGATATAAAAGTAGTCGCGTAGTTATAAACTTACTTCTGAACAAACCTGTTTTGTGCTTTTGGTTTCATCATCATTCCAGACAGACATTCATCAGCAAATGAAGCTACTTCTAATGCAAACCACAACCACCCTTTAACGCAAGTCCAAAGACACACACACAAACGCAAACCTCATTATATATATGTTGAATGATACAACTGGGAATTTGTCAATGGTTAGGAATTACTCCCTTATTAACAAAATGATATTTTTAGTAGCTCATTAGTAATATAATGATATTTTTATACCTTAATATTTTTTTAAAATAAACTTTTAAATAAAACATCTCAAAATAAAATAGTGATACAATATCATTTATGTGTGCGAAGATTTTGTTTCACCGCTTTGCTTGTTGTACAGACGGGGGCTATTTCTATTTGAATGTGGGCCGACAGATATGAAGTAAGGAAGAGGTCCAATAGCTAATTGAATTTAAGAAATTCACCAACTTGGGCGGCCAGCCCATCTTAAGGAGACTTTCTACTTTCTTTGGTCAATTGGTCATCCCTGTGCAGGTGCCTCTTGTCTCCCCTTTCTGTCTTGACTTTGACTGTCCTTCTCCGGCTACTGACGTGACCGGAACGTTGAAAAGAAGGTTCTGCAAGTTGGAATGGCGCTATGGATGGAAGACGGTTCGGACCCCAAAACTGAGAACGAATTGGCTGACCTTGAAGCTATCGCTGCCATTAAACACTCTGCTGCTCTCGAATACAAGGTCTCTCTCTCTCCAGAAAGCAAAATCATTGCTGTTTTTATATTTTTTAATGGATTAACTATTTCTTATTAGAATAATTACAATTTAGTATCTTTATTCTACCAACATAACGATGATTTTACCATACATGTACAAACAAATGTTTTACTCTTAAAATTCGAAAAAGGGACTCTTTTGAGCGGGACGGAGAATTAGGATCGTAAAGACTGAGCGGAGCCGAGTTAGAGTTTAACTTGCCCAAGTGAGGTTCGCTCCTTTAAGCGAGTAGTTTGAATTCGAGGTTTAAAATCAACTCTCTTACTAGTAGAGCCGGTCCATCAAGTTGAGTACGAGTAGTTTGGTTTCTCATCTTGATTTTTTATCGAGGTGGACTCTGGTAGTTTAATAAAAAAGCTCAGTGATAGGATTCTCTTGTTGATCTCAAAATTTGGGCTTAAAAGTTTGGTTCATTTGGCTTGTGAATCAAATTCGAGTCAAGATTTAACCGACCAAGCTACTACTGCTACTATTATCATGTAGGGAAAGAAGAAATCAAGTTTCACGTATCTCGGACCTCCATTGACATCTTCCTGAAATTCATGCAACTACCCACTTCAGTTATACACACCACTCCACTGGAAGATGCACTAATCATGCATGTTCTATCCTACCAGTTGTTAAATACTAGTGTTGATTTATCGTTCTTTCTTTATTTGATTCTGAAGTCTCTTGCCTTTCTACGTGGCAAGGTTCTTTATGACTAGATTCTGGCGCTGGATTGCTGTTGACCTTTTGACTATATAGTTTCTGCTAGGCCCTTCGTCTATGCATCAACATCTTATGTATTTTACTTAGAGTAATGCTAGATCAACAAAATCCGTCACATCATCCTTTAGGGTGTTGTTACACTTGTCAAGAGTATAACATGTCAAGGCATGATGTCGATGGATTCTGTTGATGTATCATTTCCTTTTACGTATGCTACCATTTTCTCTTATGGCAAGCTTTATATGTTGGTAGTCATTTGGGAAAAAGATTATTGGTATTCTAGTTGTTCTGGTGTGGAGTAGACTTCTTCAAACATGTATCAGGTGCAAACATATTCTGTTGAGGGACTGCTCGAGGCTATTGGCATATAGTATCTGACCCTAATCTTTACATTATCCTCTATTGTTATCGTTATCTTCACATTTTGTCCCTTCATTAGTTTCTGGTGGCTTGCAGGAAAAAGGTAATGAGTATGTCAAAAAGGGAAAGAAGCACTATTCAGATGCTATTGATTTCTATACTAGGGCAATAAATCAGAAGGCTTTAAGTGACCAAGAGACCTCCACAATCTTTTCAAATAGAGCCCATGTGAATCTATTGCTGGGGAATTACAGACGCGCTTTGTTGGATGCTGAGGAAGCAATAAAGCTCTCCCCATCAAACGTCAAGGTTTTATTTGTCTTAATGTTGTTATACAGGCGATATCTGATTCAATACCTATAACGATTCTCTCTCCCTCCAGCTCTTGCCAATTTTTTCTGAATAACTATACATATTTGCTTCTTGTTAGGCACTTTATAGAGCAGCCAAAGCATCATTGTCTTTGAATATGTTGGATCAAGCAAAATCGTATTGTGAGAAAGGACTTGCTCAGTACCCAGATAACAACGAACTAGAAAAGCTAACCCGACAAATTGTTTTACGGAAGTCAGAATGTGAACAACGGGAGGCTCAAGTATCCAAAGCTTTCACGGAGGCGAAGGTCTGATATCTGTGCCATATTATAGAAAACAGATTATTGGATTCTTTTTAGAGATTTTTTTAAATTTATTTTTTGAGGGGTTAGGGAAGGTTGGGAGAAGAGAAGATGATCCTGGTTTTAAATTTTTGCAGGGTCTAGTTTCTGCCATTGAAGATAGAGGATTGAAGATCGGGAAGGCAACATTTCAAGAATTAACTGGAATAAAAAGACCAGTATTTGACAAAAATAATATACTCCACTGGCCTGTTCTTCTTCTGTATGCAGAGGTTATGACCAGTGACTTCATTGAGGACTTCTGTGAGACTGACATGTTTTCAGCTCATCTTGACGTGATATCCTTTGTTTTTTATTTCCATTTTTCTCTCTCCATCACTCCATCCAAAGAGCTTCATTGTGAGAATTAAGGTTACAATTTCCCTTAGGTTCTAATTATACCCTCCTATGCAAAATAAATAAGTTGGATGCTATAAAAATTACTTGCTTTAATTGTTAGTTCAAAAGTAGTTATGTATCTCTTATATACTTCATCCGTTCCGGGTAAATAGTCCACCATCCTATTTTGGGTTGTTTCACTTTAAGAGTCCACTTTCAAAAACTGTGCTTACAATTTCTATAACATTTCATCTTTACCCTCCGCTTGTGTTGTAAGCAGATTTTTTGTGCTCAAGTATTTTTGTAATTATGACTTACTCCAAATTCTCCAATGACATTAATATATTCCTTTAATGATTTGACTTTTCAAATGGGGACACTTTGAGTGGAACGGAGGGAGTATTTAACTTTTCCATGGACTCTGAGCAGAATAAAGGCAGGAGTATTTAGTCAGGATCATGAAATTTAAATCATGGTGCATAATCAGGATTGACCCCAAGGATTGGGAGAGATGGCAATGGCACTCAGGCAAAGACTTTAAGGTCCTTGGTTCTAATCCCCATACCAACAAGGGGTCACACTTACCTATCAAAAAAAAAAAAAATCAAGGGATTGTGGGTGCAAAAATAGAAACAGCATGCTTACCCCATGCTTACTAATAGTAATTGTTAGTACAATTAAGCATGATAAAGGATTCACAGTGTGCATCTTTCATCACTCGTAATAATTTCTATATTTATGTGGATTTTTTGGTCAGCTATAAATGTCCTTATCCTTCTAAACACTGTTCATCCTTAGCTTCCAAACATATATTCTGATGATTCTCCACCACTGCCATGGGATAAGGAAAATGCTTACACTCGGGATGCTGTTGAGTTGTATTTTGAGGTATGCTATCTCCAAGTTAAGATGCCCGAGGCTATTTAGAATGTGACTTTTTTGACGTAACACTTCATGTGCTCTTTTCTTACTCGAGGTTATCAATCTTTTACTGACATGTAATTACATGCATTGCCTATATTCCTCCATGTAGATTTCTTCTTTTATAGAATTGTCCTGTTGATTTGCTAGGCTGGCTCTGGAGTTCATTTATCCAAGAAAGAAATTATGTGCAACCTATTGGAGGGAACAGCTGCTTCTCATATTGAATGCTTTGGTGAAGACGAGAATGATGCAGCTAATAATTCTCCCAATGGCATCCCAATCGGTATGTTTCTTTATACACCCATCATTCGGACTCCATGAAGTGATGCTCTCACCTTTTATTTGTTTATGATTTATAGGAATGCTCTGGTTGGGGTTTCTGTAGCTTCATGTTAACATGGAAGCTACGAAAGCTTTTTTAATTAATTTAGTTGGACCTAATTATTAACATTATTTACACAAGTGTTAGTTTTCCACTAGTTATTGAAAACAGGGATAAACTTAATTAAATTACTTTCTTTTAGAAGTAAACTTTGATGGAAAAAAGCTCCTCCAGCCCAACAGATTTATGTGATTCTAATCTTCAGCTCATACAAGTCCTCAAGCCTGATAACAGTTTCAAATGTTGATGTTATTGCTCCTTTCTTGTCTTCGTCACAGCAAAAGCTTCTTCCAAATGGGTGAAAGTGAATGAAAGGAGAACACTTAATGATGTTCTGAGAGAACCAAATTGTGTTATCCCTGGAATTCCTGGTACGTCCTCTCTACTAAATTGGCTACTGGCTACCCAATTTATTGGTTCTTATCCTTTTGCATACCTTCATTGTCTTCTCTTGTTGCAGTGTTCTATGTGGTTTCAAAGAACTCTAGCTTTTACAAAAAGTTTAAATCTGGAAATTGGTCGCTTCCATCCTGATCGAGTTAACTAATGAATGTTAGGCGAGTTCCTGCACTGACAACGTGAATTCCTGAGCTTATGGCAAGTCGCTGCACATGAACCATTAGATTAGATTCACGAGACTGTTGTAACGAGTTTACAAGACAGATCTTTCTGTTACAGACAGTTGTTTATTTTTCAAAATAAAATTCCCTAGTCTATACAAGTTTTAATCGTGTAGAGATACTATTTTAGTTGTAGAAAACTTGTTATTTTAGCACAAACATAATAAGCTTTAAATAATAACCATTAAGCAAAGAAGGAGAAAGTGGAGGGATTTGAATGATATCAACTCTACCTGTCGATCACTTTCAAAGATACATTTCCCTCGGCCAAAGAAAGAACGTTATGACTTATGATACTGTGTCTGTAAGGTGTTCTTTTGGTATGCACTCGTTTCCATTTTGATTAAAAATAAATTAATTAATAATTTATGATGGCTTAAATGATATGAAACTTAATCAATGATAGTTCTTGAAAACGATTGATGCTATTATCGTAGCCTACTAAACAAACACCACTTAAGTTTAGTTGACAGAAGGAGAAACCTTTTTTTTTCTTCCTTCTGAATGTCATAATGAAATCTATTAATTTAATAAATCAGTGCATGAATTTGACAGCAACCAAGCAATATGAGACGGAGGCTCCATCCAAATAGTCGGATTTGAGAAGTGTAATACCCCAATCCCACATCAAGTAGATCTAAATGAGATGGGTTGGGTTGATATTTCTTAAGCTCGCCACTTTTTGGGCAAGCATGCCCCGTCAACCTCCCTTGTAGGCCTAGTTACAAGAAGAAACGAGAATATATAACTAAAGCATGAGCCACCTAGTTTGCTTGTTGAGTTGAAAAATATGTTTGCAATATTGCCCTACAGCTTGAGATAATGGGGGCAAATTCAGTGAGTTCCGGAGCGCATCCATTTCATGTCTGGCATATAGTTCAAACACCACCTTTACCAAACCCAAGATAATGCTTCTTGTTAACCTATTGCTTCTGCCTGTCACTCTGAAATTCCTCCCAAAGAGTATTCAATCAACTTGCAAGTGATCGTCACGAAGAATCATTTCAAAGCCACACGAGTTGTTTTCATTAAAAAAAAGTGCCGCATCAATATTGCACTCAAGGAAGTCCATCTCTGGAACATGCCATGAAATATAAGAATTACGTACGGTTGTATATGATTATTATTAGCTAGTTGTTCGAACTTGCTGTCGTGATGCAATCTAATCATATAAGAAAATCATTGCATATTGGAAAATACTAGTGATGCTCCCGTGTGTTGTACGGTTTATACATTGGTATAAAATTACATACTTAATTAAAGTTGAAGAATATACAATTAAAAAGTTTAATATGAAAAAATAATAATAATAAAAAGTAAAATTAAAGATAGATCATATAAATTTGAAAAAGTAATTATAAATTTATTTAGATGTATTTCCTTATTCAGAAAGGAAGGATTGGATGGAAATCACCCATCTTCGTCATTCGTTAAGTCAACAATTGATAATAAACATGTGCCTCTAAATGACAAAATTTGATAGAGATAATAATTTTTGATATTTCGTACTAATGTAGTAGCTATAAAAAACGTTGGTTATGGAAAATATAAACATATAAAAATACATTTTATGTCATCACATTTTCTTCCTTCTTCATACCTCGTTCTTCTTCTTTTTCTTTATTTTGTGTTTGTGTGTATGATTCAAAATAAATTTACTTTTGTGTTTGTGTTACTGTGCGTATACTGTTTGATGAAAGGTCTAAATAGAAATTTGTTCGTTTTTAAATACCCTTTTTGAAACTCGATGCATCAATTTAAATTACAATGTATCATTTGTAAATTGTGTTGTATCGACTTAGATGTGGGATGTAGGTAAGATTCATTAATTTTGAATCATATGTTGATTGTGTACATGAAATAAGAGAGATGAAGGTTTGGTACATTATGATTTAAGGTGCGATGCATAAATTAGATTATGTGATTTGAATTGTTGAATTGATTAAGTGATCCGTAGCGCACCTTTGGTTCATTAAGAGTTGTAGTCTTTTCGCTCTAAAAGTGTCTTTTTTAGTTAAAAAAAAAACATAAAAAACTGTAGCGGTTGAAAATTTTACATAGTGGACGGACCCGAATTTCTTCCTAAAACAAACAACAACAAAAAGGACTAAAAATACTCAAAATTTCACGTTACCCAAATTTCTCAATTGATTACATCCAAATTATTATTATTTTAATGAACAACAAATATTACTCCAATTATAACCAATCTGACCCAAAAAAAATCATAAGCACTTATCATATAGATAAAGAGCTTCTCGTTCTCTAACCTAAAAACCCCACCCCCACTCACTCTTACCTATATACACATCGCCTCACTTTCACTCTTACTCAATTAAGTCATCTAAAAGTTTACCTTTCTTATTTTTATAGCATTAAACCTAGGAAATTCCTCCGGTGAACATGAGACAATGACTCGTCATCTCTTCAAACCCTTTGTTTCAAAAATTCATCCGTTGACTTTCCCTAACCAAAATAGAATCAGATCAAACCATTTCGTAGCAAGGTGCGTTAGATTTTTTTTATATAAATTATTCAACTTTGTATTTCGATTTTTTTTTTTTAATTTTAGAGCTTAATTTTACTTAGTGAACTGGAAAAAATATCGTATAATAAGATCCAAGTATTTATGCTTCTTTACCTAATTATTTTTTTAAATACAGTATAAATAAATCGAGACTTTTTTATATTTTCAGTATTTAACGTTATACCCGAATTTTTTATATTTTGAGTATAGAAAAAAATATAGATTTCGAGTTTTTAGATTTGTACTTTGAAGATCTATTTTTTAAACATTTTTATAATTAAAATACATCTATTTTAAATCACTTGTATCTAATGTAGTTGTTCACTTCAAAATTGGTCTCTTTGTAGTCACTAATTTATTTGTTTTTCGTCTCTACATTTCAAATTCATTTGATTTAATTAGATTTTATTTATAAATGTTCATTATTCTGATTTGATAAAACTCAAATTGAGAAATTTGTTGTCACAATGCATATTGATAAATAAATATAAATAAATATTGGTTACCAATAAATCTGTATCAGGTTGAAGATCATTAAACTGTATTAAATTTAGCACATACACTTGAACATGAAGTTTATTAAATTATCGTAATTTATTCTCTACATATTTAATCCTAGGCATTGCATATGTTTAAGCTATTTATTGATTACAAAAGTACACTAAGAATTTAATAATTTCGCATATATAACTGTTTTCAGTTTATTGTAGCTCCATGATCTCTAGAAAAAAAGAGAGGACCAAGTACATGAGATCCTAACCAATCGAAATGAAAAGAATACAGTAAGTATTACATGTTGGAAAGATACCTTTACATTGTAAAATATATATTTTGCACGAAAAACCGTTGAGCTATCTAGGCTTACCCTTGGTCTGGCTGATGTCTCTAAGCAAAATAAGAGAGGGAGGCATTTTATATAGATTTCTTCTATATTGGTGTGTTATCCTCAGTTGCTTTTAGCAATGATGTTCAACAAACAAAATTGTAACAAATTTATAATGGTTTTATCTTTGAAAACTGCTCGAGAAGAGAAAAGCTAAGGAACTGTCTAACTCCTTTAGGCGTTCAATTACAGCCGAATAAATTAATCTTCAATGATAATTCATGTAATTGTTTTGATAATTTATTCATTTATCATTCAATTGATAAGCGATTATTAAATTCAACAATTGAAATAAATAATTATTTATTAGCTCATTGAAATTTCAATATAGTTAAAAAAAATCATAACTATTTTTTATATTGTCGGATGTGAATGAGGTTGAAATAGTTTAGCATATATGGTTGTCAATTGTCTCAAGTAAAAGAAAGAATGTCAAAAGTTTTTGGATTTATTTATCTAATTGATTTTGATTACAAATTCGTTTCATTTCTCAATGCATTAATGACACATATACAATGTAGAAATGTTATCATTTTTGGAAAGTGCATTTTGGCGGAAACTTGCACCTCTCCTTTAATATTTGTATAGATTTTTGTTGGACTTGGGTTTGTATGCCACAAGATAGTGTTTCGATTCTTGCAAATCGACCACAACACCATCGCAAACTTGCTCAACTCGAGGCCTTGAAGAGAAGAGATCATGGAGAAAAACCACTCCGTAAAAGATTTAAGAGTTATTTGATCTTTGCTTTATGACAGCATGAAGCTTAGCTTCCTGCCAACAAACCTTTGTGAATAAGCAGCCAACAAAAAGATGCCACAAATTCTTGAAATCAGACGCACAACAGAGGTACATTTGCAATAAATGAATGAGATCCTCAGGCACTTGTTGTGGTTCGGATGATACGGGTTTAACCCAGGTTCATTTCTCAACATGTTGAAAGCCTACGCAGAAACGGGTCGGAGACTAGCCGACTGGCTGTACTGCTGCATTGACTAGACTAGCCGTTTAGGGAAGAGGTTACTAGTTGGTCATTGGAATCTCACCGATGTCTTTTACTTATGTTTTAGTTTAGTATAAATATTTGGTTGAAGACAATGCAGGATAACCTTTGTGAGTTTCCACTTGGTGTTGATGATCATGAACAAACTATAAACAAGTTTTAGCTGAACTCAAGCAAGACTTGAGCTGTAATCATTGCTCAAGCGACTTATATTTATGTATATCTTACGTTAATTAATCTTATTCGAGTCAAACCGAGTTCACTCCTTTTTATTATTGTTCAAGCTTGATGCACTTGTTGAGGAGCCATGCCAAGCGAGCTCTAGCTGGCTACTCTCTCTCATAATAAAGTTTAAATCCAGAACGAAGCAAAACTTTCTCAAAAGTTACGATAGACATTTTGTACCCATAAACCAGTCCTTGCTGTTTACAGAAAGCATACACTTGGTTATTAACCTCCCCCAGCTATGTAAAGGGAGAGGAGAGGTAAAGGAAAGCAAAACACAATGCAAATCCATGATTTCTTTCGTACTCATAGAGCACTATCCTCATCACACCTTGAGTACACATCGGAGGCAACCCCCTTCATGCATCAGATCAAAGGCCTTGTTGATCTCCTCAAGTTTCAACTCGTGGGTGATGTATTCATCAACTTTGATTTCCTGTAAAATGAGCGAAAGGGGTTTCAGAATCTACAAAAAAACTCCACCTGAAGAGACAGAATCATTCAAGAGACAATAATTACCTTCTTCATATACTTGTCCACAAGCCAAGGTACCTGCGAACGGCTCTTGAAACCACCAAAGGCTGTGCCTTTCCAAACACGACCAGTAACTAGTTGAAAGGGACGAGTGCTTATCTCTTGACCTGATGCTGCAACACCAACAATAACTGATGTTCCCCAACCCTGCAATTTCTTTATATTATTTATCCATTTGTTTTTGCTGTGTCAAAAGTATATTAGCTTACAATCAGCCTACCTTGTGACAGCATTCCAAAGCAGCCCTCATTATGGACACATTGCCAATGCACTCGAAACTATAATCAACACCTCCATCTGTTAGATCAACAAGCACCTGCTGTATCGGTTTCGCATGGTCATTGGGATTAACAAACTCGGTGAATCCAAAATTCTTTGCTGCAATTTACATTTCACATGGGAAAGTGATAGTGAGATAAGTTTTCCACTAATCACTTGCTGTACATGTAAGAAGTAAACAAGCTAGAACTCCCTCCCACAAAGGATTCATTTTCTCAGTAAGTCTTGTTAGAGGATATTGGAAATCTGGCCGTAAATCAGAAGCTAGTACCAAATGTTTCTACTCCATTCATTTTGTTGCTACTAGCCACAAGCGAAATCTAAAATAGAAAACCATAAAACCCTGGGGTTTGGTGCATGTGGGAATGCCAAGTATGCAAATGGTAGGGAGGCTCCAAAGGTAGTAACTGGGCTGGACACTCTTTGTTCAAGTAAGTTGAGTTTTGGGTGTGAAACAAGGATGGCAAAGGGGTTAGAAGAGGGCATGGGCTGGAAGGAAGAAGCAAAGAGGGTTCAAGACACATGGGCCAATGCTACAAAGGGAGGGTTCAAACCATGCGTGGATTGGGGCTGTTGCATGGGAAGAAAGGCTCGCAAGGATCACATTGTGAAGAGACTCGAAGGGCTGGTTCTAGTTGGTTCGTGGAAAGGTGGCACGGGCTTGGAAGGCCTTGCATGGCACGGCATGCAAGGTGGTGGCAGCCGTGTGGCTTGGAAGGGAGGCCAACCTCCATGAATCGGTGTCACAAAAGGATTAGGTTATAGGTAGTAAATCTGCTTAGTTAGGGTTTATTTGTTTCCTAAAAAGTTAGGTTTTCTTTTATGTTTTCTAGTTGGATTAGGATTTCTTTTATGTTCACATAGAATTAGGGTTACTTTTTGTAAGCCTTTATAAGGCCAAATTATTAAGAAATAAAGCAGATTTTTGGAGCATTGAAAAGAACTCTAGAACGAGTTTGTTCTTTCTTTCGATTCTTCTTCCAAGGCGAGTGAAACCTTGTGTGATCGAATCAAGGGTATTCTTTACGTCAAGTGAGTGAAGCTTGACCGGTGAAGCCGGATTTATCCTATATTGTTTTTCGTGGCAGCCTTGTGCAACATCAAGGGCGTGGGCTGTTTGATTCTCCTTGGAGTTTTCGGCCAAGGTGAGTTTAGGCAGATTGTGCGTGATCAAAGGAGGGTTTGGTGAGGGGTTTCGGGCAGCTTGTGGTCTTCGATGCTTGGACAGATTGTTAGTTTTGGGCAATCCGTTCTCAGATTAATTAGACGTATAAAAGGGACTGTTTGAGAGGGTTTTGGCGTAGTTTGCGTGAGGTTGTTTGGCTTGGACAGTTTGTGTGGTTTGGGGGCAGCCTACCACGCATCAGGCTTGAAATGTATTCCTCTCTTCTCACAAACAAATGTAAACAGTTAAATGGATATGAGTATTAGTTTGTGGGTTTCAAGTGCCTCAATAGAATCTAAATTTCAAAATACTTGGCGTTGCGAACTAAAAAACATGCATTGGGGTGGAGGTGGGGATTTTCAATACAGTGGTGATGATTTCCCGATGATAAAAAGTTTTTTTAAATGGATTATTATCAACAGGAATTTCATGGGTCGAGGTCTTCCGCTGCAGCCCAAGTATCAGTAGAGAACTTCCCTAGTAGACATCAGAAACACCCACGACCTACCAAGTTTGAGCTGTTCAAGGTCTCTTGGGCTATGCTGGGCTCTGTTTTAGAGCTTATCAGATGCTGGTCAACAGCGAGCTCTATTAGAAGAAATCTTGGGAGGTAGATCCATTGTGTGCATGTTGGACAATTTGCAGGGAGAGAAATTGTAGAGTTTTTGAGAGCGAGGAGAAGTCTGTCTCTAATTTGAATAACTCTTAGCTTCACACTTCATTTACCTGGTGTACTGAGGCAATGCTTTCTCCCCCCTGTTCTCCCATCTCTCTTGTAGATTTTGTTAATAGCTTCTCTTTTGACTAATGATTCTTTAAGAGTTGCATACATCTAGTGTACTAAGGATGCATCACCTGCTTTGACACTCATATTTATATACTAATCATTACTTATCAAAAAAAAGTTTGAGCGTAACTATAAAGTAAGAGAACAAGCTTGGTGAGGCATAATCTTTAGTAATACATCTTTAAACAAACTAGTTGCGCATACCAGGACACTACAGACTGACTGTTTACTTGGACAGTCAAAAAAAAGAACCTGTGTGTTCCTACCCCTATTGCTTGCTCCCAGTTTGGCTAAATCTCCACCGGAATTAAAGATGCCTACAATTTAGGGGCCCAATCTCCATAACATCCGATGACCTCCTTTTATGTAACCCAGTGCACTAATATTTTCCCAATATAAAAGAAGTTAAAAGAAGGCAGCAAATGCAATACTTAATACGTATCTAGTTACAACAATTATAGTGCGGACATTTTTTTGGGATATTCTCATTTAATGTAGATGTGGAAGACACTGGAGGATTAGGGGAAAATAGTATCCAGAATTGGGTTCTGCTTTCATGAGCAAGAAGAGCTCAACAATAGCCGGTAGCAACTGCTAATGAAGGAGATACCATAATCACAGTAACGTAACATTTTACACAACAAAATGGAAACGATAAAAAGATGATGAAACTACAAAGCATCACTTCATATTATAATTTATAAGGATGTCATGAAGATATAAAGAGGGGGGAGGGATAGGTAAAGCTGTACCTATATCGAACTTTTTGGGATCAATATCTATCCCAATTATCCGTGAAGCACCAGCTGCTTTTGCACCTTCTCCCACCTATCAATTAATAATCAAATTAATACTCATCACAAGAGCACAATGGTCGACTGCCAGTCTCAGAAACTTACTGCGAGGCCAACCGTTCCAAGGCCAAAGACAGCAACAATAGAACCAGCTTCTACTTTTGCAGTGTTCCAAACTGCACCAAGACCTAATAAGAACAAAAATAGAAATACAAAACATTCAGTACAGCAGATTTTATTGATCCTGATAGCCATGTGCTTGAAAAAATTTCATAAAAGTAAACAACAAATTAAGGGATTTCACGTAACCAAGAGTGAAAATGGGCGTCTAAACTAACGAACCAATTTCAGATACAAGACCTTAAAGTTCATACAGATTTAACAATTCACAAAGCAATTTCCATACCACTTGCAAATTAACATATTTATAATGCACTCTTGTTAGTGATTTGTCATTGAAAAAAGACACGTGGTAAGAAGGTAAAAACATCATGAGGTACATAAGGTTAGATCAAAGCACTACATAAAATATTATCATAATACAAAACTTATCACTGAAGAAACCTACAGGAAAATGGCTTATATCAAGTTAGAAAAGCCCAAAGATAAAACTATACAACCTAAACAAACAGAACGAAAAAAACTTCATCCTCTGATTATTTAACATTAGACTAAGCAAGGACTATTAGAGTGCCTCTGTACCAGGGAAATTAGTAAGCAGTAACATAACCTTTAAATACCCTCAAGTAGCTACAATAAATCTCAAAAAAACAGCGACTTCATTCAAACTGGGAAACGTAGCACAAAAACAAGTTGCCTACTACTTGAAACGTACAATTAGCGAAAAGACAAAGGAAGGGGAAGGAAAGTTACTGGTCTTAATAAAATTACTACCTTCTCCCGGAGAAGAATAAACAATAATGAAATTACGAACAATAGAGAAATAATTCAGAGAGGTAAATGAATAATCACAGAGCAAGAAATGTTCATGTTGTTGTTTATATTAAATGTCCCCTAAGAAAGTGTTCAGCATTCATAATCAAAAATACCTTCCAGAAATAAAGATTAGAAGCTGATCAAAGTATATTTAAGGTGGAGACCATCATAGTTTGCTTCTAGTTATAGCCTACTGAGAGAGAAAGAATAGTTTGATTTTCACCAACTTGCTACATTTTGGCAAGTGATTGAATTTTGTTGTTGTCCTAATATCCTTAAAGTTACAAAAAACACTTGAGCCAGACATTGTCTGCAAGATTTCTGAGAAATGAGAAGCACAAGCATGCTATGGATTTGTACAGAAATTGCTGAGAAGATATATGAGATGAGGAGTTAAAAGCTGCTTACCAGTTGGCACACCACAACCAAGAAGGCAAACTTTCTCTAATGGAGCTTGTGGATCAATCTTTGCAACACTAACATCATGGACAACAGTGTACTGACTAAATGTTGAGGTTCCCATGAAATGATAGATTGGAGTTCCCTTGATTGAAAACCGACTCTTGCGGTCATTCATCATCACTCCAACTCCTGTGGCTGCCCTAACTTTACCGCAGAGGTTCGTCTTTCCTGACTTGCAGAACTTGCATTCCCTACATTCTGCCTGGTAACAAGGAATAACATGGTCTCCAGGTTGAACTTCAGTGACCCCTTCACCAACACTTTCTACTATTCTGCATTATTTATGAGAAAGCATCAATTTCAAGGACGGTCCTTTTAGCAGCAACAAAAAACCTATGACTTTCCTAATGGGTTGAACTAATATACATACCCTGCAGCCTCATGACCAAGAATACATGGGAAAAGGCCCTCAGGATCCTGCGAGAAAAATGAGTAAAAAATCTGAGTGCATCATAAATTGATAACAACAAAAGGACTATGATGTAACAAAGACAAGGGTGCTTAAAATACACACATTTTTTCTTTTATTTGCATTTATCAAAAAATAATAATAATATTTGTAAGGAAGATCTTACATTGTTCTAATTAGAGGGAAAAAAAGGAATAAAAAGAAAGAATTGCAATCTTCCTCTACAGAAAGCATTCACATACTCATACCATACTTTCAGAAAATAACTCCCTTCGTCACATAAAAAGAGGCTAGGCTTGATTTTTCAAAGTCAACATGACTAGTTTTGTAATCAGGATACGATATCAACTCATACTTTTATTCACTGATAAAGAAATGTAAATCAATTAACATCAGAAAAGATGGTCAAATTGGCTAGTTTTGAAATCAAGCTGCGGTATGAACTCAAAGTTTTATTCTCCATTAAAGAAATATATGTCAATTACCAACAGAAAAGACTGTCAAATTGACTAAAAAAGTAAAAAGTAATGATACCATTATATGAAACTTACATTGTAAATAACTAGTATAACTCCAGCAGCAGAGACAGTTAATCACTCTCTCACCCAGATTCGAACCAATAGCACATGGATAAGATCACATTTGCATGGTTTTGATATACCCGATAAATTGCATTGATTAAACCAAAAGCCCATTAAAAAGTTTATAATTCTTCAAGGATCCATGAGCCTTGAAACAAAGCATCAATTCTCCAATGGCCAGTATTTTGACAAACTTAACTAAAATCAAATGAATCGAAGATGATTGTGAACCCTTATTCTTATGCAAAATCAATAAGTACCTTGCCGCCCCAAGTATAGGCATCAGTGTGGCATAGAGCAGTGAAGAGAATCTGAATTCGGACTTCGCCTGCTTGTGGTGGGGCAACCTCCACTTCTTCTATCACCAATGGCTTATTGGGCTCATAAGCAACAGCAGCTTTTTTCCCCAAATCACAGTAAAAAAAAAAAAAAACTTAGGGTTTAATCGATTGTCAAGATTATGAATATACTAGGCAGAACAAAAATGTGAAGGGTTATATAAATATACAGGGAGAGAGAGAGAGATAGAATGGAGGAGTACCTTTGCAGGTGATGACCTGCCCTTGGGTAGCCATTGATTTTGCTCTGGATCACAAAATGTCTACGTGTGTGTCAGGGCCTAGTGAGATTGAGAGTGAGGGTCGGCTACGTGAGGATAGAAAGATTGATTACCGCCCTTTATAAATGGGTGGTGATTTTTGGGGATGGTGCGAGCCGTGAAATGTTTGTACATTTAGGAGCACGTGCCAAAGAAAATGTACTCCACGACCTACTGGTACTACCCAGCATTTATACCTTTTTATTTTAATCCAATTGTGAGGTGTCAATCAAATTTATTTATATTGTTGATAATAACGTTAATTTTTTTATTTTAATTGATGGCGTGAATATATCTTAATAGTTGTTTTCTTTTCTTTTATTGTTTTTATCAAATTTTATTTTAGTGGTAGAATGCATGTCTCATATAATCAAATTAGCATTTATATTAGAGAAGTTCGTTTTAATTGAATACGAATATCATTAGAAAATTTGTCACTTATGATTGATGGTGTAAATTACTTACGGCATGTAAAATCAAATCTACAATTGTATTGGTGATACTCTAATATTAATTTGAGAAGTCGATTAAATACACTGATATCAAACTAGTCCGCCAAACATGTTACGCTCTTTTAATATGATTATAATATACCCCGTGTTTTTTCATGTCCAGGTCTGACTATATACCAAAAATAGTATGCTATCCGCTTTTAAATAATTATTTTCTTTGACTTGAAACATCATTTTTAAAAAGTAATTGAATGTATTATAAATATTAGTGAATAAGTGGTTTCTTTAATACCCTTAAATATGTAGTTATAATTAAAGTAGGTAAAAAAGTAATGGTATGGTGATAAAATAATTTTTTATATATATAAAAAAGAAGTTTTAAAATATGTAATTATTTTAGAACGAACAAAAAATGAAAGAAAGATAATTATTTCAGAACAGAGAAAGGAGTTTTATGATCTTTCTACCTCTTACCATACATCACTTTATTATGGTCAGATTAATTACGTGTACAGTCGCATAAACTAAAACTAGTTTTACACCCGTACGTTAAATACACGGATAAAAATATTTTTTTAATTAAATAATATTTAGGTAAAACGAATAAACAAATCAAAATCAAAAGAATAAATTAAGAAAAATAATGTTGGAAACAACTACTTAAATATAAATATATCATTTTACTAATAATAGTATGGATTTTGAATTTTTTTTTATACACAACATCATCTTCATCGGATATTGATATATTCAAGGCAAAACGGTTTGTTACCCTAAAAATTGCTATACGATACTACCAATGAAAATTGTAATATCTGGAACTTGAAATACAACCTTACATTTAATGGAGACAATGATATTTTTGGAATAAACATTTTGTCTCCATCATTGCTTTTATTAAAAAAAAAATTAGCTTCAACAACGTGATTCTTAAGCTTAGTAATGATTAGTCTTGTTTTATTAACAGAGTCAATGTTTCTTAACACCATCACCGAAACACCAATCTTAAGTGTTAATTCATGGTTCGACAATCTTGAACACTTTATACTATTCAAAAACTCCGTAGAGTAAATGTTTTCAAACAAACTTGTCTTGTTCTTACCCTCAACATAGAATCTGAAGTCAAATAAGTTCTTCCTTCTATGTCATTATTATAAAACATATACTCATTTATGGTGTCAACAATATCAAGTGTCGAGACAAAGATAACTCTTCCTTGCAAATATGACACATCATCAAAAGACTCCAAAAATGACAGATATATACTTTCAACAATTTACTCGATCAAATTATCTGATGCATTAACCAAAATATCATTTGAAACTTCTATTGCTACAACACAATTATTTTCACTACTATATGTACCGTCGTCGATACTTAAAATTCACTTAGAAAATGCCTTCTACACGAGACCGCGCTCGCCATTGTCAAGAGTTTGTAGTCTCATGTTTTTTGTAAGTTTCAAAACTTTGCAATGTGTTCATAAATAGTACAATTTGTGATCATGTTAACAAAAATCATGTTGAATTCTTACAACTTTACCCTTACTTTTTCTACCAACTTTAATTATAGTCACATACAGACATACTCAAAGATATTAAAAGAAATCACACATTTCACCAATATTTATAATACAGTAAACTATTTTTTATTAAATGGTGTGTCTGGTCATCAAAGAGAACCATATTTTGAAAACAGAGGGAGTATTTTATTTTACCGTCCGAGATCTATTATATTCTAAATTTTTAAATATATTTCTCAAGGTTATTTTGAAAAGAATATAAAGCTGAATTTTTGAGATTTTGAATTTATTTTAAGGGATAAATTTATTTATTACATTTCCTAATATTTTTTATTTAACAATTATTCATGCTTATAAAAAATATCAAACTTTATGGTTCTACAATATCAACTACTTCATTGTTTATTTCGGTTGAAACTAACTATTTCCTTACAACTCTGACTTTGAGAATTCGGTCGGATATTTATTTGTGGATGTCTCTTTGGACGAATGGTTTGAAAGCCATAATAGTTGCAGTAAAAATTTTGGGTTCAAAATGTCTAAAGTTTATTTCGTGATGGTTTTTTTTTTTTACTTTGTAGAAAATTGGTTGAACATCCATAAAAGAATATCCACAGACTTTTATATATATGTGATGGAAAATAAAAGATCCAACATGATATTGTGAATTTTATTGAGAATACTAACAGTTTGTGTGTATTCAAAGTTCCTAGAAATGTATAAATATATTATTGTCAACTTATCCAATAATATTAAATGGTTAGTATAAAAACTAAAAAATAAAACAAAACAAAGTGTTTCACCTTCCAATGTTTCCATTTATGAAAATAAGTTTTAGGCGAAAAAATTACGATTGTCATTATATATATAGATATAGGTCATTTAATTTTATTATTAATCATCTTGTATCAATAATTTTTCAGGGGTCGAACCTTCAAATTTGGGAGGCAGTCCCTTTCAATAATTTTTCAACCGTATTGCACCCATTTTTTTTTCATAATCGAAAAAGATACCTCATGTATTGCGATGCACATAATAAGTCATTTTTATGTATCGCGATGCATGGAGTGTTTTTTTTTTGTTACAAAAAAAATACTCCCTCCGTCCCTAAATTATCATCTTAGTTGACCCGGCGTACAGATTAAGAAAAAACAATTGACTTGATTATTAATATTGATTTAATGTGTAATTTCCTTTAAAACCCATGTGTGTGGCCCATGATTAAAGTTGGCTGAAAAAGTAAGGATAAAATGGTAAAAGTGATGTTCTGAAAAGATAAGTTTCAAACTAGACAATTATTTTAGGACGGATAAAAAAAATAACGATAATTTAGGGACGGAAGTATAAGAGAGTAAAACAGTTAAAAACTTTTAAAAAAAGACAATTTTTCAAAAACTTTTCTTTGACTAAAAAGATAATTAACTTGGTGGGGTTACGTAATAGCGAGATACTTTTAGACGGGTTGATTGAGCTAATAAGCTTGTATCCAGGTAACATTACGTAGGAGTGTAAGTGGTTCGGTTTGATTTGATTTATGTCAAAACCACAAACTGAATCATCTCCTATTGGTTAAAAAAATCTCAAATCGAACCGAACCGAGTAAGACTTGGAACCGAACCGAGTAAGACTTGGAACTGAACCGAGCCGAACCACTCGGTTTGGTTTGGTTCCATTTTATGGTTTATATGAATGATTTTTAATCAAATTAATCAACATTAAAAATAACAATAAAAATTAGATTTTAATTTGGAATTAATATCAAAATTAGGAAACAACCAACTAACAACAAATTATCATAAGGAAAACAATACAAATTCTAAAATAAACACAAACAATGGAAGAAATAATAGTTCTCCAACAATCAAGATTTTGTTTGGTTTAATATGTATATATATATATATATATATATATATATATATATATATATATATATATATAATGACTAAATCAAATGCCTAGATTATGCATATAAGATAATCCAAATGTTCAAAATAGTTAACAAATGCAATATAATATATATTGTATAATAAATAAATAAAAATATATATGTTAGTTCGGTTCGGTTTGGTTTGGTTTAATACTAAAAACCGTGAACCGAACCGGATGGTTTTCCAAATTTTGAAACCGAAACCGAACCATCTTTGACCAAAACCGAACCAAAGGTTTGGTTCGATTATGTGGTTTGGTGGTTCCGATTTACACCCCTAACATTACGCATCTGATTTTTTAATTTTTTGGGTAATATTGCTTTGTCCATTTTCAAAAGTTTTCAATTGTTCAAGTACATTATGTTTTTTTAAACCGAAAAAATATATTTTTTTGGTGAAAAAATTACAATACCCTTAATGATCTTAAGATGCGCTACGGATCATTTACTCAATATGCACCATGATGCATCAACTTATGCATCGTGATGCATCAATTTATGCACCGCAATGCATCAATTTTTATTACCTGATCCAATTCATGCATCACAGTGCATCAATTTTAATTACTCAATCAAATTCATGCATCGCGATGCAACAAGTCAAGCACCAATTGATGTTTCGCGCTGCAAATTATAATGAACCAGACATTCATGTTCATTCTTTCCTAAACACTATCAACAAATGTCATCAAATTAATGCATCATTCCTATATCCCAAATCCAAATTGATGTATCATGATTTACAAATGATGTAACGTCATTCAAAATTGATGCATCCATATTGAAAAAAGGTGGGCAACAACAAACAAACTTCTATTCGATCATTTCATCGTACAATTTATATGCATAACAATACAACACACAAACTGTATTTTGAATCAAACATAAAAAAAGAAGAAGAAGAAAAAGACCCAAGTGAAACTGAAGATCGATAGATGAAAAAGAAAGAAAGTGGTAAGTTTGGGGGTGGGAGTGGAGTAATCGAATTCAAGATAAAGAAGAACATCACTACTTTACCTCCACACTGTATTCGTTCTTCATCACTATGACATACTGTCATTCTTTTTCTTCTGTCGTTCTTTAATTTCTTTATATTTAACTTAAGTGATTCCCTCCCACAAGCTCATGAGATCTAAAGACATGTGTTTCCACTTTAACATTTCTTTTACTTTCTTTCATTGCTCCTATCTAAATTACTTTATTTCATTGTTCCTATATATATTTAGATTTACGCTATATCCCTCTTATACTTTTACATCCTTTCATTACAAAAACATGGAAAGAAAAATTGTTAAATTTTTATATATGCATGAGTTTCAAAAATAAATCATTTTCAAAAAACTCATGATACTTTAATAAACTCAAAATCTTGGAACACATAATTCTCACTATTTAATACACATAAACACGTAACAGTGACTAACCTGTGTTCATGATATTGATATGCAACTGTTATGATAAGCGAAATTTTCTCCCTTGCATTTCTCTATTATTTCTCCTTGATGGCAAGAAGAGTTTTTCTTTTCTTTCTCGTTTCTTTTCAAAGGTTTTTCTCTTAGTTTCTCTCTATTCTATTCTATATCCCTTCCGTCCTTTATGCACACACACACACACACACACACACACATATATATAGAGAGTAGCTGATATTTTTTGTTGGCTTGATATTTGTTTGGTTTCGTTCACTTGATATTTTCGATTCCTTCATACAGAAGCAAACCAGACAAACCTTCCACATACATAAGCCTTTTGCCATCGCCATGTTAAGCAATGATGACAATGATAAACATCATTGACTTTAAAGGGAATATATTTGCGCCCCTAAGGGGGTGGCCCGGTGGTAGACATGGGGCTTCACAAAGTGTGAGGTCTCAGGTTCGATCCCTTCCTATGCCCCCCCTTAGGAGGAAAAAAAAATATTTGCATCTGTACATTATTCTATGTACAATTATTTAAGGCACAGGAAGAGGGAGTACGACTTTAAAACTCTCAAACTTTAACATAATTTTATTCTCACTTAACTATCAAAGTGAGACACTTTATTGCTAAAACTTATTTACTATCAATTCATATGGGTCACTTTACGGAATAATTCTAACATCTCTCCCACTTGGCCCATATGACGACTTGAGGATTTAACAACTTTAAGTATATACAACGTTAAATCCACTATAATGTCAATTTGACTTTCTTTTAATTAAGTCAAACTAATCGGATCATGACGGTTACACATCATGTAATCGATATGTTCCCTTCCAAGTATAACAAATTAATTCAACTTAACTTTAACCTTAATGAGGTAAAAATATAAGTCTCAACCTTACTGTCTTCAAAGAAAGACTAAATTCATTCTTACATTAAACCGTACAATATAAATAAGCAGAAACATAAAACACATACATGAGCTCAGAGTGTCATAACCTAAAGAGCAAAACAACTGTTATGTATATATACATACATGTCTATTATGTTAACAAGGACTTTTCTATGATACCAATCCTATCGACATGATTATGAAATGTCTTAGGAGGTAATCCTTTTGTTAACGGATCCGCTATCATCATGTCGGTGCTAATATGCTCTATAGACACTCTTTGTTTTTGCACTTCTTCTTTAACAACCAAGTACTTAAATTCCATATGTTTAGAACATTTAGAGTACTTGTCGTTTGAGAAGAAAATAGCTGCAAAGTTATCACAATAAATTTTCAGCGGCTTGGTTATACTATAGACAATTCCAAGCCTTGAGATAAAATTCCGCAACCACAATCCATGAACCGTGGCCTCAAAGCATGCCACATATTCGGCTTCCATAGTGGACGTAGCAATGAGAGACTGCTTTCCACTCCTCCATGAGGCTGCTCCTCCATCCAGAAGGAACAAATAACCAAATGTTGACTTTTTGGAGTCAACACATTTAGCATAATCTAAATCTGAATAACTGATTACATCGAGGTGATCAGACCTTCTGTATGTGAGCATGTTATCTTTGGTGCCTTGTAAGTACCGAAGAACTTTCTTTACGGCCTTCGAGTGGTGTAGACACCCCAATTTCGTACCCCTGGTATGTAAGCGACATAAAATATCAAGAAGCTGTTAAAACTTAACAAATGTCAAGTTGCAGAAGTCAAAATGCGAAAGCGAGGATCTTGTAAAACAATGAAGCTGCGGGGGAAAGTGTCAAATTTTGAAAGTTCAAAAGGGGGCTTGGTGGATGAAGGCTTGGTCAAGCATAGCTTGTCGCACCAAGCATGTCTTTCATGCGCTCTCTACGATCAAAATGGTACAAGTCTTTCCTTGCGGAGAACAAATTCACAAATTCCCAGCTGCGTCCTCGAGCCGCTATAAATAGAGGCCCCGGCTCGGTTTACGCACAATTTTTCATCCACGATTTTTGATCGCAAGCTCGCCGACTTAGTACGAGGTGCGAGATAGGTGAGTGGAAGCCCCTAAAATCTCCAAACCCCATCCAAACTCGCCAAATCAAAACCCATAGGTTATAAGTGATCCCTAGCCTAGTTGTTAGGTATCCACCTCAAAACCCCAGTCCAGAAATCCCAAAATAAGCCGTTACTCTGCCCGAGTAACGAGCTAAAAAAGTCAAAACTTAAGTCTAGGTTCCGCCCAACTGAAAAGGCCAAAACCAACCCAAATAAAGCTGTCACTCTGCCCGAGTTGACAAGCCCAAACCTCAAAACATCAATCAAATCAGCAAAGCAATCCGGTTCAATTCAATTCAAAACAAAAAAAAAGACTCCTCTCAGGGGACAGAGCGACACCACCGCTCTAAAAGGTAATACCTTTAAGAGCGTATTTTTATTTCATTTGTATTTTTTCCTTTTATTTATTTTCAAAAAGTTGTATTTTAAATCCGGCACAATGTAGCCAATATAAGCCGTTGTGCTGCCCGGATTAGATTAGAAAATATTATGTAAAAGAGCCGTTATAATGGCCAAATATTCTTAAATGTGTTTGTAATTATTGGAAGGAGGCAGCTGCGAGTCCGTAAATAATGTAGTCACGAATGTATCTGTTTAATTTTCCCTTGTCAAAATAAGACCTTATTTATTTGCTAGATTAATATAACAATGAGCATACTTCACCAAAAACGCTTTGAGATCGGGCGAGTTGGGTGCCTAGCACCTTCCCAACTCGTAACTTAGCCCCGAACCCGCTTTCTAAAATCTCGGTTTTCTTTCGGTTTTCCTTTATTTTTGCCTTAAAATAAAGGTGGCGACTCTAAAACTTTCAGATCCAAGTGGGGCCTCGCAACATTCCCTCTTTGCACTTTCCTGTTCTCCCAAAAAGGGGAGATTCTGAATGGAGGTGATGTATTCCCATATCCCGGTATCCCCAAACAAGGGATAACTTGATGGAAACCCATAGCTCCCATAGCGATCGATTGGGCCATAAGGCTATTTTAATAAATCCATAAGTGGGGGCGTCGCAATATCTTTTCTTGCACTTCTCTATTTTCCCCTGAAAGATAAAAGGGGAGAATGAGAATGGAAAGGTAATGCATTCCCATATCTTGTTATCCCCGAAATAAGGGATAACCTGACATGAGGAAACCTTTAGTTCCCATTTTGGATATAAAATCCACTCGTGGAACAACCGAGGCACATTCCCGTGCTAATATAGGCAACTCCTCTCGCACTTTGGATTTCGTCTTCCCAAACAAGGGAGGGTGGAGCAGGCGTGGTGTCCGCGCATCCGCAGTATGCGCCCCAAGGCGCGGGCGGGGCACATCCCGGGAACCTCACAAGTGGTCTATTCCAGGATTACTTTGATATCGACCCAACATTCCAATAACAAAGTTGATATCAAGTCGAGTACAAGTATGTGCATACATTAAGCTCCCAACCACTAAAGCATACGAAATAGAGTTCATTTCCTTTCGTTCCAAATCATTCTTGGGGCATTGCATTAGATTGAACTTGCCCCCTTTTTGAATTAGAACTATCCCAGTCGAACAATTCTCTATTTTGAATCTCTCTAGAACTTTATCAATATAGGTCTTTTGAGACAATCCTAACAGTCCATGTGACCTGTCACGAAATATTTCTATTCCCATCACATAGGATGCCTCACCTAAATATTTCATTTCAAAGTTCTTAGAGAGAAATTCCTTTACGTTATGTAACATTCAAATATCATTTGCAGCAAGCAATATGTCATCGACATACAAGACCAATAGTATGAACTTGCTCTCACTAACCTTCATGTAGATACGCCGATCAACGGTGTTCTCCATGAAGCCATAAGATGTAATGGTATTATTGAATTTAAGATACCATTGACGGGAGGCCTGTTTCAGTCCATATATTGACTTCTTTAATTTACACACAAAATTTTCTTTTCATGTGGTCACAAACCCTTTTGGTTGGTCCATATAAACCTCATCTTCCAACTCACCATTTAGAAAAGCGGTTTTAACATCCAATTGGTAAAGCTCTAAGTCATAATGATCCACCAAAGCCAAAACAATTCTTAAAGAGTCCTTCTTTGATACTGGGGAGAAGGTCTATTTATAGTAAATGTCATCCTTCTGTGTATAATCCTTAGCTACAAGTCTGGCCTTATACTTTTTGATGTTAGCTTTTGAGTCATGTTTGGTCTTAAAGACCCATTTACAACCGACTCTTTTAGAACCTATACGTAACTCTACTAAGTCCCAAACCTCATTGTCATACATAAACTTATTTTCTTCTTTCATGGCATTGATCCATTTTTCGGAATTGTTACTATTCACCGCTAGACTAAATGAGACCGGATCATTATTAATGCTCAAGTCATATTCATGCTCAGGATTATACACCACATAGTCATCAGGAATAGCTTATCTTTTCTACCTTACAGACCGTCTTAAAGATATTTCCTATTGTGGTTCATTAATATCTTGCTCAGCTGCGATTGGTTCATCTATAATATTCTCATTTTTGTGGGTTTTGAACATTAACTTGTTGTTCTGGTATGTTGTTTGATTGTGATACAACAATTGGAACAATAATTTCAGCTGGAATATCGGGTAATGACATTTTTACCCTAATTTCCTGAATGTCAATTTCACGTGGTTTCCCACTCCCACTGATTGAGCCATTTTCTATGAACCGAGCATTTACTGACTCAACAATTCTCGTACTATGGTTAGGACAATAAAACATATACCCCTTAGACTTTTCAGGATAGCCAATAAAATATACACTAACTGTCCTAGCATCTAGTTTCTTTTCATGTGGATTATATACTTTTACTTTTGCTAGGCAACCCCAAACATGAAGATGCCTCAAATTGGGTTTCGTACCTATCCATAACTCATAAGGTGTTTTAGGGACAGCTTTACTAGAAACCCTATTGAGGAGATATGCAATGGTTTTAATGCATGCATCCACATTGATAGGGGTAAGGATCAATCATTTAACATACTCCTAACCATATCCATTAATGTACGATTTCATCTCTTAGCAACACCATTCAGCTGAGTAGTCCCGGGCATTGTATACTATGCACAAATGCCACAACTTTCAAGGAACTTTGCAAATGGACTTGGACATTGTCCCTTTTTAGTAAATTTTCGTAATACTCACCATCTCTATCTGATCTCACTATTTTCACTTTCTTATCTAACTACTTTTCCACTTCATTTATGAACACCTCGATGATATTCACTGAATGAGACTTTTCATGCAGTAGAACATAACCATAACGTGAGTAGTCATCAATAAAGGTAATGAAATATTGTTCGTCGCTCTAACTTGGAACGTCAAAAGGACAACAAATATCAGTGTGTATTAGCCCTAAGAGCTAAGTGCTTGTGGTTTTAGTTTGCTTTCCTTTAATGCAGTCCACACATATGTTCCAATCACTAAAATCCAATTGAGGACGGATTTTACTTTTCATCAATCTTAATAACATTTCTTTGGAAATGTGACCCAATCTTTGATATCACAAGTAAGCTGAACTTTCATTTGGTGTACTACGTTTAATGCCTACATTTATTTGAACATGAAACAAAGATTCAGCAAAATCGTTATTGAGATTTACACAATAAAGTGAGTCATACAACTTTCCTGACCCACAAAACAGTTATCTTTATACAACAAAAAACTGCCCTTACAAATCTCAAAATGATAACATATTACATCCATCTTCCCTACTGAAACAAGATTTCGGGCACATTCAGGTACATAGAGACATCTTTCCAGGTTTAAGTGACACCCAGTGTCCAAAAGAAATCTATAAGTCCATATGCCCTCTATCCGTGCCTTCATCTTGTTTCCCATAAACAAGTACTGCTTCATTTCCGTTTATGTGTTGGATCGTACTGAATCCCTGTATAACATGAGACACATGAGTAGTTGCACCAGAATCTAACCACCAGGTATTATTAGGTACTTCAATAAGATTCGATTCAAAACATACAGAAACATAATATGTACCTTTTTTTCTCGAACCATTCCTTTTGTTTAGGACAATTGGCCTTTATGTGTCCTTCTTTATTACAGAAGAAACACCTAATTTTCATTTTCTTGATTTGGCCCTTAGAATTCAGAAACCTTTATTGGGGTCTTATTATTTTTCTTGCCTTTATCCTTTTTACATGGTTTGTACTTGCTGCTGCTAGCACCATCATAGACTGTGAGATGGATGTAGTGATCTTTTATTTTCTTTAATCTCCCCTTATCTTGCACTAACATGGCCTTTAACTCTTTAAAGTTCCATTTATCTTTCGTGGTGTTGTAGTTCACCTGGAACTAGCCAAAATAAGCAGGAAGGGAATTCATTATGAATTGTACGAGAAAGCTATCACTCACATCCATTCTCATAGTCTTCAACGGTGTTGCTAAGTTGGACATTTATGTTACATGATCATGAATTGGATTTGACCAATCAAACTTCTTTGTAGTCAATTCGCTTATGAGATTGCCTACAATGGAATTTATTTGTAAGATCCGACTGAGAATAATCTTTAACCTTTAGCATGAGCTCTCTAGCATCTTCAGTCTTTGACATCGATGGCTTAATATTTTCCATAGTCATTTTCATAAGGTTCAAGCTTAGCTTGTTAGACCACTCCCAAGCCCCATAGATGGACTTATCATCTTCTGAGCTAGTCTCAGTAATGGCTGCGAGCTTTTCATCTGATACTATAGCTATGTCTAAATCCATAACAACCAGATTAAACTGGATTTGTTCAGATCAATCAATATAGTTTAGACCGTTGAACTTAACAACCGAACTTCCTGATGCGAAAAGACTTAACGAGGCTGCAAAACATTTATACATGCTCAACCATTAGCGCTTTGAGTTAACTTCAATAAATTCAGAAACCGTCATGAAATTTAAACATGTATTTAAGTTCGCCTTTGGTAAGCCTTAAACACGTAAACAATTTAATCGATGCCATACGATAGAAACTTTAATGGATACGATAGAAACTTTAATGGATAATCATAATGTACAATAGTCAAATAAGTTGTCTATCTTTCGATATGCATCTTATTTAATCAAGGTACAATGATTAGTCCCTTTAACGTTATGAACTACTTGCAATGGTCCGGCTTTGGACGACCTTCTAGCAAATAGTCTTCAAACTCAATTGTTCAAACAATTTTTCTTGTCATTTTTAAAGGCATCTCCGTATTCATGAACAACTGATATAAAATTAATTTAATGTGTTAGACATTCCATTCAGTCAGGCCACTTTGGAGACTAACAAGCTATTAATGTCTTAACAATGAATTATACTTTTATATTTCAAGTCTTTAACAGAACATTAAAATTTTATTTGGAAAATAAAACATAATATCCAATTTGCTCTACAAATTTTCGGCAAAGCTTGAAATTTCAATATAACCGGTGTTAAACACCCAATTAATTTTGCGCAAAAACTGTACTACGCAAAAACTTTAATTACGCTCTTAAACAATACAAGAGCAACAAAAATATTATATGTACAATTATCGTACAAACTTTTAGTTTAAAAAATAATAGTTACTTTAATAGGAGAAATTATGAGTTCGCAACCTTAAACTCTGATACCACATGTTAAACTTTTATAGATGCATGAGTTTCAAACATAAATCATTTTCAAGAAACTCATGATGCTTTAATAAACCCAAAATCTTAGAACACATAATTTTCACTATTTAATACACATATACATGTAACGGAGACTAACATGGGTCCATGATATTGATATGCAACTATTATGATAAACGGAATTTTCTCCATTGTCTTTCTATATTATTTCTCCTTGATGGCGAGAAGAGTTTTTCTTTTCTTTCCCGTTTCTTTTCAAAGGCTTTTCTCTTAGTTTCTCTCTTAGTCTATTCTATATCTCTTCCGTCCTTTATGGACACATATATATAGATAGAGAGTAGCTGATATTTTTGGTTGGCTTGATATTTGTTTGGTTTCCTTCACTTGATATTTCAGTTCCTTCACACAAAAGGAAACCAGACAAACCTTCCAAATACACAAGCCTTTTGCCACCGCCATGTTAAGTGATGTTTATCCTTTAAAGGGAATATATTTACATTTGTACATTATTCTATATACAATTATTTAAGGCAAAGGAAGAGGGAGTACCACTTTAAAACTCTCAAGCTTTAACATAATTTTATTCTCACTTAACCATCAAAGTGATACACTTTATTGTTAAAACTTATTTACTATCAATTCATATGGGATACAGAATAATTCTAACAAAAACCACAAAATAAACTATTTATTCAAACATGATCATAATGATTTGGGCTCAATGGAATGGGGTTGATTTGTATTTACTAACAATCCCGCCTTAAATCCGAGTTGATTCACCCAGCCAACATGCATTTTGGGAGAGAGATTGGAGATGCGTGTTGGCACTCGATACGATAGCATTTCCCTCACACCTAATGGGTGCGTTATGGATGATAAAAATACAAGGAATAATTGCGGGCGGTCCCATTTTTGAGATTTACAATCGCTCCAATGCCATTTTTTTCCGACTGCATAAGTCTATTTTTTTTTTTTTTTCCTAAAATGCCCAATCACCTACCACAGTCGCTATCTACTCCATTGTCTTCTCTGCAGGAAGCAAACAAACATCCATCAAATGTCAAAAATTGAGAATTCATGCTTTCATAGTTGGAAGTAAGTCATCTGGTTAATGTTAATAGTAAACCTTTACCTCCGAAAGCTGGGGCTCTCGACGAACTGACTGGAGATCTGGGATAAGCCCAAGACGAGTAGCTCATATGGCTTTTAGGGTCCTAACTTTTACCTGATCGACAGAGATTGGAAAGGAGGGGAATAATGAATATGAATTGTATGCCATTGGATTTCTTCTCAAAGCTCTTTGAATCACTATTTTCCCAATCGAAGAAGGATAGTTATCTCTTTATCCCATCTTGTCAGAGATCGCCTGTGAAGGAATTGAGGTTCGATGCTTGCATCGAAAACTCCGATGCTTAGAACAACTCATGTAACACCTGGGATCACTTGCACTTAGTTAATTGCATTTATATAGTGTTCATGTACTTAACAATTTGTTTTAGCATGTTTAAGTGTGCATTAATTAGCTAAATTAACCTTCAATTTATAGTCATAGGGTGGTCCTGGTTTGATGGATTTAAGTCTAAGTGTTAAAGCCTTGAAGTTTGAATTTGAAATCATTTTAACTCTTAATGTGATGTTTAGACACTTGTTACTAGAAGTATCATAACTTTCTGTAGAGTTAGCGGAATCGCATTCAATTTATTTTGTTAGAAAGCTAACTCTTAGAGCTTTCCAATGGTACCTTATTTGTAATTTTTTGCCTCATGGATCAGTACCAGATTTAATTGGAAGTTGGCATTATTCTGCTATGTTCTTGGACAGCCTTAAGTTTTAGCAATATTTGCCATAGGTTTTGACCTATCAAATTATCTTTGTTTTGGTCAATTTCTTTCCCTAAATCAACATTAGTATACCTAGTTTATGTTGGGATTGAACCTTGTGAAAGTAGATTGATTTGGAGAGAGTTTGGAGCTGGTTTTGGAAGCCAAAAAATGTGACGGTTCGGAAATTGTTTCTAGACACCTGTTACTGTTTTGACCATAAATTGGGCTAGAGATACTGAAATCTTTATATGTTATTTGGAATAGAAAGTATACTTATAGACCTTTCCATTCATACCTGTATTTTTTGGCCTTGTGGTATGGTTTTGGCGTTGGTTTGAAGTGAACTGCAATGCTGCTTTGTTTCCGGGCTGAATCAATTTTCATCTATTTTCACTCACTGTTTTGAGGTAGCAAATGGCATCGGAATTGAGTGATTTATTGTCCTACTTCTAGCCTTGTGTGAGTACTCTAACTTTTCTTTTGGTTGCAATTTTATTTGAGTTGATTTGAACTGATTTTAAGATTTGGCTAACTAGGAGGGGGCTTAATGCAAATTAGTCATAGATGAGGGGTTTAGTAACCAAGTATATATAGATCCTTTCCTTTTAGGGACTCATTCCTTCATCTTCATCACCAGCCGAGCTCTCCTACTCCATTCTTGAGCAAGAGTTTCTCAAGGTGGCTTTTAAGCCATAACTTCTCCGCTTCTTCGTCGAAAATTATTCCGAGCATAGATTCAGGTTTGTCACGACGAGGGCTTCGCGGTGACGGTTTAATTTTTGATTTTTGACAACATTTTTGGTCTTCAAAATTGTAAGCTATTAGTTGTTTTTAAGTTGTTATTCATGCTACAGATGAGTTATAGGATCGAACGGAATAGAAACAAATTAAAATAATCGATAGATTATTTTCCATAATTTATTTGGTATAAATCGAATATATTTCATGGTAGTATGAATTAGTTAGTATTGTTTGTTTCCAATTGAGCCTTAGACTTGTTAATATTGTTTATTAGCTTGTCATTTACTGTTGGTCCACAATTATGCTCAAATATGCTAGAGGGGGGGGGTGAATAGCCTATGATGCCATTTTAAAACTTTTCTTTTGAGTATATTTAAAAGTAGATATAGTGGCATTTGCAGTTTAGCGTATTGAGCATGTCTGCCGGTAGAGGCTATCGGTAGACTTGCTCTAAGCAGAAGTATCAACTCTGCCGGTAAACTGCCAGTTAAATCAAAAGCCAGATATAAAGAATCTAAGCAGCGGAAAGTAAAGAGGCTTTAGATTTGGAGAAGTCTTAAGTGGCTGTACACAAATATATGATCAGAACAACAGCACACTTAATACTTCTTTTAAATGCAAACTTAAGAGATCAATTGGAGAATAACATTTCTAAAGATAAAATAATTAGTAAAAAGCTCTTAGATATATAAAGACTGAGGGATAAAGTATTTGTAAGAACATATGAATTTATTCAAAGATAAATTGCATATTACATCAGCCTAAATATTTTATGTACAGTTTCAATCTTTGTCCTCCCAAACCTTAATCCTTACTTAATTATCCATTCATGAATATTTAAGCAATCGAGGGCAATAGGAGACCAAAACGAGAAACTGTTATGAGAAGAGAATTTTCAAGGTCGTTCAGATAAAAGATATATGAACGATTGAGTGCAGAGCACTCGGCCTTCCATGATAAATGATTATTGCACAATCAACAGCATTTGTATTGGAATACAAATATGAGGATATGAATGCAATATCTACAGACAACTCTTCATTTTCTTCAGACATTATCTAACATCAATCTTTAGATCTATCTACGATCTTGATCTCTGCCTTATGAAGTTTCTGATCAATCTCTTTTTTTCTCAAAGCTTTTATTCCTAGCAATCCACAGAGAGTGTCTTGCTAAGATCTGGATGGATTCATTGCAATCTTGTGTAGAGATCCGAGATGCGTTGGTGAGGACGATCTCGTTGTAGATCTCTTTGTTTCTTTGAAGCTCTTGAGTGAGTTCTGATTTCAACTTCGCTCAGTGTGTGTATTTGTCACTCGTTGCTCATCGCTCTCTTTTTATCTTGGGCAAGAGAGAGGATTTATATATACTGGAGTCAGTGATCGTTGAGAGATGAAGATTTGATGTTTCTATCCGTTTAGAGATATAGTTGTTGTTGTTGAAGTCTATCGGATAAAGATCTTTTGTCCATTAGATCTTTGACTGTTTGGGGCAAAGATTTAGTCATGTAGATCTTGGAACTTATTGTCTGTCAGACTGTGTTGATAAGTCTCTGAAAAGTAGGTCTTGGAAGGCCTTTATCCTCTCATGGTATTTCTATCCATGGTTTTTCTGCCTAGCATCGTTGCATGGCTAATTGGTGTTCAACTAAGTCTGTGATCCTCATTCTTCTGCCTTCTATCATTTTGTGGAATATTTGGAAGTACCGAAATGGAGTGATTTTTGAAGGGAGCTGTAAGCCTTATTCCCAGATTCCCACCGCGGTTGATAATGATCTTTCTCTTATTCTAAATGCTTGGAATTTCTTTGGGTTTCGGCAAAATCAAGGGATTACTTTCTCTTTTGCTTCCCGAAAGCAGGTGACTGTTCGTGCTGTGCATTGGATCAAACCTCCTCCTGGTTCTCTTAAACTTAACTCCGACGGGTCTTGTCGTGGCAATCCAGGCATAAGTGGTGGTGGCGGTGTAGTTCGGGATTCGAATGGTGATGTTATTTATGCATACATCTCTTTCTATGGAGAGTCCTCCAACAATGTTGCTGAAATGAGAGCTCTTTTCCAAGGTCTTGAATGACTTCACAGGTAAGGTATTCACAATGCTTTAGTTGATATAGATTCTAAGGTTATTTGTGATCTGATCAGCAAAGCTCATTCCCTCCGTGGTCGTTGGCATACTTTGTCCGGGCTATTGGTTTGATGCAGCAAGATATAAACTTCTCTGTTAATCACTGCTTCAGGGAAGCTAACTTTGTTGCCGATGGTTTAGCTAACTTGGTTGTGGACTCTGGTTGTAACTCCAATTTTAGTTCGGTTCAGGACTTACCATGTCTCATCAAATCCAATGTAATTTTAGATGCCCAAGGCACTGCTAGGATTAGAGTTTCCTAGTCTATTTTCCTTTGTATTTCTTTTGAGGTAAGGCTCCTTTGTCCCCCCGTGCAAAGGGTAAGGCTGGTTGTCCCCTTAAGTTTGTATATTTTTTTATTTAAATAAAATCTCGCAAGTGCCGTCCTGCTTCTATCAAAAAATCTCAAGAAGCATATTCCAACAATCTCCTCCTATTTGCTTGGAACCATTACAAAATGACATATACAAAGCACTAAAGCATTTATCAAGGCATAGTAATAACATGCCCATAATGAATAATCATTTTATCACAAGACATGTCTTATGTTGATAATTACATAAGCGATAGCTTTTGTATAGTCTACTATTACTATTACATGCTCGATAAATCAAAGTACTGAACATGTAAAGCAATAGTAAAAACAATTTAGATCACTTAGTATTTTTGAAAGAGGTTTGAACAGGATCTAAAAGGTTTTAGAGTTCTTACTTGCACATAGATTTTTTATAAACCAAAAGAATGTTTTGACAAACAAGAGTAGCAAATCCTTGAGTAAGTGTATGTTTTTTAAGGTAGTTCAATAAGGATTACTAGTGATACCATTTTGGAAAACTTTTATGGTTCTGTTGACAGTAAATGATCTCTGTTGAAAGTAAGACTCAACAGAGAGTTTTTGTTCTGAACAAATTTTTCAACAGAAGTGCCACAAAGGCTGGGCATGATTCACTAAGAATCAGCTTAGGGTGAATTGTTCACATTATGTAAAATTTTCAACATAAGTGCCACAAAGGCTGAGCATGATTCACTAAGAATCAGCTTAGGGTGAATTGTTCACATTATGCGTGTCTTCCTTTGACCTTTGACTCTCCTCTTTAATGAAGTGCAATTTATGTCCTATATCAATAGGATAGGCTCTATAATTCTCCTCATGTCATAACTTTCCTCCTCTTTAAATAAATGACTTCAGATATGTCATAATACTTCTCCTCCTTAATGGTTGCAAGCATATATATGAGACAAGAGGAAGAAATAAAACAGTAGGTGAAGATGATGTGTAACAAATATTGGGTAATGAAAGAGTACACATAAACAATCATAAAAAGTACAACCTAGTTAGAATCTCCGAAACTACTAGTACTAGAGTCTAAAGTATATTCTCTATCTCGACCAGAGAAGCTTTGATTGCCGAATAACTCTCGAGTTATCAGCGGGTCTCCAGTGATGGGAATGCGTTCATCTTCAAGGATAGTGAAACGAATGGGATGGTAGGAGCATAGGAAATAACTGATAATCCTAGCATACCTGTGAATACCAAATCCATTGACTTGTCTTCGCACGATAGATCGACAGATGAGGGAGAAGTCAACTTCAGACCAATTGATGGGATGGGAATCAAGAACAGCAATGGTGAAGTTTCGAAGTCTTCTGGTGTTGCTTGCTGAGCCTGCTTCATGAAACAGAAGGCATCGACTCAGTATTTCACCAATACAATACATATCCAAAGGGTAATTGTTAATGTCCCATGTACTGTAGTCATCGCGAGAGTGGTAGCCAGTACGGTGAAGCCATGATTCGTTCAGAATCGAGTCGGCAAGAGATTCTAGTCCAGCAGAGCAAAGCTGGAAGACTCTTGAAAGGCTTTCGGCATTGAGAACAATTTCAGTGCCTCGAATGCGACCTTTGAAGCTTGAACCATCTCTTGTCAGTCGCATCTTTGAATAGAATTCATCAACCAATTGAAGGCTGTAGAATTCTTCGCGAAAAGAAAGAATGGAGATAAGTCCACTACTGTGAAGAAGATCTATAATCTTAGCTCTAGCAGTATTGTCGACGAGAAATTGTTCACCTTGAATCGTGTGACCAAGAATGTAGGACTGAGAGCCTATTCTGGTTACAAAGATAGATTCAGGAGGAGCAAATAGACTAGAGACGCTTTGGGAAGAAGATGAAGCGGCCATGAGAATATTTCTGATATAGAGAAGAAATGTACTGATAGGAATAAGATATCAATTAATGAAATAAGATCAGGCAATTGTTGGAAATTCTAAGTTTGGGAAGATTTTAATGGGAAGAATCAAAGATTGAGTATTTAAGAGGATTTATAATGGAAGAACACACTTATCACGAATCGTTGATTGGTTATCCATTGAAGAGCTATAATGACAAGAATACGAAGTGACGAGGTAATAAAGTCACTAAGCTACAGAATTTGAATGGACACATATTTTGAAAAGTCGGTGATTCATGTTTTCGACATTAAGTCATTCTTGGGAATCTTTTGATACAGATTGTGACATAAATCGAGATATCTCAATATCCAGATGATAGATATCAATTATGGTAGAGAGTACTGGATGAAGAGAAGAAAATTTGTGTTGACATTGGTAACTTTTTAGAAAAATAATACGAGTTTAAAATACGAACCTGTGAAGAAATGTGATATGTTTTGAAATTCTAAAAGTTTCAGAAGATAATTTATGAGGCATTCTGAATCATCTACACAATCCTCAGCAATCTCTCAAATCTTTAGAAGTTTTTAGAATTTTAAATCAATTTTTAAAGAAGTATTTCATAAATTAGAATATGTGTTTCAAAATAGTGAGGAATTTTGTGTTCTTTGTTTTTAGAAGATAATTGTACGGGGCATTCTGAATCATCTACACAATCCTCAGCAATCTCCCAAATTTCTTATAAGAACATAGAACAGTAAAAAGACATTTTGAAATTGATACCATTTTTGAAAAGTAAAAAGACTTCTTAAACATTTTGAAAAGTAATCAATAATTTCAAATGATGTTTTAGTTATAAATGTCTTCACAATGGAAAGAACAACATAGATTGAAATCTGCTGTTAATGAGATTGTGAACGGCAGATGTGGAAGTCTGCAGTTGAAGTTTGACTAACAGAGATTGAGGTCTGCTGTTTACAACTGATAACCTTAAGGATGTATGCAGCAGTAATGGAAGTCTGCTGATACTAATTGATAACGAGGATAGAGTTGGAATGGTAAGAAATAATGAACATATCTGTTGATATCAATTCTTGAATATGCGTGGTTATCAGTCTTTTGAACACGTGGACGATGGTAGCCAGAAAATAGCTATTATATCAATTGAATTAAGTGTTCAAGAAGGATGGAAGTCTACTGATACTAATAGTTGAAAGATAGGTGATCAGTAAACTAGAGATTGAGGTATGTCGATGTTGAATGAATGAATGACAAGGGAGTTGGCATAGATGAGGCTCTGCTGATTAAAGTGATCAGCAGGAATAAAATCTGCTAATATAGAGTGTATATAGATAAGTTTCGCAGATAAGAAGGTTTGTTGAATAAAGACGGAACAGCAGACATTGAGGTCTGCCGATACCAAATGAATGAAGAGTATTTCAGCAAACTTTTCCTTTAGGATGCCTTGGCTTCTGGAAGGATGGACCATAGGCTTAATCGGCATTAAGAACGAAACAGAAGTGGAGTGAGTTGAAAGCTTCTTCCTATTTAGAAGCAGCAGTAGTGTCAGCAGCAACAGTAGCACTTGAAGAAGACTTCTGCAGTTGACAAAATCATCATACCAAGGGTCTGAATCTTTAATAGCTAACAGTTGCTCATCAGGAAAATCTTCATTTATGGGAAGTGGATCGTCAAGAAATTGACGTTCAAGTAAGGGTGAAAATTCTAATCTAGACAAATGGTCGGCTACGACATTTTCAGTTCCCTTTTTGTCTTTGATTGTAATGTCAAATTCTTGTAACAATAGCATCCACCTAATTAGTCTAGACTTAGCATCTTTCTTACTTAATAAATATTTTAATGCAGAATGATCAGAAAATATTATTACTTTTGATCCTAACAGATATGATCTAAATTTTTCTAAAGCATACACAACTGCCAAAAACTCCTTTTCTGTTGTTGTGTAATTTAGTTGTGCATCATTTAGAGTTCTACTAGCATAATGGATCACATGAGGTTTTCTATCTACCCTTTGTCCTAACACGGCTCCAATTGCAAAATCTGATGCATCACACATGATTTCAAAAGGAAGAGACCAATCAGGGCCGGATAAAATAAGGGCAGTAGTTAATTTTTCTTTCAATAAATTAAAGGCATCTAGGCATTCTTTATCAAAAACAAATTATATATCTTTTGCTAACAAGTTACATAGAGGCTTACAGATTTTGGAAAAATCTTTTATGAATCTTCTATAAAAACCAGCATGCCCTAGAAAACTTCTAACACCTTTAACAGAAGTTGGAGGAGGTAATTGTGAAATAACTTCGATTTTTGCTTTATCAACTTCAATATCTTTATTAGACACAACATGCCCTAAGACAATTCCATGTTTGACCATGAAATGACTTTTCTCCCAACTCAAAGTTAAATTTGTTTCACAACATCTTTTCAAAACTGATGTAAGATTTTCTAAGCAATGATCAAAGGAATTTCCAAAAACTGAAAAATCGTCCATGAAAACTTCAACACATCTTTCAACTAAGTCTAAAAATATAGAAATCATGCATCTTTGAAAGGTGGCTGGTGCATTACATAATCCAAAGGGTATTCTCCTAAAAGCAAAAGTACCAAAAAGACATGTAAAAGTTGTTTTCTCTTGGTCTTCGGGTGCTACAGGGATCTGATTGTAACCAGAAAAACCATCAAGAAAGCAATAATATTCATGACCGGCTAGTCTTTCAAGGATTTGGTCAATAAATGGCAAAGGAAAGTGGTCTTTCCTAGTTGCCGCATTTAATTTTCACAAATCAATGCACATTCTATAACCATTTTTAATAACTGTAATTCCTGACTTTTTAGGAACTACTTGAACCGGACTAACCCATTTACTGTCTGATATTGGGTAAATTATACCAGCATCTAAAAGCTTAAGAACCTTTTTCTTACGGCTTCTTCCATATGTGGGTTAAGTCTTCTTTGCCTTTCTCGTGAAGGTTTACTACCTTCCTCTAAGTGTATTTTAAGCATGCACATAGACGGACTAATACCTTTTAAATCAGCTAGGGACCATCCTATAGCTTCTCTATGTGTCCATAAAACTTTCAACAAACTTGCTTCTTGCTCTTCAGTTAAATCAGTTGCTATAATAACAGGAAAAGTTTTACCTTCCCCTAAAAATGCATATTTTAGATGGGGTGGTAATGACTTTAATTCTTCAACTGGAGGAGATTTAACATATGGCATAAATTCAGAATTTTTTGTTTTCTATTTTAACCTCCTCGGTATTTGCTTCTTTAACATCTTCCTTGTTTTCTACTTTAACTTCCTCTATCTCAATTTCTTCAAAAAGAGATTTTAGGATTTCTACTTCATCTTCTTTGATTTCATTAGTTACTTGTTCTACTTTTTCTATCTTATCGGACTTATTTTCCGATTTTGATTCTTTCTCTATATTCTTTTTATCTTTATTTTTAAGAGCTTCTAACTTCTCTCTTTCTTGTCTTTCTTCCTCTTCTATTTCTCTTTCTATCTCATCAATGTCAATTTTTATGAGAGGAATAGGACTATCATCATAAACTATAAATACATCTTTCTTATAGTCTTCATCTTTATTATCTTCTTCAAAAGTTTCAGTTGACAATTTTTCGATTTCGTCTATGGAAAAACATGCATTTATGTCACTACGTCTATTCATAGCATCATAAACAGATGTTGGTCCCGAAATAGGCTCAATCTAGGCTAAAAGGGGGGGGGGGTTGAATAGCCTAGTTGTTTTTTATTAAAAACTTTTTGAAACACTTCTGAATGATTTCTTAAAAAGATATTACTAGAAGTGTTAATGCAGCGGAAAACTAAAGAGGTTCCGAAGGCCGGCGGTAGGTCGCTTAAGTAGCACATTCAAGTAGTGGTCTATGATAAGTAACAACAGTTAATAGAAAGATAGAAAGCAGATCGTACGAACACGAGTTTAGAAGTGGTTCGCGTGAATAGTACTACGTCTACTACCAAAGTGGTTAGCTTTGGATTTTAAAAAGTACACTTGTTTATCCACTAGGTTTATAAGTAAGATCTCTAATGGATCGTGTACAAAATGAGTTTTTAACCAAGTGTATAATGGTGAGAGAAATAATCAATGATTAATTATTCTCTCACGTGCTAAAGTAAAGAACAGTTTTTAAAAGCAAACTAGATGAAGCTGAAATGGAGTATAGACTGGCAGATCTGCAGCTTCAGGAAGTTTGGTGAAGTGTTAGTTCTTGTCCTTTAGATCTCTTGAATGCTTGAGTGTTGAAGATGAAGCTTGAATGTTTAATGCGCAAGAGTTATGTTTTCAGATCTTCAAAACTTGAATAAATACCAGAAAGATCTTTTGGACCGTTGGGTGAGGCGGAGGAATCGTGTCCAACGTTCTATTGCATTGAATGCAACAATCGGCGCTTTGGGGATGTATGCGCACGGTCATCGAGAGATGCATTGTTTGCAGAGAAGACATTCCCGAATAGAGTAAGGTTTCAGGTTGCAGGCGTTGCAGCTGTGAAAGTCTTCTTAGCCAAAAGAGGTAATGTCTTCAGACTTCATGATTCAGGAGACAGACTTGACAGTTGTCAGTATGTATAGTTGACTTCTTTGGAGTAAAATCCGATGAAGATATTTTGACTAGATATTTCAAAAATATCTAGATAAGACTTTATGAGACATAATTCCATGTTTTGGCTAGTCTTGATTTTTCGCTCTTGAAGCGGACTTCAAAGTCTATGTTTTCCAAGGTTGTAGAAGCACCGCTTATCGCGCCTAACTAAACAGTTCTAAACAACCTTGATTCTAAGACAGTTGCCACACTAATCGGTACGCAGACCTATTAGCCACTGTACAATAGAATCAGAAGATGACTCAACCAAATCTAGAACCTATGAGGATCAACAATCTCCTCTTATTTGGTTGATGTCATCATCTCAACTACTAGCAGACTTTGAATCATGCATTGAGATGATAACATGTCTTAAAGATTTTTATTAAGAAGAGCAGACATGCCTCTCAGAGCAGAAGTTTTAGTCGGAGTAAAGGGGGTAGAATTAAGGGAATTAGAGGATTTGTGAAAGGGGAAAATTGACTCCACAAAGCGGGCATGACGTGAGGAGTAAAGTCGACCGATGGAAGTGTCTAGACACAGATATGCACTTTGGGTAGGAGAGTAGCTGACAAAGACACATGGAGAGGAGTGCGACTCAAGCTTGTGAGAAATGTATGGATAGAGCCATGGGTAATAGAGACAGCCAAAACTTCGAAGCTTGGCGTAGTTAGGGGCTATACCGAAAAGCTTGTGGTATGGCGAAGAATAACATGAGGTAGGGGTGGGTAGCCGGTTGATGAGGTACACAGTCGTCCAGAAAGCAAAGGGCCAATAGGAGAGAGGTATAGATGCATGACTGAGAAGAGACAGACCTGTCTCGACAATGTGTCGATGATGACGTTCAGCATATCCATTATGTTCGGGAGTGTGAGGTGGTGATGTGAGATGTGAAACACCATTAATAGTTAGAAGTGATGAGAGAGCTAGATACTCTCCCCCATTGTCAGAATAAACAGTAATGATGGGTCGGTTAAAGAATTTTTCTACTAGTGCTTTAAAACAAATGAACACATCACGGGTGTCAGATTTGTGTTTTAGAGGATAAAGCCAAACGTGATTCGTGAAATGATCAACGAAGATGACATAGTATTTAAAATGATCAATGGAATGAACTGGTGATGTCCAAAAATTCGTAAAAATAACTTCAAGAGGAGCATAGGTAGTGAGAGAAAGAATAGAAAATGGCGATTTTTGACTCTTATTGCATTGACATGAATTACAATTAAAATTGAAATTTGTCGAATGGAAGACATCTAAATTAAATGAAGACATGATATTTTTAAAAAATGCCAAGGAGGGATGGCCAAGTCTGTGGTGCCATGCAGGTGGAGTTGTCTTGACACTGGAAAACGCAAACAAAGGAGGCTGGGTAGTGGAGAGTGACCATTAATCATAAACGCCATCTTTAGTCCGACCTTGTAACCGAACCACTCCCGTGGGAATATCCTTAACAAGAAAGTAAGAGGGAAAGAATTCAATAGAAGAGTTATTAGAATGAGAAAACTGAGAAATAGAAATTAAATTTAGGTGTCATACTAGGAACGAAAATAACATTTGATAAATTAAAAAAAAAAAAATGGGTGATGAGGGAAGTAGAACCAGTGTGAGATGTAGGTAAGTCGGTACCATCACCAATCAGAATGGAATCGGTTCCATCATAGGGATTGTGAAGAGCAAGGTTGTTTAGGTCAGAGGTAACGTGATGAGATGCACCACTATCAAGGAGCCAAGGAGTTGGAGAAAGAGTAGTAGTGGTAGTATGGGTTTGACCGTGCCAAGGAGGAAAGATGTTTGCTGGATTGGGCCATAGTGTGGGGGGTCGGGGATCTGGGGAAAATCCAGAACGTGGAGGTGGGCAAGTAGTAGGAAACTATTGGCGGAAGAGAGGACAAAGGGAGACGATATGTCCTTGAGTGTTACACCATTGACAACGTCCTAGGAAGGGGCGAGGAGGAGGATGGGTATCACAAGAGTTGGTGTAGGGATTACGGGTGCCCTCGTGAGGAGAAGGGTAGGAAAATTTGGGTTGGGAAGAGCTGCGATGAGAGCTAAAGCAAGCATTTGGCCGAGCTTGGGTGAGATTGGTAGTAGTGGGCATAGGCGAGGGAGTACTTCTTGTGAAAGAGAGATAGTTCTTTATTGATAAGCTTTTCATGAAGCTCATCAAACGAAATGGGTGATTCACGCCCGTTGACAGTGTCATTGATGGATTGATAGTTGTCATCAAGACCATCAAGGATCCGCTCAATCATGTCTTCGGGGTCGAGAGGCTTACTAAGGGTTGCAAGTGCATCCGCATGAGTTTTAAAAGACGGCATATATTCAGTGATAGATTGAGAACCCTTGGTGAGATTTTTGAGATGGTCGTGAAGTTGTTTAATGTGACCACGGGTTGGGCAAGCGTAGGTGTTTGCAAGGGTTTGACGGGCATCATTGGAGGTTTGAGATTAGGTAATGAGATGAGCAATGGTGGATGAAAGTGTGCCAACGAGAGAACCAAAAACTAGTTTGTCTTGGCGAACCCGGTAGGCTGGATTGGGAGAGGTTTCGTTGTTGGTTGTAAGGGTGGTTGGAGGAGCAAGGTGAGTTCCGTTAATAAATTTCTGAAGATCATAGCCAATTAGGAATTAGGATAACTTCGATCTGAGTTTTCCAAGGGAGATAATTAGCGGCTGTGAGTTTGGTGGAGTTATGGAAGGTAACAAAGATGAGAGGTTTTGTGGGTTCATGGTTGTTAGTGATCTGTGTGGATTCGGTGGCCATTGGAAGGAATAATAAAAGAAAAGAAAAGAAAAAAGGTTTGTTAATGGTTTGGTTGGAAACGAAACTTTGATACCATAAAAAGACTTAAAAGGGAGAGATAAATTGATGAATTACTTTCACACTTTTTTATTGCTTGAGAGTTTGGAATAAATACATAATTAGAAGATAGTTTACACTAAACTATAACACTTTTAATTAGAGATAATGTAAAGGAAGAAGTATAAGTCACGTTGGTTTATTAGTTGACATTTGATGGAGGGTTATCTTTGTCATTTTATATTTAAGTTTTGAGTAAGAATCGTACTAGGACTACAAAACAATCTTGGAGATTATTTTTTTACGGCAACCTCTATAATATTAATGAATTAATGATTTAGTAAATTGGGTGTTTAATTTGTTGGTATGGAATATTTTCTAAAAATGTTTATGGCGATAGTTTACTAGATAATGAATTGACACGTGGAAGGAGAACGTTTCAAACAACTTATTTATGTTTGAAAAAATCTAGGTGTTTTATGTCAATACAACCACAACCAGTAATAGTATGTCGGCATCTTCCCGATAGGGATACATTTCACATTTGGTCATTGTCAGACGCTCGATCTAATAATTCATTGACACGTGTAACGTGTCAGCTGGATAATGCTGTGCTGGGCAACCCCTAACCACTAACCAGACATGAATTCTATTCTTATTTGTATTTGGGCCGACATCTTAATCTTACATTATTGAATTGGTCGCCTATTTTTGTAGTATTTGAAAGCAATTGAACTTGTCTAAGTAACTGATTTTCTTAAAAAATAATAATTCTACGCCAATGAAAAATGTGTAACAAATTCTGTGCTGGCATGTTTTGATTGGGTTTTGACAATTCCCGGATCTTACTATATAGTACTCCTAAATTATTATCATTTTTTAATTTTCGTCTCTCAACAAAAATTGTTATGTTTTTTTCTTACTACCATATAAAGTTTTTTCAAAAACTGCTTATTATATCAATTTTAATTATTTTTCTCTTAATTAAGTATCTCGAGTCCAATATAACAATAATTTAAGGACTAAAGAGTAATGTAGTGACTAATTAAAGTCGATGGATAATAATGTCTGGTGTACACTTTTACGGTCGATAATATTATTATGCACCATAAAAAATCTATGATATTATTAGCAATACTACCAATATCAATGTGAACTATAGTATTGAAAGTAGGTCTTATATAAGACAATCTTACAGATCTTAATTTGTAAGACGATACACCACTATCTCACAGCTCAACTCACCAATACACGGTGGGTCGGATAAGAAGAATATATTTTATAAAAAATATCTGTAAGATTGTTTTATCTACGTTTTTACCTAGTATTAATTGTATCCACATAGCTTAGGGTTGAAGACTCAAATTAATACTCCATATGTTTCAAGTAAATTCTATTTTAGTATATTTCTCTTAAAGAGTCAATTTTGAAAAATTAATATATAAAAGTATCATTTTATTACAAATGGACTACTAAAAATGAATTTTTTTAAAAAGTTTAATTTTCAAACGAGAACTCTTTACCCGAAGTGGAGGGAGTGTGAGAGAAGGATACAAATTAAATATAACTCAAATATTTTTTAAGTTGATATCAATGAATTACATTTTGAATTTGTGGACGAGAGAGAGTAAATAGATGATACTCCCTCCGTCCCTTAATAATCGTCCTGGTTGACCCGGTGCACAGTTTAAGAAAAGACAATTGACTTGATTATTTATATTGATTTAATGTGTAGTTTCCTTTAAAGCACATGTGTATGTGGCCCATAATTAAAGTAGAGTAAAAAAGTAAATGTAAAGTTATAAAAGTGATGTTCTAAAAAGGTAAGTTTTAAACTGGACAATTATCTTGGGACGAACAAAAAATAAAAGGAGGACGATAATTTAGGGACGGATGAAGTATTTTTTAAGTTGATAACCTATACGAGTGAATTTAAATGATTGCACAACTTTCAATAAGCAAATGATTTTATACAGTAATTAGTTTTATACATGTGTGTTAATCACACGGACATCTATTTTTTCAATTAAATGATAATATACAAAATAGAAAGGTAAAATAAAATTAAAATAATAAATTAAAGATAAGTAATGTTGAAAGTATGTCCCTGTTCACAATGGCCTTAGCAAAATGATTTGAACCATCATCACAATGTGTTAAATCAACAATTGACAAGTTACTTGAGCATGTGAACGATAGAAACCAATAGAAATTTATGTTTCTAGTACATTAATACCTGAATAAATGTTTATTATTTTAAATAACAATATATAAATAAATTTAATAAAATTGACTTTAAAAACATTACTGGTAACAAAATTAGCAAATAATTGTTCTATAAATATTATTAGTTTGATGTATAGAATTAAATAAATTGATATATCTAAATAATTTTTGCAGAATGAAAGAAAAAGTAATATGAATTTGGAATCTAGTTTAATCTATATTATACTAAACATTAATTTTTTAAAATATGAAACTTATGATAATTAAATAATCATTTAAAAATAATTTTTTTTATCCATCGGCGTTGTATAAACGTTTTTGCACAAGCGACCTTTAAAATATAACACGTGGTCAACCAAAATCTAAAAAAAATAAGAGTAAATGACACTTTTTGGGGTCTAATGCAAATTATAATATGATCAACAATAAAGTTGAATGTCATTTCATATTTTAAAGCAAACTCATACTCCAATGCATTTACAACTAAATTCATCTAAGGCTAAATAAGAGTAATAATTAGATTTGTATTTCCAATGAACTCATTTACTCATATTAGATTAGATAAAGATGACTTTTTATTTTTAGTAAGTAGATTTATGCGGGAAACTGTCTTATTTGGTAGTGTTATGTGCATTTGCTTTTTTATATATATAGACAAGTTAAAATAGTTTTTTAAAAAAAGAAAATAGTTTCAACCTGCTGAGCCAATTAATAATTCACTACAAATAGTAAACAGTTAAAAATACGATGAATTTTAGAAGTAGTAAATAGTGATAATCCCTGTCAATTAGTTGTTCTTGCAATGGATCTTGAATTCTTTGATGACTTCCGGTGGCTAACAGAAGCTTCAGCAGCTTTTAGGCCGGCGGCTAGCGGTTGTGGGCGGCTGTCGCTAATAGCCTGACATAATCGATTGTTGGTGGTTGGTTAAAATATTGATAACTAGATTTTGTGTTTGTGCCTAAGAAACAAAGTCATTAATAATCATGAAAGAAGTTACTAAAAAGTGATTAAAGCGAAAAAATCGAGTTAACTGCATTTCATTGGTGATAACTCGTGTTTGAAAGCAAGTGTTGCAAATAAATGATGATAATCCTAATGGTAATCCTAGCGATGTTGAAAAATTTTATATGAGGGCCTCCATTCTTCTTGTTAATTGCAACGAATTTCAATTGAAATCTCTCTCTCTCTCTACTAAATGGCAGATAGTGGAAAAACACTTTCTAATTTGGCTCTCAATTACTATAAATAAAGTTCTCTGCTTTGGATACCTCATGTCCTTATATATATTATTTCCTCCGTTTTCAAATTATTATCCTTTTTTTTTGTTCATTCAAAAATAATTTTTCTCTCACTAAACTTTCTTTTTAGGAAAACATGTTTTTCACTTTATCCTTATTTTTTCTACCTACTTTAATTATGGTCACATCCTCAAGGGTATTAAAGAAAATCACACATTTTACAATATTTATAATTCAATCAATTATTTTTTCTTAAATGATGTACCAGATCAAAAAGGACGAAAATTTGAAAAAGGATGGAGGTTATAATGTGAAAATGGAACACTTCACAAGTTAGTCATGGTTTTACTTGTTTAAACTTAAACCTCTAATTATTTGTAATTTTACATGAGCATATATACTACACATGCATCCACTATTTAAAAAAATAGCCTTTTTTTAAATTTATTTCATTAACTCAATTAAATTTTTTACTCATCAGACTTATATAAAATTACTTGATTAATGAAATCCTAAAAATTCATTGTTATTGATATTATTTAAATCATTAAATGAATGCAAGTTTATTATCATCTTAAATACTCCCCCCGTTTCAGGTAAAGTCCCTGTTTGAAAGTCCAACTTTTTTAAAAAAAATGCTAATTTTAGTAGTCCATTAGTAATAAAATGACATTTTTATATTTTAATTTTTTAAAGTTGACTTTTTAAGTGAAATATCTCAAAATAGAATAATGGACTCTTTGTCCGGAACAGAGGGAATAATAATTTGATAAACTTTCTAATCTCCAATATGAACAATGTATTATATTAGATTTTGTGCCCGTGTCATAGGCACGATATCAGTATAACATTTGATCAACGTATGAAACGACAGTATGCGAATGAATCAATATATACTTGAGATTTTGTTTTGATCAGATCAATATACATTGCACCATAAAAAAGTGGACAAAACCTCAAAACTAAACAAAAAAAACACATTTTATTGACCACAAAGTTTGTGCGTCATCATGTATCAAAAAGACTCAATTTGGTTAACAAAATCGCAACTAAACATTAAAAAGTACAAATTGAAAGTTGTTTTGAGTGACCAAATATTCCACCCCTATAATGGATACAAAATCAACCCACCAAAGAATTCATATTTCTACAAATCAAACATGCTTCATCTACAAATTTGTAACAAACTTCCACTAAAGAAAATATCCCAAGGAAATCCACTTAAATACACCCCCACTTGAAATTTTTTTATGAAAATACTCTATTAAGAGGTCTCAAAACATATACCATGTATTGACATACGAACCATCTTGGTTTAATACACCTCTCCAACAAATAGTTACAGAAGGCTTTTCCTTGTTATATTTATGTTATACATTAATCCGGCCCCATACAAATCTACATCAAGGACACATATATTAATCTAATTGTCCGCATGAATGAATATTTTCGAAATCTGCTGCTGCAAGATCCCTTGAATGGGTAGTGATCAAGAAGAACTAATCCAATACACCCTAAAATACACAATAAAGGGCAAAGCGGACAGACATAAACCAAAAATAAAACACAAATTTTAAAGTCACAAAGTGCTCGTTTGTTGTAGTTTATTTGGAGTAACTTTTGGCGTTTAGCTTTTGAAAAGTCATATTTAGAGTGTTTGTTTCAGCTTATAAGCCAAAAGTCAATAAGTAAGATACAACACCTTTTATGCATTGAAAAGCTAAAGTCAAAAAACCAAAATTTTAAGCTTTTTTGTTTTTTTAAACATGAAGACAACTATTCATTAATAAATATTTGATTATCCTTATTTCATCCTTTTATGAAATATACATAAAAATATAAATACTAATTTTCAAGTTTTTTTTAAAAAAAATTATTATAACAACTCATAAGCAGCTTTTCAATAATTGTAACAAACATTCTATCATGCAATCAGTCACAAGTCATTCAGCCACCTGCTTAAACTATCAGTCATAAGTTATAAACTATCAGCCACAACAAACGAGCCCAAAATAGAGAGATGCTTACAGATTTTACAGCTTGCGGGGAGGGCTCGACGGCGGAGGAAGGACTCAACGGGCCGCAAAGGAGAGTCGCAGAAGGAGTGAGCTATGTGCAAATGTGATCAGCCAAACATTTCCTAAAAAAGGAGTAAATAAGACTAATTTTTATAGTAATAAACCACCACACACTAAGTTCTCGTTTGTTGAAGTTTATTTAGAGTGACTTTTGACTTTTGGCTTTTGATTTTTAAAAAGTCATATTTAAAGTGTTTGTTTCAACTTATAAGTCAAAAGTCAATAAGTAAGGTACAACACCCTTTATGCATTGAAAAACTAAAGTCAAAAAGCCAAAATTTTAAGCTTTTTTAGTTTTTTTTTAAAAACATAACGACAACTATTCATTAATAAATATTTGATTATCCTCATTTCACCCTTTTATGAAATATAAATAAAAATATGAATACTAATTTTCAAGTTTTTTAACAAATAATTATAACAACTCATAAGCATCTTTTCAACAGTTGTAGCAAACAATCTATATGCAATCAGCTACCAGCTTAAGCTATCAGTCATAAGTCATCCGCCACAACAAACGAGCCTTTCATTTTCAAAAATCCCCCCACATATAGCTTACATCATCCCTTAACACACCACTCCCCATATAGCTTACAGATTGCAACTCAAAGCCAACATCCTCAATTATCAGTTTAAACCACCTTAATAGTATCAAAATCAATCAATAGAAATCAAAATTATTTTTTAAAAATTAACACATGTCTCTATGTGTATATAATCTTCAGTCATAGTGAAAAAAAGAAGAAACTAATAAGAACTATTATTAAAATTCAAAGAAGTCCTAAAATTTAAAATTCCCTTAAAGTTAAAATTCACACAGAACACAAATTTGTCTCTCCCCCTTTACCCTAGCATGGAAAACAGCCCAGCAGATTAATGAGTATATAATTGATCACGCCACAAAGATGGGGTGACTAAGCTGGTAGTCCACGTAATGGACCGGAGCTGACGTGTCTGGTGGTTGATGATCACGTCGGTGTATGTGGGTACCGGAGGTACCAAGTTTGATGGGATATCTAGGCTTTGTGCTTGCTCTTTGGTTGGAGGTCACCTGAAAGGAAAACTACCGTTGTGGTGTTGGGGTTTCAGCCCAGCCTCCGAGTGAGAGTCAAGAATCGTGGTGTTGAGTATGTGTCGAAGCTAAGCGTTCCCTTAAGCTTCCGGTGGGTGTTTTATTAGTAGTCTTTTTGGTGTATATATTGTGTGCAAATGCTCTTTTTAAGTCTTTTGAAGGCAAAGTAAATCATACCTTTCTTCAAGGAAAATGTTTTCTTTTATAGTAGCTTAGATTTGGGATCATGAGTGACCTTGGGGTCCCTGATGGTGGGACTTGTTCCCTGGTCGGCTTGCTGGCAGTTTCTGAGTGGTTAACAAGTGACGTGTTAATTGTAGGCGGTTGATGAGTCGATAAGATTATGGCGGCTTGCATGGCTTGCCCGGCTCTTGTGAGGAGGACATCTGGAAGCTATGTTCATGCTATAGGTCGTTTATCGATCGCGAGGTTTGTCACCGAAGGCACAGCCTTGCAGGTGTGGTCGGGTGCTACTTCATATGCTCGGAATGGTCTAAGATCATTGAGGATGGCGGTTCGGCTGGTTGATGGTCGCCGATGGTGGTCGGCTAGTTGATGGTCCTCGGTTCCGGTGAGACCTGCCCAAGTCCGACTGGAGTCCACGTGGTCGTGCCACGTAGGGGGACCCAGGTCGGGTCCCTTCAATAGCCACCGAGTTTTCAAGTGCGAGGATTTATCCTTAGCTTGAAAAGTATGATTGAGTATTTTGCTCGGTTTGACTGTCCCTGATCTTCGCTATGGTTCCTTGTCGCTTCGTTCATCTTTGTTTGTGGTCGCTCCTTGATTTTGACAGTTTTGTTGCCCGTTCAGTTGAGCCCGATCACTTTGATGGCGAGGACGTGTATTGGAGTTATTAGTGGAATTTTCCTAGGAAATTGGTTCGCCGTATGCATTAAAAATGCACGGTAACCGAGGAGTCGTAGGTAATCATTTCACTTACTGTTAATAAATGTGACGGTGCCCACTTTGTCAAAACATCGTCGGTTTGCAGTCGTTTTAGCCGCATGCAACTCGCCACGTGTCGGCCAATGAGTGGTTAGGTAGGATCTCGTGTCTTTTTGATCGGGTCAACCCGGTGTCATCGGGTTTGTATAAAACATGAAATTTCCCGGCTTTTCGATCACTCTTCCTTCTTCCCGAATTTTCCCTCTCAGTGAGTGACTCTGTTGAAGGCGAAAAAACCCGATTCTGTTACTTCTTCATTTCTGCCCTTTCCAGCTGTTTCTTTGTCTTATAAACTTAGTTTCCAGGTTCGCATTCTTCCCCTCTTTCATTTGATACAAATTTCATAGTTGTTGAGCCTTTTTGAGTAAGTTCTGGGTTTTATTGCTTTTGTCGATGCTGCTGTAATTCTCGGTACACCGGAGCTAACCACGGTGATTCTCTCTTTTCTCCAGATCCTCGCCTAGTTTCTCGCTTCTTCCTCGCTCCAGCTCAACTCATATTCACAGGTACTCGTTCCCTTCTTACTCACTAAGTTCCGCTTTTACTTTCCAAGCCTAGGTTTAGGCTTTATGTTACCTAGCTCTTCTGTCCCCACCTTTACCCCAAGCGAGACCTCGTCATCTTCCTCGCCCAGTTCTTCAACTGTTTTTAAACGAAGTATGAGGACAAAGCACGTTAGCTCGGACCCAGCGTATGCCCGATCGCCGATGACGAAAAGGTTGTACTCGCAAACCAACGGTGCTTGGTCGCTCGTGAGACCGAGCCAAGCGATGACGTTACTGGTCGGTGGTGGTTACAACATGGAGGGTCTGCCCATTCTTTCCGATGAGAAGTATGCAGCCAAGGATATCCCCGCTGGGGCACATATGCTAGTGTGTGGGGATACGGCAAGGGCCCTTAGGTATCTTTTCAATCAGTACTACCGAGAGATAGTCGCCCAGGAGGTGGTTGAGGCGAACAAGGCCCTGGCTGAAGAGAAACGAGGAGAAACTTCCTCAGCTGCTGCCCAAGTTGAAGAAGGCTCAATAGAGGCCGACGATGCTTCCCCCGCTCGTAGAGTACTGTGGAGAAATAACGTGTGGCCGAGCGATGTAGAGGGCTGGGATGAAAAATATAATCATAGTCGGAAGAGATTCCGGAGATCTGCCCCCCCCCACAATTCGATTGGTATGGACGAGCTAAGGGATATGAGGGATAGAGTAGGTTTTTATATTTCCTTTTTTGAGGCGGGTCTTCAATTGCCTCTCGATCCCCTTATCTGCGAGCTTCTCGAAGAGGCAGGTGCCCATCCCCTAGACCTCTCTCTCAACTTGGTCAGGTATTTGGTTTCATTCGCCACCTGTCTTCGGAAACTCGGATTCGAGCCGACCTTACCCCTGTTCAAAACTTATTTTGCGGTGACCAAGTCCCTTAACCGTCTTCAGTGCAAGCATCATAATCGAGGGATCAATTTATTCGCCAAGCCTCCTGGGAAAATGGGGCATTGGGATGAAAAAGTTTTGTTGGTTGAGAGTAGGTACGGGTGGAATTTCCCAGTACCTCGGCTTTCTGCTGCTCAGGTTAAATCGCTTACTCCAGTCGGGAATTTGAACGAGTATGAAGAGTCCGCTAGAACGACCATTGAGGATTTTCTTGGAGTTCGGGGAGCTGGTCCTGCCCGGGTATTCAATTGGAGCTTGATCACCGATGATGAAATCCTGTTGAGGATGGTCGGCATGTCGACCAAGAGATTAGAGGGGCTGGACGTTCGGTGTGAGGTTCCGGAGTATATACAGTATCCCGAGTGGTCGATGCTCGAGGGGAATAAATTTAAACTGGATTGCCCTCAATGCGAAGACAATATTTTCAACCTTGAAGGCTGTGGAAGTATTCATCGCTTCTTCGTCGCTTTTCACTTGTATTATTATTTGTATATAACTTTCTCCTCGTTTTAACATTTCTTTCTTCCTTCTCATATATGATTGCTGATATCGACAATCTGTCAGGCAAGAAGGCCAGGCAGACCGAAGGGGATGCCCGGAGGTAGATCCTAAAGGAGGCGAAGGTCGATCCCAGGAAAGCATATGCCCTGCCGACCGACGAACAAGGGACCGGGTCTTAGGCAATCCCTTCTACTACAACGGCCCCTCGCCGTCAGGCGCCTGCCAAGGTCGTCCCAAGCCGGAAAAGTAAACCCTCGGCCCCGGCGAAGAAAATCCCTGAACCAGTTGTCCCTGCTCCTACTACCCAGCCTCAAGAGTGCTCCCGCCCCTGCCCCAAAGAAAAGGCGGATAATCGAGGATGTATTCGGAGAGGACGAGCAAAGTGTACAAGAAGTGTCTGCTCGCGCCCCTGCTGCAAAAAGTTGAAGGACAAGGCTGTGTCCTCCTCGGCCAGCGAAGAGACAGTCCCATGGCATAGGGACGATTTTGTGGCACCGACCACCAAAGCTGTTGGGATCCAACTCGCAAAGGACTTCGCAGACATCCCGGCTCTGCAAAATTTTGATGTTTCCCGTCGGGACACCCCTACAGCTCTGGCCGGGCAAGGACTAGTTATCCGTGCTCAAGTGAGGGACATGGTCGGCGTCGCCAATTCCTTGCCTACCAATGAGGCCATGGGACGCATCAGGCTTTGTGTGAGTGAGGTAAACTTTTCTCCTTTCTTCCTTTCTATTTTGGGTTTACTGTTTCTAATTTTTGCTCTTTCCATTTGTAGCTTTGCTCTTTTGTAACCTCGTTGAGTGCCCGGTCTGATCAAGCAGCAACCGAGGTCAGGAAATTGAAGGCTCAATCCCAAGCCGATCAAGTCGAGATCGAAATCCTCAAGGGTCAACTGGCCTCTCTGGATAGTGAACAGGCCAAGAGGAAAACCGAGCTTGAAGAATCTTCGGCCAAGATGGCCATTTTGACCAAAGAAAAAGAGCTGGCTGAAGCTCGTGCTGGCGATGCTAAGAGGAAAGCCAGTGAGGCTGAGGAGAGGGCTGCTCGGGGCGACCAGGCGAAGGTCTTGGCCGAGACAGAAGCGGCTGAGTTAGTGACGAAGGTCACCGATTTGGAGAAGCGGGTTGAAGAGGCGAGGACCGCAACTTTTGAATCCTTCAAAGGAACCAACGTATATAACAAGGACATCGTCCCCTATTATGAACGGGGTGTTCGTCATATGCTTCGAGTGGCCGCTGCCTCCGGGATGAGTCTCGGCACCATCATAGGGTGGGGCAGTGAGAATTTTATCGGGGAGGCCGCTCGAGAGGGTCACGAAATGATCCCTTTTGAGGAGGGCGAGCTACAGATGTTACACGGCAAGGATGCTAAGTTCGGTTTGGAGGAGTAGGTGCCCCCGACCCCTTGGTCTTTGGATGTTTTGGCTTTGATGAAGGCCGTGGAGCAGGGTGAGGAGGTGGATTTTGATCCCGAGCTAAAGTTAAGACAATTTATGGGCGAGGGCGAGCATTCCAATCGTGCCGAATTCGAGGACGCGTCGATAGCCGCTGAGCAACGTGGTCTACCCTCCCCTGCTCGTGATGCCGAAGTAGTTGATCTTCCTGAGTAGTTCTTAGTTTATCCTCGTTGTGTCGAGTTCTTTCAAGCGTGTGTGCCTATATTTCAAAACAATTTATTGCTAGTCCTTTTGAAGTGTAACTAACAATATTTTTTTGTTTTTTAATGCCTTGATCTTTTTACTATTGGATGAATTATACATGCGAATGAATGATTTTCAATTTTTCATTTTTATACTTGTTATTTTTGTTTGTTTCTAGCTATCCTCGCGTACCGAGAACAAGCAAACAGTTTTCAAAAATGGTCGGCTCTTTCTTTGGTGGTTTTCCTCGGAACTCTCCCACCTCCGTACGAGGATGGGAATGAGCACTTGGCTCATTTATCGTTTTTGATGGCCTTCCTCATGTTTCGAGGATGAGGTCTTTTTCCCACCTCCATACGAGGATGGGAATGAACACTTGACTTATTTATTATTTTTGATGGCCTTCCTCGTGTTCCGAGGATTAGGTCTTTCTCCCACCTCCGTACGAGGATGAGAATGAGCACTTGGCTCATTTGTTACTTTTGATGGCCTTCCTCGCGTACCGAGGATAGGTTCTATTCCCATCTCCGTTCGAGAATGGGAATAGGTAGGAACAGACACTCGTTTTTTGATAAGAACAACTTGTCGTTTATTCAACTTGTGACCTTTACATAAATTACATCAATGATAATATGCCTTGAGATGATCTGCATGCCAAGGATTCTTGAAGGGTGTACCATCTAGTTTTGCCAACATGTAGGTTCCTTCCCTTACAACGCTAGCTATTCTGAATGGACCCTCCCAGTTTGGAGATAGTTTATTTCTTCTAATCTTTCTGCCTGTTGATTCAATCTTTCTTAGGACCAACTCTCCAATTAAGAAGGTTCTTGGTTTTGCTCTCTTATCATGGTGAGTCTTGGTAAGCTTCTTGTAATTGATCATTCTGAGTCGGGCTTCTAGTCGCCTTTCTTCGAGGTTGTCCAGGTCGAGCTGTCTGGACAAATTGTTCTGTTGTTGATCGAAGAAGGTAACCCGAACTGTAGGGAGAGCTAACTCAACTGGTGCCATTGCTTCTGAGCCATACGTTAGTGCAAACGAGGTTTCACCAGTAGATCCCCGTATTAACGTTCTGATTCCCCATAGGACGATTGGCAGCTGCTCTAGCAGCTTCCCTCTTTCTCATCTAAATTTCTTTTTAGAGCATGCATGATCTTCTTATTTCCTTGCTTCTGCCTGACCATTGCCTTGTGGATGAGCTACCGAGGACATTCTGTTCTTAACATTCAATCTATCGCAACTTGCTGTGAATTTCTTGGAAAACTGAGTGCCATGGTCGGAGACGATCATCCGAGGGAGTCCGAAACGACAGAAGACCTGTTCATATACGAATTTGATCGCTTGATCCTCGGTTATGTTAGCGAGTGGCTTTGCTTCTATCCACTTGGTGAAGTAATCGACTGCAACAATTACGTACTCGCACCCATGTTTTGCTTTGGGGAAGGGACCAATGAGGTCGATTCCCCACATGTCGAAGGGTCATGCGGCGACCATTGGGGTTTGCAAGACCGAGGGTAGCCGTGGAATGTTTGCATATCTTTGGCACTTGTCGCATTTCCTTACATATTCCGTTGCGTCCCTTCTCACGCCACAAAGATGGGGTGACTAAGCTAGTAGTCCATGTAATGGACCGGAGCTGACGTGTCTGGTGGTTGATGATCACGCCGATGTATGTGGGTACCAGAGGTACCAAGTTTGATGGGATATCTGGGCTTTGTGCTTGCTCTTTGGTTGGAGGTCACATGAAAGGAAAACTACCGTTAGGGTGCTGGGGGTTTCCGAGCTACAGCCCTCCGGTGTGAGAGTCAGTAATCAGGGTGTTGAGTATGTGCCGGAGCTAGGCGTTCCCTTAAGCTTCCGGTGGGTGTTTTAGTAGTAGTCTTTTTGGTGTATATATTGTGTGCAAATGCTCTTTCTAAGTCTTTTGAAGGCAAAGTAAATCATACCTTTCTTCAATGGAAATGTTTTCTTTTATAGTAGCTTAGATTTGGGATCATGAGTGACCTGGGGTCTCTGATGGTGGGACTTGTTCCCTGGTCGGCTTGCTGGCAGTTTCTGAGTGGTTAACAAGTGACGTGTGACATGTTAATTATAGGCGGTTGATGAGCCGATAAGATTATGGCGGCTTGCATGGCTTGCCCGGCTCTTGTGAGGAGGACATCTAGAAGCTATGTTCATGCTATAGGTCAAGTTTATCGTATCGCGGAGGGTTTGTCAGCCGAGCGTTAACAGTCCTTGCCCGTGTGGTCGGGTGCTACTTCATATGCTCGGAATGGTCTAAGATCATTGAGGATGGCGGTTCGACTGGCTGATGGTCGCCGATGGTGGTCGGCTAGTTGATGGTCCTCGGTTCCGGTGAGACCTTCCCAAGTCCGATTGGAGTCCACGTGGTCGTGCCACGTAGGGGGACCCAGGTCGGGTCCCTTCAATAATCTTGATTGACAATTAACCATGTTCAATTAATGTGTATATAATCTAAAATAGCTCCAACCAATAATTCTTCATCCAGTTCTCTCCCTCTCCCTCTCAATCAATATGTAGCATCCAACCCATTTCCATAAGATTTATTTCAATTTATAATAACCAGATCAGTTAATAATAGTTAGGAGAAGAACCAACAAGAGAATGCCAAAAAAGACCAACATAAATTCCCTTTTACAGATCTTAACGCCACACTCCTCAAAAATCAACAATGCGGAAACACTGAAACAACCAAATATGGTCGAGTATAGAGTAGAACGAAGAAATTCAAATTAGGACTTACCTTCTGTTGGAAAGCCTGGAAGCCTTGGTCAGTGGTGTGAACGAACCGCGATGGATGCTAACAGTTGGAGTTCTTGAGGGAGCCATGCTAGTGTTTACGACAACTCGAATCGCAAAACAGAAATGAACTGAAGACTAAAGAGGGAAGAGATTGGTTTATTGGGTTAAAATGAATAAAAAATACAAAAACAAATACACATAATTGAGAGAAAGGGATTAAGAGAGATGGCTTACAACATTTAAAGATGGTTGCTGGCAAAAAAACAAAATTGGAGGGAATGGGACTGGGACGTGGGTTTTCATGTATAGAAAGATAAAAAGGGTCAAAGTGGGAGAAACCAATAAGAGAACGGACGATTGTTTGGAATAGCACCGCAAGTGGAGGAAGGAAAAGAATAACCGCTACTCGCACATGTGGGAACTTAGATTAATTATGACAGTAAGATCTCGATAAAAAATTAAATCTCAACCTTTGAATAGTTTTTCTCAATTACATACGTATAATTCAAGGCTTATTGTAATATAGATTTCTTTAAGACAAAGAGATCGAGTACTAACTCCTTGTCCTTGATAATGAAAGCACGAAGCGACAAATAATGTTTTTAATTTGTAGTTCGAAAAAATAAGTTTTGTGGGAATTGATTTCAATTTGAAATTGTTACAAATATAGTATTATAACCAAATTTTGGATGGATTAGGAAAAATAAACTAATATTCATTATGTTTCATTCAAAGAGTTTCATCATACTATTTTGTGATGTTTTATTTTAAAAATTCATTTAAAAAATTATGCTTATAATTTTAATAACATTTTGTCTTTACCCTTCACTTGTATTGTAAGTACATTACATATGTTTTAAGTTTTTTTTAATTATTATTATAACTAACTCTAGTAATATTTATATATTTTTTTAATAATTAAACTTTTTGAGTAGAAGGATGAGAATATATAGCAAAGGAAATTGTAGTTATTAAACATGTTTTTGGATCATTTCATTAGAATATTGGATGCCAACAAAAAGGATTTGAGAGGGTGACAAAATAGTTAGATGTGAAAGGTCAAAGAAAAAGTATACGGTCCAAAGTTCCCTACAAATTAATTATATCAATTCAACTCACAAATCCTTTACTAAGTCATGTACTAGAAACCCCCTCTGGTTTCCCCTTTCCTCATGGAGCGGGCAACACTTTCGTGGTTAACAATTTCAGAACATGACCCCTTCATTTAATTGCTTGCATCGATTAATTAAACATCGGTTCATCATTGTCGACGTCGTTGTCATAGTCAATCCAGTTAGCAAGATTTAGAGACTTACCTTATCAATTATCAATCGATCGATGACCTTACTTTAAAGTTTAGACTTATTTGTAAATCAATCTTTTTCGGACTTATTTCAATTTTTGAGTCAATACATGGTATTTTCTCAAATGTAGTTTTCGAGTAAAGAAATTAAAATTAAAAAGAACTAGAAATGATCACTCCAAAGTGAATTAAAAATAAGATTAACAGAAAATAACATGACACAAATTTTGCTTATTTTGGCTGAGTCAAGGCTTTGACCACGTGTGTTTTTTGACAAGTTCATTTAATATGGATGGGAAATATTAACAGATGATACCCCAAAAATGAATTCATATGGGGTCATGTGCCTATTTATGAACTGAAAGGCGTCAATCTGCAGCAACAGTAAAATACAGGTGGTTGTCTAGTAACTAACCCGTATATATATACTGGCTTATCTCCTCTCTCCCTCTTCCATACCTTGACACTCGACTGAGAGTCCTTCAATTCCTTTCTTCACCAAAGCCGGCCCATTTCATAAAATCACACTACCAGTACCAGTTGCGAGTGCGTCTGTGTGTGTGTGTGTGTGTGTGCGAGAGAGAGAGAGGGGGAGGAAGTCCGTTTTGTTCATGGCTGCAGAGTGCTCAAACTCAGAGTCAAGTCTAAGAATCAGCGTGCAGAAGAACCCATCTGAGTCCCAACTTTCTGAATTGGGTATCAAGTCTTGGCCCAAGTATTTCTCTCTCTCTCTCTCTCTCACATATATATATCACTAAGCAAAAAAAAAAAAAAAAACACACACACACACACTGTAATATGAAGATACCCCAATATATGTTACTTATACTACACTATATACTCCAATTACTAATTTAGTAGAGTTGGTTTTTGTGTGAATAAATGAAAGATGGGGATGCTCGCCGGGGAAGTACCAACTCAAGTTTGACGCTCAAGAAACATGTTATCTACTAAGAGGAAAGGTGAAAGTCTACCGGAGAAACACATCGGAGGTGATTGCGGAGTTCGGAGCCGGCGACCTTGTCATACTACCAAAGGGTCTTAGTTGCACCTGGGACGTATCCATATCCGTTGATAAACACTACAAATTTGAGTCGTCTTCTTCATAAATCTAATCTAATACTATAATTTTATTAGTATTATTTTTAATATGGCTGTAAATTAAGTGTAATTAACTGATCAAGTGATCAATTAGTGGTCAAAGAAATAGGAAGAAAAAAACAGCTGGTCAACGCACGTCCCATTCAAACTAATCTTTCTTTATGTCTTTAAATAGATAAGCTCTTTTAATGTTCCTTTGACTGGTCAACCATGTAATTGGCATTGTTCAAAAGATACTTGTTTTGCAGTTGCAGAAAGAAAGGAAACCTTTAGGCCGGTGCACGTGTTATTTTCTACACAAATGATAAATAGTTAAATACACTTTTACCCTTTTGTTTGGATAATAGTGTATGCTCCAATTTATTATTATTTTTATAGGCACTCACACTGCACCTAATTACAATTTGTAAAATTGCATCCGCTTAATGTCCCTCATATATTAGTTCTCAAAAGTGAAAGAATCTCGTTTAATCTTTTCTTTAGGCTCTCCTAATTTTCATTGGTGTTAACAAATAATCTCGGATTCTTTTTTGGGTAAACTACACAATTGGTCCCTTCAGTTTTTTATTTTTTTGCGTTTCGTCCTTGTACCAAAATTCATTTTCCAGTGATCCACGTACTCAACCAATTTCATCAAAGTTGATCATTCCGTTTAGTTTCGTTATTTTTTTCGTTAAATCAATACACATGCGTCTCATGTGATTTTTGGGCTGGGTAAAATAGTCATTTTATCTTTGAAAGTACAGGGACTAGCTGTGTAGGCAAGAAAATTTATTCTTATAATTTTTCTTCAAATTTAATCATTCCTAATTTCTTCATCGTCATCGTCACGCCATCCACCTCCTCCACCCTCCCTCCTCTTATTCTGTCTAATACCACCCCACAACTGCACCACCATGACTGTTGTCGATCAAGACTCTTGACACAAGTTCCCCCCCCCCTCTCTCTCTCTTTCTCTTTCTCATGCTTCCTCTGTCTTTCTTTCTTATCTCATCTACACGGCAACCATGGTTGAGATCTCAAAGAATTGAGATTCGAACCCTGATGAAGAATTGTCGTGGATCTCATTGAACCCCAGTGAAGCATTGAGATTCGAAGAGGACGATGCCTAAACGATTAGGTCAAAATTGGTTAGTTAATTGAGGATAGGATAAATAGTTCTCTGCTTTGACGAGTTAAAGATCTAGGAAAAAGAGTTTTTGAATGACCATGTCTACTCTCATGGCTGCTCAAGCAAGTGAGTATGGAAGGAAAGTTGGGGGGTGTAAATAAATTGTAGAGTGAGAAGACTGCACCCATCTAGATTTTTCCAAATAAATTCTCGAAATACAAGATGAACACTAATCTTGGGTTTATCTAGAATTTTAGCCACTAAATTTAAATTTTGTTAATTCACCGTGCTATTTTGGGGGTATTCCTTTTTTTTTTTTACAATATCTTATGAATCTTGAAGAAATGGTACTTTGATTCATTTTTCAAAAAAAATGTCTTATAATTATTTTAGCAACAAATTGTCTTGTTAAAAAATTGTCTTAACCTCGATAAATGATGTTTTAGCAACAACAAAAATAGTTTCTTATAGGATTTCAAAAAAAAAATCAACATTTTTTTCAAAATTTGCCTTATTAATTATTCTCTATTCAAATGTTGTATTGTGAAAAGGTTAGATAATTTAAAGAAAAATGTTAAGAGAAAAGAGAAAAATAATCATTCAAGTTATCAACAATAATTGCACTTACATAAGGATACATTAATTTTTTATAAGTTTCTTTAATTTGTTTACAAATTTTTGAAACATCATTTATTGAAATATTCATTCACAAATGTCTTTCAAGATTGGTCTCTATACTTTTGCAAGACAAAATATCTATTTTATCATTCCATAATTGCACGTGTGTGACATATGAGCATACATAATAGTCAAAAGTTAACGAAATTAGACAAAAGGACCACTTTTGTAAAATTATTTAGTTTAGGGACTATTTGTGAGGTGTAGGGACGAAAAGTAAAAAAAATCAAAAACTACATGAACCAATTGTGTAGTTTGCCTTTCCTTTTTTAAAGGGTAAAAACGATAGTACATGTGCATGGGATGGTACATACTTTTTGTCGCCATAATATATATATAGTTTCACTTATTCGTTCTCGTCCCAATTTGAGTCTCCAGTTTCGGTTTGGGAAATGGGGCCAAGACCCGAGACCGAAAGTGTTCTTCCAAAAAAAGAGTGAGAAAATTATCAAGTACAGTTTTATGACTCGTGTAACATATTTTTATGTTCTTAACTTTGTTGAATCTTGAAACATTTAGAACAGACAAGTATACCTTTTAGATTTTAAGATCGATTAACTCGACCTTTGATCGGCCATTGATCGACCCAAAGATCGAGTTGATCGACCCAAAGCATACTATATTAGTTTTAAGAACCAAATGGGTATTATAGATAATTCGTCACAAAAAAAACTACGAAAAAATATTTCTTTTAAGAATTAGGTTAGTTTTAAGTTTAATAGGTTTGAAAAGGTTACTAATAAAGGGGCAATGCTTAATAAATATACGGATATACCCCTTCCGAGCAGTGGCATTCCCCATTTCTTTTTCCTTCTCAACAACTATACCGCCCTCCAGATTGTTCTGACATCCCCACCCACGTGGGAACATTTTCAGATTTTTATCACATTAGGCAGCCATGAATGATGAGGACATTCATATTTGCATTCAAATTTAATGGGCATTTTGATAACTGATGGGTACTGATAACCAACCCCCCCCCCCTTTTTTTCCGTCGAATTTGGATTAGAATTTTGAGTAAACTACCTAAATAGTCCCTGTGCTATACGTGATTTTTCAGGATCGGTCCCTAAACTGATTTTTTCAAAAAATTAAATCCTTGTACCGAAGCATATCAAACACAGTTAGTCCTTCCATTTAATCTCCTCCAAATCCATCAAATTGTTTCCGCATTAATCCATCAGATCGTTAGCTGCTCTGCTCCATGCTTGTACTAGTACAGTTAGAGATAATTTTTAATATCTACACTTGGGTCTGAATGCTGAGAATTTTTCCAAAGGGGGTAAATCTAAAATATGAGGTTAAATGGGAAATGGTAAATGGTAAATGGTAATATGTAACAACTAACAAGCTAGATCGAAGTAACCACTAGCAAGGATTTTGACGGGGTACAAAACCAAGAAAAGATGTGTATACATACAAACTTGCCTTGAAATACATTTCGGTTACAATATTATACATTTCTTGTTTAATAATTATCATATGATTCATATTGTACATGTTGTGAGAGATGATCACACTCAAAAGTACAACCGGAAAGAGGGTAATCAAACAGAACCCAGTCGAACTACTGGCATCAGCTCACAAGAAAACCTGGGGACGCGTCCTGCAATCACCAAATTGGAGGAGGGTTCAAACACAAATTTCATGCAGCAGAATGAACATTGTGAATAGATTCCATTTCTAGCATCAGTGGCGAAACCAGAAATCTGATGATAGGGGGTCAAAATTCTTTTAGGAATAAATTTTTTGGCAGTATGAATTTGGCTGAAATGGGATTGGGGGTTGAAAATTTTAGTATAGGCAATATAATACAATATTAATGGAAGACTGGCTAATACACTATTATTTTTTTTGATAAATAGACTGGCGAATACACTAATAATGATTATTTTTCGAGAGCAATATCACTTTCCGAAATTGGACTCCTCAAATGAGGCAGAAACAACTACACATAGAACAAGTTCAAACATCTGATAACAGCCAGGAATATCAAGTGGAAACCACACATACCATAAAAGTTGCGCTGAAATCCTCACAAAAGAGTCACTATGACCAGCATCTAGCATTCTAAAGCAAACGTCTGAACCTGCAACAAAACTAATTATCTTAAAATCACAACACCAACTAATTAAACCATTTCGTATCAACTGGCAAAGTCTAGATCAAGGAAACAATCAATCAGGATTGTACCAACATCTTTTTCAATCAGAGGTAACGTCGGTTCCATGTAATGTGAAAATAAGCAACATGCTAACGTTTAATCGGGGAGAGAGAGGGGGAGGAGTGGGGGGAAAACTAAATAAAAAGAGAAAAACAGATAGGAGCTTCAAAGATATTTTATAAACCATGTTACCATAGGCACTTTCCTTGCCTTGTTCACAATAGCCTTTAGAAATCAAAATATACAGCATACACTGCCCAAGTATGAAATTAAACTTTCATTCTAATTAGAAAGAACCACATTAATTTTTTTCCGCAAATGCCTACATGGATATCAAATGAGAAGTCAAGTGATAGTATGAAAAATTTACTCCCACCGTCCCAAAAACATAAAACCCCTACTTCAAAAGTCAAAACTCGTTAATAATGTGGTTTTACTTCCATATATATCCTTTATATTGCACTAAAATAACATTTCATTTATACAGTAGCAAAACTTTATTGGAGCCACACCTTATTTTTGAAAAGCAATGATAAATTAGGAAGAACAATGAAAATATAAAGCTTAAAGTTTGACATGTATAAATCGAAAGTAGGACTCGTTATGGGCTGGAGGGAGTGTAATGGTTTACCACATACCATTACAAACCTAGATAAGATGCAAAAAAAATTATTAAAAAAAATGAGGAAGCAGTGTCTCTAGTTTATATTGGAACATTATTGTGAGTAGCCATCAGCAAAATCCAGAAGTAACTACCACAACCTGGACCATTATTCTACCTCGACCATGTTTGCCTCACGAAAGGGATTGGGTCTAGCAACATTCACACCTTGAGCACCGTCATACTGCAGGACTCTAAGCTTGCCTTCCTGCATAGACGTATTATGCTTATCATAAGCAGTCTAAATTACAAAAAAGAAAGTTGTACCAGTAAGTAAAAGAAGATGAGACGCATGTATAGTAAAATACACACCTTGGTTCCATATACAAGACCTCCTCCAGGGAGAGGGTGAAAGCAAGCTACATTGACTTCATCTTCTCCACTAGGAAGCACACTAACGAGTTCCATATCTGAAACTCTGTAAACCTGAAAAATCAAGTCCAAAAGTTAACAGGGGAAGAAAGCACATTAAGAGCAAATAAACTGGAAGTCGTCAATTCAAATTTACATCACCTATCATCATTCTGTGACAAACTGGACACAACTTCATTTAGATCTCATCTTGTATATGATAAAATGCCAGTCATAAAACTAGCATGTAACTAGAATGCAAAAATGAGGACCAGACCACTCAGCATTGTCAAAGGCATGCTTAGGCACAAGGGCCAACCGGCTAAGGCACAGGTTTGGGCCTCGGAAGTGCAAGGAGAGGTGCCATCACCACATGACTTTGGCGAGTACAATTCTGAAGGCCTGATTTAGAAGGTATTTTTACCGAGAGAAGGGGGGAAAACAAAAGACTTTGACCAAGATTGCACAAGGCTGTCTCAAACAGGGAAAAAAGAGATTGCACAACAAACCCTCCCTCAGTCTGAACTCTCTCGACTCTCTATGACCGGACATCAAGATGATCACTCCAACAACAGCAAAAACTCCCTCCCTCTCGTTTATCATATCAGGGTATGATAATCAGGCCTTTTCTTATAATTATATGCTAGCTTCAATCAGGCCATGTGATGAACGAATATATTTAGCGCACGCTTTGCATCAATCAAACCATGGCCATGCCCTCCTAGGTTCTTTGAAAACAATGCGAGGAACAGAAATCTCTCTCTCTCTCTCTCTCATTTGGCATTTCAGGCTTTGGTTTTGAAATTTGGCCAGCCTAGTATGATAATCAGGCCATTTCCTATAATTGTATGCTTGCAGGTAGGGGAAGCCGAGAGGACAAGGTGAGATGGGATGGTTCGAGGAGTGGAAAGTTTACTGTCAAATCCTTCTACGATAAACTGCTTCAGTTTAATTACACTTCTTTTCCCTGGAAGTCTATTTGGAAAACTAGAGTTCCAAGTCAAGTCGCCTTTTTTGCTGGGGAGGCATGTGATGAAGCTATTCTTACAGGGGATAATCTGATGCGTATTAACAAGATCTATGTCAACAGATGTTTTATGTGCAAAGACGATGAAGAAAGTGTAAACCATTTGCTAATTCACTGTACAGTGGCAAGAGAAGAGATTTATGGAATTTTATTTTGGGGATGTTTAAAATTTCATGGGTGATGCCTGGATCTTTTAGAGAGGTGCTGCTCAGTTGGTCTTTATATAAAAGAAGAAAGAGGAATACTTTTTGGGAGACAATTCCGTTAGCTGTTATTTGAACTCTTTGGGGTGAAAGAAACAAAAGGGCGTTTGAGAATGAGGAAGGCTCCATACTTCAGCTAAAAGACACCCTGCTTCGCACTCTATTCTTTTGGTGTTCCGAGTCGACGGAAACTCTATTTACTAGATATTCTTTTGTAGAATTTGTTAATAGCCTATCGTTTGATTGATGTGTATACTTTTAGTGTACAAAGGTTGCACCTCCTTTTTGGTGCTATTGTTCAATGCAATACTTACTTATCCAAAAAAAATCATACGCTTGCCTCAATCAGGCCCTGTGATGAACAAATATATTTAGTGTATGCCCGTCGATCAGATCATGGCCATGCCCTCCTAGGTTCTTTGAAAACAATGTGCAGAACGAATATGTATTGGAGAATGAATATTCAATGCATCTGAATGCGATCATATCAGCTCCACGAGCCCTAGTCAGTATAGAATGTAAAAATTGAAGTATTTCATTAGCTACCACCTCTTTCAAACAGAAAATGCAGATGGCCATACATATCACCGGTCAAAATTCATTGACTCATCCATCAAACTGAATGGCATTTGATGCCTAGCGTCACTTCACCGCCTGTCCCATTTGATAACAACAATCGAGTAAGACCCTCCCACCCTGAAATCTCATTCATCCTCTCCATCTACATTGAAGAAGTGAAAGCATTGGTAGTTGCAAGTGCGCAACACTGCTGTAGATGCTCATCATAAGAGCTCTCTTACCGCCTGCTTGCCTTCTAACAAAAAAACCATCCTTAATTCCCCTCTTTAACTACTCTACTGTCGCCACCTTGGCATACAACATTCAATTTCCTTAGTAAGAAGATCATCACTGCTAATCACCACATAATTACTACCCTTTCAAGAGAAATTCCTTTTGGGATACTGTTCCATTAGCAGTGAGTTGGACTATTTGGAGAGAAAGGAATGCTAGAGTATTTGATAACGAAGAAAGGAGCATGGCTGATCTTAAGAATCAAACTCCCCATCTGTTGTCTTTTTGGGGTTACGAGGTGTGGCAGGGTATTAGCCCTTTTAGTAACTTTGTGCATAACTTAACTTAAAGGTAGTGGTGGTTTTTTGTATACTTCCCGTATACATAGGATGCGTCTCCTTTTTTGACGCTCATTATATTTTATAATACTCTTACTTATCAAAAATAATAATAATAAAATCAAGGATCATGCTATTAGGACTCCTCTTTTAAATTTAGCACCCTCACCTATGCATTGTTACTATTAACAAGGTCTTGGACATGGTGCCACTGGTTACATTGTTTCTTAAACGAAAAAGCTCACAACACGTGCTTATTGTGACCATATCATATGCCATACTATAGACTAACCAAATAAACTGAACCAGCTACAAGCTTCATAACTTTTAGCTTCTAGCTTCGCAAAATCTGGCAGCATTAAAAATAACACTGGAAGCAAGATAGACCAACAAATAGGCTATTCACATACTGAAAATTACAGTATGCAAGAGTTGTCAAATCCCGAGTAAATCTCTCTAAAATCTCAACCCATTAATTTCATCAGCTGCTGAATGAAAATCATATTCCCTTCAACCCAAAGGGAGGTACACTTTCCTCTTTAGTTCACCCCAAAGAGAGGTGCATTTTTCTTTTAGGAAAGTTTCGTTTAGGATATTGGCTCAAATACCCTATGAGTTTGTGGATGAGAATAACCAAATCCAATCAACCAAAGCAAGCTAAAGTTGTGCCACAAATGACATGGGTGTTTTAGGAAGTTAAGAGATTGTTTACAATTTTCTTAATTTACGTACTGTCATCGTTTACTTCTTTGAGACGGAGGGAGTCACAAAAAAATGCATGATTGCACTCCTAGTAGCGATTACTTAACACTATAGATGGTCTGATTCTAGAAGATGCGTGTGGTTTTTCAAAAGTTCCAACAGTTCTATTGAGGAAATTAAAAATGGTGACATTTTCACTGAATTAATAAGGCTTGCTAGTTTTCCTCTACTAATTATTCTTCTTAATGTAGCACAATAATCTTCTTAGTATCATTCTAATATACTGAATTCACCAAGTAGCAACGCAAGTAAATAAAACACCTATATAATTTATTTATTTTGATAGGTAAGTATGGCCCCTTGGTATGGGGATTGGAACCAAGGACGTCAAGGTCTTTGCCTTGACTGCCTTGCCATCTCTCCCGCCCCTTGAATGAAACACCTATATTAAGACCTCAAGCATAAAAACAGCAGGTAACGGAAACAAAATTTTCATGCCAGGAAAGAACATCGTCTTTTATACACTCAAAAAAATTTACCTCTAATACTGTGTAAACAGATAATGAAGTTTCCCCATTAATAACAATGCTTTTAAGAAGAGAACTATGACGTCGGCCATAAGCAAGTAAGATGTGCTCAGAAGTCGGCGAGAACTGCACAAAAGAAGTAATATAACAATGATTAGTAAAAAAAAAGAAAAGAAGGCCTCCGACATGTTCAATTTTCTAGCATGATTATGCTTGTTGCAACATATGGCCAACCACCAAAGTTAAAATCAAAACAAAGAAGTGTTACTGCTCTAACACATGGGATGTATCCAGTTGAAAAGGCTTAAAATGTTTCACACCTCCAAAAACCTATTATAATTCTCTATCCCTCTTTGTACTTCAATGACTGTAGTATGGAAGAAAAAACACAAAAACAATATGGGCAAAACTTATCTTACAAAGAAAGTCTAACATGGTTTGCTACATCACAAAAGATAGTAAAAGAATAAATAACAACACAAAGCTTAAAAGCTGATTTATCTGCAATCTAAGCCAAACGAAATGGACTTTTTATGAACAAATAAAGACTGGATGCTGGCAGCCATTTACTAGTTAAAAGGCAGCAAAAGGGAGGGGAAATATGCTGAGCCGGAAAAAGGAAGGAAAAAAAAGGAAGGGAGGGAGAGAGAGAACTGCTATCATGTGAAATAGAAAGAACTAACCTGGATCGAAGTTAAACAATGAGCAGCTCTAATAGGTCTTGAAATCAGTACGAAACCAAAGCTACACAATTACATTAACAATTTAACACCAGTTGTAAACTGGAAGCAAAAGAATTTACAAAGTGGCAGAGAAACAAAGCAATTAAGAGAATTAACGCAAGGATTAAAGATTTACGTTGACTCCTCAAGGGAATATATTCGCAGCTCATACATGACTTGACGCGTAGAGATTGGGTGCCGCGTTGGAGAAGTTGAAGCACCCAGTTGGGTTATTAATCCGGGATCAGCTTCAAAATGAGGAAGCACGCATGCAACACATGCAGCAAGATATCTCCCACAAGGTGAAAAATGGGCCCCCATTTCACTGAAACCGTATTTGTGAGTAAGAATTAGACTTGCGGACATAAACACATACATTTTGTTTTGATAGGTAAGTGTGACTCCTTGTTGGTATGGGGATTGGAACCAAGGACCTCAAGGTCTTTGCTTGAGTGCCTTTGCCATCTCTCCCATCCCTTGGGTCAACATAAACACATTCATAGATGACCAAAAAGCCTATTTTACTTCAGTTAGACTTTCATTCTCAGAATTCTCACAAGTCAGAACACAAATGTAATGGGCAGATTGGGAGGACTTTCCAATATGATAATTAAGCATGTACTTATATATTAAATTTCCAAAGTACAATCTCTAACAAAATTTGGAGAATTCTGAGAATGCAAACTAGAAATCGGGAGTAAACAATCATGCCCTTGAATTCTAACCCAGCTGAATTCATGTCTCATGAAGATGTGCATTATATGATGCTAGACTCATAACACTAGTAATTAAACAGTTGCACCATACCTGCAAAGGACGGCATGTGGTATGGTTAGAAGGCACCTTTCAGCCTTGAGCGTGGCACATGGATTTTTTAAATCATGCGGCCATATTCTCAATTTTACGGTGCATGGCAACTCCGCAGCTGCTGAGGCAGCTAGTGATGCGGAAAGTTGGGATTGTATTCTACTAATGATGGGGATGGAACTGCCCCCCTCATTTGGCTCATTAATTGGAACACCAAGCCCAACTTCCGATGAAGTAATCAAACTGGCGCGAGAAGAATGATCCCTCAAGCCAGTTCTCTCTGAAACTGTATGATTCGTGCTCGATGGCATGGCTATAGAAGCCACAGCTGAATTCGATACCAATGTGGTCGAACCCAACGCTATATTACCAGCTGAATATTCCTGTAGACTACCACTAAGAGGGAGAATTGAAGGTATTCCAACTTGATTTTGACCCATTAACCATCCTTGCAGGAAAGGTAGCTCCCAACATGTCCGGTCCCTAAACAGATGTTGTCTAAATTCATCAGTAGTCCTATCCGGCTGACTAGGAATAGATCCAGGTAAACCATTGGAGTGGGACATCAGATGTGCAGCATTGTTGTCAGTAACAGAAGTACCCATGCTTGAAGAGCTACTTTGCTGGTAACCCTCCGGAACTTGCAACAAAGTGGTCCCAATAACATCCTTTGCAGAGTCACAAACAGAGCTTTGCATCCTACTAGGGTAACGATTAACTGAAATATCTTGTACTGGAGGATGCGCGTTGGAAGGTACTGATGGGGAGATCTCCATGGCAGACACCATCTGCTCATACTGTTTTGTTGTGTTAGCATCAACTTCAAGTGGAGCAGAAGATTCCACTTGTATGCTCTCCGAACCGGCAGGTTTATTGCTAGCATGCAGATATGTCCTCACTTCACTGCTTGTTAATGAAGGAGAGAAGAGAGGTAAGGGCATCAAAGGTAGTTCCGCAGCCAAACTAAGACGATCTATGGAATGCATATTGCTCATATATACAGCGGGTGGAGGATAATGCAAATAACCAAGAGATGTTGCAGGTGCCATCGGGGAATCTGAAGAATCAAGGTCATTGACCTACATATGAGTTCAACAGCCAATTTGTAAGACCGTAAAAATTTATCAACAATGCAAACTCCTTGAGAAAAAAAATTACCTCGGCAGTTAATAGATATGGTGCGGAATGTGGATGAAAATGCACCGCGCGAAGTGAACGCCTTGTCCTCAATACAATAGTAGGCGAGGATGTCTCACCTCTACTACTGTACTGCCATAAATAGAGCTGAAAGTGGATTTCAATGTCAATAAAATAAGTTATGCAAAACAGAGTCATGATATAGCTCAAATCCAAGCAACTGTAACAGGAAGGTGCAAAAACAATAAACCATTACACGTCCATATTACAGATAGAGTTAGCATTCCACACCTTGTGACCTGCAGCAACCGCAAGGAGTTCCCCTTCTGCATGGAACGCTATAGAAGCAATAGGACGGTCTGCACAGAACACAATTGCAATCAAATAACCTCATGTAACAGACACATAAGAAAAAGATAAGAAAAAAGACTATTATATTCCATAGTTGCATAAAAGATAAGGAGGCAGGAAGATGCTGAGAAATTACAAAAATCACGAGATCGAATGCACTCTAATGTATTTGCATTCCATAAGCGAACTTCATGATCCAAGCTTCCACTTGCAAGTATTTCTGGGTGGAGAGGGTGAAATCTAACCTGTAAAAGTGCCACAAACAGAAGAATAAATGATGTTGTACTACCACCAAGTGACAGCTCATAGATTCAAGAATCAAGCTACAAATAATAGTGTTTGAGATTAAATATAAATTACGCAGCTGCTAAAATTAAGTCAGATGGTACTGTGGGATTGATGAGGACGGGGGTTCCCTTAGTTCAGCCCTCACCTAAAAGATACACATTCCACAAGACACAGACATCCATACCTACAGATATAGTCTATCTAGAAAGAAACGGTAGAATCTCAGTCAAAATGATTGTCCAATAAATAAAAACCTAATGAACACAAATATCCATACAATGTAACATATCCAAAAAGTAGATCCGGACCATGTTACGTCCACGAAATTTGGTCAAGGCTTAGGCACCTGAACATTTTGTTATACATTTATTGTACTCCCTCCTAAATAATTGTCTTGCTTTCCTTTTTAGTTCCAAAGTAATTGTCATGTTTCTAAACTTTCTTTTTTAGGAAAACTCTTTTACCACTTTAACCTAACTTTTTCTTCCTACCACTTTACCCTTGCTTTTTCTTCCTAGTGTAATTATGGCCACAAGGAAACTACATACCCTACCAATATTTTTAATAGAGTCAATTAATTTTTCTTAATTAGTGTGCGCCAGTAAAACAAGACGATTATATAAAACAAGACAATTGTTTCAGAACGGAGGAAGTAATACATATAGATAGAAAGACAATGGCTTTAGCCTTTAAGATGTAGTTTAAGTCACAAAACTATCTTCACACTGTCAATTTGATTTCAGGCCTCAAAGAGGGGAGACAATACATCAGAAGGGAAAAAATCTAGGAGACCAAGTAATCCAACGAAACTGCTCCATTCCTTACTCTTGTAGCTCCATGGTCAAGTCATCTTCCAGGCCCGGGCTTCTTAAATATTCACCAGTCTCCAAGATACATTTCCAGCTAAGAAATTAACATCCACGGACCATTTTCATGGAAAATCATGTGGAAAGGTCTTAATGGAAAATCATATGGAGGCTTGAGAATTCGTACCATCAATGACATTTTCGGTCATCATTATTCTACATCCAATGAGGTACAAAACCAGTTCTATGCAGTGTACAGTGCTACATAAGTCAAATCACCCAAAAAATCTTGTTAAAACAAACGGTTTACTTATCCATGTCATCTTTGGGTTTCTCCGACAATCGTATAAGTGGGAGAGTTTCATTGGCTTGGAGCTCTGGAGCTGTGCTTTCTTTCTCTATTAAATTTATCTTCTCTCGGTACGGAGGGATTTTCTTGAACAAGGCATAGCTACATCTTACTATAATACACTCTACCACAAGTATCCAGTTAAAAGCTCATCTCATTTCTGTCTTAAGTCTTAATGCACACAATTTTCATTTGTCCTTCCCATAGAGTTTTCATTCTGTTTCTTTTCAAAAAAACTAGCTTATTATAGAGGACCACTTCATGTTGTTCTTCTTCCAGTTGCCTCTAGCTATTGGGAGCCAAAAGCAAGTGATTTATGTAGAACTACAAGAATAACTTGATGCAGTTCCGCGTGTCAAGCCCATTGTCACCCTTGCCAAACTTATTCTGCAGAAGCTCGTAAGGGAATTAGAGCGTTCTTCAAGGAAGAGAAAAATCAACTGAGGATACAGTTTTCACTCTCACTTTCTTGCTTGGTTATCGCCTTCAATTCTTATGGTGTCAATCATCATTTATAAAAAGTGTCTTTAGCAAAGACTGCCACTGACTTGACATAGTTTACTTTTCAACTTAATCAAGTTAGCTCAGCACACCTTTTCTTGCAACTATTTGGGTTTTAATACATGAATCCTTTTTTTTTTTTGATAAGGGTACATGAATCCTTTTCTATCATTCATTTTCAGAATAAAGTTACAAGTAATCGCACTCAACTCTTCATTATCCTTGTCCATGTTAGCTTTGGTCTTCCCATATCTTTGACACTGCCTCTCATATTGTGATATCATCGCTCTTCCTACCTGCTCACTCAATGGTTTACATAGTATATGCCTGAAGTAATCGCCATCTTAGGTGATTTATTCCTATTATATTTGCAACTGAAACTACTTTACTATGTCTCAACTGTGATCATTTAAAATGTCAGATTTTCTAATTTCACCATGTTTGAATCCTTTCCACAGAGATAAAAGTGGACGGGAACTAAATATCGTATTATTTGATAGATATAGCACCCAGTAAAGCTTACCACTTTATTTGTGCACTGCTACAATGAGAGAGCTTTCTTGATATTATCAAGAGCTTTGCCTGTTTCACCATCAGCCCATGGGGGTTTAGAGATTGCTGATCAGCATTAGGAACACCCACCCCACAAAAAAACAAGAGAGAGAGAGAGAGAGAGAGAGAGATCCCTGCCTGATGAATGATGATACCATGATTCAAGAGTCTATAGAGATTAGGAGAACTTCTGATATTATCAAGAGAACCCTCCCTTTGAAACAGTATCATTTCATTTTCCATACTTCTTTCTACAATAAAGGCTTGATTGGGATGTGTTCTTTATCTCGGAATAAATGCATGAGTCTAAGATTACAGCATTTGATAAAAAGAGGCTTAGTGATTAAATGTGGGTTGGGTAACCGTGGGTCCATGCAACATGTTATTTCAAATCCTCATGGACCTCATCCCCACTGGTATGAAGTATGAACTCTTCTTCCTTTCTTTTTTTTTCTTTTTTTCTTTCTTTTTTTTTTTTTGGTCTTCTTATTAACAACTAATACACCCCAGGTGGATAATCTCCCCTTGCCCTGTTGAAACCCCAAGCCTATATCAGCAGTAAGGTTTTGCTCGTCAAAGAATTAGAAATGAAACCGTGTAGATAGAGGTGAAGGTTTCAAAATGAACAACTTCTCAATCCTTGTATTCAAAAGTTCCAATGTTGATTCTTCCACAAGATTTAGAAGTTGCATTAATTTTTGTTCCATGAGGTTTTAAAGTCGAATCATTTTTTCTTCGACAAGGTTTTGAAGTTGCATTACTCTTTCTTCCACGAGATTCTGAAGTTGCATTTTTATTTTATTTTTATAGGTAAGTATGACCCCTTGTTGGTATGGGGATTACGAGATTCAGAAGTTAGTATGGATATCAAACGGCTGGCAGAAGCAGTGAATACACTAGTGCATGCAAATCTTTTTTTTGGTAGTGTCTTCTCATTTGGGGGTAATGGAGGATTTCTAATGCACTTATGTTATTTTCTTTTTATGTATGAAATCTTCTTTATCTATCCCTAAAAAAAACAAAAACATTACATGGAAATCTAACTTATGCAATTCGTATGAGGTCCTCAAATTCCGACCTGAATTACATTGTCATACTGCAAAATGGAAAATCTGGCCTTCCTCAATATATGAACATTGGCATCACAGCATCTAACATGAAATTGATCCAAATTCAGCTTTAAAACCAATGAGAACCTTTGGCTAATATGAAACTAACTTCCACTGTATAAAGAGCATGGCAAAGAACAAAGAGGCAGAGACAGCATTCATGTTTATAAAAGCACACCCCCTATAGGAAACCTCTAATGTACCCACATAAAGAAATGAAGTTCAGAGTTAATAACAAAGAAACCCAGGTATGGGACCATCTTCAAGCAATTTTTGTAGTGGACCATCCTTCATCCAAGAATGATCTGCACCCATACTCGCACTTGAGCTTCAGACTGCCAGTTTCAGGCTTTCCTGTTAGGTTGATGTATCGGTTTGTGGTAAACATGAAATGATGTAAAACCTATCTCCTTTAACAGATCTTTTACAAAGATGAACAGAAATGCATCTGCGACAATCTGATACTTTTGAACGCCATAGCAACAATAGATAGGAAGTGAGAATGCTTCAAACTCTGTTTGGACTTTCAATGAGGTAAGCCACTACATTATTCAGAAAACAGTAGAATCTAAAGGTCCTTTCAAGGCAGTGGCAAGACCAGGACTTCATCGAAAGGGGGTCAAGATTATTTTAAATATAGAAAATTACATGGTAATATCCGAATTTGATTCAATGGGGGTCAAAAGTTATAAAATGTGCTAGGGGATCAAAACAGATAAACATTATCATTTTTTGGTGTTATAACAATTTTTTTCTAAATTTGAGTGTAAAGTTTTTTTAAGCTTAAAGGGGGGGTCAAGTAACTCCCTATACCAAAAGGTGGCTTCGGCACTTAGTGAAGATAATGCATTGTTTCAGCAGCTCCACACCCCACTACTTTACAAACGTTCACAAGTAATTTGTGTCACTATAACAGAAAAACGGTTGTGACCACAGGTAAACCCTTGAGAACGCCTGCACATTTGAAGAATCCAAAGGGAAAAAATCTGTCTACTATACAGCCAAGTGAAAAATAAAATCAATATACGTGACTTCAGAGGATAATGACTTGTCAAGCAGAATTGAATTGGAAACTTTAATTCATCCAACTTTTGCAATTTAAAGTTGGCAATCAAGATTATAGGAGATGCAGCATCTATTGCATTGATAAATACACTGTTATATTATGGAACAATCATGCAACAGGAAGCAGTCAGGATGCATTGGCAAAACCATATCTTACCACCCATGGAGTTCTTCTATGACCACTCAACACCTTCTCACAGCTTCCAGTTTGGCAATTGATTATCTTAACAGTATGATCACCACTGCCAATTTTATAATAAATGGACTCAGTTAAGACAATAACAAAGAGTTGCAACATAAGATACAAAGATAAGCAACCACATAGTGAGCAGAAGGGAGAAAACTAAGCAATATCATACTGAGTGGAAGCAAGAATCTTTCCATCTGGACTAAATGCTGCTGCAATAGTTGACCTTGGAGATGGCACCAAAGGGCAATATTTGGCTGATAAATACCTCAAGGACTCAGCCTCCACCCTGAGACCATTAGGGTGAGTGATCACCAAAAGAATATAATTGGAAGTAATATGCATTTGCCAAAACTGCAGAAGAAACCACAAAGAATAACTAAAACACGTATAAAAAAACTCGTGCAAGTACCATGAGAAAAGTCCACGCCTTGCATCCCTCATCGCTTCACTTTTAGGCTCAAAGGATGACTCTGTATCCTGTTTAGAAGCTTCTCCCCACTGCCTCCTTGGCAAGTATTTAGTTCTGGGAGATATCTCTCTTCTTGCCAACAACCGGAACACATTTCTACCACTAAAAAAATACCAAAGTGGGTTCAAGTGAAATGGGACCTCGTAATCAAATAAAATAACACAGGTTTACTTCAAATTCCAACACCAAAACTGCCAAAAACATTTCTCTGGAAAAGCCTAAGAGATATCTCGAAAAAAGGAAAGGTCAGATAATTCATAGTGTAAAATGCCTCAAGAAATCAATAAACAAAGATTCATGACACTTTACTGACAAATTCATTCTTACCAACTGCATAAAGTGTAAAAGATCGTAATTTATAACAAGGATGACATGGGTACTACACTCAATACGACAATACCTCACTCATGACCTAAGCATATGGAAAACTGAACATATAATGCCAAAGGGCATGAATTTATCAAATTATAAGAGTTCAATATGTGTCCGGACTCCCAACTATATCAGCAGACATTTGAGATTCCTAACAATAAATGTAAAAGAGAGAAATGGGTTATACCACGATGGATGGAGTCAATGAACAGTATTTTCTAATATAACCATCTATAACAGACAAAACTTGTATACATATACACAGGCTAATTTTAGCTGGGGTCCTTCCATACAAATTAAAGGGATTTCAATGTTAATTTCAACATCCCAAATAGACCGAATTACCATTCAAAATGGAAGATCAGCCAAATTTCTCAATGCCCGATATGGATTATTCTAAAGAACAATGGTTATAGAATTCAGCTGGAAAATGTAAACTCGGAAGAAAAAAAAGTACGTGCGAGATAGATGCGAATTGTTCTTACTTTTGATGGATTTGGGATTGTAACGAAGAGGAAGAGAGCGTATTGAGATCATCAAGGCATGAATTCCCGTTCATGTCATTCATAAGTACAGACAGAGGTTCTCTAGAAAAGATACAACAACAACAACAATATAGGAACCCTAATTTACAGTCGGATTCCCCGTCCCACACTAGATGTACAACATTTAGTTTACGTGGATTGTGATGTCGATTTCAATTTTGGCGACAAACCCTAGCGAGAAGGAGGCAAATTCGCTGGGATGCCTGAAAATGAAAATGTTCGAAAGAAATGGACACTTCGTCCTCCCCCTCTCTCTCTCTCCTTCCTTATTTTGTTTCTGTTTATAATTATATCTTCCGTTTTAACAACAACCATATTAAAAAGTTATAAACCCTTTATACAACCTCCATTTTTTTTTTGTGTTTTTTTTTTTTTAGGTAAATAGTTCATTCGGACACGCTTACGTATCACCTCAACTCAATTTACTTATTCTATTCCTACAAATACAAAAATGCACTCAATTTTTATATTTGTAGTTTACTTCCTAAGGAAATTAATTTTAATTTTAATATATAAATGGAGTTATAAATAAAATTACACAAGTGCTTTAATAAGTTGTAAAAATATGAGTAAACTCATTTGTTATATATTGCATATGTTCCATCCATGCAACAAGTCTAAAGGTTATATTTATGCTATTGGAGTTCGTATAATTATAAAAAGTAAAAACTTAGGAAAGACGGTATTACACTATTATGAGTATTTTGTGTAAAATGGATCCTTTTGACATGATCCTCCGTGTGTTAATGGGTTGAGTTGTGAGAGAGAGAAATTTCGTCTTACAATTCAATATCCGTTAGACATTCTCATAGAAAACCTACTTGTTACAAAAATAATTAAGCATAGTCAACATGTTTACAACACAAGTGAATGGTAAAGATAAAAGGTTATAAAAATTGTAAATATATATATAAATACACTCTTTATGTGAGAACGTCTCAAAATAGAATTGTATATAATATTGTTCATTATACTCATATTTAATATTTATGATATAAAACCAATGTATATAATTCATATATCCATATCAATCAACAGATGCCTTGGAAAAATAAACTATTCCAATTTCATGCAAAAAAAGAATTTTATGTCTAGAATGCAATAAAAGGAAAAAGGAAAATATCATTTGAAGAAAAATCTCTTATCAAACAAGTCAATCTTAATTTAAGCAGTTATGCGGATTGTTAAATAAAGTTTTTACACTAATTGTGCATCAAAATATTACTCTTAGGTTAAATTGTAATTTACGTTTCTAGTCATTAGTCTTAATATATATATATATATATATATATATTGGTAGTATTTTAAGTCACTTAGTTAGGACGAAAAAGTTTAAGATTAATATCCATTTTAGAAGAGGTGTCAATCATACTTTCTTTCTTTGTTTTTTTTGTTGGAAATGATTAAACTTTTTGTTGTATGTGTTTATTTATTTCCAATTTTCGTTTGAAAAAGTTAATCACGCATTGCCATTGAGGGACATCCCAAGTTAAATTGAGTAATAAGTTATTGTAGCATAATTCGAAATGGAGTATGTATTTATTATGATTTATGAATTTATTTTCTACATTTCACTGTTTGACATAATATTAATGGTGGGGTTTCAATAGTACATTTCGTCCAATAAAAATAGAAATAAAATAATCCCAAAAAGGAAGTCATGCTTCATGAAGCTTACACGAGAGAACACAACCGTTGTGGAGCTGGAACATTGCGTCTACAGTACACAAAAACACCACCATGGACGAAGTGATTATTCACAATCACAACAGACACGCATGAGTATGAGCATGAGCATGAGCCAAAATTTGTGCGAGATTGAAACAAATGAAATAAGTACTACAACATATTTACATATGCATCAGGTTGTCAAAAAATGATGACCATCTAATGGATATACACATCTGACATCTAATTCCTTTACTTTCTCCTGCTCAAACAAGCTTCTTCGACTGCATCTTCCCAGGTCCCCATATGCGAATTGTTTGATCATCACTTGCTGATGCTAACATTTGAGGCCTCCTAGGATTCCAGCTCACACAGTTCACAGTCAGCGAATGCCCACACAATACTTCAATCGGATTACAATTCCGCCGATTCCATATGTATACCTATTTATTATAAACAAAATAGCACGGTTGTTTAGACAAGTAACTTGGATTGTTTCAACTGTATTCTACATCACACACATGTCCCTATGTTGTTTCAACTTTCATATTTGAGAAATAATTAAAAAACAATTTTGCTCCTTTGGCAATGTCTATAAATATTTTCCCATGTTTGGTAGTTCTGGAATGAGTCAACTGTAGACTTAAATAAGAGAAACCGCATACCTTTGAATTCTCACTACCGCTGGCAATAAATGAGCTGTTGCACCCACCAAAACAGGAACGTATCACATACTTATTTTGCCTATGCCCCTTGTACTTCAACGGCTTTCCCCATTCCCCCACAACATCCCACATATGAATCTCTTGACTGTTAAGGTTGACAATTAGGTACTTACTATCCCCTGATACAGAAAGGGATGTGATCGGGTGCTCCTCTGAAATAACCCGCTCAACATTAGTCCCCACATTTAATATTCGAATTTCTTTATCAGAAAAAATGCTGATAAGATTTTCTCCATCTGGTGTCACAGCAATGTCCAAAACCTTGGGCATCCTCATCCCTCTCCAAGCCTTAATTTCATTGCCTTCACAGTCCCACATGTAAATGCCCTTTTCTGGGTCAGAGCTGCCACACACGAGTTGCTTTGAGTCCGGAAACCAAGCACATGAGCTAACAATGAAGCCATCATCTCCAAAAGTGTGCTTACATATACCCGTTTCTACATCCCATAGCTTAAGGACTTCTCCATTTCCACATGTCAGCAACATTGTGTCATCAGGGCTCCAGGCCACAAAGGAGACAGGGTTTTGGTGACTTCGAAGTGTGTGTTTTAATGCCATTTTCCAATCTTCCAGCACCTAAATTTTTTCCAAAATTAAAACAAGAAACTGAGGCACCGGACCCCAAGTAAGTGGGACAAAAGCTGCGATGAGTTGCCATTCAGTCATATTGTTTTTCTCTCCAAAAATTTGCATTTCAAGATTTGCAAGATAAAGTGCTCATTAAACTTAATATGCAGACCATAAAAGTCCACTGGAAACATGAATTGGCAAGGAACTAAATGGGCAGGTCGTAAAAAAAGTTGGTTATGGCCAAACCCTGCCATTTAGTCTGCAGGAAAATGGATGTAAGCAAAAGGAGAGATGCGGGTATAATTAAAAACAAATTAGATATTTCAAGTTTATGATTCTGAATCTCGGTCATACTATCACGGCCCTTCAATCTAGTCAAGTCAGGGACCAACAATATTCTCGTAAAACATATTATTCAAACAAAGCAATAATCCAATGCCCTCTAAATAATGTAAGAATGGTCTGAAGTCTGAACTATCAAACTAAGCATGTTTGTCTCACCTGAATTGGCAGTTGGAGTCACTCAAGCCACTAATAGATCAAGTGTCCAACTTCCCAAAGGTGCATGATTTAGGAGGTTTATCTTCCTGAACAAGGAAAAAGACAAGTGAATATGCCATAAATTTCCTTGTGCCACAATGTTTTCTGCAATGGTCATAAGAATTTAATTAAGTTCTACATGACCATACACCAACAACTGGAAGTAAACCCAAGCAGTATGGAAATAGCAAAACGTTATTCACTCCTTATATTTTTCCATGTTTAGCGAGGACCTTATGGGGAAGGGAGTGAAGACCAGTTTGAGGAGATGAACATGCTTCGGCAAAAACATTCTTTGTGAAACATTTTATCGTTATGCATAGGAATATTCCTTTTCCTTTCTGTGGATTATATAGCTGACTCCTTTATTTGATGGTTGACCATCAATCCATGTCAATATTTTGTTTTCTTTACCCCCCCCCCCCCTTTTTGTGTGTTAAGAGGAAAAAAAATTCATAAAAAACATTCACAGCGAGGGCAACAAGCATAAAAGCAATTCTGGCTTCTTGGAAAACGATATAAAATATCAGGGGAAGAAAGTCAGCAATTGCATTTTGAATAATTTTGGTACTTCTCATTACAAAATATTGTCATTACCATCCAAAATCCTGAGCATGATTTCTAGAACTTGTATTGGAGGAGGTGGGACAAGAGATCAAACATAAACATATACTGTCTATGTAAATGATAGGCCATAGTACCCACATATAGGGTATATGGTACTAATCAGAGCAACTGGACCAGGTTCGACTCCTACTTAAGAATCTCTCAACCAACACTGACATCAGAAGCAAGGCAAGTGTGCTCCTGCAGCGCTGGAAGAGATAATAGATATGTCTGTTGAAATAGGGAATGAAGCACAAATTATGTTAACCCAGCAAATATCTAGCAAGAGCTTTCAACTACTGGACTCCACATCAAGACAAAAGTGATTGCTATATGGGGAAAACATCATCAAAATCACATAAGTTGAGGACAGTTGAATCCTGACACAACACAATAAGGGAGCAATCTTTTTTTTTTTTTTGATAAGTAAAGATAATTATATTAACAAGCGTCAAAACAGGTGACGCGTCCTTGTACACAGGGAGTATACAAACCAAAAGTATATAGTCTAAACACTGTCCATAATATTAACAAAAAAATCTCCAACCTCCGGCTCCAACTCCAAACCACAAAAACAAATAGTCAGCTCTACTTCCTTTTTAAGTCTATCAACGTCATTCTGCACACTATCAAAAATCCTTCGATTCCTCTTCTTCCAAATATTCCACCATATTGCCAAAGGAACGGTATCCCATCCTGTGAAACCCTTCCTGCGCTTGAACAAGGACCATCCTCGGAGTAGAAAAAGGGTAGACCTCGGCATAACCCAAGAGATGCCTGCCATAATAAAGATACAATTCCAACTCTCCCTTGCTACTAGGCAGTGTAAAAGAAGATGATTAACCGTCTCCTCATCCTTTTTACACATGACACATCTGTTTACATAAATCCTCCCCCGAGCTCTGAGATTATCCACAGTCAATAGAGCCTCACAAAAAAAGCCACTCTATAAGGGAGCAATCTTAGGAACATGCTTTGATCGAGGGATGATCTTACACAATTGATAGACCTGATTCAAACAAACTTGATGATAAACATGCAGAATCATGCCTAATCCATCCACAACTAACTGAGAACCTCCTCTAAAGTATTCCACTTTCCAAATATTCTCTTGCTTAGTTTTTCTAATATTCTCTTGCTCCAATCTAAGGAATGGAGGGTTAGGGTAAATGCTTAAGGTACTCAATTCCGCTATGCTGGGGAAATGGTTGTGGGAATTTTTGGGTGAGAAAAAGGCTGTCTGGAGGAGGGTGGTGGTGGGTAAGTATGGGGAAGGTAATCACTTGTGGGGCCCTAGTGAGGTTCATTTGTATTTTGGGGTAGGGTGTGGAAAGGCATTAGGGGAAGATGAGATGTACTGAAACGGTTCATTTCTTTCGAAATAGATACTGGAGAATCACTCAGATTTTGGAGTGACAAGTGGTGTGGGGATATGGAGTTGCGGAGAGCTTTTCCCTCGTTGCTTATTATTGCTGTGAGCCTGTGAACAAGGAGGAGACCGTAAGTTCAGTATTACATTTCAAAGGTGGAGTTGTCACATGGAATCCTTCTTTTTGAAGGAACTTGCATGATTGGGAGTTGGACACCCTTGGGTGTTTCTTTGAGCAGTTGTACAATCAGAAGGTGAAAAGGAACAGTGAAGATAAAGTTTTGTGGGAAGGGGAGAAGAACAGGTTTTCTCAGTTAATCATTCCATCAGAAGATTTTTCCTTGGAGGAATGTTTGGAAATCAAAAGCTCCGGCTAGGGTGGGTTTTTTCATATGGGAAGCCGTTAATGAACTTCAGAACATAAAGAAAATTATGTCAATTGGTGTTATATGTGTAAGGGGGATGAGGAAAGTGTTCACCATCTCCTGTTGCATTGTCGAGTTGCAAAGGAAATTTGGGATTTTATTCTTAACTTGTTCCAGTTGTCGTGGGTGATGAGTTATTGCTGAGATGGTCTTTGTATAAACATAGGAGGTATTGCTTGTTGGATGCTGCTCCGTTACCATCTGGGAAGAAAGGAATGGCAGACCATTTGAAAATATAGAGAGTAATGTAGAGGGGCTAAAGTATCTGTTTCTCCAGGCTTTTTTTTTTGGTGTGTTTGAGTCGGTCTCGCCAAGTGCTAACCCTTTGAAGAGTTTGTGGATAGTATTTCTAATTGCTAGTAGTGGTTTTGTTTGTGTACTTCTTGGGTACATACTACATAGGACACACTACCTGCTTTGACGTCTAGTATATTCTAACTTATAAAAAAAAGGGTAGCAAAATCCCTTTAAGAGGCCATGTCGGTAGTATATAACGACTAGGAGCTTGTTTGGTACCGCGCCATGTCGAAGACGCAGTACCAAAATGGAGTGTATTCTTTGTATATGTGTTGCAATGGTGTGTTTGCATATTGGAAAGTTTTCAAAACTCCACCACGTTTTCACCGCTGAGAAATGTAGCTTTTTGCCAAAACGGTCGGCACAAAACGCTGGGACTACATACTTTGGCGAAAACAATCCTGCTTCTTCTTTGATCAAATAATTAGATTAATTCCCAATCTGGAATTCAGTTCAACGGATCTTCAAGCACGCATCTCTACCAAATAGAGTAAAATCAACTAAGAAATTATAAATCCCGGTGTTGTTCTTCTCCATGCAGTTTTTCCAAATAGAGTGAAATCAACAGTTACATTGCGAATTGCACCGTTAATAAATGAAGACGCCAGTTTCGTAGAAGATTAGTGGAAGCAATCAATTGAAAATAAAACAAAATTAGGGGTAAGACTAACCCAAAATAGGAGGAAGAAAGAACATTCTTTTCAAGACTCGGAGGGAATTGAGCATCGATGGCGAGTTGCTGAGAATTAAGATTGGAAATTCATTTCTACAAGGAGTGAGTAGAGGGATGAACTATCTACATCGGTACTTTAGAGAGAGAGAGAGAGAGAGAATGAGTGGAGAGAGAACTATGTGTGTTTTTGTGAGTGGTTGTACAAATAGTTGTACCAGAGCTTTCTTTTTCTTTTTTTTTTAAGGAAATTGTACTAAAACTTTTCGTGATTATACCTAGTTTATAATTATTTGTTTACAAATTATTACTACACTTAATAGGTAATCTTAGATGGCAAAAACTTAAAAAAGACTATATTACACCTATTTTCTGTAAGACGGGTCTGTCTGACCCGACCTACCGTGCCTTGCTGGGCTGAGCTCTGAGAGAGCGGGGCTCCGTCCTATGAATTAGGATTTTTAAAACGATCTCACATGAGACCTACTCATTGTAGAAAGGGGTAAAATTGTCATTGTAGACAAATAATCAAATTACAAATCAACGCTTTAAAAACGCTATGCCAAACACATTTCTAAAGAACAAGTTGTGTTTTAAAAAAGTTGTGTTTCAAAACAGGCTCTAGATCATTCTTCAAGACTTAATATCAGATTGCGATGCACTGCAATGAGGAAGAAATCCTAGGATCATGCTACAATAAAGGGATTATCTAAAACAATCTAGTGTACCCTGAATAAATCCAAGCTAGACATGTATAAACATTCAGAATCAATTCAAGATCTACAAAGGAACACTCCTTTTGCATGATTTCGCTTTCCTAGATTCATATTAAGTTATTCCAAAGGCATAAGCAACCAGGAGGCGAAATCCATTTCAGTACCCCGTGGCTTGGTCGTAGACTCGCACTTCACTACTTGGATCCTTCTGGTGTAAGCACAATGAGATCGCTGCAGTTCAGGCGGATCATTCTTCACTGCTTCATATAGTAATAACAATATTAAAATTTCTAGATGACCTTGTACAGCATATAGATATTTTTGTCACCGGCTAAAATACTACCCTTTTCAGTAAATTAAGTTAGGGCTATAAACTTGTAAATGCAAATTGACATACTCATATATCAACAAGTATCCCCGTGATTGCCAAAAGTTAAAATCTCGTTACTCATTAAACGAATTTTTTTTTTATTCTACAAAAAAAAAAAAAAAATCTAATTTTACTACTTTCAACTTCAATCAATCTTGAGAACCAAATATCTTTGCAGTCCAAGCTTCTCATCTCAATCTAAGTGACAAGCATTTGATTGGTTAGATGACTTAGCATGTGAAGTCAACCTTTAAGTCATACATGGTTTGTACTTCGTACAATAGAACTTATTTCCTTGAGACAAAATAAGTACATCACGAGTGATTTCCTCCATGACTTTCCTCCACATGCACAAATATGCTCTCCATTGAAACAATGAACATGTAAAGAACAACCTGATAATATATATTCTAAAAATTCCAGTAAATTTCCAATCACCAAAGTACGATAGTTTAACCAACATGGTCATGAATCTAATGTGTACCTTCCATATTATGGCTGTACAGTCACTTGATGATGATGCTAAGTAATCCCCATTATTGGAGAATTGGATGAACCAAACTTCATTCTTATGGTCTGTCAAAATCTACAAAAATTTAAATGGGTTCAGTTCATCATTCACACTGCAAAAGCATGATAAAATAGCCAGTACAGCAGTCCAAATAGACACCATGCACACTATATGAACTTTTACTTCATTTTCCAATGCTATTTAGCAATAAAGATGCAAGCCGTACAAAGAAATAAGCTGCTCCGGTGTATATAGGCTGCATCACCTGTTTTGGCGCGTATTAATATTACTCTTACTAATCAAAAAAATTTAAAAATAAGCTGCATTATTTTTAATAAAACCCTACAATGTAAAGATAACATGCATGGCAGAGTAATTTAGCGCTTTCTATAGTTCACTAAGGATAATCAGGATCATAAGACTCGGACCAGAGACTCTTAATATCTGAGCTTGCAGCATATTTATAGGTTCTTCACATTACTTAAAAATAGATTTAAACAGTAACCATTAAATTCTCGTTTATAATCTTCCATTTTCCTGATCATAAGTTTGACTCCCTCGGTTCCTAAAAAAGAATCCATCTATCCTTTTTAGTCCGTTCCAGAAAAGCGTCCAATTTCTAATCTTTCCTTTTCGGAATGCCAGTTTTACCTTTTTTCCCTTGATTTGATTCCTTCCTTAATTGATGGGTCCCAACTCACATGGATATCAATGGAAAACACACAACATCCCAGGATTTGTAATAGAGTCGTGTCGATTTTCTTAATTTGTGTGCTGAGCCGCACACGACTTCTTTTGGAACGGAGGGAGTATACCCTCTTCCTCCCGAAAAAAGAGTCGCACATTCCATTTTGGGTTGTCCCAAAAAAAAAAGGTTGCATTTCTAAATTTTAAGCTAGAAATCTTCTTTTTTTTTTTTTTTTGAAAACCCTCTTGCGTGTCAAAGAACAAAAAGGTACTCCTTCCACCCCAAAAAATAATCCCCTTTCCTTATGAGAAAGTCAATGTAAGAGAATTTAAAACAGCATTTAACATACATTTTTATGCCTTTGGATGGAATTTCAATCATTGATACAATAGTAACAATACTATCAATAACAATATTTAGGATTTCGTAAGAATGTAAATCTTTGGTCAGAGTTTAATCAAGTTGACCAAATAAAGTCAAAGCGATACTGTTTGTTGGGGACAAAAAGATACAACTTACTGCAATTTAAAGGAAATACAAAGAAGCAAAAGTATGGCACTAGAAACAATTTGAGTTTCCAATGCAACTCTTTTTCATTTTTTTCACATTTTATTAGGTTTATAAGCTAAAACAAGATGTAGTTATAAGACAATATGCAACTTGTTCACCAAACTATATCCTACTTTGGCTATGAACTTTTAGGGGCCCATACCGAAAATGAATAAAAGGGCCCTTTAATAGAGGGAAAAAAATTGAAAAAAAAATTGAATGCTTTGGACGGGAGTTGATCTTGGGACCTCCAAGTCTATAAGCAATTACATTTTCCATTGGAACTTCAAGCCTATTATAATAATTATTGTACACTGTGCATTATATATCTTTGAGAAATAAATTCAAAGACCAACATAAAAGACATTTTGATGACCGTGCGTGGAATCGAGCCTGGGTTCTCCGGAAAAGTTGATCAGCGCTTTACCACTGAATCATGCAACCAGTTAGAGAAAATCCTACATTATATTATTTATACTCTATATAAGGTCATTTCTATGAATTTGGGGCCCTCAAAATTGGAGGCCCATGGCCGTCGTCCTTCTGGACATGCCTCAGGGGGCCCAGCATCTAAGTAATTTTGTATTCGTAAACTATGCAATCAAAAACCTCTATTCCCTGATTAGTTACTTAAACTGTACTGTTTAACTAGTTAATCTAATTCTGAAGCTTCAACCTTTCCCCAGCGAGTTTGTCTCAGTGTTCCTTCTGCAAGATTGATAAGCAACTTAGCAGCGAAATATCTCCCAAGGACCACCACTCCTGCATCTCATATCCTACTCAAAGCCCATTTAAATAAACCATGAATAGAGTATAGGTAGAAATGCAGATATTCCACAACCCATGAACTTCCATACAACAGCACATGCAACAACGAAATTCCTTCACATAGAGAATTGCTTCAAGAAAAAAAAAAAAGGAAGAAACTTCTACAAAGATATGAAAGGACGTTAAGACATCAAAATAGAAGATAAACATCTTTATCTCTAAAAGTAAAGGAAATTGACTTCACGTAATAAAATTATATCCCACCTGAATAGTCTCCGTAGGGATCTGATCCCGACCACAGTGATGGTCCTCATACAGTGATATCGCATCAAAAGAATTATGATATATGCATGAATTGATTTGGGATCTAACCACCATTTCAACCAGATGTTCCAACCTTTTCTCAGGAAGAGTAATTGGAGGGGGAAGCACTTCCTCCAATTCCGCTACCAATCTTTTCCGCATATCTTGAATAACTTCATTTTCAATCTTAACACACCCGATCTCCCTCAGGGAAATCAAACCAAAAGCAAGTTTGTGCACCTTCTCTCTGCCCACCTGCAATTGAGAAATCTGTTTCCGCAAAAGGTTCAAGGCCACAGAATCATCCCCACGACTTAAACACTCCAACAACCACTGCTTAAGAACCAGAAATAGTGATGAATCTCTTATTTCATACGTCAAGTCCCTAATCCCATAAAGAGTATCGATGCAAGCATCCCAGTTTGCACTGAGGATTAAAGATTCAAGCAACTCAAATTCCACAGACTTGTATGAAATACCAGACTCTAATTCCAAACAAGCTGCAGATTTTTCATATCCCAACGAATAGAGACACTGAATAATAATTCTCACAAATTCATGCTTCTTGACTACGCCTCTTGGACCAAGCACTGCCGACGAATTATCCATAGATAAGCAAGTTCTTTCCTAAGTTCTAACATTCCCATTGTTTCCACTTCCCATCACGTCCAGAAATTCAGCAACTTACGTAACTCTGAACACTTGCTAAAAGTCAAAAAAAAAAAAAAAAGACATTAGCAACTGAGGAAATTTTAAAATATAAAAAGAAAATTGACAGGCCAGGAGCCAAAAGAACTTGGAGCATTGAGAATGCTTTAAACCAAACACTCATTTCCCACAAAATTCAAATTAATAGCTGCATTTATACCAACTCCATCCCATCAAAGAACCCTAGTTTGACTTTTTTTAAGTCCGCTCAATATTTTTTCATCCAACATTGAACATTATATTTACTTAGTATAGGAGAATGGCATTATAACAGTTGTAACTACCTCAAAAGCACTAAAGGGTAGTGATAGGGATACAATATTTTTGTAAAACTTTCTTGTCCCAATCTGGTTAGCAATCATTTGATTGATTATATATCAAAATGTCTTCCTCTCGCCTATCTATAGGCATCTGGATTAGAACGATAAATTTGTATAAATAAAAAAATTATGGCTATCATTTTCCGTTAGAAAAAATTGAACTACTCGTAATTCTTGTCAAATCAACATTCTAAAAGTGGTCAAGATAAAGTCAAACTACGAGTTTCTTTGGAGAATAAATCTCATTCCGAACCCAAAGCAACGAACAACCATTGCCCAATACACACCCTGTCGAATGAGACCAGACTCTCTGGTCCCAACCAATCAGCCAGAAGACAAACGTGAAAACTGAGAAACAGTTTTCTCATATTCGTGAAACTCTATCTGAGAGCTAGAAATTGGGAGCATAAAATAAAATGAATAAACGTCAAGTGCAATCAATAAAGTCAAATACAATAACGAATGAAAGTACCTTGTATCGATACAATTACGAATTTAAGTACCTTTGATAATTTCAATGTCAATTGCCCATGGAAGGTAAACCTAAAAATTGAAATATATGAACATCTGAATTGTGAATTCGAGAAGATAATTTTGAACTGAAATCAAAGCTACAGTACATGCAAGACAAAATCTAGTGAGAGGAGATGATAGTGCAAAATCTGAGAAAATTCTAAGGTGAAGAATAAGAACAGTACAGTTGGAAGTGATACCGGAGGAGATTAAACTTTAAGTAATGTTGCCGTGCTTGTTTACCTGGTTTCTAATGGGTGTTTTGGGGGTTTAGCCCCGTTTTTTGGGTTAACAATTTTCATACCGTGTTGTAGTTGTACTGCAATCTATATCTATAATCTATAATCAATAAATCTATAATCTATAATCTATAATCTATAATCTATAATCTATAAATATATAAAAGGAGATGATCAAGATTTAAAAAATTTATGTCAAAAGTGATTTTTCAAATTTAAAAACATTTTTAATTTATATATAAGTCCCTTATACATTGAAAATTGAAAATATAAAATATCATTATTATGTTTGATTGGAAAATGATTCCAAAACCTTTTCACATTCCTAGTTAACATATTAAGAAAAATATGCATATTAGAAACATGAGAGATAACAAAATCAAGTTTTTTTGTCAATTTATTTGCATCAATATCCAGGTTATAAAAAATAAATATAGAATAAAATAACGATTTTGAAACTAAATAATATACACACACTTTAAAGTAAAACTAATTCACAGATAATCAATTAATAATAATACCAAGATCAGACATTTTTTTCTCTATTTCATCATAGCTAAAGTTATTATTGTAAAAAAAAATCTATAAATCGAGATAAGACCAATTTTTTGAAACAGCTAGCGACATGTAAAAAAAATGGAAACTCGATAAATTCTGATTTTTTAGTTACTTATACATGTTTAAAAATTATGATATAAAAAAGTGTTGATGATGAAATTAATCAACATTCAGATAGAATTTGTTTGTTAGTTAAACTAAATCACGAATTAAAATTAATAAACGAGTTTTGAAGTTAAACATAGTTTTTGAAATATTTTTGGAAATATGAACATACAAACATGTTTCTGGTAAGTCAGTGGTCATAGCTTCCGTTGTCGGACTTTCTTTAGGTGGTAACCTTGAGGTTCGCCATCGCTGCAAAAAATGCATAAATTTTTATTTTGCAATGTGTGGTGAAACTAGGGTAAAAGTGTTTTCTTTTTGTTTATATACATCAACTAAAACAACGTGGTTTTATGAGTGTTTATCGGTCGTGATCCAAAAGTTATCCATAGCACGGTTTAAATCAAATTTTCCGATGTCTATCCATCGATCGTTTGAATTTTTTGTTCATTTTCCTTGACCCATCTCCTACATTTATTTCCTTGATTATATATTATTTTAATTATTTTTTCTTTATATCTAATTTTTAAACAGAATCTCTAAATGTTACACCAAAAAATCATAAATGTAACATCACTTAAGAGATTAAATTACCAAACTGCCCTTCTTCCATTTTAAAAGAAAAAATACTAAACTTTAAAATAGCTTTGTTTACCAAACTATCCTCCTTCCATTAAAAAAAAAACTCAATTAAAATGTTAAAAGAACTCACGATAAAAAAAACACAATCTAATGACCTAACCCATAAAATCCAAAAACTCGCCTCTACAGCAACATCATCTCTCGGCCGATAGTTCTGATGATCATTTGACATGCATCAGTGACTAGCAATGGCATCATTGTCGATAACAATGGTGACCACAGGTTTTACAAAAACCATACGAGGTCTGAAGTGAACGGGACGAGGAACGTCGAGGATGAGCTAGAGAAATGGTCATGGACTGCTGAGGTTCACAAAGGTGTTCGGCTGAGCACTAAAAGGCCGAGGGCATCTAAAGCAGACTTGGGTATTTGGTGCGAGGATGAAGGGCCGAAAGGAAGAACTTGGGATGCGAGTAGAGCAACCAAGCCGGGCAGCGCATGGGAGATAAGCTCGACAAGGGACACGCGAGCACATGAGGGTCTATGCGAGCAAGACAAGGCAAGCACACGAAAGGGTGGAGTGCGGATTGTGCAAGAAAGCAAGGGTCACAAGGGGAGCACGGTTAAGAGGTCTGTGCTTGGGCGAGTTGGCTGGTGGAAGGAGGTCGCGAGTTGGCTGGGACTCGAGTGGCATGGCTGGCAAGTTGGAGACAACACGAGTTTATGGAAAGGAGGCCGACCTCCGTGAAGTCCAATTAGACTAGGGTTTTAATTAAATCTTTTATTTATTTAGTTGTTATTTTGTTTCCTTAAAAGTTGGTTTACTTTTAATGTTTTAGTTGATTAGGAAGTCTTATTTATGGTAGGTAGAATTAGGATTACTTTCTCTCCAAGATTAGGGTTATTTTGTAGCCTATTTAAAGGCATATCTTTCATCAATAAGATCCGATTTTGACTTTTGTGAAAAATGTATAAAGAACTAGTTTTGTTCTTTCTTCCAAATCAGTTCAATTCAATCAAGGTGAGTAAAGCCTATATTAGTTGCATCGTCGGTTCTCTTTACGTTGTGCGAGTGAAACTCAATCGGTGAGTCCGTCTATCCGTCTTTCGTATTCCTTGTCATAGCCGTGGGTTATACAAGGGTTTCGTTGGCTGTTTTTGGGTTGTTCGTCGTTGTGAATCTAACCATTCAAGTTGTTTCCACCAACTTGAGTATTAGGGTTTTAGAATTCACATCAAGTGGTATCAGAGCATGGTTCATTACGAATCCTTATTTGTAATCGATCATGGCAGAGACTGCACATAGAGAAAGATTTTTTAGGACATGCGGGTTAGTTCTTGGAAGGGTCTATGTGATAGCCATCGACGGAGGAAGCTGTGTCAACAGAGCCTCTACCGTTTTGGTGGAAAATCTAGGGCTGCCCACAACAACTCATCCTTGTCCATATGAGCTTTATGGACTTCAGAAAGCAGTGGGAGTTAGGGTAACCGAGCAGGTGGTGATCGCGTTTTCAGTAGGGGGCTTTGAAGAAGAAGTCGTATGTGACGTTCTTCCCATCGACTCCTGTCACATACTCTTGGGTAGGTCGTGGCAGTTTGACAGATTTGTGGTACACGACAGGAGACAGGATACCTTCATCGCTACAAATGATGGAAGGAAGTTTAGACTAAAACCTTTTACCACCATCGAAAAGAATGAAAAGGCAGAATCCGAGATGGAGCAGAAGCATGAACAACATATGAAGGCTAGCGAATTGGAGAAAGTTGAAGGCAGATCGGTTAAAGTAGCTAGGATTCAGAAAATTACCAATGCAGTTTCCAATGTAGCTTCTGATGAAGCTACAATGGAAGTCACAATGGTCAACAAAGTAAAACAGCGGAAGACTGACTATAAAGCAGGAATTTAAGAACAAAGGTTTTCCAAACAATCTACAAGCCTATACTTGTAGATCTAGCCTTATGGCCAAAAAGATTTCACTAAATAATATGATTTGTTTTACAAGAAAAATGTGAAATCACCAAACAAATACTCTCACAAGACAACAAGTCTTGGAGACCAAAAACCTACAGAAAACGTGGGAAAAACAAATAAGCTTCCTAGAACAACTACGAAGACAAACAGTTCCAGCAGTTTTCAATGTAGTTTCTGATGTTGCTGCATTGGAAGCTACATTCAAATTCTGCACAATTCTGGAATTCTGAAACTACTGAAATTCTGAATATTCTGCTCTGAATTTTCTGCTCTCTATGCGTCTGAATTCTCTCTATGTCTGCACATCTTCATCTTAAGCCTAGGTCATTTATTTATATGTGAAGAAGACCTACAAAAAAGGAAGCAAACTCCAACAAGGAAGATGATTAGAGTTAGGAACTAAATACACTTACCATAAATCCTAGATTTTATTACCATGTGGACAAGGACTTTAATGCACGGCATTAGGAAGAAACCCAAAACATAATGAATATTTTGTTTCCAAAAATTGCACCTAAACTTTAGGACCAAGAAACCAAAAATCTTAGGAATATTTTGTTACCAAAAATGCCTAAACTTAATGACCAAGAAAGGAGAAACAAAACCAAAATAGGTCATGCCTGTTTTACACTTACTATCTCCCCCTTTGTTGAGCCTTCCTGGTCAAATCAAATGACAATTGTCTATTCAACACCAATCAAACCATCTAACCTGCATTGGTTAGAAAATCTCATCTCCCCCTTAATTTGTGCAAGGTGTAAAATCAGAAATCATGTACTAAGCACAAATCAGAATTTACCAATGATGCAATCACATGCATACAAAACAAACATGATGAATCTATAAGGAATCAGATTCATCATCATCACCAGAAGCACTTGATTTCTCTCCCCCTATTGGACCAGAAAAGGAAGAGGGAGAAACAATCTTTTAGGAATTCTCAAAAATCAAAGATTTTGAAAAACACAATTAAGTGTTCACCATGACTTGATCACACCCTTAGCAATAACTGAGCACCTCATATCCAGATTCAATATCTCTTAGTTCCACACAAAAATTAGACAACCACTAAATATTTTTCAACATGTAGATTTTTGGAAATTGATTTGCACAATTTATTTTATGACAAAATTTCACCAAGCTGATATCCATACCAACAATGCATGTCCTAAAATTTTATGCCTAAAAATACGATGACTAAAAGCTAGGCAAATAAATAAATAAAAATAAAAAATGCAATCACACACAAGTGATGTAGTTCCTAATGAAGCTGCATTGGGAGGGGCATTCATCAATAATAAATTTTTGTGCAATTTTTACATCTTTTGTTTTCTCAACCAGATTTCTCTCCCAAGATCATAAATTTTTCATAACAAAAAATTCATAGGTACTTTATTTCCCTAGGAATATATCTCTACTTTATTTCAAGTTATAAAAACATGTCACTTGGAACATTTCACACTATTTACCAAGGGAAGCCACTTTACTTTTGATCAACCCATGAAATCTAAGGATTTATAGTCCCAAAAGAAAGGTGCCACAACCTTGTTCATATGTAGTTCTTTTCCATTAGGTAGCTTTCACACTTTTTCTTTCAAGGGTATTCAATTTTCTCAAGATCAACCTATGAGAACCTAAGTTCCATAGTACCAAGATTAAGTGCTACAACCCTTGATTTTTAAAGGTAGCTATTTCCTTTGTGGACTTCAAACATGCTCAAGAACTGGGAGAGAGAGTGAGAATCATAAACCAAAAAAATCACAATTGATTTTGAATGCAATTCCCAAGCAACCACAAGAGGCACATACATGTGAAACAATGATCTAGAGTGCTCTCTAAAGACAAAATGCAAGCATGCCTAATTTTTTTTTAAACAAGTGTAAAGTCAAATGACACACATAACACAAGAGATTTCCAAATATTGGAAAATCTCTCAAAATCTAGACTTTTGACAAATATATCAGCAAGTTGATTTTCAGTCCCAACATGTTCAATGCAAACAATTTACATATTCAACCAAGTCTCTAATAGAGTGGTGTCTTATATTAATGTGTTTTGTTAGAGAATGATGAACTAGATTTTTGTGCTATACAAAATGCATTGGTGTTATCAAAATACAAGGTTAACACATCAATGTGTAGCCCATAATATTTGATTATTTGGAGCATCCATAAAAGTTGTAAGGCTTCTCTCAACAATATTTTGATAAGCACGTTAATTTGTGATAATCAACCTTACCTCTTCTCCTAGTGTATATGCCACCATGAATATTACCTATCACTTGAGAGATTAGATGGTCTTTCTGTATACGGCTAGGAATATCATGACTTCGATCAGTTAGGCTTGATTCAGTTTCAGTTTGTTCAGGTTCAGTTTCAGCATCTGGGAGTTTTTGACCAATGCAGCTTCTGACGTAGCTTCTGATGCAGCTGCATCTGGAGCTACATTCGGAGCTACATCCTGAACTACATTCTGAATCCCATCCTCTAAATTTCCAAAACTTATAGATTATGTATCAGCTGGGGCAGGAGCAGTGTCTGATTGTCTTTTAAGAACCCAAACTTTTCTGAACATTTTTGGCTGATGTAGCTTCGAATGTTGCTGCATTGGATGCTGCACTTGGTTACGAACTAGGTAAGCTTGTCTAACCTCTTCATCATATATAGCCTTTTTAAGAAAACAAAATGGTTGAATATGACCTGGCTTGTGACAATAGTGACACACAAAATTTCTCTTTCTTGTTTTGGGTTTTTCAAAGAAGTTTGGATTTTGAAAATTTTGTGTGGGATGTTTTGGTTCAGTAGACATACCTTCACCTTCTTTCACAAATGTCTTGGGCCTGAATCCAATACCAGACTTACCAGAATTACCAAAATTCAACATATCATCCATTTTGTGTTGGCTTGAATTCCATTTTTCCAAGGTTTCATTGGCTTTGATGAGTTCTTCTTTTAGATCTTTAATCTCCACATCCTTCTTGGTTAGCAAACATTCCAGCCTTGTGATACACTTCTTCTGATCTTCATTTACCTTTTTTAGCAAATCATTTGTCTTTCCAAGCAATGTAACTTGATAAGCCCTTTTCTGTCAATCCTTGTACAACTCTTTGTAAGCTTCCAGCAGGTCTGATTCAAATTCTCCACCATCTTATGTGACAAAGGAGTTAAAACAGCAAAAATCATCCCGGCTTCTGTCCAATGTTGCTTCTGATGTAGTTTCTAAAGAAGCTACATTCGGAGGTACATTGGCTAAAAATCCTGCAAAATCAGATGGAGAGTTGTGTACATCAGTAAGAGTGATGAGATCACCTAGATCTTCATCATCACTATCACTCAAAGTAGCAGAAAAATTCAAACCCTTCTTTCTCAAAGTATTAGCATATTGATTAGCATAATGCCCAAACCCTTGACAAGCCTTACATTAAATAGAATCAATATTTTTACTTCTAGATGTAGGCTGTTTAGCAAAAGGATTGGTAAAAGGTTTTTTGGAGTTTGAAAGGAATTTTCTTTGGGAGTAAATTTACCAGAATCAAGTTTAAAAGAGGATTTGGAGTTTGAAGATGGAGTTTTGTTTTGACTCTTGGTTTTCAAAGTGTTTTTAAACTTAGTAGTCAAAAGATCCATAGAGTATTCATCAAAATCAGAGGACATATCAACAACAAAATGAAAAACAATACTTTTCATGGTAGGAGAACGAGCAACATTCACATATTGAGAATCCATCATGACTACAACCAGAATCTTCTCTTAGTGTCGTCAAGAGGAGGCTCTGATACCAATTGTTGGAACAATAGTAGCTAGAATTCTCAAAACAGCCAATTCAGTTTCCAATGTAGCTTCTGATGAAGCTACAATGGAAGTCACAATGGTCAACAAAGTAAAACAGCGGAAGACTGACTATAAAGCAAAAAATTTAAGAACAAAGGTTTTCCAAACAATCTACAAGCCTATGCTTGTAGATCTAGCCTCATGGCCAAATAGATTTCACTAAATAATATGATTTGTTTTACAAAAAGAATGTGAAATCACCAAACAAATACTTTCACAAGACAACAAGTCTTGGAGACCAAAAACCCACAGAAAAACAGGTACAGAAAAGGTGGGAAGAAAAAAATAAGCTTCCTATAACAGCTAGGAAGACAAATAGTTCCAGCAGTTTTCAATGTAGCTACTGATGTTGCTGCATTGGAAGCTACATTCAAATTCTGCACAATTCTGGAATTCTGAAACTGCTGAAATTCTGAATATTCTGCTCCGAATTTTCTGCTCTTTATGTGTTTGAATTCTCTCTATGTCTGCACATCTTCAGCTTAAGCCTAGGTCCTTTATTTATATGTGAAGAAGACCTACAAAAAAGGAAGCAAACTCCAACAAGGAAGATGATTAGAGTTAGGAACTAAATACACTTACCATAAATCCTAGATTTTATTACCACATGGACAAGGACTTTAATGCACGGCATTAGGAAGTATTTTTGCAAAGATTTTGTTTCCAAAAAATTACTTATAAGTTTTAGGACAAAGAAACCCAAAACATAATGAATATTTTGTTTCCAAAAATTGCACCTAAACTTTAGGACCAAGAAACCAAAAATCTTAGGAATATTTTGTTACCAAAAATGCCTAAACTTAATGACCAAGAAAGGAGAAACAAAACCAAAATAGGTCATGCATATTTTACCCTTACAGTTACATTGCAAACTGTCAAAGAACCGTTGAAAGTGGAAAAGCGGGAATCCTATTTGATAGCTAGCAAGGAAGGGTTAGATGATCAAGCTCCACAAAAGTCAGAATTGGAGTCGAACGAACAGGAGGCAGTTCGGAAAGAAGTGAAGTTGTTGCATGTGTACAGCGATCCGTATGATTTGGATGTTAGAAATCCGAGGGCAACGAGGACGTTGAACGCAGCCTTGGAGGTTTATTACCTTGCAATTTTAGTTTGTATGTGTGGACAGATTGTGGTGCTGACATGCGTAGGGTGGAAAGAAAAACGTGGGGCTATTGCATTATGGGTCTTATATGAATTAAAACCACCCTGGAAGGTTTTGCAGGGTGATGATGGTTGTGATGGGTGTACGCGGACTGTAACGTCATCCTCGTCATTGTTGTTGAAGGATAATGGTGGGACTTTCCGAAGGGAAGGCCATAGGATTGGGACTGTTCTTGACCTCAAGCATAGTATTGCTTTCATAAACAAAAATTATGGGGTTGCTCATGTAGAGGGTCTCAATCATGGTGACAAATCGGAAGGGGGCAGCGAGCTCAAGGTTGCGAGCATACGAGGTGGGAGGCATGTACTCGAGAACAAAGCAAAGAGATTGGTGACATTGGGTGGTGAGTTCGCTGGGAATAGTGAATCAAAAGCGAGCAGTTTGGGAATACTAGACTTAGCGTGGAAAGTTCAACAAGATCACAATTGCAAACCTGATTCTAGCGTCCAGAAGTTGGTCTATGAGAAGTGGGGAATGAGGTTCGATCAAGCACTAAAGATTAGCGAACAAAAGGCTACAGGTTGGAAGGAATTCTTGGGAGCATTTATGAACTTCACAAAGTTTCGAGATGTTAAGAATTCAGTAATGGAATGGTGGGAGTTATCCCAGATGAATGCTCGGTTAATGGGGTGAGAACTTATAAGGGAGATCGAGGATGTGGAGGATGGGAGTCGACGAAGAAGGGTCTTCGAAGAAAAGGGTCTAGGATTAACGGCAATCCTTTTCGAATAAAGGGGGTTTGAAGTGAACGGGACAAGGAACGCCGAGGATGAGCTAGAGAAATGGTCATGGACTGATGAGGTTCACAAAGGTGTTCGGCTGAGCACTAAAAGGCCGAAGGCAACTAAAGCAGACTTGGGTATTTGGTGCGAGGATGAAGGGCCGAAAGGAATAACTTTGGATGCGAGAAGAACAACCAAGTCGGGCAGCGCATGGGAGATAAGCTCGGCAAGGGACACGCGAGCACATGAGGGTCCATGCAAGCAAGACAAGGCAAGCACACGAAAGGGTGGAGTGCGGATTGTGGAAGAAAGCAAGGGTCACAAGGGGAGCACAGTTAAGAGGTCTGTGCTGGGGCGAGTTGGCTGGTGGAAGGAGGTCGCGAGTTGGCTGGGACTCGAGTGGCGTGGCTGGCAAGTTGGAGACAACACGGGTTTATGGAGAGGAGGCCGACCTCCGTGAAGTCCAATTAGACTAGGGTTTTAATTAAATCCTTTATTTATTTAGTTGTTATTTTGTTTCCTTAAAAGTTGGTTTACTTTTAATGTTTTAGTTGATTAGGAAGTCCTATTTATGGTAGGTAGAATTATGATTACTCTCTCTCCAAGATTAGGGTTATTTTGTAGCCTATTTAAAGGCATATCTTTCATCAATAAGATCATATTTTGAGTTTTGTGATAAACGTGTAAAGAACTAGTTTTGTTCTTTCTTCCAAATCGGTTCAATTCAACCAAGGTGAGTGAAGCCTAGATTAGTTGCATCGTCGGTTCTCTTTACGTTGAACGAGTGAAACTCAACCGGTGAGTCTGTCTATCCGTCCTTCGTATTCCTTTTCATAGCTGTGGGTTATACAAGGGTTTCGTGGGCTGTTTTTGGGTTGTTCGTCGTTGTGAATCTGACCATTCAAATTGTTTCCACCAACTTAAGTATTAGGGTTTTAGAATTAAAATCAAGTGGTATCAGAGCACGGTTCATTACGAATCCTTATTCGTAATCGATCATGGCAGAGACTGCACATAGAGAAATAATTTTTAGGACACGCGGGTTAGTTCTTGGAAGGGTCTATGTGATAGCCATCGACGGAGGAAGCTGTGTCAACGGAGCCTCTACCGTTTTGGTGGAAAAGCTAGGGCTGCCCATAACAACTCATCCTTGTCCATATGAGCTTATGGACTTCAGAAAGCAGCGGGAGTTAGGGTAACCGAGCAGGAGGTGATCGTGTTTTCAGTAGGGGGCTTTGAAGAAGAAGTGGTCTGTGACGTTCTTCCCATCGACTCATGTCACATACTCTTGGTTAGGCCGTGGCAGTTTGACAGATTTATGGTACACGACGGGAGACAGAATACCTTCATCGCTACAAAGGATGGAAGGAAGTTCAGACTAAAACCTTCTACCACCATCGAGAAGAATGAAAAGGCAGAATCCGAGATGGAGCAGAAGCATGAACAACATATGAAGGCTAGCGAACTGGGGAAAGTTGAAGGCAGATCGGTTACGTTGCAAACTGTCAAAGAACCGTTGAAAATGGAAAATCGGGAATCCTATTTGATAGCTAGCAAGGAAGGGTTAGATGATCAAGCTCCACAAAAGTCAGAATTGGAGTCGAACGAACAGGAGGCAGTTCGGAAAGAAGTGAAGTTGTTGCATGTGTACAGCGATCCGTATGATTTGGATGTTAGAAATCCGAGGGCAACGAGGACGTTGAACGCAGCCTTGGAGGTTTATTACCTTGCAATTTTAGTTTGTATGTGTGGACAGATTGTGGTGCTGACATGCGTAGGGTGGAAGGAAAAACGTGGGGCTATTGCATTATGGGTCTTATATGAATTAAAACCACCCTGGAAGGTTTTGCAGGGTGATGATGGTTGTGATGGGTGTACGCGGACTGTAACGTCATCCTCGTCATTGTTGTTGAAGGATAATGGTGGGACTTTCCGAACTGAAGGCCACAAGATTGGGGCTGTTCTTGACCTCAAGCGTAGTACTGCTTTCATAAACAAAAATTATGGGGTTGCTCAGGTAGAGGGTCTCAAGCATGGTGACAAATCGGAAGGGGGCAGCGAGCTCAAGGTTGCGAGCATGCGAGGTGGGAGGCAGGTACTCGAGAACAAAGCAAAGAGATTTGTGACATTGGGTGGTGAGTTCGGTGGGAATAGTGAATCAAAAGCGGGCAGTTTGGGAATACTAGACTTAGCGTGGAAAGTTCAACAAGATCACCATTGCAAACCTGATTCGAGCGTCCAGAAGTTGGTCTATGAGAAGTGGGGAATGAGGTTCGATCAAGCACTAAAGATTAGCGAACAAGAGGCTACGGGTTGGAAGGAATTCTTGGGAGCATTTATGAACATCACAATGTTTCGAGATGTTAAGAATTCAGTAATGGAATGGTGGGAGTTATCCCAGATGAATGCTCGGTTAATGGGGTGTGAACTTATAAGGGAGATCGAAGACGTGGAGGATGGGAGTCGACGAAGAAGGGTATTCGAAGAAAAGGGTCAAGGATTGAGGGCAATCCTTTTCGAAGAAAGGGGGTTTGAAGTGAACGGGACGAGGAATGCCAAGGATGAGCTAGAGAAATGGTCATGGACTGCTGAGGTTCACAAAGGTGTTCGGCTGAGCACTAAAAGGCCGAGGGCAACTAAAGCAGACTTGGGTATTTGGTGCGAGGATGAAGGGCCGAAAGGAAGAACTTGGGATGCGAGTAGAACAACCAAGTCGGGCAGCGCATGGGAGATAAGCTTGGCAAGGGATACACGAGCACATGAGGGTCCATGCGAGCAAGACAAGGCAAACACACGAAAGGGTGGAATGCGGATTGTGGAAGAAAGCAATGGTCACAAGGGGAGCACGGTTAAGAGGTCTGTGCTGGGGCGAGTTGGCTGGTAGAAGGAGGCCGTTAATTGGCTGGGACTCGAGTGGCGTGGCTGGCAAGTTGGAGACAACACAAGTTTATGGAAAGGAGGCCGACCTCCGTGAAGTCCAATTAGACTAGTGCTTTAATTAAATCTTTTATTTATTTAGTTGTTATTTTGTTTCCTTAAAAGTTGGTTTACTTTTAATGTTTTAGTTGATTAGGAAGTCTTATTTATGGTAGGTAGAATTAGGATTACTTTCTCTCCAAGATTACGGTTATTTTGTAGCCTATTTAAAGGCATATCTTTCATCAATTAATAAGATCAGATTTTGAGTTTTGTGAAAAACGTGTAAAGAACTAGTTTTGCTCTTTCTTCCAAATCGATTCAATTCAATCAAGGTGAGTGAAGCCTAGATTAGTTGCATCGTTGGTTCTCTTTACGTTGAGCGAGTGAAACTCAACCGGTGAGTCCATCTATCCGTCCTTCGTATTCCTTGTCATAGACGTGGGTTATACAAGGGTTTCGTGGGCTATTTTTGGGTTGTTCGTCGTTGTGAATCTGATCATTCAAGTTGTTTCCGCCAATTTGAGTATTAGGGTTTTAGAATTCACATCAAGTGGTATCAGAGCACGGTTCATTACGAATCCTTATTTGTAATCGATCATGGTAGAGACTGCACGTAGAAAAAGATTTTTTAGGACACGCGGGTTAGTTCTTGGAAGGGTCTGCGTGATAGCCATCGACTGAGGAAGTCGTGTCAACGGTGCCTCTACCGTTTTGGTGGAAAAACTAGGGCTGCCCACAACAACTCATCCTTGTCCATATGAGCTTTATGGACTTCAGAAAGCAGCGGGAGTTAGGGTAACCGAGCAGGTGGTGATCGCGTTTTCAGTAGGGGGCTTTGAATAAGAAGTGGTCTGTAACGTTCTTCTCATCGACTCCTGTCACATACTCTTGGGTAGGCCGTGGCAGTTTTCACATCTATTTGATGTATCTGCAAATTATACAATGTTGCAATGACTATTAAGATTCGAATTGAAGTAATTCTCGTAACATGAGAATATGTGTCAAAGAAATCAAATCCTTCTTTTTGACAATATTATTTGGCAACAAAACGAGCCTTATATTTATCCACGGAACTATCCGATCTTAGTTTCTTTTTGAAAATCCATTTGCATCTTATTGGTTTAGAACCTATTGGAAGATCAACCATTTGCCAAGTGTTGTTACTTATAATGAATTCAATTTCACTATTTACAGCTTCTTTCCAGAATGTGGATTCTGAACTGTTCATGGCTTATTTAAATTGAAGGATATATCTTTACATATATCACACAAGTTCATTAACAAAAGTAATCATGAGTTACCTCGTGCGAACTTGAACTTTGAGCGAAGCGGAAGACTTTCAGCTTGAGCTACGATCTTCGTATGTCACAATCAAGAATCCTGCAAATCTCTCTCGTCGGATTGATATCGCGTAGAACGAATATCCATGTTGGTTCACACCGCAAATCCAAGCCTCTTGATGGTTAGGCTAGAGGGATTATTTTGGTGAGATAGTGTTTAGGGGAGAGAGAGAGGGGCGGCCAAGAAGCTTTTCTTCTTAGGCGTGTAATCCAATGTGTAGGGTTTTATCCCTTTAGTTTCACTATTTATATTATTGTACAAGAAACCCTATTTCTTGTAGGTTTAGTTAGGTCAATCCCAAACCCCTTCGGATTAGGAAACTAATTAACCAATAATAATATAAATATATTCCATGTGCGCGGAAGTAATTAATCGGGCCACAAGCCCAATTACTAACATCTCCCACTCGCACACATGGACTCACCTCTCTAACCAAATCGTATCATTGAAATCCGTTTAAACACTGCCTCTTCATACTGGAAATGAAGCGTGCGACATGACGAGAAAGATAAAGGGTGGAGCGCTATACCAAATCACCATCTGACCAGCATAGAACGTCCTCATTAGAAAACAAAACTCGTCTATACCCCAGACCGTATATATACATCAATTTAAGCATCCTCAATCCCTCAAGAGCGGTGCTTAAACCTCAACATGTTTGTGTATCAAGATCAATCTCTTGAACCGTGTGTTCAATATGATCGCCATGGCATTGAAACACAAAAATAGAGATGCATATCATACTATCTTCCTTAGACACTCATATCAATCACTTTTGATTAACTGTTTTCCCAGCAATGCTCTGTAGGGTTGAATATGCATAGCCCGTTGGTCGGCATGCCAAAGTAGCATCATTAACGTCCAAGTTCATGATATAGTTCTAAGTCACATAGGGTATAATCGTGACCTGGATTTGATCACTAGAACTCACATAGTGATGAAGCAGGGATCATTCAATCACTTTCTTAAGTCGCATTATAGTCACATACAATATGAAGTGTATGCTATGACGGAACTCCCACACGAAGTAGGCATGTCATGCTCAAACGTCATACGAACATTAGTCTAGCCGCCCTTCTGGCGTCTAACCTGGGTACTTAAAAGTAATCACTCTTCTAGTGTTCCTTTTAAAATCTTACATTCGGACTTTTCCTTGGGATATAAAGTCGACCTTTATGAAAGGTCTAATCTTGGTCGTATGCCAAGGCGATAAATGTAATGTCATTTGTGTACCCCCCCCCCCCCTTCATAGGTGCCAAAGACTTTTACTATCTCAACTTGCTCGCCCACCTAGCGACAAGTTGAATTACCCGTGTGAGAGGGCCAATTCAATTTCCACGACATCTTTTTAATTAGAATATATATGCTACACAATTTCATATTGAAACATCCAATTAACATATAAAAGGAATAAAATGAAACTGCAATTTATTCAAACGATAATGAAAAATAATAATCAAATGTCAACAAAAGTGTTCTCATAATAAATATCAAATCCTACGAAGCCCTAGGCCCAGCATATGATCCTGAAAGATCTCTCTAGCTAGAGGCTTGGTCATAGGATCAGCCAACATGCTTCTAGTAGGAGTATATTCTAGAACAACTTCCTTTTCTGCAACCATGTATTTAGTGAAATGATACTTGATGTTAATGTGTTTCGTCTTCCCATGATACTTGGGATCTTTAGTGTAACCTAAAGCAGTCATGCTATCACAAGCAATGACTACATGACAATCCACATGCGTCGTAACATCAAGATGTTGAAGAAAACTCCTAAACCACACAGCTTCTTGAACCGCAGCTGAGCAAGCCATGTACTCTGACTCCATCGTAGATAAGGCGGTGCTAGTCTATCGCTTGCTACTCCAAGAGATAGCTCCACCACTAAGGTAGATTTATAACCATCTACATCTCCAGCCCAATCCGCGTCAGTGAAACCTTTTAAGCTCAAATCCCCACCTTGGTAACATAGGGTTAAATTTATGGTTCCCACCAAGTAATGCAGAACCCTCTTCACTGCCATCCAGTGTTGAGGTCCAGGATTACTTTGAAATCGACTCAACATCCCAACTGCAAAGCATAGGTCAGGCCGAGTACACACCATAGCATACATCAAGCTTCCTATCGTATTCGCATATGGAGTCGTAGACATTTTCTTCTTCTCTTCTTCATTCTTAGGGCATTGGTTTGTACTAAGGACACATCCTTTTTCCATTGGAGTGACAATGGGTTTTGAGTTAGTCATGCCAAATCGTTCGATAACTTTCTTAATGTAAGTCTCTTGAGGCAAATCGAGAAATCTTTTCGAATGATCCCTAATGACTTTTACTCCAAGCACATAGTTTGTTACACCCAAGTCTGTCATATCGAAAAACGCAGACAACCACTCTTTAGTGGCATTTATCATCTCCATATTATTCCCAGCTAGTAGGATGTCATCAACATATAATGACAGAATCAAGATCTTTTTCTTAGATCGTTTAACATACACACAGTGGTCTTCCTCAATCACAACAAAGCCAATTGAGGTTATCGCTTGATGAAAGCGAATGTACCACTGTCTAGATGATTGTTTGAGACCATAGATGGAACGTTTGAGTCGGCACACTTTGCGCTCTTGTCCCTTGACTTCAAAACCCGCTGGTTGAATTATATAGATCTTTTAATCTAGTTCTCCATTGAGAAAAGCCGTTTTAACATTCATCTGATAAAGTCCTAGATCCATGTACGCTACTATCGCTAGGATTAGGCGAACAGAGGAAAATCTCACCATAGGGGAGAATGTCTCCTCGTAGTCTAAACCCTCTCTTTGGGCAAAGCCTTTCGCCACAAGACGTGCTTTAATTTGTCGATTGATCCATTTGCCTTTCGCTTGACTTTGAAAACCCATTTGTTTCCAATAGTCTTGCGACCTTGCGGAAGATCAACTAACTCCCAAACCTGATTCTTTTTCATAGAAGAAATTTCATCTTCCATTGCAGTCATCCATTTACTGTTTGTAAGTAAAGAAATAACTTCTTTGAACGATGTAGGCTCACTAGAATTGTAAGAAATAGTTAGGAAAGATTCCTCTTCGATCGTGAATCGATGACGAGGTATATTTCCACGTTTACTTCTTCGCTCTAGTATCGGACTCCCACTAGAATCTATACTCCCACTCGGATGAAGATCACCTTGACTCTCATTGGCGACTTCCATAGGCTCAACCTCATGTTGTACCATAGGATTAGGTTGAGGCAATTCCTCATCTTCTCCAAAAGATGTCATATGTTCTTCTTCCACCTCAAAAAGTTCAAAGTCTTTCCTAACTTCACCTATCTGTGGGAAATCATTCTCAATGAAATCAACACTGCGCGACTCTGATTCGGTCATTCCTATGTCAGGTTTTCCACCGTACATAACATAACCCTTTGACATATCCGAATACCTTATGAAAACACACTTGTTTCCTCTAGGGCCTAGTTTTCCAAACTTATTGGAGGTACTATGGACATAACCTGTATAACCCTAAGGATGAAGATGCCCCAATTTAGGCTTCTCGCCTTTCCAAAGTTCATAAGGGGTTGTGGGAACTGATTTAGAAGGCACTCGGTTAAGTATGTAGGCGGCAGTCATTAGCGCATCCCCCCAAAACGAAATTGGGAGGTTGTCACGTGCCATCATCGACCTAACCATTTCCAATAATGTTTGATTCCTTCGTTCTGCAACACCATTTTGTTGCGGAGTTCTAGGAATTGTTAATTGACGACGTATTTCCTTTTTCTCACACAATTCTTTAAATTGATCAGATAAATATTCACAGTCCCGGTCAGTTCTAAAAGTTTTTAAGCTTTTATCCTTTTGATTCTTAACCTCTACGAGAAATCGCTCAAAACACTTAAGAGCTTCATCGCAGTGAGAAATAAGGTAAACATAACCATAGCATGTGTAGTCATCGATAAAAATGAGAAAGTAGGAAGCTCCATGACGTGCCTTAACATTCATTGGTCCGCAAATGTTTGAATGAACTAACTCTAATGGGTGTGTGGCTCTTTTTGCCTTACCAAAAGGCTTTCGGCAATCTTTTCCTGCCAAACAAGATTCACACAAGGGTAGGTTGACTTTGGTGAGAGACCCCAATAGGCCTTCTCTAGCCAATCTAGTCATCCTATCTTTTCCTATATGTCCAAGTCTAGCATGCCATAACTCGGAATTAAAATCATCATAAACCATACAAAAAGAAGAATTATGAGAATCCAACAAATCTAATTTAAAGAAATTATCTGATAAAAAACCATGTCCTAAAATCTCATCACCAAAACAAATATCCAAGTGATCATCACTAAAATTAAAAGAATATCCATGTCCTAGCAATTGTACTACTGATAATAGATTATGTTGAATTCCAGGTGCATAAAGAACTTCATGAAGAGTCAATGTGCGTCCATTCCGCAATTAAAGTTGGTATGAGCCAACTCCTTTGACTTCAACAGACGAACTGTTTCCCATGAAAATTATACTTGTACCCACATGAACTTTTCGATAATCTACAAATCCTTCTCGATCCCTAGTCACATGTTTTGTGGAGCCCGAGTCTACAATCCACATAGGGAGAGATTCAGCTAATAAAACATGAGAGCAAACACAACTTTGCAGGGAGATAGGATTAAGGTATACCTTCTTGGGCTCAAGATCACAAGTCCGAGCTAAATGACCCAAGGTACCATAGTTGTAGACTCTGTTGATTCATATTCACCTCTCTTATCAGACCTTAGTGTCTTAATCGTTTTTCCAAGTTGCTTTTTAGCTTCATTTTTATAAATAATAAACACATCCATTGCCTCGTCTTTACTACTTAACAAGTTGACATATCAATATCTGCTATAATCATCAATGAATGTAATGAAGTATTTCTTACCGCCTCGAGTTTGAACAAACTTTAGGTCACATATATCACTATGTATCAAATCTAATGGCTGACTAATTCTTTTAATTGAATTGAAAGGTTTTTTTGGCAAAATTTGCTTCAATACAAATGTCACATTTGTGATTTTTTCCATAATCAAGTTTAGAAATTAGTCCTAAACCTACAAGTTTCCTTAACGAAGCACGATTCACATGTCCTAAACGACTATGCCATCAATCTGATAACTCGCAGAAGTAAACAGAATTGTTAATATTATTAATAACCTATGGGTACAAATATGTGGATTTTTTATCCACTGTAACAACATTGGCCTTAAACAGACCATCAAGTAAATATCATTTCCTAACATACATACCACATTTAGTGAGTATGAACTTATCATATTCAAATACAATTTTAAATCCTTTTTTGCTAAGCACTACTCCAGAAATCAGATTTTTCCATATATCGGGCACATGCATCACATTGTTGAGCGTAAGTTCCTTTCCGGATATGAATTTCAGGATCACCTTCCTAGTGACTTCAATTTTGGATGTTGCAAAATTTCCCATATAAAGATATTCATGTTGCTCAATTTTCTTGTATTCAGCAAATAATCCTTTGTCGGCATAAATATGATGTGTGGCACCGGTGTCCACCCACCAATCCTTAACATTTGATACCAAGTTGACTTCACAAACAACAGTGGACAAACTAACTTCAGACACATCTGAGGAAAGTTTGTCCACTTTTGTTATGTTAGCTCGGGGAGATTTCTTCCTTTTGCTTCGACACTCTTTTACCCGGTGACCACTCTTTCCGCAGTTGTAGCAGTGTAATGACCCGAGCCCGAAAGCTCGGTCCGCTACGTGTAGCTCACATACTGGCCCACTAAGCACGCATCACCTTGGGTCATTAGGCCCACCACAAGCTGACCCAAAAGTCCATGGATGATGTTGGTGCCTAGAGGTAGTGTGTGGCCACCTTATAAATCGAACACAATTCCCACACCTACCCGATGTGGGATGGGGTATTACAATCTCCCCCACTCAAATCCTTGACGTCCTCGTCAAGGCTGAATCATACCCCGGGCGATAAAAGATTCAAAAGGTGGCTCCCACTTTCTGTGGTGTAGCACTTTGGCCCGCACAACACTTTGTTCCAACATTTTCGGTCGGGACTCGTTCTGATACTATTTGTAATGATCCGAGCTCGAGAGCCCGGTCTGCTACATGTAGCCCACACTGACCCACTGAGCACGTAGCACCTTCGGTCATAAGGCCCACCACAAGTCGACCCAAAAATCGATGGATGATGTTGGTGCCCCGAGATAGTGTGTGCCCACCTTATAAATCAAACACAATTCTCACACCTACCCGATGTGGGATGGGGTATTACAATCTCCCTCACTCAAATCACATCTTAGTATGATAACATCATCCCAAGCATCATCCATGGACTTTTGGGTTGGCTTGTGATGGGCCTGATGACCCAAGGTGATGCATGCTCAGTGGGCCACTTGGGGCGTTACAAATGGTATCAGAGCGGGTCCTGGCCGGAAATGTAGGAACAAAGTGATGTGTGGGCCAAAGTGTTACACTGCAGAAGGTGGGAGCCACCTCTTGATCCCCGTATGAGCCACTTCTTGAATCCCACATCGCCCGGGGTACGATTTCGCCTTGACGAGGACGTCAAGGATTTAAGTGAGGGAGATTGTAATACCACCAATCCCACATCGGGTAAATGTGGGACTTGTGTGTGGTTTATAAGGTAGCCACACACTACCTCTTGACACTAACATCAACCATTTTGGGTCGGCTTGTGGTGGGTTTGATGACCCAAGGTGTTGCGTGCTTAGTGGGCTAGTGTGTGGGCTACACGTAGCGGACCAGACTTTTAGGCTCGGGGCGTTACAAACAGTCAACCTTAAAGCGTTTATGGTTGTTGCCATCATTTCCCTTATTGGCTTTACACAGATCTGCATACTTTCCCTTGTTGTTCTTGGACCCTAAGCCTTCCACCACATTAGCTTTTGCTTCCATGCTACGTATGGTGGATTTCTCTTCTGCAGCGCCGTTATCTTTTTCAATACGAAGACGAACAAGTAGGTCCTCCATTGTCATCTCCTTGTGTTTGTGCTTGAGATAATTTTTGAAGTCTTTCCATGAAGGAGGCAACTTCTCGATCATGCATGCAATTTGGAAAGACTCACTCAACGCCATGTCTTCTGCTTCAATGTTATGCAAGAGAACTTGCATCTCTTCAACTTGATTCATCACAGTTTTAGAATCAATCATTTTATAATCTAGACATTTTGCCACAAAATATTTCTTCGTCCATGCATTTTTGGTTTTATATTTTTTGTCAAGAAATTACCACAGATCTTTTGCAGTCTTAATGGTATAATACACATTGTACAGTGTGTTGTCAAGACCATTTAGGATATATTTTTTGCACAGAGAATCAGCATGTTTCCATGCATCAACAGCCAATTGTGCTGCTTTTTCCGTTGCATCTTTCGCTACTGGGCAATCTTCACGCAGGAGCTTTACCAGGTTAAGCGTTGTCAAATAAAATAACATTTTTTGTTGCCAACTATTAAAGTCTGTTCCATTGAATTTTTCTGGCTTTTCATATTGTGAAGCAAGCGGCATGACTAGTTGATTGGAACCATAAGTTGTTTCAATCATAACAACGCCATCTTTGTCGCTAGTTTTTCCATTGCACGTAGCCATTATTTCTGTCACAACATAAAACAGTATAAGAGTAAAAGAAATAAGGAGACGAGTGACAATTACATAAAACCAAATAATGAAAAGAATTTTGTCTTAAGATTGTTGTGATTTTTTGTAAAGTATATGAAGTATGTATATATGTAGGAGATGAAGCGAGGTATGCTGCAACAAATTTCCTTAAGACAAAATTCGTCCCCGTAACAGTGCACACGGTGTTATGGACGACAGTCTCCTAAAATACAACGCTTCTTACCAAAATTGGACTTGCACTAGTGCCAACCTTGACAAACGAACCAAAGTCTGAAGATGCTTCTTCTGCAAGAGACTATGAATATTGGAAGAATGAAGAAACGAAAAAGTATGACAAAATTCCAGATTTTTTTTCGTAGTTTGAAAACAAAATCCATGGACCAATTTATAGGTTAGTTTTTGACTGTTCACCAACGGTCACATCTTTCATGGTGGTAACTATAGTAAGCAGCAGTTAAGTTTTAAATTCAAACATTGAGCCAGCTAATTAAAATAAAATTTTAATTTAAAGCTCCGAGCGACGATGCACGTGCAAAGTGCGCCTCTAAAGCACCCAATGCATACTTTACGACGTGCGCGTGCGCGGCGCTAGCCTATGGCTCGACATAGGTAGCCATGCCATATATTAAATACTACTTACTAAATCATCCCATTATATAAACTAGTGTACTTTCTAGTATATTTTTAATATGAGTTTAGACTCCATTGTGATGGCTTCTCAATTCACCCCATATATTGACCCAATATTCCAACAACATATACATCCTACATACATGAATAATGGAGTTGAAAGTTCAAAACTTTGGAAAGTGAGGGCATTGAGCCTAGCATTAGTGACAATGGTCGACCTTGAGATCGGTAGCTTGTGAAAAAAGTTGAAAGTCAATGTACTAATATATCCAAGTTATTGTCAATTTTGAGTTTTTTCTAACTTTTTAAAAGCAATTATATTTGTATATACTTTGTACTAGGGGTGTAAATCAGAACCATCGAATCATTCAACCGAACTGAACCAAACCAAATCAGTCGGTTTGGTTCAGTTTTAGTTGAAAACGGTTCAATTTCGATTTTACAAATTGGAAAACCACTCGGTTCGATTCGGTTCACAATTTTTGGTATCGAACCAAATCAAACCAACCTATTATTCTTATTCTTAAAGATTGTTAAGTTGATTAAAATCAATTTACATAAACCACAAAACCGAATCAAACCGAGTGCTTCGGTTCCAATCCTTCTTCGGTTCGATTTTAACTTTTTGAAACCAATTGGGGGCGGTTCGGTTCATGGTTTTGGCCTAAACCAAAACAAACCGAACCACTTACACCCTACTTTATACATGCAAAACCATTAGACATTCTGAAGAATCTCAGAGTATTTTTATGTAAATTGTGAAACGAATTTTGCATGATAAATATTTATTTTAGTATTTTATTTTACTCAAGTGAGTAATATCTTTTATTTTAAATAGTGTGTAGTTAATTTTGAAGGAGTGGAATTAGAGCTTTCAGGGTGGGTTGATGGGGCGGGGTCAACCCATGAGTCACGAAAACTCGCAATTTGGTGGATTGAGGTAGGTTGATCCACCAAGGTGACGGGACATAATAATATAAACCGAACCAACCATGGTTTGTCGGTCATATGAGTCAACCCACCAATTTATTCTCACACACCTTTCAAAAAATATATCAATAGTAATATAGTTTTTCGCACATTATCATCAAAAACTAACACAAAGTATTTATCAAAAACTAACACAATGTATTACACGATTCATCAAAATTAATACAGACGGTGAGAATAGAGAGAGATTGCGAGAATGGTAGAAGACTGAAAATTGAAGTCTTGATTATTTGAAGAAGAATAAGTGAAGTATGTGAAGAGAAATTGAGAAACTTGAGACTTGACTCTTGAGAGACGGGTCACTAACTCAAATTTTGAAGCGACCGAAGGTAAGTGTTTTCCACTTTAATTAAACTACCCTAAAACCTTACGACATCTACTTGTGACCAATACAGGTCCAACCCATATGACCCATATTTTTATGAGCCTGTGTTTTCCCAACCCACCATTTATAGGTGTACGGGGTGGGTTGACCCAATGGGTCCAACCCATTTTGACAAATAAGTAGATAGTTGATTATAATAAATTAAGGTAGCTATTTTGCTTGTGCCCTTGGTAATTAAGATTAGAGGTAATTTGGGTAAGTTCGAATAATATGACAATACATTATTTTCACTTATCCCACTTTGTTATAGTAGAGATATGTTATTATTCACAATCAACTTTTTTTCATTTGTTGTTTCTTTTTTGATAAATAATTAAGTTAAATGAGATAATATGTTCAAATAAACATATCAAGCAATTATACATTAATTACCGCATGTGAAATGCATTATTTGGAATAGTGTTAAATTTCAAAATACTCGAGTTAAAAACTCTTTGTTACAACTCGACATCAAAATAATAATTTCCAAGCATGCTGAAAAATCCACGTTTTTAATAACAATGAAAGTTATATAATAATAATAAAGAACCAACTATTTTGATCCATAAAAAAAAATCTAACCTGATGTGTCAACCAGAGATTCTATCAATATATGAGTGACCGCTCATGTGTTTATTACTGTCAATATTTGATTGATTAATCTAAAAGTTTTTTTTGAATGTTTTGGTTGTAGTTGTAGTATTACTCAAACTAGTATTCGTACCCGTGCGTAAAACGCACGGCATATATATTTTTCAATTAAATTATACATACAAAATTAAAAAGAATAAATTAGGAGACACTGCTTAACTAAAAATATATAACAATATGATTAGTCATTATAAAATTTGAAAATTAATCATTTTCTACAACATAATTTTATACTCCCCCCGTCCCTAAATTATCGTCCTCCTTTCTTTTTTCGTCCGTCCCAAAATAATTGTCCACTTTGAAACTTACCTTTTTAGAACATCATTTTTACCACTTTACCCTTACTTTTTCACCATACTTTAATTATGAGCCACATACACATGGGCTTTAAAGGAAACTACACATTAAACCAATATTAATAATCCAGTCAAATATGTTTTCTTAAACGGTGCGCCGGGTCAACCAGGACAATAAATTAGGGACGGAGGGAGCATATGATTATTCAATTGAAAAATAAGCAAACACCAAAATGATCATTTAGTCACACTATGATTTTGACATGGATCAAATAATTCAAACTTTAACATTACTACATCCGTCCCAAAAGAAATGATGACGATAATTTAAAAACTGATGGAGATTTTATTTCAATAATTTTTGGATAGACACAAAGGGAATGATGAAAAATAATTTTGGGTCGGAAGAAGTATATATTTGCTGATTAAATATCATCTAATAGAAAAAAGCAATAATATGTACAGTTGGCCCAAAAAAAAAAGTCATTAAATACCATGTTAATTACGTGTTCCCTCCGTTCCGGATAAAAAGTCCTTGTTTGAAAGTGATACTTTTGAAAAAAAATGATACTTTTAGTAGTCCATTAGTAATAAAATGAATAATTACGGGTCGGTTCTTTATTTGAAAATTATAACCTCTCAGATGCACTATTTTTTATCCAACTGCATAAGTCTTTTTTTCTTCCTAAAATGTCTCTCCTTCTCCTGTTGATGGATATCAATTACCGGAGTTAACCCGAATTCAAAGAAAATAGATATAAAAATATAGGACTTAACATTTTAATTAGTTTCATTTCAAATTTTTTTCATTGATCTGGATAATTTGAGCTTGTCAATTTTAGAGTTGGAATTTTCCTAAATTATATATTGAAAAATTATTTCGATTTTGTTAATTTATTTTTACATCCTCTAATTTTTCAGACCTGCTTACTTAAAGCACAGATGTAGATCCGAAATTTTTAGATATGTAATCTATGAGAAATACATAACTTTATTTTTAAGAAAATAAAATTATAAATATAGATTCTAACTTTCTAGATCGATTTAATTTAATTTTAAAAAAATATGGGTAAACACCAAGTCAAGGTATTTTAACATCGAAGGAAGAATTTTTTTTGAAGTAAAATGCAAAAACTAAACCATATATATTGGGCAAAGGAATACAATATATATTTCACATGTACATTGTACAATAGGGCTTTTGAAATTTGAATGATGCTTACAAGTATAATTGACACAAGTATCAATGAATGTAAAAGGTTATTTTATATGGATTACTGGATTAGTGTGAAGTGTAATGATACATTTAATTTTTTTTCAAATAACATGCAAAGTTGTACCTATATTAATAAATGGAGGACATTCTATTTTTGGAAAGAAAGTTTTGGCGGGATATTTCCTTTTATAGATGCATCTGCCTTTATATGTATATAGATTTAAAAAGTAGCCTTAGTCATTATCAAAGGTTCAATAAATTACTTGAGAGTAACTATTAGCGTGAATTATCATTTTTTTAGGGAAAACTACACAATTGGTCCTTGTAGTTTCTGATTTTTTTTTTGTTTTTCGTCCCTGTACAAAAATTCATTTGTCAGTGGTCCTTGTACCAACCAATTTCAACTAAGTTGGTCATATCGTTTAGTTTTGTTATTTTTGTCTGTTAAATCAATTCACATGCATATGACGTGTATTTTTTGTAGGGTAAAATAGCCATTTCTCATTTTTAAGTACATGGACCAACTGTGTAGGTAAGAATAATTTTTTTAAGGATTGTTTAATAAATATTAAACTATTAAAATATGTGTTCAATATTAAAAAGGTAATTAAAAATTAGAAATTATTTAATACTAAACTATTTAATAATTAGAAATTATTTAATATTAAATAATAAACTATTATTTAATACTAAATTATTTGAAAAATAAGATATTGGTGATGTGTCTATTAGTTTGCGGGAGTGGGAAGGGGGTTGGTGAGGGAACAAATTTGGGGAAAGCGATGCCATCAAATGTGGAACAATGGCATATTGCCTACCCTTCTTTCTGAATTATTTTTCTTCTTTTTTCTATATTTGATGGGGTTCAAAATAAATTTGTCATCTGATTGCAAGTTTCCAAGAGTGAAAGGAAGGGATTACATCCACACTTTCCAAAATCTTGTATTACCATCATCTTCATAAAACTGAAAGCTTACAAAAGCATCATTAATGATGACCGCCGACCGGAGAAAGATTGACGGCGGGAGCGAAGCTTGTCCCAGTGGTAACAACAGGAGAAGATATACAGGGCTCAAGCTGAAAATGATGATCAAGCGAAGGGCAGTGCCAAGAGGGAAACACATGGACAGTCGAGATGGGTTCACATGTGGTGGTGCATAGTAAGTACTTTCCATATTCACCAATATGGAAGTAATTGGTAGTAGATGATGATTTCCAAACTTCTCCTCATCTCATAAGAAAGTGAACCCTAACCAACCAACCTATACAATTTGTTTGTTATGTAGAAGTCTTTGTGAAACGTATAGTAGAATTATCGAAGGAGGAGAGGAAGCTTACTTGCTCGACCATCGGGAGCGGAAGACGATGAAGAAAAAGTTATGTGGATAAATAATTACTTCTGTTAATTTACAGAAGTAACAAGGGAGAAGGGGGAGGGGTTGACCGTAGACTTTTTATATTTTAAGATTGGTCCCTATATTTTTTAAGAGATTGACTATTTTACCCTTCCACAAATGCACATGCGTCTCACATGAGCATACTTAATGGGCACAGAAGGACCAATTGTGTAAAAGTTTTCAGTTTAGGGACCATTTGTGAGGTGTAGGGACGAAAAACCAAAAATCCAAAAACTACATGGACCAATCGTGTAGTTTACCCTTTTTTATTTCCCACCACGTCAATGTAAATGGATCATAACTGCATGACATAAGTTATATTGTTGCAGTTGATATCCGAAACAAATTGAAAAACAAGATGGCACTCAATAGATTATTACGATCACATTGTTGCTATAAAAATTAGGATCAAGTAGCAATAAGTATATATCATAAGTTCATAACTGTGAACGATTGAAAATTAACATGGTGAGCGAGTTGAACAATAATTCAAATATAGGTAGCAAAAAAAGGTAAGGAAATGGATATATTAACTTAATGACACTCGTCTTGAGACATTTTTTATTTTAAAAGGAGATACTTGTTTTGAGACGGAATATGCATAGCGCAAGCATGGGTGTGCGCAATGCATCCTTGAACTCACACAATTAATTTAATTAAGTTGTAGTGTGTCAAAAATAAAATAAAATAAAATTTACGTGCTTTCGGACATACACAAACAATTATAGTAATTGAATCAAAACAAAAATATGAATTATTATAGATATCTCCCTTTATTTATTAAATTGTGGTGTCCATTACATCTTCCTAATGACATACACTATCCCTTTAAACAATATTAACCCACAATAAATGACTTTAGTACAAAAATATAATATAACATATGTTCATGCATATTGTATTATTTTTACTCTCTCTTTCTCTATCTCTATATATACACACGCACACACACAATATATATATATATATATTAGTAGCAGTATGTATACAAATTTGTTGTTCACCGTTCGCACACAAATCCATGTGAAAAGCATGCGATTTATTATGTATCACATGACTTATCATGTGATATCACAATTTAATCTATTGTGTATTTGACATTAAGATTTGTATGATAATTTTATACAAAAATGTTTGTATATCTACTACTACAAAGACACACAACACACATAGCTCAAACTATATTATTGGTCCATATACTTTTAGTCATTCAGGGGAGCGATCCTTGTAAATATAAAATATAAAATTAATCCTAGGATTGTCTATATTTAATGCAATTGTTTTTTCGTATAATATTAGCCATTGAGTATCCTTAGATACTATTTTCACGTGATTTTGTGTAAGGCAAGATGGACAAATCACATTTAAAAGTTGAAAGACCAATTGTGAACACAGTAGGAGAACAAATCTCAACATAACCATGTAAATTAAAGATTGATGTGAATATAATCCCTACTAAATTAACAACATATAGATAATAATGTTTACGTTGTTGATTATTGCTAGTTCGACTAATCAATGAGGTTGGTTTTGTGTATAGATATAACCCTCAATACATTCCTTCTTAGTTTACCTATAGCTTTTGCGATTTTAGCTTCCAATTACATAAATAAAACCTCCATATTAATAACAAAAACATGCATCCTCAAGGAAATTAATTATAGTTGCCAACTTAGAAATGAAATCAAGAAAATGATTTTTTATTGCTTTATTTTTGAGAATTTCAAATAGGTGTGATGAATCATCTATCCCACTCTCTGTCACATCTCCTGTCCCATTGAATCTCATCACTACACGTTTTCTTATAAAAAGAAGAACGACTAAAATAACAAGGAAAATATACGGCCGAGATTCAATGGAACATGAAATATGACAGAGAGTGTGATAGATGATTTGAGACCGAATGAAATATACATAATTTGAGTTTCGTTTTAGTGAGGAGCGACACATGAACAAGGTGCTATGTTTAGCCATAAATTTCTTTCAACAAGTATTGACAATATTGTTTCTTTTTTGGGGGGTCACGATTTAACGGAATTAATGGACGGTGACGGATGGATTGTCTGTGAATTGGCACAAACAAATGAACAATAACGCCTGTTGCACTTTTTCGTAAAAAAGAGAACAAAAACTTCTACGGTCATTGTTCTATTGGTTCGTATTCATCACGCGCTGTGTTCGAGCGTTCCTCCGACACTCACCAAGAGCCGAAAGGATTTGTTGTAGCAACACCGTCATCGGCAATAAATCGACCCGCCTCACGCTCACTCACTTTCTCTCTCTAGTTAGCTCACTAGGGTCCCTTTCTTGCCGCTGGTCATTCTTTCTACATAGTGTCACTCCAAGACCCGTCCAACCAACCGTGCTCTCTCTCTCTCTTAAAAAATTCACCCTCCCCGAGATCTACTACTTTTTCTCTACCTCTCTAGATCCTCGCTCCCAACTTTCTCTCTCCACAAACTACTACTTGATCTCCACCGCATTTCATGGATCTACATTGCCGCCTCCGAACTCAGCTTCAGTAGCCCATTCGCCGTTTTTGGAGCTATACACGATAATGCAATCCCTATGTTTGAGCATATCAGTTGATGGAGGCTTTTGTCGTTGGCTTCACCAAAACCCTAGGCAGCTCCAGCCGGAGATTATCGAGCGCTTCAAGGTTTCATTATTCTGACAATGGTGTGTTTGAATTGGACTGTAGAGTGAGAAGATGCCAACTACATTGATGCTGCTGCTTCTTCTTCCTCTGTTCACTCTCGTTTCCTCTTCTAGTTCCGGTAATTTATTTATTATTTCTTATAAAAAATTATTTATGTAATTTGTCTATTTTTTATTTGTAGTCTTAGCTCTATTCTAGAAGGTGGAGCAATCAGTAAAGCAACAAATAAAATAAAATAAAAATTAATGATGAAGAAGCTGCTATTATTATTATTTATAATTATTATTATTATTAACGCATATATAGTAAACTAAAGTTCATTGAGTGGAAATAGTGGACGCGCTTTTGATTCGAATTTCAATCAGCCAGGTATGTGATGAAAATTGGGCTGTACTTTTTATTGTTGTGCTGACAAATGATCGGTAAGGGTCTGTTTGAGAGATTATATTTGCAGCATCCGAGGGAATAATTACATGTTGCTGCTGATATATTTGTGAAATTTGTGTGGCATGAAATAGATAAAAGTGGTTGAATTTGGAAGCAGGATTTTGTTATTTCTAGGGAGATATATTCTGTTGAAGATCTTGCCATCTAAACAATTTTTGTGGAGTCCCTTATCACTAAACAACTTTAACAAATCCCAACAAGACCCGGGGGGGGGGTGCTGGACTTTATTATTAACGGTCAAGAAAGAAAATAGAAAAATATTTTGTTATGTTCAGATGTGAAATATATGCTACAATTCCTCTAAGGAGAATGCAGATACATGTGTTTCTGCATCATATTTCATCAATGATTCGAATTGACATCATAATCTAAGTAGTCATAGAAAGCTGGGATTTTGTTATGCTGAAGAATATAATTATTTACCAACGGATCCCTTCAATTAGGTAGGTTTATGTTCCCCTTCAATTAGTTTTGAGCTCCTGCATTCATGAGAAAGCTAGTAAAAAAAATAAATCATCTCTAAGTGACTAAGTCGCCATCCATGTATCAGTGAGTTATTTTCGACGATCGACTGACGGCTGATTAAGCTACAAACTTAAACTGGCTAGCCTTTTAGATTAATGACTTATTTCAGCTTTAAGATCATCTGTAGTGTTATTAATGAAGCATATATATGGATAGAAAATATGGGTGAGATTGTGGCTGCAATTATACATAAAAATTTGAAAGTATAGGATAGAGGTTGGCAATGATATGGAAATTATACGCACACATATGCCATTTTATTAAGTAACTTGTTGATATATACATAAAAAGAAAGATTTTACCACTCCGCCTGAGAAGTTGAAGGAGGAGGAAGATCAAACTTGAGATCCATGCTCATATGTTGTTCTTGGCCGCTGCAACCTCTCAAGGATTCAAAATATTTTTTACTCCCAATTACAGGTTTTTTAACTATCGCCAATTGGGGTTTTGATGAATTCTTACAGACAAACAACTACCCCATTGTAGTATTTGCTATGAAGCTTCCATTTAACAATGGGAAATCATGTTTTTGACTTTCCCACATCCGCTTCATATCCATTGCATGTCCTTTGCGTATCCAAACGGAAAATTAAGTATTAATGTTCTGATATGGAGCGCATCTGAGTGAATCCAGAGGTATCCCAACCACATCGTGACTAAAATGTACTTGGTACTGTTACGGAACCCATGTTGGAGGAGTATCCATGCTTCGTAAAATAATTGCATAGATACAAATAGTTAACACATTTTTGAAGGGTGGTTTGAGCATCTATATTCTATAGTGTAAGCTGGTTATCACTCAACATATCTCTCTTTGAGCCACTTGACCTTTACTTCGTGGAATGAATCTGATGTCTTATTTCATTATACCTGCTTGTTTATTGACTTTAACACAATAGAAGTTCCATTCCAGGTATTCCGTTTCTGAATATCTATTTGTCTCCTTCGCTACTACCAAGCCAACCATTATTTTCAAGAAGTTTTCTAGGACAGGAGAAAGGTATGGCCCGTATACTTCATTTGAAAGATAGGAAAACTTTCCCTGCACTTTTTCCTCCTAAAGTTATTAAATCTATTTTCTTTCAATATATTATGGCGTTGTGTAAATGCCACAAATATAAAAAATATGTAACTCCATCCCTAAATGACTGTCCCTTTTTAGTTTCTTGCAAAAATCAAGGAGGTTGATTTTTAGGTCATTTTTCTACGACATATACATGAATCTCTATTGCGTCTACCTATAGAATTGCTAGTGCACTTGGGACATGATAGATAGCAAGGTGAGTTTAGTAACTTCATACTAAAAGGGACAATTAGATAGGAACACATTTTTTTCAAAAAAGGACACTCAGTTAGGGACAGAAGGAGTATATTATATTAAACACAAAATAAGTTTTAAAGAGCAAGATACGTTAACTACGTTCTTGAGTAACTATTTATGACACTGAACCTCGTACTTACTCATCCATGATTTAAGTTTATGTATGCTCAATCGTTAGTTGTTTTTGGATGGATTTGGCTCCAATGTGGCAGTAAGTTAACCTGTTTTCTGAAATCTTGTCTGTATGACCCAGCAGGTTGCAGTTTTTTTTTTGATTAATAGAAATATATATTATCCCAACGTCATTTGTATACTGGGAGTATACTCAGACAAAAGATTTACACAACAGAATTTTTTTCCATATCTCTACCAAAGGATCCCCTAACGTCGGGTTACACCTCCGTGCACCAAAAGCAACTGGTTACAAATTAAAACGCTAACTTGAAAAACCAGAATGCCATGACTCTAACACATGCTATCTAGATGATATCTATCGCCGAATAGTTACAAAGTATCTAAAGCACATGCATAGTTTATGAAATCATTGTTGGTTGAGGATCTCTTGTTATCTTCTAACAAGTACAAACTAATGCCTGTTCGTACTTAACATGGTACCTGTGTTTCCCCTGCAAGCGTATAGATGTATTCAATTCATCCTTACAGTTAAGATTTGTGACTGTAATACATGATGTTTCCCAAGCAATGATTGTTGGATTCGTCAAAATTATATCTACATAGATGCATAAAGATATCCATTGCTATCAGCCTATCCATCCATCCCTAACAGGTAACACTGATAAATTATTGCAGGTTTTTCTGTTTTATGAAAATTGTCAGTGCTCTGCATGGGAATACTACCAAAAAGAAAAGAAAGAAAATGAAGAAGTATTATTTATTGTACTTTTATTGCTTTAAAACTCATTTATAACTCGGGTACCTCTTCTGTCCACGATTCTGCAACGTCTAGCGCTTTATCACATATTTATGTTACTATCTCAAAGATGATTCAGTAATTTATTAGCTAAGTCATGTTGTTTCCTGCTCATTAGGGACTCAATTAGCCTTTTTCAATAATTAAACTGTAGGACTGATCAATATTAATGGATGACATAGTGGCTTCTGCTATTTCTGTTTGCAGTCAGGTTTATGTCAACTAGTGCGTTACCTTATACACGGCGGACTAAGCCTTTCTTGGAATCAACTGCACCTGCTCCTTCCCCAACTTCTCAAGGTACTTGTTTAATACATGAACTGTCCGAGTTGACTGATTTAGCATTTCATTCATTCGAAAACTCTTCTCTTTTAGGCCCTGTTGTCGGTCGTGCTGGTAGAAGCTTGCCACGACATCGCCACCATCGCCACCGGGTTAGAACTCCCGCGGTTTCGCCATCTCCGTCCACAACACCAGGTAGTATGTGTGTCAGTTTCAATATATTTTGATCACAACCTTCTCTTTATATTTTATCTTTCACTTTCTCGTTGATGATTTATCAGAATAAGAGTAGCCTAAAAGTGAAACGGACTTGGTGAAAAGTGAACTGGATTAAAGGACATTTTGATTGATCTATTGTGCCAAAACACCTCTGATTCACTTCTCCCTTTTCTTTTCATCCAAGAACGTAGACACCTATGTTCATTGTTGGCAATTTTTTTTCTTTTCTTTAGCTGGTAAGTATGGCTCCTTGGTATGGGGATTGGAACCAAAAAGCAAAAGGTCTTTTTCTTGAGGCCATTGCCATTGTTGGCAATCTTTTACCTGTCTCTCCCCCTCTCCCCCCAACCCCTTCCCCCCGCCTGCAGTGGGGTGGACATTGAAATAAGGGGAAATGACGTGGCTAGCATTGACTATTCATCTGGAGTAAGCTGCTGTTTTTTCACAATTTGTTAATTGCTTGGGGTTATATCAGTTAACTTGCACCTTAGGTTCTAAAATAGTTATTTATTGATAAATCCTAAAACTGAAGCCTCCTGATCCATACTCCTGACATCTCAAAACATTATGTTTTGTGACTGTTTTGTCTATATGCAAGTAGCAACCCTTTTTAGGGATCAAAACTTCAAGAGGAAGACACTATTCCTTTTCAGTTCACATAACCAAAATTTGTAATTACATGAATAAAAAGTCAGTATTTCTTTAATAAAGGTTTAGAGGGGCATTTCGCTTGTTTCTATGTGTATTTGTTATGAGATTTGAGTCCCCAGGGATAATGCCATGAGCTTCAATTCTAGGTTTAGAATTGGGATAATGCCAATCTTTCAGGACATTGTTATTGGTTGGCAAGCCTAGAACTAAATCCTTCAGCATATCTGTTATGTTAGATGATACTTATTAAATATTTGCTTTCAAGTATATCTTGATGAACTTGACGATGATTCAGCAGATAATTCGATTACAGAACTGATACCGGATGACCACAGAAACTGGGAGGATTTAAGTTATTGAGTGGTTGGATCTTAAGGGGCTAAAGGGGAATAAAAAGTATTGGGGATAAGATTATAAGGATTCGAGTTTTAACAAGGGATTGCATTTGCTGATTTTGGGGCTGAAAATGGAGCATTCAGGTCTGATCTGATCTGATTTGCATAACTAAAAGCGGAGTGGAAATATAGGAGGAGATTGGATAGAAACTTAGCATAAACTAGAAGCTTTACCTAGGCATCACGCCTAGGTTCCCAAAGTCACCACACCCATGGTTCTTTGAGCATCACACCCAAATGAAAGATGCATCGCACATCAAACTAATATGCTGAAACATTTTGTATTTTCTTCGATCTCCTAATCTGAACCAATTCAAGGTACAAATAGTACAATGCTTGGGGCCAAGATTAATTGGATCCAAAGATTAACCAACTTCAGCCAAAATTAGCACACACAGCACACAAAGCAGTCTACACAGCCTTCACAACAGCCCACATAGGCCACAAACTTTGACTCGAGAACAGAAAATCAGACCTGGCAGCCTATAATGTTAGTCCTAAGACAAATTACAGAACTGCCCTCAGTGAACAGACCTCAAATAACAATAATAAAAAATAGATTATTAAGGCAGGCATATCCAACATTTCCTGGGATTCCTCTAACTGCATATGAATATGGAATTGGATGAAGGGAATCTCCAAAATTTCCCAGAACAAAAGAACTTTTAAGCGAGTATTTGGTTTTAAAGATGTTTTCAGGCCTTAAATCAACGGTGTACTCAAGTGGATTGGAGAATAACATTGGTATATCAAGAAAGATGATGTAGACACTATGCGCTGGAATCAGTAAATTGAGTTCATAAATTTTTGAAAACTGGAATAGAGTGTGGTGGCACAAGGATATTTTTTTTGGGTGAATAAGATTACTTAAAGACAATTACAAGGAAAAATGCTTTTTATCTCTTCGGTAAATATGAATCAGACATAAAATTATTTGAATATTGTTGAGTGTCTTGAAAAAAGAGAAATAACATGTAAACGTCAATTTTTTCTCTAAAAATAATTCATTTATCTTTCCATTTATCCCATTTTCTATGGTAAAAGAAACTAGGAAAATTTGGATCTTTTTGTATTTTCCATTTGCTCCCCCTCAAGTATATTGGTTTAGTGCTTGTTTGGTGGAGCGTTTTGACAAAAACGCTGGTAAAAAATGCAGCGTTTTCTCTTTAAAAGTGTTTATTGCAGCGTTTTAAGACGCAGCGTTTTAAAAATGTGCAGCGTTTTAAAACACTCCAATTTGGAGCGTTTTAAAAATGTGTTGCGTTTACAACAATTTTGTTTATAAAAATAACGTTTTGAAATAGTTTTCCAAACATGTTTACAAGAAAAAAATTACGTTTTGAAAAAGCTGCGTTTTCAAAACGCTGCGTTTAGAAAAAGCTGCGTTTAGAAAAAACTGCGTTTTCAAAACGCTGCGTTTAGAAAAAACTGCGTTTTCAAAACGCTGCACCAAACAAGGCCTTAATTAGAGTGTTTAATTCTTTAGAGATCAGTTTTCCAAGCACTAATTTGTCATTCAGGTATTATTGTATACTTCATCCCGGATAAATGTTCGTAGTGGACAAAGCACAAAGATCAAGAAACGTTTAAATGATGGTTTGTAAAATGTGTTCCGACAATAATACCCATTACACTTTCTTTCTCTCTCTCTCTCTCATTAATTATGTTCCCATTACACTCTCTTTCTCTAATTAATTATTTGACTTCTCTAAGATGTGTAATGTTGATAGTATTAAATGAAGGGGCATATTGGAAAAAATGGTAAAAATTTTGTACACCAAAAGTCTTTAAGAACATTAGTTGGGACATCAAAAAATAGAAAGTAAGAACATTTATCAAGGCGGAGGGAGTATCATGTAGGAATGAGACCAAGGATTGTCCGAATGAATTTTAAGGTATCATTGCTTTTAAATTACTCATTCTAATTGGATGAATTACAAGCCAAGTAAGTGTGTTTTTTTTTGGATAAGTTAAGTGTATTTCATACGGGTGCGTTCCTACCTTGATGTGAGGTATCCGAGGGAAATAATCAAATAGAACTAGTTGATGGAGTACTAGTAATAGTTAGTTTTTATTGGGTCAAGAAGTGGATAGAGAGATGCTACTTTATACGTAGTCATGAAGCAGTAGCCGAATCTAGATCAGTGTTAAGTAACCAACTCTTCTGATTAGAGAGGTGCTCGACAATGTATATCAAGCTTAACACTCCATCTCACGTGTGACCTATCTACACGTGGAGAGATAAACAAACATGCCTCACCAAGGGGATCACAAAATAAATAGCGTGAGTACTACGGGTAACAAATGCAACCGGGATGAGTCGAAGTCAAGATGTTGCCAGAGCTCTTATACCTTGTTTCGTAACCAACTCATCTAAAAGCTGAATCGATCAGAGAGAGGCTCAACAATGTATATCAAGGTTACCAATTACAAATTGCTCATGTCGGAGCTTTGACTAACATAACCTAACATGGAATCTTCTCTCTTAGTTACCTTCACATTTCATTGTTCCTTTATTAGATGCTTGCTTACTGGCTTTAATTGTAAAATGTGACAGGTTGTGGTCAAACCTGTTTGGATCCACTCACTTCAGCTCCTGATGGTTCACCTTGTGGTTGTGTTTTTCCAATGAAAGTCAAACTTCTTTTAGATGTATCTCTTTATGCCATCTTTCCAGTAGTTAATGAGCTAGAGATTGAGGTAGCGGCAGGCACATATTTAAAACAAAGTCAAGTGATTATAATGGGTGCCAGTGCTGATATTCAAAATCAAGAAAGAACAGCAGTTGATATAAACTTGGTTCCGCTGGGAGAGAAGTTTGATAATACCACAGCTATGCTCACTTATGAGAGATTCTGGCAAAAGAAGCTGCCTCTGAATAAGACTCTTTTTGGTAATTATGAAGTGGTCTATATTACTTATCCAGGTACAGTCTCACCTCGTCCAACGTTCTTTGTCATGCCTTTTTGTAGGCATGCTGCTCCTGAGTGTGAACATATTGTATTTTCAGGGCTTCCTTCTTCACCACCACATGGGGGATATGTTGGTAGTGGTCCCGTCGGAAGCGCCGGAAGTCAGGAATTCCCTATCACTGCAGATTTTGTTGACAAAGGTCAGAAGATGAACCCTAAAACCATTTTGGTCATTACTTTGTCTGCAGTAGTACTCTTGGTGGTTTGCTGTGGGGCAGTTTCCATCCTCTTAAAATGCAGGAAGGTTGGGAGACCATCTAGTGCTGTTGGTCCTGTTTTTACACCATCAATTTATAAGAGATCTGGTGAGTTTGTGAAATATTATGTGTTCTTGACTTGTTAAAATATTATATGGAGATCTAGCATGCCAGCAATATTCTAGTTTGACTACCTGCTGGTATTGGAACTATGTATCTTTCAAATTTCTAATTAGCATGGACAAAACCAGATTCCTTGCACGCAAGTGCTAGTCCAATTTGTCTTTTACAAATAGTTCTGTTTAATTTATCCATGTGTTTCAAGCATTGTAAGTCTTAGCTCCTTTCAAGCGAAGTTGAGTTTTCATTTTTGTTTGCAGGAATTGGATCCATGTTATCGAGTAGCCCAGCAAGCTCCCCGTCAGTATCCCTCTTTTCTACCATGCCTACTTCTATTCTCTCTGTTAAGACATTTACACTGGCTGAGCTTGACAAGGCCACAGAGAAGTTTAGTTTGAGAAGGGTATTGGGTGAAGGAGGATTTGGGCGTGTGTATCACGGGATCATGGAAGATGGAGTTGAAGTCGCAGTGAAATTGCTTAACAGAGTTGATAACCAGAATGGGGATCGTGAATTTATTGCAGAAGTGGAGATGCTAAGCCGATTGCATCACCGTAACCTTGTGAAACTGATTGGTATATGCATTGAAGGACACACTCGCTGCTTGGTTTATGAGCTTGTTCCAAATGGCAGTGTTGAGTCCCATTTGCATGGTATGTTCATTTCCAGCAGGCTTCCTTTTCTTTCAATATTTTGATTTCCAACTTCTAAGATATTTTTGGGTTTAACATGTACCATGTATGCTGTTTTATCCTCCTAATTCTTTATTTTTACGAAAGAGAAACTAGGCTTGGTTTCTCCTCTGCATTCTCTCACTTCTTGGTGTTGCAGATGTAGACCAGACTAAGGGACCTCTTGATTGGGATGCAAGGTTGAAGATTGCTCTTGGTGCTGCAAGAGGATTGGCTTATCTTCATGAAGATTCAAACCCTCGTGTAATACACCGAGATTTTAAGGCCAGCAATGTTTTACTAGAAGATGACTACACCCCAAAGGTTTCAGATTTTGGGTTGGCAAGGGAAGCAACAGAAGGGAGTCGTCATATTTCTACTCGAGTCATGGGAACTTTTGGGTATGTACTCATACGCAATCAGTTGAATCAGCTTTTTAGAAGTCATTAGTTCTATGTTTACTTATGGGATCACTCTTGACACACACTTGCACATTCTCGTGGGTATATTCTTTTCTGAACTTGTGAATGCTAGAGAAACACTCAAATTGTCAAGAATTTCATGAACTATTTAGTGTTTTTGTCGTGGTAAAATATTACATGTTTATTGTGACGGCTCCAAAATGACGAAACGTTGATTCTGCCTGCTTATCCATCCCTACTTCCCCAAATTGTTTGGTCACATCATGTGCCCCGATTTCATTTTCAATCTCCTGAATCTTGTCTATATCTTGTATTAAACTGCTGTAAGTTATTGTTAGTATTATTATTAATATATCTTGTAATTTATTGTTTCAGTAGTGAACTCTTGTGAAGTTGTGATAATCAGTTTCTGACATTAACTTTGCTGTTGTTTTGCAGTTATGTTGCTCCTGAATACGCCATGACAGGGCATCTACTTGTCAAAAGTGATGTGTACAGTTACGGGGTTGTGCTGTTGGAGCTTCTATCCGGAAGAAAACCCGTGGACATGTCTCAACCTCCAGGTCAAGAGAATCTAGTGACTTGGGCGCGGCCCCTACTAACGAGTAGAGAAGGCTTGCAGCAATTAGTGGACTCTACCTTGGACGGGAGCTACAACTTTGATGACATGGCTAAGGTGGCTGCTATTGCTTCCATGTGCGTTCACCCAGAAGTGACCCAAAGGCCATTCATGGGTGAGGTTGTGCAGGCACTGAAGCTCATATACAAAGACACAGATGAGACTTGTGAGGATTGCATGAGCCAGAGAGAGTCTTCTGCCATAGAATCAGATTTTAAGGGTGATCTAGCCCCTTCAGATAGTAGTTGGTGGAATGTTGGTGGGGGAACTCCACGTTTGACTTACGGGCATGCTTCTTCTTTCATCACAATGGATTATAGTTCGGGTCCACTTGAAGAGATGGAAAACCGAGCGTTTTCTGCATCGAGTTTTGGTGGAGGAGGGTTTCTTTACCCATTAAGCATGGGAATCATTCTGGTCCTCTGCGTACAGTTCGGAGTAAGCCTGCATTATATAGATTGAAGGGGAGTATGAGTGAACATGGGGGACTCCTCTCAAAGCCTGCTTGGAGTGAAGCTTCTTTTTAGAGTGTTTTTTTGTAAATGTACAGTAACCAAAAGACCACAATGATTCCGAAAAGTGGTTTTTTGGTGTAGTTTAGGAGGTTTCAAGGTTGCTTGGGCATTCGTATATGGAGAGAAGAGAGGGAAAGAGTGAGGGGGTGGGGGACCATCACCATGGCGTTGTAGTTTTTGAGGATCTTGATTCGTTAGTCGTTACCATACAGAACGGGATGCTCCCTGTGTTTGTGTTGTGTTGTATATTGGTGGTCATTAATTTCTTGTGGTTCAGTGGATTGAACCAGACAAGACAGTTGTACTTTTGTTTCCATCTAATTTCACTGAAAGTAGTATTATTTCCAGTTGACCTTGGAAAGTTCTTTATTCCAACATGTCATATTAAAGTTTTTATTCCCCACATTGGCTTTCGTGCTCCGTTTATCTCCATATGCTACCATCTCATATAAATTGATAGCTTTCAACAAGACTCGATCGTGCATCATATTCAAGTATTATTATTTTGTTTAATATCACTAATATAACATTGACATGCCAATTTTGATAATGTAAAAAATTAATGCAAAGATCCGATTCACGCGTGTTGGTGGGTTGAATTATGAGAAAGTGTAGATTCGTCTTACGAATTAAGATCCATAAGACAGTCTCATAGGAAATTTACTCAAAACTCAAAAGTAAGGTTTGTGAACAAGTTGTGATAAGTGCACTTGGGCTAGCTAGGAAAGTCACATCAAAAGAGCATACTTTCGGTAATACATTGTTATCTAAAGTGACACATTTAAGAACAAAAGTAACACTTTTAAAGAAAAACATTAAAGATGCAAACTGGGTTGATCATTTTTTAAATCACATATATATGCAAAAGCATTGGAGTCCATTTTAGCTAATAGCAAGATCTCAAAGTTGAGTCGGCTATATATGCAAAAGTTAGTTATTCCTTTTTCCCTACTAGATAACATTGGCGTATCTGGTTCTCCACTTATGTATTCATGAGAGCTTTGTCCAGACGCTTAAGGGTACGAGCAAGACCATCCTAACCAGTCGACCAAGTTAGTAGAAGGCTCTGCGAGATCAATCAACGAAAAACGATTAAGATTATCAATAAATAGACAATGTCAATGGAAGTTTGTTGGGCTGATATATCTCTCCCACAACGTTTGGAGGAACCGCTACATCATTAAAGTACCTTACTAAAAGTCACAACATACTAAAATTGTCCGCTACAACACCCATGTTATTCCGTAAATCTTCTTTGAAGGCTAGACCAGGCTCGACATAGACTGTCGATAAAAGTCATTCCTCTGTATAACTTGAAAATTCTTTTCAAAAGGGGAACGTTGGGGTGAACACCAATTGGTTCATAAGGGCTGTTTGGAGGGGTCATTAAGGGGAGGTCAATAATAAATGAATGGGCTGTCCAAAAGACTTACAAGCAGGCAAAGAGGACACAAAGGAGATGCATCGTTTTTGGGCATGGTACAAGAAGGGCAACCAAGAGTGATAGTTCACATGGGGATGCTTGGGGAGTTCAAGGGACACGACTCGACAAAAAGGTCCAAGGCAGCCTAGGATAAACAAGGAAATACTACAAAGGAGGCACGGCATTTAGTAATAACCTTAAAGGGTTTGGTACGCATGGACTTATGGCATGAGAATGGTACATGAAATTTGCTTGGAGATCAAGGCACGACAAGGAAAGAGAATGGCAGCCACTTGGAAAACCAAAAGGGGCAGCAAAAGGAGTCCTCAAAGGTGGAGGATTCACTTTAGGGTTTTAGTTTAATTGCCACATTTTTTGTAATAAAGTCTCTTAAGGACTAGGATTTAATTAGTTAGTTTCATTATTTGATTGCAAATTAGAGTCCCTTAAGGCCTTAGGAAGTTTGTTTTACTTTCCGTATAGAATTAGAATTTATTGGTAAGTATAGATAGGTCTTTACTTCTTTGTTATTTTAGGTGTTGAATTTTGAGAAAAGGTAATAGAAAAAGAGCAAAGAAATTTGTTCGAACTGCCGTGTATTTCTTTCTTAGCGGCTAGAAAGCAAATTCACAAGGGATCTTTATGTTAGGTGAGTGAAGCCTGACCGGTGAACCCTCAATCTTTACCCATTTCGTGACTATCTTATTTTTATTGTTATTTTGATGCTTTGTTTCAATTGTTTTAGAGCTTATTTAAGCAAAATTCGGACAACCTGTTTTAATTCAAAGGAGGTTTCGGTCAGCTTGTTTAGTTGGTTGGGATTTCACGTATCACAAAGTATCCTAAAACCCCCTGCCCCTTCATCTAGGATCATTAATCACTAATCCCCCAAGCCCTAGGTTTGATAATTCATTTCCCATTTTATCAAACTTAAGTTTAATCTCTAGAAAAATAACCACATCTGGCTTGAAATCTAAAAAAAAATCGCCCTAAAGTTTTCATTACCAGCACCCAAAGCATCGTAAAAGTTGTACGATAGACGATCATCAGTTTAAGATTGATCACGCCACGAGAGGGGGTTGCCGAAAGTCTCATAGTCGTTACTGGTCAGTGATGTCATCGGGTGGATATCTGACTATTTAGTCTGCAAAGAGAGAGAGAGATAGCACCGTTAGGGAGTTGGGAGGTGATCCCAGCCAAAGCCCTCCGTTGTGAGAGTCAATAACAAGGATAATATATGCCAGAGCTCAAGCGTTCCCTCGAGCTACCGGTGAAATCAGTATTGAAAGTGTGCTTTTTGAAAGAGAGAGAGAGGTTGAGCCGTCCTCTATAATGAGGGAAGACCCCTCTATATATAGTACCTCATGGGACTTTACTTACTTTGGGCTTGTGCCTTTCCTTTGCTATGGACCTTTTGACAAGTACTTTGGGGGGTGTATTTTCGGTGCACATTAGTAGCCCCCTAATTGGTCCTCGCGTATCGAGGACCAATTATTATTTTCTTGAAGACCCTCGGTACGTGAGGACTAATTATTATTTTCTTGAAGACCCTCGGTACGCGAGGACCAATTATTATTTTCTTGAAGACCCTCGGTACACGAGGACCAATTATTATTTTCTTGAATACCCTCAGTACACGAGGACCAATTATTATTTCCTTGAAGATCCTCGGTACGCGAGGACCAATTATTATTTTCTTGAAGATCCTTGGTACGCGAGAACCAATTATTATTTTCTTGAAGACCCTCGGTATGCGAGGACCAATTATTATTTTCTTGAAGATCCTCGATACGCGATGACCAATTATTATTTGCTTAAAGATCCTCGGTACGCGAGGACCAATTATTATTTTCTTGAAGATACTCGATACGCGAGGACCAACTATTATTTTCTTGAAGATCTTCGGTACGCGAGGACTAACTATTATACTCTTTAAAGATCTTCACTTAACCGAAGACCAGTTACTCGAGGCCTTAGCACCAATTATCATACCTCGGTCAACTCGAGCACCTACGCAAAAAATCTCATGCCGTGTTCGAACGGTCAAGTTAAGAAGCCTTCTCCGGTCTCAAAAACAGAAATCGCTAACTCTGACAAGAAAGAATCACAAGTAAATAGTACTCCTTACCTTTGAGGTAAACCTCGAGGAATAAGGAGTAGGGGCTACTAATGTGCATCAAAAATATACCCCCCCAAAGTACTCGCTAAAAGGTCCATAGCAAAGGAAAGACCCAAGCCCAAAATAAGTAAAGGCCCATGAGGTACTATATATAGAGGGGTCTTCCCTCATTATAAAGGACAGCTCAACCTCTCTATCTTTCTTTCAAAAAGCACACTTTCAATACTGATTTCACCGGTAGCTCGAGGGAACGCCTGAGCTCCGACACATATTATCCTTGTTATTGACTCTCATACCGGAGGGCTTTAGCTGGGATCACCTCCCAGCTCCCTAACGGCGTTCTCTCTCTTTGCAGACTAAACAACCAGATATCCACCCGATGACATCACGAACCAGTCACGGACTACGAGACTTTCGGCAACCCCCTCTCGTGGCGTGATCAAAGATGATGTGATTGAAGTAAACCTATAGACAAAAGCAGAACCTCGGCCCACATACGTCAGTAAGAACCTATCAAGTGAAATGGCTTAAGCTATTGTTAATCTTTTGCAAGAATACAAAGACTGCTTTATTTGGGAGTATTTATAAATATTTGGAACCTATAAACAAGCATAAGAATATTTAGTCACGAAGAGAAGAACTGCTAGAAAGTAGAAAGACAAGAACTGGTTAAGATAGATAATAAAAGCTCGATTTCACGTAAGGAATTGTGCCGGCTCTAAGATGTTCACTATACGAAGCAAGATTCAAAGTAGAATCACTCTCCTCAATTTGATCTATTCTTTGCTACTAGTTGATTTGGATCCACTTATGGTTGTCGGGTTCCTTCTTCTTCTTCTGTCTATCTTTCTCTCTTCCTATGTTCTTGCTGGTGGAAGATGACTCTTTTTCCTCTTTCCCCTTCATGAGACCTACTTGCCGTCCACCCGGGATTCTCTAAAGACATTCCCATATAAGTTTTTGTCCCCGTCTCTGATCGATTCATTGACGAGTGGGTATAAGGCGGGAGTCTCATTAGTCGTTCCCTCTATTCCTATTCAATGGGAAAAATGCTATTCTTGATTTAGTGAACTTCTCTATTTCAGACAGACCTTTCACAGTAAAAAGAATTCTCACTTTCGAGATCGAATAGTAGCTACCGCAAATATTGGATACTGCTCGATCTAGTCTCATGCGGATCCTTGTTGAACCAATGCTTTGTCCTTACCATAATGCCATGTAAACAAGGGACCAACTCCACCATTGTAAGAGAACTCGCAGTCTTGTAAGCCACGTTGTATCGATTCACTCCTCCCCTGAGCATTTGCATAATCGTTGAAGTTTCCGATCATAAATAAGCCAAGGGCTACAAAACACCTTTTGGGCGGAAAGTGACACGTTTAAAACCAAAGATGACATATTTTGATGCAGCGGAAATAATCCAGGAATTCTTACCATGAGAAATTCCTTAACCAACCTATAATCCACTAGGAAGAGATAACTGAAATCCACCATATAAAAGAGAAAACTCTAATTTTATTAAAATATCAATTAATTTGGAATTACAATCAATCCAATCTTGTCCTACATCACATTAATTTTAATGGTAAACGTGACACAATCAAGACCAATAAATGACACATTTTCATATATATTAACTTACACATTGACTTACTAAGGGACTAAAAGTAACACATTTAATGGCAAACATGACACATTTAAGGGCAAAAGTAACATATTCAAGGCCAAAAAGTATTACACTTTCGTACATAATGAAGTACATATTGAGCGACTAAAAATGACATATTTAAATGCAAAAGTGATACATTTAAGGACATAAATCACATATTTATGCACATTTAAAGATAAAAATGACGCATTTTGAGGTATAAAAATGACACCTTTTTCTTTAAGTATTTCACTTTAAATACCAAAAATGACACTTCTAAAGGCAAAATTGACACTTTAAATGCCAAAAGTAACACTTTTAATGCTCAAAGTGATGTTTCCACTAATAAAATTAGATGGGTGGCACTGCAATTTTTAAATCTTGATACATTTAACATGGATAACTCCGTTTTACAAATTAAAATCCGTAAAGCCGTCTTACATGAGACATACTCTTTAAAAAATCTAATAATTAAGGAATATATAACTAGTAAGAGTTGGTCATAATTACAAAAAAGATTCAGGGCCGACCTAAACTTTTGGGAACCCATGACAAAAATAAAATAAAAGGCCCTATATATATATATATATATATATATATATATTACCACAAATAGAATTTATGCCTATAGTAACTTAGTAAGAATTGAACCTTTGATCTTTAACTCACTAGTAGATACATTAACCAAATTTTCAAGTACGCTCTCTACATTCTAAACGCTGACTTAAGTTCAAAGTCTCAAATTCCTTCAGGTCTTATGACAGATAACACATATTTTGCTTGCAACACTTCTTCTTACCAAACTGTTGTGCTACCTACAAAACTTCAAACCACTCAACCTTTTCCCCCTCTCTCTAATCCTACCTTTCATCCCATATACTCCCCTTACCAAAAGAATCATATTCTCATTCCTCCAAACTGAGTTTTTCCCATTAATCACCTACCCTTATTCATTTAGTCTCTTTTTTCCTTTCATGAAGAGAAAAAGGAGGAAAAACCTTTGATCATCCCTGATGAATACATTGATAAAGATCTCAAAAGAAAATTTCATACTCTTTATCCTCCTACTTTTATTCACTTATCTCGAGATGAACTTGCTGTCACTTATGGCAAGTACTTTGACCTTCTACCTCATTACTGGAATGCCTTCTACCTTTTTAATGACAGATTCGTTCAAGATGAACTTATCCTATCTGTCTGGAATATCTATAGAGTCGTCCATAACATTGATCCATTTTCTCCAAATGATCCTTATCTTCTAGGCAGACCAGCTACCCCAGCTGATTCATTGATCATCAAAAATCCACATCTACCTATCTTTACACCTTCCAAACTTGAATCTATTCAGTAGATGACTATGACATTCATAAATGACTGCATTATTGATGCCAATTATCACAATAGAACTTTTAAACTTCAGCAGTTATCTTAGTCAGGAGGAGTATCTACCTCTACTTATCCTCCTCAACTCTCTTTGGAAAATCCAACTGCTGTTGATACAAATCCTCCTACTCATGCACCTTTAACTTTGCCTATTCAACCAGCTGCCAATTCAGCTAAGTAAGTGTTGCAACCTTCCCCCTCTTGCAAACCTCCAAGGCCAGCCATCAAAAGGCAGAAAACCATTATAAGCCAACTTATCTCTCATCCATCGACTCATTATCCAATCTTTATTCATTAATCTTCAGAAGCTGATCCAAAACATGCTCATCCATCTACTGATATCCATGCAATACTTGAATACCACACTCTTGTATATTACATCATCTTCAAACACAACTGAACTGCATTGTTCCCAACATTAGAAGTATTATCTTTACTGAAGTTTAGACTGCCATAGCCACTGGTGCTCCTCGCGAAGCCTCCATGCATGACTGAAATTCAATTCAAGCTTTCCAACAAGTTTGGGCTACAAGGGCAGAGAAAGCAGAAACTGCAATTTTTAAAGCCTTTCAGGAGGAGAAGGTGCAAAGAGTTAAAGCTGACATTTATCAAGCACGAGCTGACACATATCTACGGAACTCAAAGGGCTAAGAAGACAAACAAAAATGAGAAAAACTGTTGATAAAGATTCATCAGCGTGAAACTAATTTGTTTTATTCTCTTTTGCTCCATACTACTTACTTATCATATTCTGCTTCTACTAACATCTTATGTATGATAAATAGCTTTACACTTACGTTATTTTACTTTCTACTTAAGATGCATGATTTTGAGTAAATAGGAGGAAATTGTAGAAACTCACATACCTTAGATTCATTTAAAACCATTAAGTTAAAACCTGCTAGTTTAAATACTTGTCCAAAATCCTTAAATCAGTTTTAAACTTAGACTTTGTAACAAGTCTAAATCTATCTACTGAAACATTCAACAGATAAGATATCCTCTGTTGTTTATACAACATATACCCTTTTGACTTTGCTTAGCAGCCTACATTCTAGTTTCATTCTTTCTATCTATCTAAAGCATAAGTTATCAGCAGCTGCTAGCTGCTGATACAAAAAGCTGTAATACAAAATGTCAGCACCTGCTTATACTTTAAATTTCTATATGCTGAAAACACTATAGTCATTTGAAAAAAGATCTGACCTTCACGTGTTTAGTATAAAATATTAAGTTGGTAAACTTTTTCAAACAAAAGACCTATTCACATGTCCTATCAATAAAAGACTTTCGTGCATATCATAAATATTCTTTGTATACTATACCTAGCTAACCACTCTTTTTAATATTTCATGCTAACAAATACTCTTTGTCTCTTACAGTTTCCAGAATTTTTGGGCATTCAATTGAACATCATTTCATCAAGAAATTCAAGATTCAACATTTCTCTCTCAAACGGTTACAATTCTGGATATCTCTATTAAGCGTTTGAAGTAAGGATTAAATAAGATACGTGCTCAATCTTTCAAAAATCAAAATTTCTCTACAGCACTCAAAAGAGACAAACATGTCGAAGCTCTCATTCAAACCAAACACTTCAATCTTTCCTTGTAGAGCTTCTTCTCCAAAACATTACTAGATAGTTTCTTTCATAGATATTATTTTCTAGTTTATGTTTTGAGCAATCACTGATTCTCTGTTCCTTTATTCTTTCAAATCCTGAAAGGATCACAAATTGTTGCACGAGTTTGATTCTTGCTAGATTAAACTTCTCAAACACTAGTTTTTGTTGTACAATGATCAGTTAGTGATCACTTAGCATATATATAATCCTAGTGCACTTCAAAATCCAAGTTTGACTAACTTGGTAGTGGACGTAACAATTTTAACACTGTGAACCACTCCAAATATTGTGTTGTGTCTACCTGCTGTTTTTACTGTTCACACACTTAAGCAGCTTCTATCAACTTAAATATTTAATAGTTACAGTCCTGAGTTCTTTACTTAGTTGATCTTATATATTGTTCTTCAAATTCAATCCTTGTAATTAAGTGACCAAAAGAAGACCAAACCAAACTATTTTTAGTTCAGCAGCTGCTACCTATTGATTTTCAAGCAGCTACTGAAAACTTATCTTTTCCACTGTATCTTTTGAAGGTTTTCAAAATAACCCTTAAAGTTTTTTAAAAGGCTATTCACCCCCGTCTAGTCTTATTTCATTGCCAACTGGACTTACACTTCCCCTCTCAATACTCTATTTATATAAAACCCTACTTAGGTTTTCTAAACCCTAACTGAAATCCTAAAGTTGACTATATCAAAATTAATTAAGCAAATAATAATAGGAAATTAGTATTAAAGTCTTAGTCAAAAGTGGACCTAGCCCAACCCAATTCAATTAGTTACTAAATAGAACAAATTACAAGCCGGTACATCTTTTAAAACATGTTTTAAATCAATCCAACCATTTTTTAGACATATCTTTTAGGTACAAATTTGGGGTGAAAGTACATCACTACCCCCTTTGTGTCGTACAAAGTCGTCCTCTCTCCTTCTATGTAATTACATATATTTTCATTTCTTTTTTTTCCAGATCTACCAAAGTGCGATGCTTGGAGACGGAAGCAACAGGCACGAGCGGGGTCGGAGACTAGGCTGGACTGGCCGGAGAAGATGAGGGATGGAAAGATGGATGACGGCCATAGGGGCTTTGATGGTTGAAGATCGTGGTTGGTCAAAGGCAGCGGGGGATGGAGATTGAGGGAACATACCCTACAAGAATGGTGGGTGACAAAGAGAGTGGAGATGGCGGGGTTAGTGACAGGGAAGGGAGGTAGCTGGACTGAGGATTTGGAGAAGAAAAGACGGCGGCTTTGCTCGCTGGGCCATAGAAGAGGATGACGATTGCTTGGTTGGGTCTATTCCCTGTCACGAACATGATGGCCGGCGATTTGAACGGGGAGGACGAAGATGGCGCTGGGGCTCCGATGAAGACAACCAGAACTGGGGTTTAACGGGAGCATGAAGATGGAGATATTTCTTACCTTGGTAGCTTTGCTGGAAATTTTGGTCGGAGGTGGAGCGACAGGACTGAGGATGAAGGCCGGATCTGTGGGTTGTTCTGAAGCCGGCAAGAGGGAAAGAAGACGGAGGCGGAGCTAGCACAAGGGCGGCCTGGGAGACAGAAGCAACAAGCACAAGGGGGGTCGGAGACTGGCTGGAGAAGATGAGGGAGGGAAAGATGGATGACGGCTATGAGGGCTTTGATGGTTGAAGATCGTGGTTGATCAAAGGCAGCGGGGGATGGAGATTGAGGGAATAGACCCGACAAGAATGGTGGGCGAGAGAGAGAGAGTGGAGATGGCGGGGTTGGTGACAAGGAAATGAGGTCCTGATGCCAAGCCTTGGCATCAACCTGATGCCTGAATTCAACATTTTTGAATTTTTTTGGTCTTCCTGATGCCAAGCCTTGACATCAACATTTTTGAATTTTTTTTGGTTGAATAAACTGTGAAAACAGTGTTGATGCCAAGCCTTGGCATCAGCATTTTTTGAAACATTTTTGAATTCCTGATGGCAAGCCTTGGCATCAGCATTTTTGAATTTTTTTTGGTTGAATAAACTGTGAAAACAGTGCTGATGTCAAGCCTTGACATCATCATTTTTTGAAACATTTTTGAATAAACAGTCCTGATGTCTGGTTTGTCAACCTGATGCCTGGATTGTCAACCTGATGCCTGAATTGTCAACCTGATGCCAAGCCTTGACATCAACATTTTTGAATTTTTTTTGGTTGAATAAACTATGAAAACAGTGCTGATGCCTTGGCATCAGCCATTTTTTGGTTTTTTTTTAGGCCGGATGAGATTTATCTTTATTAATGACATTTTTGTCATTTGGCACCCAATTTGTAGTTATATGAAATGTACAAAAAATTGATGGACCTAGATAAAAAGATATTTCTAAAATTATACCCACTTGAAATTTTCCATACTAAATAAGTCCAAAACCATTAAATTAACCCAAAACAATTATAATATTAATTTAATAGGTCCAAAATATTAATAATTTTAATTAACATGAATTTATATTTTTAATTAAAATTATCGTGATATTACAATTTATATCACTCACAGATTGTCGTTTACATAAACACCATCATTGTTCTGATTCTAGCCATACCATTGTTGTTATCACATTGGACTATTCTAAGACTATTGAAAATAAACACACAAGTCATCGATGAGTTATAAAGTAAACTCATTTTACTGCTACTCAAATCAGATTGTTATAACTACTACACATAAACACTTGACGAGTTGTTAAGTAAACTCGTTGATACTGTTAAGAATATTAATCTGAATAATTATTTAAAACCATTTTGTGAATATTCCTTTTAATATATTAGATTTCCTTGTAACCATTACTTAAGTTTTAGAAGATTGCCTATAAACTTATTTGTTAGTAAACTTCGTGCTATACACTAGATGACAACTTTATTAGGACTTTACAATAGCTTTGTTGGATGAATAATGTCAGCTGATGAATAGTGCCAGCTGATGAATATTGCCAACTGATGAATAGTGTCTGTCTGCTTTGGTCAGTCGGAAGAAGCTGCTGATGTTTGCTTTGGTAAAGTAAGCAAGATGAATAATGTCAAGGATACTTACTTTAATGAAAAGTAGAAAAAGTGACACAAGTCTTGAATTCAATATCAACTTTACACGTGTCATTTAAAGAGAGTTTTCTCTTTCCTTGTTTCTTTCTTTTATATTAAAGTAAAGTTACTTTTTCTCATGTTGTCTGACATTACCTTTTGTAGCCCATACTTTTATTGGTTGTATATGTTACTAAAAAACAAGCACATGGTTTTGGAGCTTTCTTCAAGACAATTCAAAATAAAAGTTCAAAACAACTCTATGCATTTAATGCATTGTTGTCTCCAGCTGTATCCACAACGACTAAATCTTTATTCAAGATCTCTATATATAGCATTGAACAAGGATTGAAGACAGTGGTTGAAGCTATCATTCATTACTCACACGATAATCTCTCTTTTATTTGCTTCAACCCATGATTGGACACTCAACATATTATTTCAAGCAATTCTTTCCTTGATGTGTTCCAGCCCTCAAACACTTACTAGATAATCTTTCATTTATTAATCTATTTCTAGTTCATGTCTAAACAATCGCTGTTTAGATTGTTTCTTTATTCTTTCAAATCATTAAGGAACCTTCGATTGTTGCACGAGTTTGATTATTTCTCAATCATACTCCTCAAATACTAGTTTTTGTTATACACAATTAGTGATCACTTAGAATTTCAATATATTTAGTGCACTTCAAAAATTCAAGTTTGACCAAGTTGGTGGTGGACGTAACAGTTTACACTGTGAACCACTCCTAAATACCTTGTCAATTATCTTTCAGTTGATAGAACTGTTTCTAACACTTAAGCAGCTTCCATCTACTTAAGTGTCAGTCAATTACATTCTTGAATAATTTACTTAATTATTTTATATATTATCTTTAAGTTAATTTCTTATATTAGCGATCAACTTAAAACCTTTACTACTTAAACTGTCTCAACAAACTGACATAGACTATTTTGTTCATCAGCTGATAGAACAATTTGTCTATCAGCTGATAACTTATTATTTATGTTACTAGTTTTGAAGGTTTTCAAAATAACCCTTAAAGTTTTTAAAAGGCTATTCACATCCCCTCTAACCTTATTTTGTTGCCAACTATACCACAATGTTCACAATTCCATAATCATGTTATTAACATATACATAAGATTCAAATAAGTTACATCTACACAACTTGTTTAACTTCACACATAGATTTCGCAACATAAGCTAATGTCTCATACTATTTAAAGTATTACTCCTTAGCAAGCTCAAGGTTACTCAAACATGTGGTTCAACTCATCCATAACTTCCACTAGTTAACAAGTTGACCAAAATACTTCCAACACTCGTAACACCATAAGACTACTTGTAAGATACACAAATAACAATTTCACAATTACTACTTATGTTCTTATCATACTACGTATTCCTCGGAATTACACTTATCAATCCACTGAAGTTAAAAAACCTAATCAACTCTCTGACTCACAAACTCACAACATTTTAACTTCTTATATCTTACTTAACAACATTTTATTATAGTTTAGTAGTTTAGGTATCAACTATCTCATTACAACTCCATATGATCTCAATTACACTTTTAGTCAACTTATGCGAGCTCATCTTGTAAAATTCACCAAACATTCACCATAACTCTAAACATTACCATTCTTGCATAATCTAAAACTAAACACTATGAAAACAATTTAACGCTTTGAATCACTCAATTAAGATCTAAATCATTAAGTTTTGATCACACCAACCTCATGTTAACTCCCAGATTTTATGCTAATAGTTTCACCAATGCAACGATGATGCATGATTCAGTTGAGGTTCCTTCAAACCTCGAAATTCTATGAAATTTTACAAAGGATTACTTAACGTACAAGAGTACAACATATCCAAAATTCAGCCGAAGCCCATGTGTACTCTACAGTACTTTCCTGAAATTACCCTAAAACATGGATTGTTCTTGGTTTAAATTTAAGTGTCCAACTTACGAATCTTAACCAATAACTCTCCACTCCTCAAACCAACTTATTACACGACAACATACATCCATAAGCTATTGAACCCAACTCTATAACCCTTTAGGAAACCAACTTCAGAGTACAATTTAACATCACAACATGGTTAAACTTGGTACAAGTCAAGAAACTCAACTTATTAATCTCATACGACAAAATTTTCAAGCATAAACTATGAACATACATAAGCCATATCCCCTTACCTGAATAGAGAGAGAGAGGGGAGAGAGAGAGAGAGAGAGTTCCTACCGGTTATTCTTCAATCTTTTAAGCTCCTCTTGTTCTTATTATCAAGCCCTACAACATTGATGACGACCACCAATGCAAATGGTGAAATTACAAGCTCCAAATCCTAGTTTTATTCTCTAAGAAACCCTCTGTTCTATCTCTTTTCTCCTATCACCACGATTGGAACTAAAATTGGAGTTGGAGACTCAGATCTCCTAAAAGTAGGAGGTGGCCAATTAATATCCCTCACTCAAATTGGTGTCTACTCCTCATCGATGGCTCTTAATCCAGGTTTAAAGCTAATTTAAACACTATTAATCCTTGACTTATCTAGTTCCAACATTAACCTAACTAATTTAAGACTAAACCTTATGAAAACACTTCATTAGACTAGGTTTAAACCAAGTAATCTAAGCTTAGGAATTCAAACAAAAATTGGTCAAAGATGGTGGCCGAGTGTGATTGGTTGTTCATTAATGATAAAATAAAACTAAATAATCTTGCTTAACACTAATTCATCATGATCAAGCCTTTGTAAAGCATGTTTAGGACCCACCATAATCTTAATTAAACTAATTAATCATACTTAAGTTTAATTAATCATTATTAGTCACACTAATCTTAATTCAATCGAAACTTAAAGAGTAATTTAGGAACTATATGGGCCTAAATGCAATTCCGTCAAACCAACAATAGAATACTAAAACATGAATTAAATTTCATGAAATACAAGGTTGATAACTAGATATACATTTGAAAATCTTTGATATATATTTGAAACCCTTGGGTGTTACATTAAACGTTTTTTTTTTTTAATATCAAAGATGCAAAGTGACACTTCTAAGGACTAAAAGTGACGCATTTAAAGGCAACAGCGACACACTTTCAAACGTAATGACTTACATATTGAGAAAATTAATGACATATTTAAAGGCCCAAGTGACAAAAGTGATACATTTTTATACATAATGATCTACACATTAAGAGACTAAAATTGACACAGTTAAAGACAAAATTGACACATTTAAAAGAAAAAAAGTGATACACTTCATACATAATAACGTACACATCGAAGGACTAAAAGTAACACAGTCAAATAAAAAAGTGATACACTTTCATACATAATGACTTACATATTAATGGACTAAAAGTGACACGTTTAAAAACAAACATGACTAATTTAAATGTAAATGTGACACATTTAAAGGTAAAATTGACACATTCAAGGTAAAAAATTTGATGATTTTTATTGATAAAATCTAAACAGTGGCACTGCAAAATTTGAATTTTTTGATCTATTTAATATGGATAGCTTTGTTTTACGGATTAAAATTTATAAAACTGTTTTACATGAGACTTACCCAATAATTTATGAGTGAGTCTATTAATAATAATTAATAAGTAGGTATCATGTAGGACGGTCTTAACGATTTTAATTTGTAAAACGGAGCCACACTCTCTTACAGTTTAACCCACCAACTGTACGGTGAGTTGGATAAAAAAGATCCGCCTTACAAAAAATATCCGTAAAATCGTCTTATCAATTTTTTTTAATAACAACCCAATATGCCCTATATATATAGAGGTGTTATAGCCTTCCCCAAAATTTAAAGAGTGACCTTAAACTTAACACTAAAATTTCTAAATGTAACACTATTTAATGCATAAAATGACTTAAATACCTCTTTTAATATTTAATATATATTCACTTTTGGTACACACTAGCGGATGTTTTATAAAACATCCGCTACGGAAAAAAGCGGATCTTTGACAAAATATCCACTAGTGTGTAGCGGATATTTTATAAAACATCCGCTAGTTTGTAGTGGTTATTTTGTTCGAAATCGAAAAAAAATGTAAATCAACGGTTTTTTGTTCGTAATTGAAAAGAAAAAATAAACCGAATCAAAATCAATCTAATTCACATTCGATATTATGCAAATTAATAATAGAAATCGGATCAACAATGATACGTAATCAAAATTAGGTGAAAGGTGAGGGAGGGAGGGGGTAATATAATTTAAATATGAAGATGAGTAGTGAAGTAATTTTACCTTTTAAATAATGTTACGTTTATGGATTTTAATGTTACGTTTGGTGTTCTGAAAAATGGTAAGAAAGTCAAGAGTTCCTCTTAACAAAACATAAGCAATTCAGTCACCGGTTATTGCCGGTGGTTCACCATTTCTTGTTTTAACCCAACCAACCTTAAATCTCCAACTATAGACGGACTGACTGCCACGCGCCACCGTAAGTGGGTAGACTAATGGTTACGATGTACTACGCTACTGCCACTAGTCCCGCGGCGCTTCTCAATCCGCCGGTGAACTTTCTCTATTCTCCTCCCTCGCGCTCCGCTCTCACTCTCCTTCCTTCTCAATCCGCCGCCACCACTAGGTTACCCCGCCAGTACTTGCTTGAATTATATATACGTATATGTGTGTGTAGTTATTTAATCTATTGGAGATGAATTAGGGCGAAAATGTCGTCTCCGTCGACTCAGGCTCCCATAGCGCTTCCAGCTGATCCTGAAAAGCCAATTGTGGTACGTCCCCCCCGCGCGCGCACGCACACACACATACACTCAATTATTGCATAGTTTTAGATTACACTTATAATACACCCTATAATCGCGAAATTAGATAATTTGAGCATAGAAAGAAGGCTCTTTACTTGGTGCAACAGCTCAATTCAACTCTGCCTTTGTCAGAATTACTCATTGTAAAACTTAATTAATGTTTGTACTAGACTACTAGTACATATTGTGTAAAATGTATTTACACCTGATAAGAGTGGAAGATTTGTATTTGCAGCTGGGGTTAGGCGGTATAGCGGTTGATTTCTTGGCAACAGTGAATGATTTTCCTAAACCTGACGACAAAATTCGAAGCACTAGCTTGAAGGTACTCTCTACTCACTATCCGAACAAGGAACTGTTGTTCTATTCTGCGGTTTAATGGTTATGGAAATTTCACTGCCTTCTATCTCAATTGATCATTCCATTCAGGATTTTAAATATTCCATCCTTTCGGTTATCTCTTAAATTAGCAGCTTTTATTAATCTTGGCCTCTAAGTTTTAATGCCCAGCATGTTTAAACCATCTACGCAAAGAACTATGAATTTAGTTGGCCCTGGTTTTATTGCTGAAAGCTTGAGACAATAGATTAAATAAGTGCCAACTCGTTAGTTCCACCCCCTGTTTAAGTTGGAGATGTTGACTTGGTGCCTTCTGGAACAAAGGAACTGCAAATGTTGCGGGGGAGTTAATCAGATGCTTCAACTGATCCTAATACTTTCCTCACTTGCCCAAAAAGAATAAAAAGAAAGGGGAGGCGTCAATGCTAGTGTTGTTGTTTGAGTTACTCTGCAATAATAAAAATATTAATGAGTGCTATGTGCCGAGTTGTTTTCTTTCCTTTCTATTGTTCTTTCTACTCCTTAATTTAATTCCTATAGTCGTCCATAGTCAAGTTTCATAAACAATTTTCAGTAATTTCTTAGAACTTTTGACTGAATGTTACCATTATGTGTAATGTGATCTTCAATCCTTTACTCACTCTCCCCCCTCTCTTGTGATTAGTGTGGGCTTCAATGTACTTAGCTTCTTTCACTATTAGCAATTCTACAAATTTTGATTTATGGAAGAATGTTTCTTCTTATACTCAACTCTGCCACTGTCTCAATTACCTGAGGGATGCTATTTTGATTCACGATCCATCTTTTCTTACTTTAATTGTTAGTAGTATTACAGGAGATGTGGTTGATGTTTTTTTTTGATAAGTAAGAGTATAATAATAAAAAGTGTTAAACCAGGTGACGCATCCTATCTATATGGGCAGTATAAAAAAGAAACCCGCTAACTAAAAGCAACCCTATTTCTACATAGGGATTGCCATCCTGAGTGTCGACCTCATTACACCAAAAATATAAAGTCAGGAGGAGCAGCCCTTTAAGGGCCTCTACACTCCTCTCAGCATTCTCAAACGCTCTGCCATTTCTTTCCCTCCATAGAATCCTACAAACAGCAAGTGAAGCCACTTCTTAAAAAGGATTCTTTTTTTTTTCCCGCTTATACAAAGACCAGCTTAAGAGCATCTCCTTAACTGACCTCGGCATGGCCCAGGAAACATATTGAACACAAAGTCCCATAAAGTCTTCGATACCGAGCAGTGAAGGAGGTGATTTACATTTTCCTCATCCCCCATGCACAAAAAACACCAATTAACGTAGATCTTGTTCCTGCACCGTGGATTCTCTCCTGTCAAAATAGCTTCATTGGCGGTTTCCCACATAAAAACACTTACCCTTGTTGGAGCCTTTGTTTTCCAAATGTTCTTCCATGGAAAGAGGCAATTGGTATGCACCAACATCCTATAAAAGGATTTAACTGTGAATCTAGAACCCTGTCTTTCCTGCCCACAGAACATTATCCTCCCCACAAGCCTTGACTTCCTGCTTATATAATATCTCAAAAAACTGACCGAGAATGTTGCGAATTCCTTCTGAATTCTGGGTTCAAAGTGACAGCTTCTCCAGCCATTTGAATCACTGAACTAACCATCTCTTCCTAGTTTGCTGCTATGTTATGTATCAATGAAAAAGCTCTTCGCGGCTCCGCCTCGCCGCACCACCGCACCATTTATCGCTCCAAAATTTGACCGTCTCTCCATTTCCTATCTCAAAAGAAATAAACTGCTTCAACATATCCCACTTGCTCCGAATTCCGTTCCACACATTGACCCCATATGAAGAATGAACCTCACTCGGAGCCCACAAATGATCTCCTTTCCCATACTTACCGACCACCACCCTCTTCCAAAGAGCTTCCTCCTCGCACAAATATCTCCATAGCCATTTCCCCATAAGAGCTGCATTGAAAATCTTCAGATTCTTCACCCTAGACCTCCGCTACTCATGCTGAAACATGCCACCTTCCACTTAATCAAATGGTATTTCCTCTCTTCCGATTGGCCTTCCCATAGAAAATCCCTTTCCAACTTTTCAAGCCTCGTAATCACGGATACCGGCATTTTGCAGATCTACATATGTAACGCCCCAAACTCGGGTCCGACCATTTGGACCCACAATTTGGCCACGTCACCAACAATCAATACTTAAAACCAAAATAAATCCCAACACTAATAATTAATCAACATTAATATCCCTCAATTGTAATTAAAATAAAACCACCAAATGTTTGAAACGAAATCCAATATAAAGCTAATTAAAATTAATAAAATTTTCAAAGTACGAATGAATTATAAATGTCTAAAACTTCTTTGACCATCTTCATTCATTTACTCAAAACAATTCATCTAGCCAAGCTAAATGTCACCTGGAAGAGAAAGAATAAGAAAGGGTGAGTGAACAATGCTCAGTAAGTTCATATACAACCCCTCCGGTTACTAAGGAGGAGTTGACCGAAATAAATCAAGGAATCAGAATCGAAAGTTCAAATATCTATAATGCGAAAGTCAAATAGTCAAATAGTCAAAGTTCAAATATTCAAATTTCAAATATATTTTCAGGATTCCAAGTGAAGGATAAAGATACAACAAACGACTCGAGTAATCCAATTGTCACCAACCGTTCCATACCAGCTGGCGACAACGGACGACTCACAGATAAATATTTAGGATTCCAAACGAAAGACAATAATGCAAAGGACGACTAGAGTTAGTCCAATTCTCACCAACCGTCCCATACTAGTTGGAGACAACGGACGACTCACAGATACCAAGATCACATAAGCGGTCAAAGACCTGTTTGAACGATATTCCGAAAAATTCTAAAGACCCATAAGGGTAAAAGTTTCTAAAGGGTATATCCGGATAACTAACCATATGTCTAGTGGTTAAAGGGTTTCGAAAGGTCACATTAACCCGTGACTAGGTAAATCGAATGGTCACATTAACCCGTGACTAGGTAAATCTAAAGGTCACATTAACCTGTGACTAGGTAAATCGAAAGGTCACATTAACCCGTGACTAGGTTGTTTGACTTAGTGATCAAGGTAGGAATTTTTAAAGAAAATAAATAATTTTCTCAAACCCAAACATAATCAATAATCAATTCATGTATCAAAAATGGTATCTCACATGGGACTTTAACAAGTAAGCGAGATATAACGAAGAAATATAATCATGAGTAAGAATGAACGAAATTCGACGGAGTTCAAAATCAATTATCGACAAGAAGTCGGTGCACGTTGTGAAAGACGGAAATATCAAGAAAGTAGCGGAAGCCTAACGATTTGGAACAAAAGAATTGAAAATACCTAAACGATGTATAATCCCTTACCTCGAAATGCGCAAAATAATTTCTGTCACGCCTACAATCGGCTCACGCTTGTTCGTCCGAAACTAACATTAACATAATGCATCGATCAATATAACTATACAATAATAATTTCTTTATTTTATTTTTCTCTTTCCTATCCCCGGTATCCATTTACTTACTGAATGATAATATGTTAAATATTAAGAATTTAACACATTCATATACTCCCTCCATAATCATTACTCCTAACCTATATATACCTATATAGAATAGTATAATATAAAAATATATTACTACACACACTAACTCACGCACAAACACACGCACACAACCTGCACACACACTAATACATATCATAAATATGACTATTTAATGTAATGATTACTCTTATATAATAATATTTATAATATAAATATATAACCCACAAAAATCTCTTATTCTCTTATCCCATCTTCCTCACCCAACCCTCTCATTCACTCTCAGACATGCCGATTTCAAATACACAAATCCTTTTTAACAAAAACAGTCTGCTATTCCCTCCTCCTAGCCGTAGCTTACAAATTCTGTCTCTCCCCCTTTTACTTTTGTGTTAACCACCACAACAAACAAAAGCGAAGATGAAGACTTACCTCCGTTTCTCCAAAAACGAACGCTGGTTTCGATCTTGTTTCTCTCTCGAGGTGTGGGTGGGAAGGCTGCCGTTTTCTCTTCTCTTGTTCCTCAATCTGTCGCCCTATTTATATAAAATCCTACTAGGTTTTTTTTTTTAACCCTAAACTGAATTCCTAAAGTTAACTGAACCAAAATTAATTATGTAATGTTAATTGGAAATTAGTATTACAGTCTTAGTCAAAGGTGGGTCTAGCCCAACCCAATTCAATTAATTACTATATAGGTCCAAAACAATCAGTTTAATCCAAAACAATTATAATTTTTATTAACACGAATTTATATTTTTAAATAAAATTATCGGGGTATTACAACATAAAATACGTGGGCAAGCTGGATAAAGCACTTTTGATCAATGTCAACCTGCCTCCTTTTGATAAATATTGTTTCTTCCACCCAGCTACTCTGTGTTGGAATCTTTCAATAACTGGGAATCAAATATCCTTACTATTTTAAGAAGCCCCAAGAGGAAGGCCAAGGTAGGACGTCAGCAGACTCACAACCTTACACCCAAAAAAGGCGGCCAAAGAGTGAATATTTCCGACACTGCCCACTGCAAAAATCTCACTCTTAAGAATATTAATCTTCAACCCTGAAGCTGCCTGGAAAAATAATAACACCGAACGAAGATAACCCAACTGCAACGACTCTGCCTCACAGAACACCGAAGTGTCATCTGCGAACAACAAATGGGAAATCATCACTACCGAGCCACTGCCCCTGCCCACATTGAACCCACGGATGAAGCCAGAAACAACTGAAATATCCATGATACTTTTTCCTGTAATAAGGCCATATTTGAATGTCAAGCATTTTAAAAATGTCCCTGTGTTTTAAATATGTACCTCCATTATCAATATTTTGTCATAGAACGGTTTTTCCTATGACTTTTAAGCATCCAGTATATTAAGGTTAAACTGAAAATCGTCACACTTCAATTTCTCGTTTGGAAGAGGGAATCGTTTTGGACTCCTTTATTGGATAGGGGATAACATGTAGCTTGAGGAGGTACCGTGATTTTCTATTCATGCATCTTTGTTCTGCAGGTTCAAGGAGGTGGTAATGCAGGGAATGCTTTAACATGTGCTGCTCGTTTGGGATTAAATGCAAGACTCATATCCAAGGTATATATTGTTGCCATCCAACGTGCTAATGCTTATACCTACTTTTCTATTAATATATTTTGGTCATTATGATGCCACCAAAATTTCAGTTATAAACATGTTTGAGCTTGAATACATTGCCGAAGGAGATGTAGTATATTGCAGTAATATCTGAGTCACTAGAAGCATGGATGCAAATATGAGAAGATATGATACTTCTAACAAGTATTGGATAAACATATGGCCATAATGTGAGACTAAAAGCTGTTTGATATTGAAGCATATGCAAGAAGAAAGTAACATGGATTCCTTGAAAATGTCACATGTAGACATAAGGGAAGACTCTTCTACTGAAAAAAAGTTTAAGCAAGATGATGCAACAAATATCAGCGAATTTCTCACTAATTTAGAATAGATGTCAAGAGAAAGGGGTTTATGACATACTCCATCGGTTGCAGACAAATAATCCACTATTCTACTTTGGGATAATTCACTTATAGACACCCTTTCAAAAATTATGCTTACAATTTCTATAACCTTTCGTCTTTACCCTCCACTAGAATTGTAAGCATTTTGGTTGCGCTTAAGTATATTTGTAAATATGACGAACTCCAATGACATTGATATATTCCTTAATTATTGGACTTTTCAAACATGGACTCTTTGGGTGGAACGGAGGGAGTACTTTACAAAATACTTAAGGAAGGAAAAGAAAAAAACAAGAAAAACAAGACGTGTTAGACATTAAGGGTAGTTTAGTAAATTAGGTAGTAGGGTATTTGTTATATATATATTGTTTATTGTTTAATAGAATTGTACGCGCATAGAGATTGTGATTGCGCAAAGGATTGCGATTCCCTGCCTGCTCCTCTTTTCTTCTCCTTCTTTATTTCTGATTACATGGTATCAGAGCGCAGTATAGATATTCCGAGACCAGGGGTTGACTCGGAATAATAGGGCGACCGTATCTGTGTAGGTGGTCAGCCGAAACTGTTGACTTTCTGATGTCACGCGCCAGTGAGTGGTGGCGCGTGAGATCAGAATTGGAACCCTAGCTTTAGGAATACCAGTGTGCAGGTGTCGGATTTGTGTGTCACTAGGTTTCAAAGTGTTTGTTGATGATTCTGGTGACTGATAGGTGTGATTCCGGCTATTACCTGAAGATTAGGCTTGAACCGCATCCGCCTCGTTGATTTTTTTTTTATTGTTGTTCGGACTTGCTTGATAGTTTGAATTCTCTTCGCTTTTTTCGATGGTTGACGACCTGTCTACAGGGTCTACGGGACCAATCATGACAATTGTTTCTAACCAAAATAGATTGATTGACATTATCTTGGAGGCCGATGGGTCTAATTTTGCGGAATGACGATATTTAGTTCAAGTGAACATGGGTGGTTTACGGAAAGAAGGACATCTTGTTGACGATTGTCCTACTGATGCAAAGGTGGCTAAGGTGTGGTTGGATGATGACAAGGTGTTGTTTCCGAAAATTGTGAATTGGATTAGTAGGAAAATTATACTGTCTATGCAACACTGCAAAACAGTTAAGGAACTGTGGACACTCTTGCATAAATGGTTCTCTGGAGCAAGTAACTTGAATAGGTTGTATAATCTGTCACAGGAAGTTCATCGTCCTAGCCAGAAAGGGCAGAGTCTTATGGATTATTATTATGACTTCATGCGTATGAGCGAGGATTTCACTGCCGCTATGCCTATTTCTAATGATGTTGAGGAGATGACAGCTCAACGTGAAAAGCTGTTGATGTTTAGGCCGCTATCGATCGGAGAAAGAGTATGATGTGGTTCGATCTCAGTTATTGTCAAATAAAGATTTGGGTACCTTGTCTGATGCCTTTGATGGGCTTTTGACTGCAACGAGGAATGGTGAGTCATCACATGTGGAGGTATCTGAAAAATCAGCATTAGTTTCACAAGGGAATGGCTATCGTGGAGGTAGATATGGAGGCCGTGGTGGTTTTCAAGGTGGAACTCGTGGTGGTAGAGGGTCCGGAGGTCGTGGAGGACCTAGAATGTGTTACAATTGTGGAGACCAAGGTCATTTCAAAAACCAGCGTCCTAAGCCTCTCACTCAGCAACAGATGGAGTATCAGCAAAAACAGCAGTTTAGATTCGCTCATACAGTTTCGCAGAAATCCGAGCAAATTTGTCAATCGGAGACCCATAATGTTGTTATGAATGACGAGGAGTTTGCCACGTTTTCACAGTATCAGATGTCTCAGCAGTCTCAGCAGCCTTCCTCCTTTTCCAAAGCAACTTTAGCCAAGTCAGGTAAACCCATAACATGTCTTTTGTCTTCTACCGGGCACCGGGTAATTGACTCGTGGGACCATACGACCGAGATTTGAGTATGCTATCTACTTATGAGTTGTTGAATAAGTTTACGACTGATACTCATGCCGATGGATCTTCTTCCAAAGTCTTGGGTAGTGGTAGCACTACTGTTGCTTCTTTATCATTGACATCTGTGTTATACTTGCCCAAGTTTCCTTATAATTTGATATCTGTTAGTAAACTCACAAAGTCCTTAAATTGTTGTGTTTCTTTCTTTCCTGGTTATTGTCTTTTTCAGGATCTGAGGACTTGGAAGATTATTGGTAAAGGAAGTGAAACTGATGGATTGTACCTGCTCGATGAAGTTGTTGCTGCTCACTCTTCTACTGTTGCATCGGTTGCGTGTTAAAGTACTTTGTCTCCTCTCCAGCTACACTGTCGTTATGGTCATCCGTCGTTGTCCTAAAAAATTATGCCACAAGTAGGGTCTATTTCTAGTTTACCTTGTGAGTCTTGTGAGTTTGATAAACACCATCGTGTGTCGTATCCTCCTGGAGTTAATAAACGGGCTGCGTCCCTATTTGAGTTAGTTCATACTGATGTTTGGGGTCCTTGTAATGTGCCTTCCAAATTAGGGTACCGATATTTTGTTACTTTTGTCGATGATTATTCCAGAAGTACTTGGCTTTATTTAATGAAATCTAGAGATGAGTTGTTTAAGTTATTTTGCTCCTTTTGTGCTGAGATTAAAACTCATTTCAATTGTTTGGTTCAAAATTTTCGTAGTGATAATGCTAAGGAATACTTTTCTGGTATTTTCTCTTCTTATATGTCTCAGAATGGAATCATTCATCAATCTTCATGTATTGTCACCCCACAACAGAATGGTGTTGCTGAACGCAAGAATCGCCATCTGTTGGAAGTTGCTAGGGCATTGATGTTTGAGATGAATGTTCCTAAGTCTTTTTGGGCTGATGTTGTTCACACTGCTGCCTTTCTTATTAATCGTCTTCCATCATCTGTTCTTAAAGGAGACATACCATATTCTGTTCTTCGTCCATCGCAGTTGTTGTTTCCAGTTTCTCCTAAAGTGTTTGGTTGCACTTGTTTTGTCCAAGATGTTCGGCCATAGGTTGGTAAGTTAGACCAAAGAGCTCTTAAGTGTGTCTTTCTTGGATACTCTAGAACTCAGAAAGGATATCGTTGTTATTCTCCGGATTTGGGTCGGTACTTAGTGTCTGCTGATGTCACTTTCTTTGAGTCTAGCCCGTATTTTGGTCGGTCATTTTCTTCTGCGTCTGAGTTTGTCTCTCCCAATGATTTTCTCACCTATACTTTGGTTCGTCCCCATAATCCTGAGGTTGGTGTTGGTGTTGAAGCTGGTTCTCGTCCTCCTATAATTCAAGTGTATACTCGGCGCACTCCTGTTTCAACCAAAGAACCACTCGTTGCAGATTCTCCAACAGATTCACTTCCGATACCGGTTCCCACGTCATCAGATCCGTCTCTTGATCTCCCTATAGCACTCCGCAAAGGTACACGTACTTGTGTTCATCCTATCACCTCTTGTGTCTCGTATGCTCACCTGTTAGATTCCTCTCGTTCATTTGTTGTTTCCCTTGATTCCGTTGTCACCCCTAAAAATGTGTCTGAAGCTTTATCTCATAGTGGTTGGAAGCCCGCTATAGAAGAGGAAATGCAGGCTCTTGAGGCTAATGAGACCTGGGACTTGGTAACACTTCCTGATGGTAAGCAGGCTATTGGATGTAAATGGGTGTACGTGGTTAAAATGAATCCTGATGGTAGTGTTGCTCGATTAAAAGCTCGATTGGTTGCAAAGGGGTATACGCAAGTGTATGGTGTTAACTATACTGATACTTTTTCTCCTGTTGCTAAGCTCACTTCTGTTCGTCTTCTGATATCGTTAGCTGCTTCCAATAACTGGGCCCTATATTAGTTGGATGTCAAGAATGCATTCCTTTATGGTGCTTTGCAGGAAGAGGTTTACATGGAGCAACCTCCGGGGTTTGTTGCTCAAGGGGAGTATGTGAATAAGGTATGTCGATTGCGAAAGTCATTATATGGGTTGAAACAGTCTCCGCGGGCTTGGTTTGGCAGATTCAGTGATGTTGTGTTAGAGTTTGGGTTACAGAGGAGTACGTGTGATAACACTGTGTTCTTTCGGCAGACTAGCAGTGGTTGTATTGTTTTGATTGTCTATGTAGATGATATTGTGATTACAGGTAGTGATACTCATGGCATTGAAGCACTCAAATCTTGTCTTTAAACAAAATTTCAAACAAAGGACTTGGGTACTCTAAAGTACTTTCTTGGAATTGAAGTGATACGGTCCAAGAAAGGAATCTTTTTGTGTCAAAGAAAATATGTCCTTAATTTACTTGAGGAGGTTGGAATGCTTGGAGTGAAACCGTGTGATACTCCAATGGATCCTAATGTAAACCTTGTAGCCGGAGAAGGGGAAATGCTCGAGGATCCAGGATGATGCAGGACATTGGTTGGCAAGTTGAATTATCTTGTAGTAATTCGTCCAGATATTGCTTTTCCGGTGAGTGTAGTGAGTCGGTTCATGGCAGCTCCTACTATTACACACTGGAATGCGTTGATCCGAATTGTGAAATATTTGAAAGGAGCACCAGGTAGAGGTATATTGTATGCGAATCATGGGCATATGCGGGTAGTGGCATTCTCTGATGCTGATTGGGCAGGATCACCGCGATGATAGTAAGTCAACTACCGGATATTGTGTGTTTGTGGGCGGAAATCTTGTATCATGGAAAAGTAAGAAACAAAGTGTGGTGGCGAGATCAAGTGCAGAGTCTGAGTATCGTGCTATGGCTCAGACAACCTGTGAACTTATGTGAATACAACAATTGATTGAAAAGATTGGGTTTAAGGTTCCTCTGCCTATGAGATTGTGGTGTGTAATCAGGCAGCTATGCATATTTCTACAAATCTAGTTTTTCACGAAAGGACTAAGCATATAGAGGTCGATTGTCATTTCATTCGAGAAAAGATCCAACCGAATCTTGTCTCCACCTCATACGTGTGTACGGGAGAACAACCGGCTGATATGCTGACTAAAGGCTTGACAAAGTTAAGGGTGGATTATATTTGTAACAAGCTGGGCATGATAAATATATATGCTCCAGCTTGAAGGGGAGTGTTAGACATTAAGGGTAGTTTAGTAAATTAGGTAGTAGGGTATTTGTTATATATATATCGTTTATTGTTTAATAGAATTGTACGCGCATAGAGATTGTGACTGCGCAAAGGATTGCGATTCCCTGCCTGCTCCTCTATTCTTCTCCTTCTTTATTTCTGATTACAAGACGCGAGAGAGAGAGAGAGAGAGAGTTACTTGACTTAAAGGAATAACGAGGAGTAAGTAGATAGGTAGTAGACTTGAGAGGAAAGCTTTGATCATGGACATTGCGCACACTTTATGTTTATGTTGATGTTGGTTCATTTCACACATATTTCAAGAAGTATTGCTAGAGGTGTCCCCATGATTGATCATTGCTTCAAAATAAGGTGCTCCATAGCTTCCCTCTTTTATAAGATCTAAATCTAAATTCTTATCAGTAGAGTAGTTGTAGAAAATGGCTACTCAACTATGAAAAAAAGCACCTCTTCCATGACAGCACTGCTACTAAGTAAAACAACCTATGCTGTTTGCCTGAATTCATTCCCCTCTGCACACTCTTCGTATTTATCAGCATTCATTGCTTTATTTTCAGGTATTTTAATTTTCAATTCTCAATGTTGTAAAGATAATACACGTGTAGTGGTTTGCCGTTATTATCTCATACTTAAGAGACCGACTATGTGCATTCATGCATGGCAATATTTTCCAATTTTTATAGCTTTGACTGGTCACCTTTTTCCTTCTCAATCCCTACTTTCTCTCCCATGTTTCTTCACTTTTCCTTATTTCTCTCCGAACCATTCTCTCCTGCATCATTTTTAAATTCTTTGCCACCTGTCAACCCTTTGGGAAAGGGGCGAGTATCAAAATTGCTGCGTCCAATTTTGGTTCCGCGCTTAATGGGTTAAATAGGTCGCCTAATTTTTATTGAACAAGAAACATGCTGCTGCTCAGACGATTAGAACAATCAGTTTGGCATTCTTCAGTAATCATTTCACATTTCAAGGGTAGCACAAGGTTTTTGTTCCGCTTATTGCTGTCTAAACAAACATATTTCCTTTTTGAAGGAAATTTAACATTATAAGTTGTGGTGTGGGGTTGATTTTTAATTTTTTTTTTTTTGCATAAACATAGATAGGGAAAAATTCTTTATCTTGTGGAAAAACCAGAAAAGTTATTTATCTATACTCAAACTTTGTCATGATAATTTTTCATTTTCTACATCGATGTGCTCATAATTACTTGTTATAGGTTGCCAATGACACTCAAGGTCGGGGGATAATGGAGGAACTGGAGGCTGATGGTGTGGATACCTCCTTTCTCGTGGTAAACAAAGCATACATATGCAGTCCATGATTAATGAAGAACATTTTTGGTATTGTTTTTTTGTAAGATTGGTATTGCTGAAACTATATTTATATTTATCATTCTCCATAAGAATCAAATAAATGATTTTATCGTTACTAATCAATCACTATATTGTCAAACCATGTAACTTTTTCCCATATATACTGTTTCGGATCCATTAGAAATGCTGGTACATTTCATGTGAAATTATGTCAAGAAGTCTTCGACTACATGCATATTAGAGAAGTCAGATGAACCTAGTAACGAATGCTCTTAAGTAGTCTTATACTTGTGGATCTATGTTTCTTTTACCTAAAAACTATCCTACAAAGCATTGCCCCTTTCTGCGATAGATGCAACTGATTGACTGAGCTATACACACGAGGTTGGTTATCGTACTATCAGGTGTGTTTCCCCAAACATCTAAAACACTTTATTTTGATTTTTTATTTTCAAAATACAAGAGGGCAACAAGAACTCACCCTAGAGTGAACTAATCTTTTTAGATTTTGCAACCTTCTATGTCCTATGGATTTTGCCTTCCCTACTTCAGTTATACCGCTTGAACATGTAAAGCGCTCACAGACACGCACAAATCATTTGGTTGTACAAGCTTCCTTACAGTGAATGTAATATGCTTTTTTACCAAGTAATCTCACACAAGCGTCTTGTTTAAAACAAATTTGACACAAAAGTTTACTTCTTACAGGTTTCTGAAGAGGGAAATTCTCCATTTACCTATGTCATTGTTGACAAACAAACGTGAGGATCTCTTCGTAAAAGTCCCCAATCCATTTATTCTCCATTCACAGTGATTGCAGCAGGCATCCTAAATCTAATTTACTATAGGCTTTTCTTCATTCATATTAACTCAATATATTACTATCATGATTATTACTTCTGAAGCTCTTAGATCTTTATTATTGAGTATTAGTTTTCTTCTATAGATGCATGTTACGGAAGCATCAATGCGAGGGCACATTCTGAGTTCTATGGTTTTCAGATGAAAATAATAATTTTTTTTGATAAGTTTGATGAAAATTAATATTCACTCCAAATATTAGTTACATAAGTTTATCTTAATTTGGGGTTACTTATCAAAAAAAATAATAAAAAAAAAGTTTATGTGAGAGGCAAGCAATCAGTTCTCAAAAATCAGATGAAAAACCATTGACTTTGCAAGAGTAAGGCACTTTAGAACTTATTCCTATTCTAACTTGTGGACATGATGAGAACAAGTGAGCAACACAAACAATTTGAGGTGGGATGCAGGGTTGGGGGAGGGGGGATTTGACAGAACAAAGGGAAGAAAGTTAAAGAGAAGCTATAAAACAGAAGAAAGATCATTCTCTCTCTTTCTATGTGAGTGTGTGTGAACGCACTCTTTTCTGCACATATTAGCATCTTGCCTTTCTACTCCTTGTTAGCTGCTTAGCATTGTATAAAACAGAAGAAAGAATTCTCTCTCTTTCGTGTTTGTGGGTTAAAGTGTGTGTGAACCTAACTCTTTTCTGCACATATTAGCATCTTGCCTTTCTGTTGGAATACTCCTTGTTAGCTGCTTATTCATGAGGATGTGAAGAGAGAAGTATAGAACAAACCGTGTTTGTGGGTTAAAGGAACAAGACAGAAGAAAGAACTTGTAGTATCTGTTGGAATATTGAGCCTATGAGGATATGAAGAGAGAAGTATAGAACAAACCTACAAGACAGAAGAAAGAACGTCTTTTCTCCCTTTGCATGTGCGTGTTTATCTACGGGCGCACATATTGGCATCTTCATCATACTCTCTGTTTACTATTTATTAGCCACTTATATGTATGTGTGTGTGTGTGTGTGTGGTCTTGTTATGAAACCCTCTTCCAGGGCAGCTTAACATGTAGCCGATTTTTCTTTGATAATCAAACACAGGGATTATTGGTAATTGCATTCCCCCCCCCTCTCTCTCATCTGTCTTCGCTGGCTCTCAACTTTGAGAATCAGATTCAGGGTTCATCCAATTCCCATTTAAGCCATTCGACCTGCAGTTCCTCCTAGCCCCAAGTATTCTATCAATTTATTGTTTTCTATTTCTTTTGATCCCCTCATAAACAAATTCAGGCTTCGCTAATGTTCAGTTGTAAAGATAATAAAGAAAAAGATCAGTATTCACGGTAAACATTGGACTGATGGCACAGAGAGGAATTTGAATTATCCAGGGTACTGTTACCCTTTAAATTAATTTATGAACTAACCCTCACAATTATCTTCTTCTTCAAAAACTTGGATCTATAGAAATTAGATTCCACCAAGGCTATAATGTCTTGAGTCGGCGGAAATTCTTTCGCATTTAGACTTTTCTTTTTGCATTTTTACAGTCTGAACTACTGGGGTTTTTCTTTGGGGTAGATGTTTTTCTAGTAAAGTAAGAAGAGACTCATCGTGAACTCGCCATTAGGCGGTGTCGCCATTCATGGTGGAGAGAGGATTTATTGCTTCTTGTCATCCAGATTTCTTAGGGAAGTTAGTTGACCGGAAATGGAGAGACTGAGGGAGGAGGGGGAAGCAATCACATGCAGGGCATTCCCAAATATGGAAATTATTGTGGAGTCCAATGTTATTTTTTGTCTCATAATAGAGAAGGGGTCATTTTGGTAAATAAAATTGGGCACATTGTTAGGTTAACCTTGAAGAGGGCATCCTAACACACACGCACATACAATCATCAGGTTCATAACATGATACCTCTCTGCAAACTTGGTTACTCTATTCTAGCTTAACACATTGAATTCTTGTATGCACGTAAGGTTTAGAATATTACTTGGTTTGCTGCAATTGATGTATCATTAATGGAAGCCAACGGATATAAACTATCTGAAAACGTCCAGGAAGTTTTGCATAATAAGGTGACCAGGTGCTGATTTTGGTTTGGTGTTTTCAGCAAAACTCGCACATGCATTCATACTCCTGGGTCTCCCCCAATGATTCCCGATGACCTTTCCAAATCCAGTTTGTTATCTGCATTAGATGGAGCAGGGCTTGTCTATTTTGATGTAAGATTGCATGAAACTGCTTTGGTTGTTGCGCACGAGGTAATAAGAGCACTACTTGATTTAAAATTTCTTTATATTTTCTATTTTATATATTTTGTGTTGACAATCTTCTTGAACTTGAATTATCATCTGATATTTAGGTGATGGGACAATCAATGAGTTCTAATCCGTCTACTACATTTTTCGCAACACATGTTATAGTCCAACACTAGCTGCACATGACAAAAATTGAATTTTTTTTCTTCATTTTTTTGATTTGTGGCTCTAGCTAGGGGTGCAACCCCATACTGCCCACTTTATTTACTTTATGCTTTTTCACTTACCAACTCATCTAAAAGCTTAATCTATTACATAGGGGTCTAACAATGTATATCAAGCTTAACGCTCCCTTTCACGTGTGACAGGTTCACACATCGAGAGACAAACAAAGACACCTCAACCGGGGCATCAAAAATCAAACATCAGGCCAAAATTATTAGGGGTAACAATTGCAAGAGGATGACTTGAACCAAAGATCTTGCCAAACAGAGTTGTGATACCAACTCATCTAAAAGCTTAAGAAATTAGATTGGGGCCCAACAATGTATACCAGGTGTACCATTACCTTCAGTTTGTTTGAATTTTGGTGATACTGGTCCTGCCATGCCAGTAAGTAATGCCCATATTATTCTAAAATTGTTAACCGGGACATAAAATCTCATTATTTTGACCACGTAATCCTAATCAGCTTCCTTGCTTACGCTCTTCACTACCTTAAAATTTGACTGGACATGTGTTTTACTAGGTTTGAAGAGTTAAATTGAGAAAATTGACTCAAAATGTTACTCTCCTAATGAATACTAAATTTTTGCTCAATATATGGAAAATCTTCAAAGCACCAGATCACTGAAACCAAACCTAAAAACTCCACACTCCAGACATAATAATCTTATGCATGTTACATTATTACTCAAAACATGAAATCTTCAAAAACATCGGACAAGATGTATATGAAGAAGCTACATTTATGTTTTGATTTTATTTGAAGTTCAATTTGTTATTCTCTTTGTTTTTTTCCCCTTTTAAATTTACAAACGTACGAGTGGCTCTAGAAAAGATATGAACTTGTTAAAATATGCTAATACTTCCATTTCTCACCCTTATTCCTTTGTAGAGTTTGTTAATAGTCTCTCCTTAGATTAGTTTACCAACTATATTCCTAGTGTACAAGGACACGTCACCTTCGCTGACGTTTCTAAAATAAAATAAGATAAAATAAAATAGGTTACTCAAATAATAACAATGTGCAATGTGTTACTTAAAAAATCCGTGAGATCATTTTGACATATACATTGGGTCAAAAGGGGAAAGTAGGGAGCCAAAGACAGGTGTTACTTACCAGATTTTGAGAATATGGGTCATATACCAAATGAGTCAACGGAAAAAATAAGGAAGTGACAAAAAGAAAGGAAAAAAAAAAGAAGTGGTGAAATTCTTGTAGATACATTCATGAGAGTTTTCATTGACTTAGAGAAGGCACATGATAAAACTACTAGGGCTTGTTTGTTAGTCGGACAACGATAAATAATATTTTTTTTTTGATAAGTACAACGATAAATAATATTATTAATCCCAGTACTATTAGTGTCCTCGCTATTAAGCCTGACTTGTATATCGGGGGTAGTTTTGGGATAAAAAATGTTAGTCCCAATTTTTTTTAGTGAATGGGCTAATAATACCACCCTCTCCATTGGTATTTATAGCGAGGGGATAATGATTTTATTTGGGTAACTCGTGCTATTAGTCCCGACCACCTATTGCGAACCAAACATCTGGCTTATAAATCCTATCTAGTCTTAATCATGGCTACCAAACGACACCCTAGAAAGTTAATTTGGTTGGTGTTAGAGAAGATAGTGATCAAAGTGAAATATTTTGATGTGATAAAAAAATATATGTATATTGGAGTTGCGACGTTAGTTAGAATTGGCAGGATAGACTTGTGAGTTCCCAATTACTATGGAATTACATCAAAGATCGGCCTTAATTCCTTATCTTTTTTGCATTAGCGATGGATGGATTAACTGAATGTTTACAAGATGATATACCATCGTGCATGTTGTATTTTGTTTGTCGAGGCATTATTCTGATTGATGAGACAAATAATGGGGTCAATGATAAGCTAGAAAAGTGGGAGAAACTTCATGTTAGAGGCTTTAAAATAAGTAACATTAAAATGGAATATATGGAATGCAACTTTAGCGGTTGAAGGAGAATGAATTAGTGGAGACAAAGTTAGGTGGTAGAGAAATACCACAAAGGAAACAGTTTGATATTTAGGATCAATCATTAATCGAGATGGGGAGGTAAGAGATGATACTTATTGGCTAAGTGGATAAATTCGTTGAATAAAATCAGGCCGGGTGATAGAGTAGTGCATCAAGAGTGTTATGTGATTGGTGTATACCAAATAAGTTGAAAGGAAAGCTTAATAGGATAGCGTTTTGACTTGCGCCTTTATGGAAACAAATGTTGGGAAGCTAAGAAAGAACATATTGAGTTGTCAAAATGGGTCTGATCCGTTGGGCCAACCCGCCCCATCACCTAAAAAATGTGGGTTGTGTTGAGAAAATATGAGCCTATTAGGAGGTGGGTCAAACGGGTTGTAAGTTGAGGCGGGGCGGGTTGGCCCACCAAGTTGAAAAATAACAAAAGATAACACAAGTTTGATAATTATGAGCTTAAACCCTCCCGCTCAAGGGTGAGATTATTTCTATAATATTAAACATAAGTAAATGATTATGAATTCGTTAAAAAATGCACTTTTTAGAATAAGATAGATTAGCAACAATATTAACGGAAAGATAAATTATAAGAAGGTACAAAAAGAATTATGATAAAATGATTTTTGATTTCCTTTTTTTACTCTTTTACACTATTAATAATAGAAAAAGTTGTCTAAAAATACTATTTAGAATATAATATTAGTTTTTTTTTTTAATGAATTGTGATTTTTTTGTGCAACAATTATTATTATTTTGGGATGAATTGTGGGGAAAAAATTGGTGGACTGGCTCACCTAACCCACAACCCATGATGGGTTGGGTAGGATTGGCAGTATTCAGGCCAAATGACGGGATTTAGTGGGCTGTGGGTTGACCCGCCCCGGCAACCCACCTTGACAGCTCTAATTATCAATATGGATTTAGTTGAAATACGAAATTGTGCTGTTAAGATGAACATGCAGTAAGAGTAGTAAAGTTAAAATTTGTAATGGACAAATTTGTGAGACAATAAAAGTCACCCAAATAACATATAAAATAGAGAAAATCACTTAAGATGGTTTGTAACATTAGTGCACCCGTTAGCAAGTGTGATAATATCAACCAGGCTAGAAATAGGGGAAGACCAAATATTGCGTGGAATAAAGAAAGATAAGAATGAATGTGGCTGTGTGATGACTTTGATTTGGACCGAGTTGAATGGCGGAAAATCATTCATGTAGCCGACCCCAAGTGATTGGCACTCAAGGAGAGTTGAGACATTAGTTGGAGTTTTCCTTTTTGCAAGATATCAAGGGGAACAATCTTTTGTGTGATTTTGATGTCACAACACAACTTTTCCATCAACTTTTGTGAATAAGAAAATGGTCAGAGTAAGAGTAAGATCTGATTGAGGTCCATTCATATTTTCCTTGCGGAATTTCCAAAATCAAATTTGTTTATACAATATTACAATATTTCTCTTTTTTGGGAGGTTTTTATTTTAAAGCCTTAAGGACTTTTAAGGAGAGTCAACCCAAGGAGAATTTTCCATCTTTAATTGTTGGTGACGTTTGAAAGTTACCTTAGAGTAAGGAGATTTAGAGCTTTAGTGAGCAAAAGATCTCTAGAGTTCCTACATGGGTCAGTACTTAAAAGTTTAATCTATAAAAGTTGTGAGACTTACCCAGTTTAATATATAAAAGTTGTGAGACTTTCCCAACATTCACTCCTATCAGGTAATTGGATTGATGGTTGGTCAGCTTTTGGCCACTTATTCCCATAATCTATTTTGAGATCAGGGAGGCAAAGAAGCCATATAATTACTAGATATTCTTTTGTAGAATTTGTCAATAGTCTTTTTTTTATTAGTGTGTATACTACTAGTGTACAAAGGATGCGTCACCTGCTTTGGTGTTTTGTGATATATACAATATTTACTTATTAAAAAAAGAAAACCATATAATTACGGTAGGTTGGGGGGGGGGTTAATCATGTAATATATCTAACTAATTAAACATTGCCACATTTTAGTCCTATTACATAATCAATAATTATGCTTACAATTTCCATAACCTTTCATCTTTACCCTCACTTGTGCTCTAAGCATATTAGCATATTGGTTCTGCTTAAGTATTTTTTGTAATTACGACCAACTCCAATGCCATTAATATATTCCATAATTATTAGACTCTTCAAATGTGGACTCGTTGGGTGGAACGAAGGGAGTCAAAGTTTAACTCTTTTCTTAGGAGAGTTATAACTGCCTTCGACTCCCTCCGTTCCAGGTGAAGAGTCCATCGTTCTATTTTGGGATGTTTCACTTTCAGAGTCCACTTTAAAAAATTATGAATACAATCTCCAAAATATTTCAACATCCCTCCACCTTTGATATTAATATATTAATTATGCTAAAGCATTTTTGTAATTATGACAAACTCTAATATTAGTTATATATCACTTAATAATTAGATTTTTCAAACATGGACACTTTGGATGGAACGGAGAGTATATGTTAATGTACTAAATGTGAAATTATACATCAAATCTGATTCAAATTTGGTGCACATAAGATGTGATTTTGTTGATAACAGTCTCAAAGTAAATCTTGGAAATCAGGGGCACCAAAAACTAGATAAATTGTAAATCTTCTATAAAAAGTCTACCCTTCTCTATTTCTTTTTGTATGCAACCAAATCTATAAAGTCAATACTTTGACATATTGACTTTATAGGAATACTCTTACCACATTACCAAATCTCCACACCATTTCCTATATATACACATATTACCATGTGAAGTGGCACAAGAGAGGAAACCAAAGAGAACCATAATTTAGTCTCCTTATCGGTCATTCTCATTACCATTCACAATGGTTAGATCGAAGGTTACTTACGAATTGGTGGCTGAGGCACGCACTCGGAAGCAAACATTTAGAAAAAGGAAAGCAGGTCTGTTCAAGAAGGCTAGTCAACTACAAACCCTTTGTGATACTGATGTATGTGCAATAATCTACAATGAAGAGAAGGCTGAACCAGATTATTGGCCCTCTTTACCTGAAACACATGCTGTGCTTGAGAGGTTCAATAGCTCAACCACTATGTTTTCAAGCAGAACCAAGTTGGATCAGGAAGGGCTTCTTGGGCACAGCATAGAGAAATTGAGGAAGGATGTCGAGAAAGAACAAAAGAAGAACAAACAGTGTGAGATCGAACTGCTCATGCTCAATTGTTTGTTTGATGGGGATGTTGACGATTTGGGGGATCCTAGAGATTTGTGTGTCGCCTTGGAGAAGGGGATTGCTCTGATCGACGAGAAGAATCAAACTGCGATGCAGACTAATTCTACGCTTGTTGTGCCAGAAGTGAAGACCAAGCATGGATCTGCCAAGGGCAAGGAGAAAATGCATGTTTAGAAATAACCCCCAATTAGTGTTATTGCAGTTGGTCATGATTTGCTAGTTTGCTATTAATGAATAAATGCTCCTTTCCTTTTCTTGTTTACCATAATAAGGGCTTTAAATGTTCCCTAATTAGCTTTCTTTGATCTGTTTGATCATATTCCTTGTGTTGAGCAATTTTGGATTTGTTCCCTTCCTTATCTCTGATCAATATTGCTTTAAATCGTATACAACTTTTCCTTTTTCATTCATGAATGATCCACATCAATCAACAATTTGGAAAAGATTAGTCCACCTTGATTCAGCGACTCCAACCTTGATTAAGTAGAAGGCTAGTTTTTGCCATTTCCAGATCTAGAAATCACAGAGATGTAGCTCTATGATCCTAGCCCATCCCGATCATGAGCACCATTAACAAGGTTTATCACCTTATATTAACTAACCTCTTTGTCTTTTGTCGAGGAAGCTCCTTTACAAAATGTAATTATATTCTAAGCTTGAGTGTGTAGTCTAACCTTGAATGGAGAATGAACTATGTTTCATTTGTCGTTGACAATAGTTACTAGAATGCTTTCATTCCATAAATTTACTGCCTATCAAGCAATAGAGATATTTGAGACTTGGTAAAAGCTATAACTAGTGTCTCTAAACCTGGGACTGGGAGGTTAGCTTTACCCAAGATAATGTAATAGTTTAACAAGAAATAGCTCAAATTGAGAAAAGAGGAAAAGTAAGATTAGGCCAAATTATGTTTGGAATTTCGATATAACAACACCCGGTCTGTTCCTTTAAAGACTACATGTCTGAAAGTCAAGCAAAAAGGTGCGAAGAAGGTATTTCAGCATTTTTATGTCAATAAGGGATTCGAGAAAAGCTTCAACGCTTCCTTCATTACCCTGATTTCGAAGAAAAAAGGTGCGACTGATCTGAGAGACTTCAGGCTAATCAGCTTAGTTGGTAGCATTTACTAACTGGCCAAAGTTCTTGCTCTCCGGTTGAGAAAGGTGATATTTTTTTGATAAAGGCAAAGTATATAAAAACAAGAGCGTCAAAATAGGTGACGCATCCTTTACATAGAAGAAAAAATACCCAAAATATACACACTAGCCGATATGAAAGATATTCACTACATCTGCACTAGTGTTATCACTATAATTCATAGTATGATCTGCCCCTATACTCCATTCAATCATGTTCGAGAGTAACAATTTCCTCACGGCTAACATAGAACTCTTTTCATTATCGAACGCCCTATGATTTCTTTCTTTCTAGATCGTCAAGCATACACTTAACGGGGAAACATTCCAAAGCCTATTCCTGCTCTTGCTTTTCCCAAAGTAAGACCAATTCCAGAAGAGGTCCTTGGTGGAGTTTGGAAGTACTCACGATATTTAAAAATATATCGGAGTCCCAACATGCTTTTATTGGAGGGAGACAGATTGTTGATGCTTCTTTCATTGCCAATGAAGCCCTTGATGCTAGGCCATCAAAAGTGGCTGCCCGGGGCTTTTGTGTAAGCTGGACATTGAGAAGGCTTACGATCACGTTAATTGAGATTTCCTTTTGTACTTGATGGGTAGAATGGGTTTTGGGGAGAAGTGGAGAAAATGGATCTATTTTTGTATGTCTACGGCTGGATTCTCAGTGTTGCTAAATGGAGAACCCGCTGGATTCTTTGCTAGTTAGAGGGGATTACGCCAAGGAGATCCTCTATCTCCATTCCTGTTCATTATCGTTATGGAGGCTTTGAGTAGACTTATGGATAAGACAATTTTAGGGGGTTACATTTGAGGGTTTGAGGTGGGGAGGAGCAGAGATGAGGTGGTCTCGGTATCTCATATCCTCTTTGTAGACGATACTTTGGTTTTATGTGATGCTAAGGCTACTCAGTTAGGATACCTTCGTCTCATATTGATGTTTCTCCAAATGGAGTCAGGTCTTTGGATTAATATAGCAAAGAATGAGATTATTCCGGTTGGGGCGGTGGAGAATGTAGAACTTTTAGCCTCATGTTTTTGGTGGAAGATTGCTCAGCTTCCTTCTTATTTGGGCTTGCCTCTTGCAGCTCCATTTAAGAAGTCCTGGAGAGATTTGAAAAACGTTTGGCTGGTTGGAAAAATAAGTTGTTATCGAAAGCGGGGCGGCTTACCCTTGTCAAAAATACTTTGTCTAGCCTCCCTACTTATTTCTTGTCTCTCTTAGTGATGCCTTCTTCGGTTTGTGACAGTCTAGAAAGGTTGGAATGGATCTTTTTGTGGGAAGGTTCGAGTGAGGTTCGAAAGTATCTTGTTAAATCGGACAAGGTTCGTGCTAATTGGAGAGGAGGTGGATTAGGGATCATGAATTTGAAAGTTTTCAATATTTCCTTGCTTGGCAAGTGGTTATGGAGGTAAATGATAGACGTGATGGGCTGTGGAGGAAAGTGGTAGGCTGTAAATATGGGGAAGGTGTTAATATATGGACTCCGAACAGTGTTTCAGCAGTTTCAGCACCATATGGGGTGGCGGTCTGGAAAGGGATTCGTAAAGGTTGGGAAGCTTTTGTGAGGCATACCTCTTTTGAAATAGGGAACGAGTCTTCTATCCGTTTTTGGAAAGATAGATGGTGTGGGGAGGTGGAGTTATGGAGACTGTTTCCCGATCTATTCAATTTAGCTTCCGATAAAGACTGTTTGGTAAGCTCGATTCTTCAAGTTCAGGGAATACTGTGGTCTGGAACCCTACGTTCCGTAGATGTTTACAAGAATGGGAAATGAACTCTTGTGTGGAATTTTTTGAAATGTTATATAAGCTTCAGGTGGGCAGAAATGGAGAGGACTCAGTTAGGTGGAAGGGAAACAGGGGGAGAATATTCTCCATTAATTCCTTCTATTCCCGTGTGCTGAATGTAAGAAATAGCAGTTTCCCTTGGAAGTTGTTGTGGAAGTCCAAAGCTCCCAGTCGTGTAAGTTTCTTTGCTTGGGAGGCTTGTCATGGAGTCATCTTAACTGGAGACAACTTGCGGGCTTGTCGCAAGGTCTACGTTAATTGGTGTTATATGTGCAAAAGGAGCGATGTAAGTGTGGACAATTTGCTTTGGAATTTCAACTATGAATGATGATATTTGTGTTATTAATATTATGTTGTTAACTTAGTTTCATCACTCATGGCATGTTTTATTGAGATTTGTTAAGTTATATATATATTTATTAATTTTTCCGTAATATTTGTTCCGTGAGCGCCTTTTTGCGCCTCGCCTCTCGCCTTTCGCTTTTTTCAACTATGGAATGAAGGGAGTATTAGATGGACCGAGGAAAGATGATTTTGTTTACATTTGATCTTTTACTTCAAATGAAGTAATGAGACCATTTCCCCACAAAATGGATACCCATGATCATTAGCGATTTCATAAATATACAGTGAAAGATAAGAAAAGAGAAGCAGTTGTGCTGTTGAAATCTATGTAGGTCTACAATGGAACTGATCATCAAGCTTAGCATTATTATTCATAGCATGTTATGTTGGTTTATGCCCTAGAGGCAAATCTATTTCTCCATGTATAATTATTTATTGAGGCATTTATTTATTATGTATTGTTTGTTTATTCATAGTAATGCATTATAAAGTTCTTAGAATAAATATGTTATTCTTAAATATCCCTGGTCGAGTATTATTATTAATAAGAGTAATAATAATGCACGGAGACTAGTATGTGTTGAGACTCATATAGTTGATATCAGTCTACACATAGGTGCGTGTTAGGTGTAATGACGTACTAGATTGACCCGCATGAGAATGTTACGTGGATCGTTACGTGAGTGTCATAGGCGATTCTCATAGTGACAAATGTGTTCGTTGTCCTTTGACTTAAAGTCGTTATATACTGTAGATGAGGAGTCGTATATTTTGATACCGATAAACGTCATTCTATAATAAGGTGATTATAAAGTCAGATGTTAGATATGTCACGAATTATACCGAGGGATACGAACGATGTAGATAGAATTTGTCCCTCCTTCATAACGGGAGTATAATATTTATGGGCCCCTTAATGAGTGAGACTTAAGTAAATGCATGGTCATGCTCAAATAAATCAATATGAGATATTGAGTTTATTTGTTTATTATATAAGTTTACTCGGAGATCAAGAAACCTAGATTAAACTATAACAAGGATGACACGTTCCATGCCTTGTGTTTAATCAAATATTTAGATAAATGGAAAATAACTATTTTGGTCACAATCAGTTATTATTTGTAATCACTGATAGTTCTTATTACTTTGGGTGACAATGATGTATTGCTAGATGCTGCTCATTGTTTATAATTAATTATATATTTGATATAGTAATTAATTATTGCCAACGTAATTTAGGAACCTATTGGGTTACACACTTAGAATGAATTGGATTGGAATTTATTTGGGTCATTAATTGGATTAGTGGGCTCAAATAAAATAATTAAAATAACAAGGTATAGTCCTAATTAGAATAGGACTATACATGGCCGGCTTTCACTCTCCTAATATATATATATATATATATATATATATATATATATATATATAGGAATTCTTTGGTCAATGGTTGACACGCTAAGATTTTAGGATTTGGTGAAAGCACTAAATTTGTAGAGAGAAATTTTAGGAATTAGTTCTTTGTTTGACAAAGGGTTTCTTACTTTGATTCAACAATTGCCTAGCACATAGTTGTTGAATTAATCTTGTCCAATCCATTTGTGTGGATACCATAAAGAAGCCGTGCAAATCGTTTATTGTGGTGATCGTGATTCCAACGCGATTCTATCGAAGATTGCTCGTTCCAATATTCGGGTAAGTATTCTAAATCTAATTTATATAATTCGCATGGATCTTGGTAGGGTTTTGAAATTAAAGTTTTTGTTATTCCGTCTTGTTAATTTCAATTAAAACCCAACATGTTAGTGTGTTACTGAAAATCGAAGCACTCCCTCTTAGTCTGGATTCTCCTGGCTTCCAAATTCGCTGCATAAATTTGATAGGATGTGTATGCAGTTTGTTTTGTTCTTGCTGTCTTGGCTATTTAATTCAATCCTAATTGAAATAGAAGTAAACCATCCTCTTTTTTATGCTATCAGTGCAGGCAACTCGCAAGAGTATACCTATTTTAATCGATGCAGAAAGGAAAAGAGAAGGGTTAGACGATCTTCTAAATTTGTCAGACTATGTAGTGTGCTCAGCAAAATTTCCTCAGGCAAGATGGCTCCTTTTTGCGAACCACGCTGATAGTCTACTTTCTATATATACTTGTAATTAAGCAACTCAAATCATTTCCTTGTTTCAATGTGCTTTGCAAGAATTAATTGCTAAATTTTTTCTGAGTTTTAATCAACCATAATTTTCTACTGGCGTAAGATGTATATATAACATTTGTACTAGAATCAACATGTCTTAGTAATGGTCTCAACAATTCTCCTCTTATAATGGCAAACCATAGTACAGTCTTGATATTGTTGGATATTTGAAGAAAATCAGAGAAATGGTCGAGACACATGGACTTACACCCATATACTGTAATCCTTGAATCTGTCTTATTCTACTACGTTGGTCATCGCTATTTTCCTCCTAGATATGTGCCTTTTTCCGTTAACTGGCTACTGTCCCATTAATGTCCTGGATAGGGTGACAAAGGTCTCTTTGGAAGTTCTGGAATCATAAAAAGGCCAGATTTTAAGCAAGCTTACTATACACGTCAGGTATTCTAAATTGTAGTTCATGGATAAGGACGTCACAGGATAGGATGTCTAACCATTTTGATTTTCTCCAAGTAATTCATCTCCATTGATATATTGTTGAAGACTTCATATATTATTCGTATTATACTCTCTCTAGTTTACTGAAACTACTTGTTGCTTATTATGAACTGTCTTGACTGAAAACTTTTGGTATCAAAATTTTCAGATTAGATTAAACATAGTTTATTTGATTGAAATATAAATGTATCTGGGGATTTTGTGTTTTATTTGACAAATAATTTGATCATTAGTTCTCTCTCCAATATTAAGAAGTTAATACCTACTCCATCCGTCGCATAATGAGTTTTCATTTCCCAAAAAGAAAGGTCCCAAAATGGCTGCCTTTTTCCTAATGAAGTTACTTATTTCTCATTTGCCAACTATCATGTTCTAATTTGAACTTGCAATTATAATATTACATAATATCAACACTTAGGGTATTTATGTATATGTGCTACTAAAAGTGACTACAAGGTCAACTTAGTTTTCTTGAAAAATTGAAAGTGGACACTCATTTTGGACAGAGGGGATAGAGTTATGGGGTCACATTGGTCCCTCTCATGTTTTGGGCTTGATTTACATATGGCTGCATTTTTGCTCGATTCTAGGTTTCGGATACTACATGAACTCACTTCTATGTACTTTATGTGATAGGCATGGACTGAGGCCTCGACTGTTCCAAGCGCCCTTGTTTCCATGCTTTTGAGGTTGCCAAATGTCAAATTTGTCATTGTCACTTTAGGCGAAGATGGATGCATAATGCTTGAGAGAAGTGTAGCTGGTGCGAATATGATTCTCATTCTCTTACTGTCGGCACTGAAAATCTGCAGACAGCCAGGCCTTCTTCTTTTTTTATTTATTTTTTATTTTTATTTTCTGGAGTCAAGTATTTGCAGCTTCTGATTGGAACATTTGCTCTAGTTGAGGGTATTCATTTGGAAGAAATGGACGTGGACAGTGTAGTAGAAGAATTGAAGGAGAAAATTGATAATAAAACATCTTACCCAACATGCATTTCATCGGTAATCCTCTATTTGCATGATTTACATATCCAGGATGATTTGAATGTAAGCTAAATATCTTTCAGTAGTGTAAGGTTGAGTTTACGTCACAGTTGATGGGAATCTGGTAAGTGTATTGTTGATGGATCCATATGCTTTCCCATGCATACTCGTGTTGGCAGTATATCTTGAAGGGAGACGCTCTCTTGCAACTTTCACAGCAATACTGCATAATCGTTTTTCAAATACAGATCTAATATGGTCTTATTGTTTCTCTAGATCTTTTGCACATTACAGTAATCCCATAATGGTATAGTGTATATACAATAGTTCCACATTAATGTTGATGTCTGGCCAAACTTTTGAAGCAGACAACCTTGGAAGGAATCCTCTTATTCATAGAATGCCATTTGACATTCCTATTTATATGCACAGGCAATCTTGCATAGGTGTACGACATTCCTCTCTTCTTCTGTTATATAAAATTCAGGGCAGTAAAAGTTTGCTAGGAAGCAGATAGGTACCCCACTAGAATAACCAACCTTGGAGACTGCTGACAGTGCTTAGCTGCTGTTTCCAACTTCCAAGCTTGGACCAGTCTATATGCTGAGACAATGTCTCGTTTAACTTCTGTTTAGCAACTTCTGTATAATACAAAATGTCATACATGCATAGACACAGAGAAAGAAGAGTTATGCTACTCACACATAATTGGTTTACGTAGTCTATATTGGCATATCTCCATGTCAGTAGGACTAACCAGATTTTAATAGGTACATGTAAACAACATGGCCAAGAAACTTGCTCTCATGTGCTACATAGAATGCTTGATTGTTGCCCCCACAACTTTCAATATGTGAGCTGCCCAACTTAAATTGAGTTTAGTGTTTTTGAGTATTATGATTTACTACATTATGTTCCACTTCTCAGAAGGTGATGAGCTTACAAGCCAAGGGGGTGGGCATGGTGAGTGGGAGGTTATTTGTGGGAACAGCTGAGAAGATACCATCCTCAGAACTTGTTGATACAACTGGTGCTGGAGATGCATTTATTGGGGCTGTTCTCTATGGTACGTAAAAGAACTAATCATAGCATATAGCTATGTTTTTGCCCGTCTTTGTTCTACATCTTTTGCATTTCTACCACATCTATTCTGGAATTATATTATAACAATGGTGTTGTTAACCTTATTTTCCCGTAAACTTTATAAATGTACTTGAGAATTGTTGACTCTACTCCTTTTTTTGTTGCTTATGTTATCTGCAGCTCTATGTACCAACAAGCCGCCAGAGAAGATGTTGCCATTTGCAGCCCAAGTGGTTAGTGTACTTGCTTGCACCTATTGAAGTGTTTAACTTGTATTTTTGTTTTTTTTTATTATCTGAAAATTTCACTCTTGAACCAAAAAAGTAATGTCTTGTGATTTGTTCTGTATGACTGAATGCAGGCAGCTACGTGCTGTCGAGCTCTGGGAGCTAGATCAGGTCTTCCGAATCTTTCAAACCCGCTACTGGCACCTTTTTTAGAGTAGAGGTCCCAAACGAGAACACTGGAGATGGTGCACAGAAGTGGTGTCGTCTTGGGACTTTCCTTGTGGTATTTGTGGTTTTCTTCTTTTGGACTGATATTATAATCCTCTTATTATGATAAAAAAAATTGTATGTGGGATAATTCATAATTATAACAGAATTTGGAATTTCACAAATTCTGAAGATGGTAATATACTAAATCAGTTGGATGATCAACTTTCAAAAACTGATTTGGACAAGGTTGGGTTGGTTCTCCAACCAGCATATCAACCCATAATCCTGTTTTCTAATCTTGTCAAATGATTCAATTGTGTCCGTCCACATACCTTTTTTTATTCTTGTTCAAGTATGAGTAATGCTAAAGTGACTCAACGAGTGCTTATATATCTGTCATTTTATTTTTATTTGGTCTTTCACGTCATTATTAAAGTAGAATGACAAATAACGGTAAAAAAAAAATTAAAAAGGTTTAAATACAAGATAATTTTTTAAAAGAAATCAAGACAAAAATTTAGGTTAGGGGGAGTATTACTTTTTTCCATCGTGATTCCTCGAGTGGGATCCACCGATGAGCTTTGAAATTTGCGGGTTCTTTTGTTAAACACTCCCTTCGTTCTTAAATTATAGTTTTTTTTTCTTTTTTCGTCCATCTTAAAATAATTGTTCAGTTTAAAACGTATCTTTTTAAAATATTATTTTTATCATTTTACTTTATTTTTTTACCTTATTTTAATTATAAATCACATACACATGAGTTTTAATGGAAATTATATATTAAACTAATATAAATAATCAAATCGATTGTTTTTTCTTAATCCGTGCGTTGGGTCAACTGGAACGATGATTTAGGGACGGAAGGAGTAATTAGCTAATACTCCCTCCAAAATATAAATTAAAGATGTCATAGAATAAAATAAAAAAGGATTAAATAATTATTTGGTCTCTTAACTATTTCAAAACTTTGCGTTTCGTTCTACTACTTTTTTAAATATGCTTTTGGTCCCTCAATTCAATTTTTTTGGTCAACTCCCCCTTCCTATCGTTACCGTTACTAAAAATTTAACATGGACTAACTTTTCAAAATATCCAAACTATAGGGAGTTAATGTGTCAATTGGAAAATGAGTCATCTTCAACATTGGAATTGAAATTCAAAAAATTAATGCTTTAGTTTGGGTTTTGAGTTACAATTCCAATTCCAAGACAAACATCTCTAATCTCTACGTAGTCATCGTATTTACCAAAGAAGCTACAAGGAATGCAAATCTGGATACAAATGGAATGGAACCCATCTCTCTACATATTTATTGCCATTTACCATTGTTGAAGAAACCATTATTGCTACACAAGGAATGTAGATTTGGATATAGACATGCCCATTCGGTTCCGGAATCGGCGGTTCTTAGAAGCAATTTTGGCGAACCGGATTCGAACCGTGAACCGTTTTCACGGTTCACGGTTCACCAAATTTAATTTTTTGAATTTTTTTTTATATTTTAAAAACTATGTTTAAATATTTTTTGAATTTTTAAAAGTGACAAAAAGTCATTATTTTAACTTTTTGTAAACATTTTATACTTTGTAAAATATCAACAATATTTTGTAAAAAATAAATAGGGACAATACCCTAATCAATTTTAGTAATATAATAAAAAATTACAATGAAGGGACAACCAATGAACTAAAGTCAAATGAGTCTTACCTCTAAATTACAATTTTTTTCAATAAATAAAAAAATCTAATCTAAGAATTATAACTTACAATCTATAATTTAAAAATTCTAATCTAAATATTACAATAAACTTACAGAAACGAGCGGCGTAACCAGCGTTGTTCAATCGCTCACGATCGGTGTATCCTCATCAAAACCCTCCTCTTCGGAAGTAACTACCTTGTCATATGTTCGAGTCGTTGCTTTAACCCAATTGCTCACCAAAAGTTGAAATTCTAAATTTCTTGGGCTTAATTGAAAATTCACTAAATGGATGTTTTTTAGGACTAAATGTCAAATCAAGTTCAAACCCTAAATTACGAGTAGGTAATAAAAATGTCATTATAAGGCATCCATTGCTTCTAAAAATATCGAAATCAAATATATTCGCCGCGCAATATCAATCAATACACGAAATAGTTGCACCCTTCAAGTAACACCTTGTCATCGAGAGTTCTTTAATAAATTAACCAAAAAGGAAATTCTAAATTTTCGGGCTTTAATTGTTCAATAGCAGTAACTAATATATTTTGAAATTCTAAATTTCTTGGCTTAATGTTCACACTAAATGGATGTTCAACGGCGACAGTTGAGGCATGAGCAGCTAGGACCTCCTTTGCAATTAATGATAAAGTTGGATAATTTTGGGCCATTTTTGCCCACCACTTAAAATATCAAAAAAAATTATAGGACCGAAATTAGTTGATAAATATAAATCAAGTTCTAATGTATTTCCATCGCCTCATGCTCGTTTTTGAGTTCTTGTATTAATAAAATTATCTGCAAAAAAAAAGGGTCATCACTAAGTTGACTACTACTACTAGTAGTACCTACATTTTTATTACTAATATTAGTACCATAAATTGCGTTATATTCTTTAAAAAGAGCATATAAAATATTTTTAACTTCATTCAAAATATTTGTTGGATTTGGAATAGGGTCAGTTAAAAATAAGTCAATGTCATCGTGAAATAAATTATCATAATAATATGTTAGCATTGCTTCTAAACCATCTTGTCATGTTCTAGGATCTAATATTTTAGCTACTAAAAATAATGGTGGAATGTTCAAAAAATATTTTAGCAATTTTATTCTTATATTAGCAATACATTCACCTAAAATTGGACAATCTTTAAAATGTTTGAATATATAATTAATTTTAGCACAATGTTCTAAAACTAATATAAAAATATGATAATAGAAACCAGATAATTGTTCGGTAGCGTCGTTAAAAACTTTTAAAATCATCTTTAAATTTCACAAACATCCCATTAATGAGGGAATATCGGAAGAGTGTAATCTATTGATTGAAAAAATGCACATAATTGTTCCCGATGTTGATAAGATTTATATTTTATATAACATTTTATTGGTGGAATTCCATCGGTTTGGAACATCTAAATGAAATGATTTAGGTTCCATATTTTGTTGTCTACAAAATTTAGACGATTTTTTTTTTCAATATTATGTTGTCTCATTAAAACTGATATTATGTTCCTAATTGGTTTAACTTCATCACGTAATGTCGTCAAACCATCTTGCACACACAAATTTAAAATATAACATATGCATCTAACATGAAATATTTTACCACCAATTGATGGTTGACAAAATAAAATGAGTTCGGGTAAAGTAGCATGTTGGATCTTAAACCAAGTCCAATACGATAAAAGATTTATTTATGTATTAGTTTTTAACCTAGCCCAAATCCGATTAGAGAAATGATTGATTTATGTATTATAAATATGTGTGTTATTGAGATTTTCTAATAAGAATGAGATATAATTTTCTGCCCTACAATAATAATGTGCTCAATCATCGTAATATTTTTTTTACATCTGGTATCAGAGTCAATGCTTGGTTCGAACTAGAAACAGTAAGCATTCGCCTTCTTATTAATTCCAATTGCCTTGGGCTTGAGAAAAAGCCATTAAATGTGAACTTTTTCAATTCCCTCTTCATTGATGTTGTGTTGATTAACGTGGCCTATTAATTCCCCCAACCATTATCTACTCAATTCCCTCTTCTTAACGAGAACGAGGGACGGTCTTGCGTTTTCCTTCTCCGGCGGACAAAGGCGAAAATAACAGGACGAGAGGGTTGTACAAATTGCCAACGGGAGTGACGATCAATTTTCGTGGTCAAGATGGTTTGTAGCAAGGTTTATATGGGTCTCAAGTTTGATGGAAAGATTAATTTTCCTGATTGGAGATGTCAGATGTACAATTTTTTGGTGGTCTGTGATTTAGAAAAAATACGTTGATGAGAAACTTGCGGAGAATGCAGGTAAAGGGAGAAAATCAAGTTTGCTGAAGCACTTGATTATATTTTTAATGCAGTTGAAGATGACGTTCGGAAGAAGATTATTGGTTTTAAATCAGCACATAAAGCGTTCGATGTTTTGACAAAGATGTACGGAGATGATGATAAAGTTAAGAGAAATTATTTATAAGTTTTGACGAAGAAATTTGAAAATATAATTATGGAGAAATCAGATAAAGTTTCGGATTATATCTCTCGTGTGAGTGATCTTGCTTCTGATATGAAGGCAAACGGAGATGATGTTTTAGATGAAAGAATTTGTTCGAAAATTCTTCGTTCAATGACGAAAGCTTTTCAAGGTGTTGCAGAAATTAATATGACGACTAAAGATTTGAAGACGTTGACGGTAGCAGAATTAGAATCCGCCCTTGTCAGTCATGAGTTACTATTTGGTGGAAGATCGGAGAAAACAGAAGAAGCTGCATTGCAAAGTCATGTGAATTTGAAAAACGTGAATGATGGATCAAAGGATAATAATGGATCAATTCAAGGAAACCAAAACCATGGTGGTAGAGGTCACGGGTACAACAATAGAGGTCGCGGTTACAACAATAGAGGTGGTCGCGGTAATAATAATGGAGGCAGTCGTGGCTACAACAACAGTGGTGGTCGTGGCTACAATAATGACGGTGGATGAAGTTACAACAATAATGATAATCGTGGTTACAACAATGGTGGTGGCCGTGGTTACAACAATCGAGACAGAGGTAATTACAATTTTGGTGGCGGATAAGGAGGAAATAATTATTGGCATGACAAATCAGATGGAGGTAATAATTACGGAGGTAACAATACTAATTGCTGTTATAACTGTGGAAAATCGGGTCATAAAATCGCTGAATGCAGATATAGAAGAGAAAATAATGGAAATTATCATGTCAATAATTATGCTGAAAATAATGTTGAAAATTCAAAAACTTTGCTGTTGGTTAGCAGTAATGAGAACTCAAGTGATAAAAATACATGGTATTTGGATTCGGGGTGTAGCAATCATATGTGTGGGAGCAAAGAATTATTTTTTGATTTGGATGAATCTGTTAGATCTGAAGTAAAATTTGGTAATAATGCGAAAGTGCTGGTGATGGGAAAAGAAAGGATCTCAATTTCATTGAAAGATGGTTCTAAAAATTTTATCTCTGATATTTACTATGTTCCAAGTCTTCAGAAAAATTTATTGAGTATGAGGCAACTTTCAAAAAGGGCTATGATATGAGAATTTTTAATGGAGTTTGTAGTATTGGTGATGGGCAGAGAGGACTAATAGCAAAGGTAAATATGTCTCCGAATCGCTTATTCTGTTTGACGTTAGATTGTGGAAATTTATCCGTCTTTAGTTATGTGATTCATGATGATAATTGGTTGTGACACATGCGGTTTGGGCACATTAATTTTAGAAGTCTTAATTATCTTGCTCGTAAACGAATGGTTAATGTATTGCCTGCGATTAATGTTCCTAATGGAGTTTGTGAAACATGTGTTTTGGGCAAGAAACATAGAGATGTTTTTCTACAGGAAAATCTTGGAGGGCAAAGAGAATGTTGGAGTTGATTCATTCAGATTTATGCTCGGTTGAAGTAGCTTCTAATGGAGGTTGCAGGTATTTTGTCACATTTGTTGATGATTTTAGTAGAAAAGGATTGGTGTATTTTTTGAAAGAAAAATCTGAGGCTTGTGATATGTTTAAGAAGTTTAAGTATTTTGTGGAGAAGCAAAGTGAGAATAAAATTAAAGCCTTGAGAACCGATAAGGGCACCGAGTATCTGGTTTGTGATGATTTTCTTGAGAAGCATAGTATTGAACATCAGTTGACTAGCTAGATTAACTCCGCAACAAAATGGTGTAGCAGAAAGAAAAAATAGAACAATTATGAATATGGTTAGGTGCATGTTGAGTTTCAAGAAATTGCCCAAGAGTTTTTGGATCGAAGCAGTTGCGTGTGCAATTTATGTTTTGAATAGGTGCTCAACAAGAAGTGTATGTGATAGAACTCCAGAAGAGGCTTGGAGTGGCCGAAGACCTTTTATTGGACATCTTAGGGTGTCTGGTTGTATTGCTTATTCTCATGTGCCTGATCATTTGAGAAAGAAACTTGATGACAAAAGTGAAAAGTGTATTTTCATTGGGTATAGTGATGTGTCAAAAGCTTATAAATTGTTCAACCCAGTAACAAATAAGGTAATTGTTAGTAGAGATATGACTTTCGATGAGGTTGCTGTTTGGGATTGGTCTTCTAAAGAGAAGGAAACTTCAAGTTTTGATCCTCCAAATGGTTTTGCTCAAGATGAAGATGTTAATGTTCAAGGTGATGTTCCTACTCCTACAGCTGCACAGGGAGAAAGTTCTGGGCGTCCGCAGAGACAACATAACTTACCAGCTAGGTTGCAAGATTATGTTGTGGGCAATGATAATGAGATATTCGATGAAGATATAGTGAACTTCGCTTTATTTGCAGATTGTGATCCAGTTAGTTTTGATGAGGCATCTTGTGAAGATAATTGGATTCAAGCAATGGATGATGAGATTCATGCGATTGAGAAGAATAACACATGGGAGCTTACTACATTGCCAACTAGTAAGAAGGCAATTGGTGTGAAGTGGGTTTACAAGACTAAGTACAAACCAAGTGGTGAAGTTGATCGTAGCAAAATCCAGGTATTGATTATTTTAAAGTATTTGCACCAGTTGCTAGACTTGATACTATCCGTATGATTATTTCTCTAGCTGCTCAAAATAGTTGGAAAATTTATCAAATGGATGCTAAATCGGCTTTCTTGAATGGCGTCCTTGAAGAAGAGGTATATGTTGAACAACCCGCAGGGTATGTTAAAAGAGGCAGTGAAGATAAAGTTTACAGGTTGAAAAGGGCATTGTATGGGTTGAAGCAAGCTCCTAGAGCTTGGTACACTCGCATCGATTCTTATTTTATGGAGAATGATTTTCAGAGATGTCCGTATGAACATACTTTATATGTCAAATCATTGTATGGTGATATTTTTATTGTTTGCTTGTACGTTGATGATTTGATTTTCACTGGCAATAATTCGAGATTGGTGGCACAATTTAGGGAGACTATGATAAATCAGTTTGAGATGACAGATTTGGGGCTTATGTCTTACTTTCTTGGAATTGAAGTTGCTCAAGTAGATGGTGGAATTTTTATTTCGCAGAAAAAGTATGCTAGTGATATTTTGAAGAAGTTTAAGATGGATAAGGCTAAACCAATTTTGACTCCACTAGAGGCGAAGTTGAAGTTAGTGAGTGATGATAATGGTGGTTTTGTTGATCCTATTTATTTTAGAAGATTGGTTGGGAGTTTGAGATATTTAACTTCAACAAGGTAAGATATTGTTTATGGTGTTGGATTGATTAGCAGGTTTATGGAGTCTCCACGTCAATCTCATTTGCAAGATGCAAAGTGAATTTTGCGTTATATCCGAGGTACGTGTAGTGATGACATTTTTTATTCGAGCTCTAGTGATGGGAAGCTAGTTGGTTATACATATAGCGATTGGGCTGGTGATACTGAGAATATGAAAAGTACTTCGGGTTATGCATTTTATCTTGGTTCGGGTGTGTTTTCGTGGTCTTTAATGAAATAACAAGTTGTCGCTCTCTCTACAGCTGAAGCAGAATACATGACAGCAACGGGTAGTGCTACTCAAGCAGTGTGGTTGCGTAGATTGCTCAATGTTCTACAATTTAAGCAAGATGGTCCAACGAAGATTTTATGTGATAACAAGTAGGTGATTGTATTATCGAAGAATCCAGTTTTTCATGGTCGAAACAAGCATATCAACATCAAGTTTCACTTCATTCGTGATTTGGTTCGAGATAAAGAGATCGTGGTTGAGTATTGTCCGACTGAAGATCAAGTTGCAAATATTTTTACGAAGCCATTGAAGACCGAGCTATTTTGGAAGTTGAAGACTATGTTGGGCATGATCAAGTTAGAAGACTTGGTTTAAGGGAGGCAATGTTGGATCATAAACCAAGTCCAATACGATAAATGATTTATTTATGTATTAGTTTTTAACCTAGCCCAAATCCGATTAGAGAAATGATTGATTTAAGTATTATAAATATGTGTGTTATTGAGATTTTCTAATAAGAGTGAGATATAATTTTCTGCCCTAAAATAATAGTGTGCTCCATCATCATAATATTTGTTCTACATAGCAGTATTATTTGAAATATTATCAAAACCTATTGAAAATATTAGCCTAAACCATATTCTTTTAAAACATTCATAATTTTTGCGAAAATATTATGAGCATTATGTACCGTATCAATGTTTTTAAATCAATTAATCGTTTTTGCATTGTTCATGAGTTATCAATCTAATGACATGTAAGTGCTATATAATCATGTCGTTGCCATTTATCACTCCAAATATCTACACATATTGAAACTTTTTGCAATAAATTTATAAACATATTAATTAATGTCTTTTTCCTTCTGGCAAACAATTTTTGTGTCACGAGTAACCATATTCCTATGAATTTCTTTAGCGGCATGATTTAATGACAATTGTGTAAAATTTGCCCATAAAACATTATTTGCAAAATTAAACTGTAGACCTTTAGTACAAATCAAATTTACTATTTGTTTTCTATACACACCTTCTATAAATTTAAATAGAGAAGACGTACCTTGTTGAGATGAACCCGCACCTCTCGTGATTTGTGTTTGACCTTCTTCCATTCTCATTTTGTCAGGATACTTGTTCCTTATATGCTTCTTATACGTACCGTATCTATTTCGAGTTTTGAAGCTAAATGAGGTGTTGCAATAGTTACATGTGACTAGGAAATTCTTACCTTCAAGATATGTTTTTGTATAATGCAACGTGAATATATCGGATTATCCCGTTGTTCGACCTCTTCTTGTTGTTACACCTTGAACTCGACCTCTTGTTGTTCCACCTTGGCCTTCGGTTTGGCCGTTTGAGTGATACTCTCTTGAATACGAGGATGAGTTTCGGAGGTGTGGGGATTAACCGGCTCATTACCCATTGAATTGTTAACATCATATTCGTCATCGCTAAAATCTAAACTAATTGGCATCTTTAAATTTCACCAAAAAGTATCTTTGGGACCTACTCTTCTCGGCTTGGGAATTTGGGGTACGTCCTTGGGAAGCTTTGTCTTTTCCCTTGTTCATGCCGGATCGAGAAAAAGACATTTTTTTTGTAATAAACTAATAAAATAATGTAATAAAATGTAGTTAAGAGTATAAAATAATAACTAATTTTAAAAGTAGTAATTAACAATAAGTCAATAACTAGTAAGTATAATATTTAAACAAAATTAAAGTGCTTTAATATTAAAGTTAATAAATAATAACAAAAATAATAGTACTAAATAATAATATATATAATTAAAAACATAATTAATATAATTTATAGTACTTAATAAATATTGGAGAGTAGTAAAAACGTAATTAATATAATTTACTAAATAAACAATAATTAATAAAAATTAATTAGTAAACTTACTAAATAATTGGAGAGTAATAACTTGATATTTGAAGACTTGGATAATTGAAAGATGAAGAGTTTTGACTTTTGAGAGAATTGGAGAGATTAGAAGTGAGAAAAAAATTGTATAGGAAGTGAGAGTATTTATAGGTTAGGAAAAAAGGAAAAAAATTACATAAAAATAACAAAAAACGGTAATAATACCGTTTAGCCCCCAGATTTGATCTGGGTCGTCCACTTCCGGTCGTCCAATTCAAAAAGTAGATGTTTTTTTTCAAAATTAGCCATTGGAACCTTGAACCACTGGTTCACGGTTCACGGTTCTGAACCGCCGGTTCATTAAAAAATCAAATACGCCAACCTTTAGTGAACCGGTGAACCTTCGTTTCCCGGTTCGGGGACGGTTTGGTTCACGGTTCGAACCGTGGACCGGATGTGCATGTTTATTTGGATACAGAAGAAATGAAACCAGATATGCAGTAGAACCATTGTCTCTCTCTTCCTCCGCCAGCGAACCCCACACCTCCAATCTCTCTCCTCCATCCCGACTCCTCCAATTCGATCTCCATCTCGTCATCTCCAGTCACCCATTTCAGATCCAACGATGTTCTCCTTTTCTCACGCTAAATTGCCGCCCCTGCTCATGCCGATTTCTTTTCTTGCCGCCGGAACTCCAGTTCAGATCTGCTGGTTCCTGCTTATTCTTCGACCGTCTCATGTTTCCCCAGCTCTCTCACCATCTCCATTTCCACAGATGTCGTCTCTTTCTCAATCGCGACTATTTACAAATCCGGTCAACCAAGCCATCTCACAGCATCCCCGACCCATTCAGCCGCAGCGAACACTAAACCCAATTTCATTTTCCCTGGCTGGTGACACGTTAGCCTTGCAGGCTCACAGCTCGCTCAACTCTCACAATTCATGAACCATGGACAATTTTTTTTCTCTCTCTATCTTTTCTTTAGTTTGTGACTTTGTGTCGAAGCATTTCTGAAAACATATCATCCGAAGTCCGAATGAAAGAGATGAGGGATCCCACTCTTTTGCAAAAGTTATTAAATAAAGACTTATTTACCTGAAAGAAGATATATTGGCCCAAGAACTTTCACCTCCATCTTCTATGCGTGACCCAAGAATCTCCACCGAGAGCAATCCTTTGAGAAAAGAGAAGTAAACTAATCTTTTTGAATTCCAATTCCAAGGTTAAAGATGACTCACTTTTCAATTGACACATTAACTCCCTATAATTTGAACATTTTAAAAAGTTAGCCAATGTTAATTTTTTAGTAACGGTAACGGTAGGAAGGGAGAATTGACCAAAAAAATCGAATTGAGGTTTGAGGGACCAAACGCATATAAAAAAAATAGCGAGATGAAACACATAGTTTTGGGATAGTTCAGGGACCAAATAATTATTTAATCCAATAAAAAATGATTTGATAAATTAAAACTTTCACATTTTCTTTAATTAGAATTCTGCATATATTATTATTATTCAGTTATCAAATAAAAAATAAGTTAAGTATTTATAAAAATGTATTTTTGTTACAGGCTTTTGCTAATAGTACTTGAATGATATATTTTTCAAATATTTACCCACTAGAATCCTAGTTTCATGAGAATGGGTAAGGACAAGGAGTAGTTTAACTCATCTTTAAAAAAAAATTTGGAATGCATTTTAATTAATAATGTAAAAGGATGAATTTGGCAAACCCGAGACTTTAGTAAGTTCACTTGATCAACCATACACACAATTACACAAAAAGACTAAGCAATATATACAATCACCGGAAGCTTAAGGGAACGCCTAGCTCAGGTAGAGAAGAACGAAGCCACCGAGCAGGACAGATACTTGGTAGACGCAAAGTTCTGGGAACGCCAGAAACTTTACCTCACAGGAATTCAAGAGGTTGAGCTCAAAATATTCACGCTTCAGAAAAAAGCAAGAGCCACGACCAATTCAATACCCTAGGAGGAGCCAGCTCAAATTCTTAAAAAAGCTACCTCTAAAGGCAAAGAAAAGGAGAAGACTGTACCTCGACCTAGTGTAAGATCACGGTTGGGGGATAGGATGAGCGAGCGGACACCCAAGCCCAGTATCCATAGCCGACTAACTTATCCAAGCGAACCCAATCGACCTCGCCAAACAAGAGAAATGAGCGAGGAGGGAGAGTCCAGGCCGAGGACCAAGGTGATGAATAATAAGACGTGCGTACACTGCACTCATTCCCAACAATCATGAGCAGGACACCCGAAAAGTGGTCGGAACGCGATCACCGAGGTGCAAAAATCGACTAATAGGCCATCCTCGACCGTCGAACAAGAGGTAAAATTTCTCCGTGGTAGGCTCTAGGCCATGAAAAAAGGAAAACCTATGTTGTTACCCCCAAAGAATGGCCCCTTCCAGGAGAGGACGAGGAAAGCCCCATTACCTGATAAAAAAATCCCCACTTTTGAAACGTATCAGGGCCTTACTAATGCAGTCGATCACATGGCCAGTTTTGAGGTCAAAATGAACGCGGTGGCCCTTGATGACGAAGATGCATGGGGAAAGATATTTGCGGGGACTCTTAAAGGGAAGGCACTAAAGTGGTACACAAGCCTCCCATTGGATTCAGTTGAAAGCTGGGATGAATTCAGACAGATGTTTGTCACCCAATTTTCTTCGGCCGGACTCCAGCCAAAGAAGCAGACTGACTTGTGCGGTATACAATAGAGAATCAACGAGTCGAACCAAACATACATAGACATATTTATGGCCATGGTCGACCAAATACCATACATCTCGGAGGAGTCGATCAAGATGTGCTTCATCTCTGGCCTACAGCAAGGACTGATGAGGCAAGAAATGATGCTATGGGACCAAACCTTAGTCGGTGATGGGAAGAAGGATAGAAAAAAGGAGCATGATGAAACGCATCGGGCTCAGGATAATTCAAACAAGGGAGGTCAAGGACCAGCCCACAAAGAGGAGGATAATCGAGGCAGGAATAGATGGGACGAAATTGAATGGACTCCGCTCATGACCACTCGCGAGCATATAATGAATGTCCTGCTCGACCAAGACAAGATAGACAGGCCATGGCCGTTAAAGGATTCTCGATATCCTCGCAACCCCAATAAACGGTACGCTTTTCACAAAGATGTCGGTCATACGACCGAGGAATGTATCAATCTGAAGAAAGCTATTCAGAATTTGATCGACTGGGGAGAGCTTAAGAGGTTCTAGCAGAAAAACAACAACCAGGGAGGAAGACAGAGAGAGCCGAAGAGAAACCAAAACCCCCAACCAAATAACGGGGGCCCCAGGAATGTGATCGACACCATTCGGGAAGCAACACCAAGTGGCACCCAACTGAAACACATGATCTATAATCTAAAACACGTGGTTAACATGATGCCACGATCCGATGAAGCAGGAGGAATTACCTTTTGTCCAAGTGAGATAGCTATCAGTGAAACCGCTCGTCAGCAGCCTTTAACTCTCCGAGTAAAGATACATGACAGCGAGGTAAAACGAGTACTAGTTGACACGGGGGTTGGAAAGGATATTTAATTTGTATTACTCACGTTTTAAGGGCATGTAGTTGGGGGACGCCCATCTAAGGCCGAGCAACATACAGTTGGAGGGATTTACTGGTCACAAGGTGGCAGTAAAAGGAACTATCATCCTCATGGTGACCTTGGGGGAAGAGAGCATGACTCCTCGAATGGAGGAGATTGAATTTTTGGTGCTTGATCTACCTTCTCCATACAACGCCACACTGGGATCCCCTTCTCAAACAAAATTCCAGATGGTTACATCAAGGGCCCATCAAAGAATAAAATTCCCTACTGAAAAGGGGACATGAATGGTCTTGAACGACCCAGCAAGTAGGGGTGGCAAAAATTTATCCAATCCATTGGGTTATCTACTATATCCATTATAAAAGACTTATTGGTTATTATCCATTAACACCCAATTAAGTTAATGGGTGTTAATGGATATTATCCATTAACACCCATTAACAAAATGGATAATAATGGATATTAACCGGTTATCCATTGGGTTTATCCACTAATGTCACCACCGTCAACCGCCTCCACCCACCGCCGTCATTTCCCACCTCCGGCAACCACGACCGCCCGCCGCTGCCCACTATCGCCACCCACCACCGGCCATCGCCTCCAACCGCCACCGCTCACCATCACCACCATTTTCCACCTCCCTTCGGCAACCACGTCCCACCGCCGACAACCACCACCTCCCGCCGCTACCCACCATCGCCACCCACCACCAGCCACCGCCTCCAACCGCCACTGCTCACCATCACCACCCACCGCCATTTCCCACCTCCGGAAACCGCCTCCCACCATCGGCTCTTTACTTAAAAATAATAATAATTAAATACATAACTTACCATTAGCGAGATTCAAACCTGAACCAAATTGTCTTACATTAAAGCTTGTTACCACTAGGCTACACCACTTTTTGGTATATATTTGAAAGTTAATATAAATATAAACAAGTAATCATAAAAATTATTGATTATTATGAACGTATTTGTTATTTGTTTTGGATTAAGAATATTTGTTTGTTATTTATAATTTATAATTTATAATTATAATGAATATAAATTTTTAATTTTTTAATAAGGTATTTGATTTTTTTATTTTTTATTACTTTTACATAATCATTTATTAATGTCAAATCAATAAACACGTATATTTTCTATCTCACAACTATGAAGACTATTATAAAATTTTGACAACTTTATATATATTAGGTGATAAAAATAGTGTCGCATTGCAAATATCACTTTTTATTTGAGGTGTAAAAAAAATGAAAGAAAAGATAAATATCAAAATTAAGAAAATATCTTGGTCGTTGTTGAACGTAGGGCTCATTAATTTTTTTATTAAATGTGAAAAGTTTGTGAAAATATTATGATTTATGAATATTAAGTTATTAACTTATCATTGTGTGTATCTGTGTGCATGTGTGTGTTTTTGCCATGTGTGTGTGTGTTTGAGTGGGTTTGTGTGTGTATGTTATGCTTAGTAAATCATAATATAAGTAGACAAGTAATACTCAAAACAATAAATGATATTTCTTATTGGATATTATCCGGATAATACCCATTTATTAATGGATAATATCGGATATTATCCAATAACACCCATTAAGGTTAATGGGTGTTATTGGATAATATCAAAAACTACCAATTAACTATATTGGATAGATAATGGTTTTATCCAAATTAACCGGTAACACCCAATTGCCACCCCTACCAGCAAGCACCCTAGAGTACATTTATAGGGAAAAGCCGCGTAAACAGAAAATGACGATCACCCTGCCCTAAGGAAAAATGGTCAAAATAAGTAGATCGACCAAAAGGCTCCGAGAAACGGGAGAAGTTATTTCATCGCGCCCCGAGCCGGCACAAGCATAGCAATTAAGGCGAGTTGGGAACGCCAGCTCGCCCGAAACAGAAAGCAGCAAGGACCGTATGCAATTAAAGCGAGTTGGGAATGCCAGCTCGCCCAAAAAAGAAAGGAGCAAGGACTGCATGCTCGACACTCCTGCGAGCACCGAGCACAACAACAAGAGGGACCAAGTCGCCACAAAAGTAATCACAATCAAAAGCCTGGATGTCAATCACCACCCAACTATCGAGCCAAACGAGGACCTCGATGAAATTGTGATTTAACTTGACTTCCCTGAGTAGAAAGTCAAGGTCGGAAGAGAAATACCAAAGGAAGAGCGAGCAGAAATCATCAAGCTATTAAAAGAAAGCTTGGATGTGTTTGCATGGAGGATCGAGGACATGGAGGGCATTAGCGAGAACGTTGCTATGCACCAGCTAAGTATCGATCCAGACTTCATTCCCATATAACAAAAAACACGATTTTTTTATGGGAAAAACAAACAGCTATCAAAGAAGAAGTATCTAAGTTGTTAAAAACTAAGATCATCAAAGAAGTCCTGTATGCAACGTGGATTACAAATGTGGTTATGGTGAAGAAAGTAAGCGGGAAATGGAGAATGTGTGTGGACTTCACTGACCTTAACAAAGCCTGCCCAAAAGATTGGTACCCACTACCCATAATCGATCAGCTCGTGGACTCCATCTCTGGGCACAAAATCCTCAGTTTTGTTGATGCTTATTCAGGTTATCACCAAATCAAAATGTGGTTGGCCGACCAGATACACATAACATTTCGAGTTGCTGGAGGATTGTATTGTTATACCATGATGCCTTTTGGTCTCAAGAACACGGGGGCTACCTACCAGAGAATGGTAAATAAAGTGTTCGGTGACCAGTTGGGCAGGAATGTGGAAGCTTACATTGACGACATGGTTATCAAAACCGAACACTTTGATCACGCCAATGACTTGCAGGCAACTTTCTCAAATATAAGAAAGAACAAAATGAAGGTCAACCCGGTCAAATGTGCATTCGGAGTAACAACAGGAAAATTCCTCGGGTACATGGTTAATGAAAGAGGAATTGAAGCCAATCCAGAGAAGATAAATGCTTTAATAACCATGGACATCCCATCCTCGATTAAGTATGTCCAACAGCTCAATGGTCGGATCACAGCCCTTAGTCGCTTCATTGCTAAGTCAGCCGAGAAAAGCTTGCCCTTCTTGAAAATATTGAAGGGAGGCAGGAAATTTGAATGGAATGACGACTATACCCAAGCTTTTGAAGAACTCAGGGAATATCTTGGTCAACCACCACTCCTTAGCATCCCAATACCAGATGAAAAGCTATACGTATACTTGACAGCATCAGAATCAGCAGTCGCTGTAGTCTTGATAAGAGAAAAATATAAAATTCAAAAGTCAATCTATTATGTTTCTCACGCACTGACGGATGTTGAAGGGAGATACTTAGAAATTGAAAAGTTGGTCCTCGCCCTAGTCATCGATGTTCGGAAGTTGAAAGCTTACTTCCAGGCACACTCGATTGTAGTGCATACAAACTTTCCTCGAAGAAAAATTCGGCACAAACCAGAGATGGCGGGCAGAATGTTGAAATGGTCGGTCGAACTCTCAGGGTATGACATTGACTACGAGCCCAGAAAAACAATTCGAGCACAGGTCCTGGTCGATTTCATTGCTGAAACTTCGCTTACAAAGCAGAAAGCCGACCAAGAACAGATTGGCCAGGAGGTCACCCTGTGACTAAAGATGCAACCATAAATGGCGAACAATCGAAAACCAGGCCTTTTCAATATTGGATCTTATTTGTGGATGGTTCCGCGAGGACAACAAGAAGTGGGGCAGATCTCTCACTGATCTTTCCGGGGTCTGGAGAATTGAATATGGTCTTAAGATTTCAATTTAAGACCTCGAACAATCAGGCCGAGTATGAAGCTTTGGTCGCTGGAATCAAGCTCGCATTAAGCTTGGGGGCCGAGGACATCGTAATTTACAGTGATTCCCAACTGGTGGTTAAACAAGTGTTGGGCGAATACGAAGCAAATCACCCGGTGTTGGCCAAGTATCAACAATTGACACAAAAATTGTTGACACGATTCAAATATTGGGAGCTGGAGCAAGTCCTTAGAGAAGGAAATTCTCGAGCAGATTACCTCTCCAAGATCGCATCCTTGAAAACTGAAGAGGTACCCCCCGACGTCGAACTCATGTTTCTCAAATACACAGCCATCGACCAGAAGGAAATGATGGTAGTCACGGAGGCTTCAATATGTTGGATCGATGACATAAAGGGCTACATCGAGCAAGGCATCCTGCCAGAGGAAAAGAGTGAAACACAAACAGTAAGGAACCAAGCATGTGTATACTCGATTATAGGGGGTATGCTATACAAAGGATCCAATGCAAAACCTCTTCTTCGATGCATACGACCAGAAACAGTGAAGGACCTGCTGGCCGAGGTACATGAAGGCGAATGTGGGGGACATCCAGGTGCGAGGACACTTTTGGACAAAATGAACTTTCATGGGTATTATTGGCCGAGCATGGGAAGGGTCGCAGTGGAGTATGTGAGGAAATACGACAAATTCCAAAGATATGCAAACATTCCACGACTTCCCTCGGTTCTACAAACACCGGTGGTCGCGGCATGGCCTTTTGACATGTGGGGAATTGACCTTATTGGCCTTTTCCCCAATGCTAAGCATGGATGCGAGTATGTTATTGTCACGGTGGATTACTTCACCAAATGGATAGAGGCAAAACCGCTCGCTAGCGTAACCTATGATCAAGCAATAGAATTCGTATACGAGCAAATCTTTTGTCGTTTCGGGCTACCTCGGATGATTGTTTCCGACCATGGTACCCAGTTTTCAAAAAAGTTCACGGCGAGCTGCGAAAAGCTGAATGTCAAACACCGAATGTCCTCGGTGGCTCATCCACAAGGCAATGGTCAGGTAGAGGCAGGAAATAAGAAGATCATGTATGTCTTAAAGAAAAATTTATACGACAAAAAAGAAAGCTGGCTAGAGCAGTTGCCGATCGTCCTGTGGGGAATTAGAACGTCAATTCAGGGATCTACTGGAGAAACCCAGTTCGCACTTACCTATGGGTCGGAGGCAATGACACCAGTTGAATTAGCCCTCCCAACAACTCGGGTCACCTTTTTCGATCAAGAGCAGAACAACTCTTCCAGACAGCTTGATCTCGACAATCTTGAAGAAAAACGACTAGAAGCCCGCCTCAGAATGATCAACTACAAAAAACTTACCAAGATCCATCACGATAAGAAGGAACTTATCGACTGGAAGAGTCCGACGGCACACCTTTGAAAAATCCTTGGCATGCCGATCATCTTAAAGCTTATTATCACTGATGTAACCTCCAGGAAAAATTCAATAAATGATGTATACTTTCAAAGCAAGAATGTTCGTCACCAGCTCATTCTCATCCTCGTACGGAGGTGAGACTAAGGTCTTATCCTCGGCACGCGAGGAAGGTCATAATAAAGAAAATGAGTTAAGTGCTCATTCCTATCCTCGTACGGAGGTGGGAATAAGGCCTTATCCTCGACACGCGAGGAAGGTCACAATAAAGAAAATAAGCCAAGTTGCTCATTCCCATCCTCATACGGAGGTGGGATTAAGGCCTTATTTTCGGCACGCGAGGAAGGTCATAATAAAGAAAATGAGCCAAGTGCTCATTCCCATCCTCGTACGGATGTGGGACTAAGGCCTTATCCTCGGCATGCGAGGAAGGTCACAATAAAAAATGAGCTAAATGCTCATTCCCGTCCTCGTACGGAGGTGGGACTAAGGCCTTATCGTCTGCACACGAGGAAGGTCACAATAAAGAAAATGAGCTAAGTGCCATTCTCATCCTCGTACGGAGGTGGGACAAAGGCCTTATCCTCGGCACGTGAGGAATGTCACAATAAAAAAATAAGCTAAGCGCTCATTCCCATCCTCGTACGGAGGTGAGACTAAGGCTTTAACCTCGGCACGCGAGGAAGGTCACAATAAAAAATGAGCTAAGTGTTCATTTCCCTTCTCGTACGGAGGTAGGACTATGGCCTTATCCTCGGCACGCGAGGAAGACTACAAATAAATTAAATAGACAAGTATGAAACGACAAGCAAGAACAAAACAGAAATAAAAATCCAGTTGTCGATATATCAGAACCAAAAGCCAAAAAGAGAAAAAAATTATTTAGTTACAACAACACATATCAGTAAAATTGTTTGAAATATACGAGCACATGCTCCCAATTTACTCGACGCAACGAGGATTAAAATATTACTCCGGGAGATCTACTACTTCGGCGTCACGAGCGGGGGAAGGTAGACCGCGTTGCTCGGCGGCAATAGATTCACCATCAAATTGGTCTCGATTGGATTGCTCGCCCATAAATTGTTTCAATTTGAGCTCCGCATCAAACTTACATCTTCGCCACGCTCCACGACGCCGATCAGGAAGATAGCATCCTGAGACCAAGGAGTCGGGGGCACCCACTCTTCGAATCCGGCCTTAGCATCCTTCTCATGGATCATCTTTAGTTCGCCTTCATCAAAAGGTATCATCTCGTGCCCCTCCCTGGCGGCATCCCCAGAGAAATACTCATCGCCCCATTCAACAATGGTCCTAAGAGTCATCCCCGAGGCTATAGCTACCCGAAGGACATGGCGGACACCTCGCTTGTAGTAAGGACCTCTTTGGTGAATTCCTCGGAGTCTTTATATTGTGCAAAGGTTGAGGCCCTCACCTTATCGACCCGCTTCTCTAGATCGGCAATCTTCGCCAAGGACTCGGTCACCTCCTTTTCAGCCAAGGACTTCATCTGCTCAACCTGAATAGCCCTCTGCTCGGCTTGGCCAGCCCTCTGCTCGGCATCGCTAGCACGAGTCTCAGCCAGTTCTCTCTCTTTGGTCAAGGCAGTTGTCTTGGCCGAGGACTCCGCTAGTTCGGCTGCCTTCTGGGCCTGGTCGCTCTCCAAGGATGCCAGGCGAGCTTTGGGAATTTCTATCTCATCCTGGTCAGCTTGGACCCGGGGCTTAAGTTTCCTCACTTCGGCTTCAACCCGATCAGAACGCCCACTTAGTGAGTTGGCAAAGGATCACAGCTGCACGGGAACAATAAGTGAAAAGTTAAAACACAATATATCCACTCAAAAGAAAGAAGAAAAGAAAAAGAAGAATAAAGGGAAAATTTTTACCTCGCTCACGCACAGCCCCATGTGTCCCATCGCTTTATTGGCTGGCAGTAAATTGGCAATCTCGACCATATCCCTCATCTGAGCCCGATAACTATCCCTTGCCTGGCAAGGGCAGTAGGAGCATCTCGACGGGTTATATCGATATTTTACAACGATGGGACGTCCCCGATGTCCTTGCCAAGCTTGATCCCTGGTGCTCGAGTGGTTGGCACGGCGAAGTCATCCTTCAGCCATGGAACAGTTTCCTCGCTGGACGAAGGAGACAACTTTAGCCTTCAATTTCTTGGCAGCTGGGGAGCGGACAAATACCTCCTCGACGCTTCGCTCATCCTCCCCTCGCGCATCCTTCGATCAACCGCCTTTTAGTCGAAGGGGCAGCTGGGGCACTTTCAACAGAGGCGGGCCCAATGGTGGTGGCAAGAGTTTTCTTCGCCGGGGCCTGTGCCGAAGGTTTGGGCTTCTGGCTCATAATAAATTTCGGTGGTGCCCGACGAGGAGCCGTTGATGTTGTAGTGGTAGGCACGGTCGAAGACCCGGGCCCCTGCTCATCGGTTGGCAGAGTGTATACCTTAGTGGGATCGACAGTTGCATCCCTCAACACCGTTGTGTGGGCAGCCCCTCGGGTCTGCCCGGTGGCCCTTCCAGAGATTTGATCCACATCGAGCACCATATCTGAAACAATAAAGAGTTACAAGTCAATTATGAGCAAAAACGATCAAAAAACAACAAATAAGATAAGTGCAAAACGACGAATACTTTCACAGCCTTCAAAATTAAACGTATCATCCTTGCATTGGGGGCAGTCCACTCTAAACCTATGCCCCCTCGTGCATCGACCACCCCGGATACTGGATATACTCGGGGACCTCGCAACGAAGTTTCAGTCCTTATATCTTTTTGGTCGACATCCCAACCATCCTCAGCAAAACCTCATCCTCTGTCACTGAGCTCCAGCGGAATACCCGGGCGGGTCTAGTTCCGCGTACCCCAAGGAAAGTCTCGATGGCCGTTCGGGCTGACTCATCGTATTCGTCCAGAATCCCGACCGGAGAAAGCGACTTAACTTCAGAAACAGAAAGCCGAGGAACAGGAAAGTTCCACCCAGTTTAGCTCTCGACCAACGGGACCTTCCGTCCCAGTGCCCCGTTTTGCTAGGAGGCTTGGCAAACAAATTAATCCCCCGGTTATGATGCTTGCATTGGAGCCGGTTCAAAGACTTGGTTACGGAAAAATAGGTTTTGAATAAAGGTAGGGTAGGCTCAAAGCCGAGTATCCGAACACAAGCGGCAAATGACACCAAGTACCTCACTAGGTTGAAGGAGGGGTCGAGGGGATGTGCACCGACCTCTTCAAGAAGCTCGCAGAAAAGGGGGTCAAGGGGCAGCTGAAGACTTGCCACGAAAAAGGTGATGTAGAAACCCACCTTTTCACGTTGACTCCTGAGCTCGTCCAAACCGAGCAAGTTGTGGGGAGCAGACCCTCGGAATCTCTTGGAACTGTGATTGTACTTATCATTCCAGTTGACCGCGTCCTCAGGCCATATGTTATTTCTCCACTCCTTAAGCACTCGATGAGCTGGTGGGGCATCCTCGATCCCACCTGAGCCATCCTCGACTCGGGCAACAGCCGAAGAAGTCTCTCCTCGCTTCTCACTAGCCAAACTCTTATTAGCTGCCACTACCTCCGTAGCGACGATCTCCCTATAGTATTGGTTAAATAAATATCGTAGGGCTCTCTCCTTATCTCTACAGACCAACATGTCCGAGCTAGCGGAGATATCCTCGGCCGTGTATTCTTCATCGGGAAGGGTTGGTAAGCCTTCCATATTATACCCCCTTTCCACCAAAAGGGGCATTGCCTGGCTCGGTAAAACAAGTGACCAGGCCCCATCGATTTGTAAGTATACCCTACGGTTGGTCGGTAATCGGGCATACACGGGATCAGGGCTTACGAGTTTGGTCCTCATCCCCGGTCTTGATGCAGCAGAAGGGCTAGGCGAAGAGGAAGAAGAGGTTTTACTAAGGGTGAAGGCGGGGACAGATCTCATAAAGTCTAAAACCCTAAAAACCTTTGAAATTGAAAACTGAAAATAGCGAACAAAAGGGGGCAAATACCTGCGAGTAGAAATTGAGTGAGGAAGGAATAATGAAATCACTGAGGATCTGGAAAAGGAAAGGTCACCAGAATTAGCAGCGAGATAACAAAAACGGCAGCAGAATCGCCGAAAAATTGCTATAAACCCAGAAACCGACTCAAAACTAGCACAAAATACGAAATATTAACGTCAAACGAAGGAGAGGAAGAAGGCGAACGTGGAAACTAGAAATGCAAGACAAACTATTGGCTGGAAGTAGCAAGTACGAGAGGAATAACAATAGAGAGAGTTTTTCGCCTTCATAGAAACACGGTTTTGAGAGGGAAAACTTTCAGAAACAAAGAAAGCGTATTGAAGAAACCGGACGCCTTGACTTTTATATAGACCCGAGGACACCGGGTCGACCCGACTAAAAAACACGCGGATCCTACCTACCCACTCCCAGGCCGACACGTGGTGAGTACCATGCAAAATTATGGGCACAATCCGACGACGTTTTAAAGAATGACGGCATCATCATTTATGAACAGTAAAAAAAGAAATGATCACCTATGACCCCTCGATAACCATGCATTTAATGCAAACGGTAGACCAAATTCCCATATAATTCCACTAATAACTCCAATCTCATCCTAGACTTTTTACACTCGAACGTGATCGAGCAAGCAGTAAATTACGACGAAGAGCGACCATAAACGAGGAAGCTAAAAGCCGAGGAAACCAAAACGAAGATAAAAAATACTCGACAGCCAAACGAAGAGCTCAATTATACTTTCCAAGCTAAGGATAAATCCTCGCACTAGGAAACTCGGGGGCTATCGAAGGGACCCGACCTGGGTCCTCATACGTGGAGTGAGCATAAGGTTCCCAGCTGGGCATAAGTGGGGCCCATCTCTCAAAAACCCCTCAAACTTAAGGGCTGACCATGGCCGATCACTACTCTGGTCGAACACAGTATCCTCGGATCGACCAAAGGTTACTCTAGAAGCCAAACAAGATCGACCACCAAGGCGAGGAACACTCATGCTCGGCACTCAACTGCACCAACCAAGTAATTACCAGGTGTCAGATCTCGATTAGATGACACATGTCGTCCATGTATGCATAAGCCAACCAGTGAAAGATTGACAGCTAGCTGACAAAGCAACATGCCCTTACACAAGAAGGGAAGGTATAACTTGGCTAGTAAGCAGCCACCAACTATGTAAGGCTATCCATAGGCCATCAACTAGTAAGAAGCTGCCAGCCAGTCGACCAGCAACAGTCCCCATGCCCAAGGGCCCCTACATCAATCATGATCCCCCAAGAGACACTACTATAAAAGGAAGCATTCCCTTACAAGAAAGGTGAATTCGCTTGATCAACCATACACACAATTACACAAAAAGACTAAGCAATATATACAATCACCGAAAGCTTAAGGGAACGCCTAGCTCCGACATCTATATTCCTTGATTACTGACACTCACACCGGAGGGTGGTAGCTGGGAAAACCCCCGGCATCCTAACGGAAGTTTCATTTTAGGTCATCCAATGTCAATCATAAACACAAAGCCCAGATATCCTATCAACCTTGATACATCAAATACCCTCATACATCGACGTGGACGTTCGTTAAGGACACGCCAACTTCGATCCATTACGTGGATCACCAGCGTAGTCACCCCATCTTTGTGGCGTGATTAGTATGAATAATTATATTGATGGTTTTGGGTGTTAGTAGAAGATTTGGAAAAGGAGAAATAAATGGAAAAAAAGTACAAATCAAAGAGAACCAGTATATGGTTCGTGGGTTATAAAGGAAGAAGATGACCAAGTTGCATCTAAGCCCATGAATGTTTCATTAGTTACAGTTTAGCTCACAAGATTATATAAGTCACAGATCATCCCTCTCAGTTAGTAAGCCTTATGATATTTAACAGATTTTTAACTTCTAAAAATAAGCAACAAGGCCCTCTTAGGTTCTAGGAGACTGAGATGTCAAGTAAACCTATATGTAATGTGTTGATATTAAGAAAGTGTTTTATTGTGATAATTAGGTGCAACTGATAGCGAGTTGGAAGTACCGTTCTTTTGACTTTTAATAGTTTGCGCCTATTCCGAGGTAAGGGAATTTATACTCTATCTAGCTTATTTTAAATCCCTTTGTTTTATCAAAAAATATCTTATTACGTAAACCTTGTTTTGTACAATTGAACCCATGGAAAAAATTGTTTTATGTTTATGGAAATTGTTATGTCTTGAAATACCAAAAAAATATGGATCAAACATATGAGCCTTTGAAGTCAACTTTGATTTTCGAATTACTGTTTTTGATTAACCTTATTGGATTAATTGGAAAGCTATGAAAGTATTTTGAGGTATTGTTATTGATTATCGTTATTAGATTTGAAAAGATACGAAAGTATTTTGGATTATTGTTATTGATTATTGTTATTGGAAGGCTATGAAAGTATCGTAACGGTCTGACTACGTTATCGAGCATTGAATTTCTGAACGAGTTATAGCGGTACTGTAACACTATCGACAAGTCATAGTGGTACTATGACAATTTCGGGACGAGTTACAGCGGTACTGTAACACTATCGACGAGTCATAGCGGTACTATGACAACTTATGGACGAGTCTCAGCGGTACTGTGACCGTAGTCAATAAGACCAAGAATTTTATTGAATAAATCGTTTAACGGGGTAGTTGGTTATGCCGTTGGTATGGGACAGTGACGTAATTGATTAGCTTCGAACCAAGTTTTGATTTTGAAACTATTTGAGAAATTATTGTTTTAAGTTCTTCGACTTGGTTTAAAAGAAATATAGTTGATAACATTACTGGTATGGGACGGTAGTGTTGTTGACTTGTTTTCAAAGAAATGTTTTACTTAGTAAAGATTGAAATGTCGTTTATGAAATATGATTTAAAGAATGTTTACTTTGGCTATCATAAAAATATTGTTTTTGATACACGTGTTTGATCCTCTAAATAGCGTAGTCAGTACCTTGTTGAGCTGTGAGCTCACCGCTTATCATTTTGTAGATCATTAGTATTAATGAAGGCTTGGATCGCACAATGGACGACTCGAGAGTTTACTTTTCGTAGATTGACTTTTTGGTTCAAAAGAGACTTGGGTTTGTAAGGAGCTTTTGACTCCATTTTTTTAAGTTTGCTATCTTGGGATCTTCATTTGGATTATCGTCTCTTAGTTATTATAATGTACATCATTGTTTGGGCTAATTTTTAAGAAATGATTTGTTTGTCTTTGAGCTGCGCTTAGTGTTAGAAGACCTTGCGGAGCCCAAAGGTTACTTCTAATGGGCCCACGGCCGGTCACCCTTGGTCCATGGTCCTATTATGGGTTCGGGGCGTGACAGAATGGTATCAGAGTCTAGGTTATGATCTACTGGGATATTCATGTTTAGTTAGTTGCACTTTGTGGTTATAGGAAATTGTCTGTTTAAGTGTCGATGAGCTTAGGTTATGATCTAGTAGGAGTAAGAATCGTTAAAGTACCTTGTAAATGAAATAAATGAATTATTGTGTCCTAGTAATAAATAGTTTGTTTGTTTTGTTATGTATATACGACCAATAGCTATCGTGTGTAGGTTAACATGGAAAACATGGAAGCAAACCAAGAACCTCAAGAACAACCCGATTTGATGCAATTAATGCAAGTACTTGTTAGGGTGGTGGAACGACAACAAGGGGGTGGAAATCGACAAGCACATAGCGCGATTGCTGACTTTTAGAGGTTGGAGCTTCCAGCATTTGGAGGGTCGACCAACCTTTTAGTTGCAGAGAGTTGGATTCAAGAAATGGAGAAAACGTTTGCACTTCTAAATTGTGGAGAAGATGACAAGGTAGAACATGCTACCTTCATGCTTCGTGAGGGAGGATATGATTGGTGGCTCATGGAGAAGCGCAAGCATGAGCAAGATCCCGAGCCTTATACATGGGTGAGATTTAAGGCAGACTTTTTCGAGAAGTATTTTCCTAGAAGTGTGCGCCAACAACAGGTTCGAGATTTCATTAAGCTAGAACAAGGGGAACGTACTGTGGCGGAGTACAAGGCGGAGTTTGCCAAATTATAAAAGTTTACACCGAACTTGATTACAGACGAGGAAAGTCGTGCTAGGAAGTTTGAAGATGGGCTAAAACCTGAAATTAGGAGGGCGGTAGTTCTGTTTGAGTTAACAACGTATCGAGAGGTGTTAAACAAAGCTTTGTTGGTAGAGAAAAGCTTCGATGATATTCAAAAGACAAGTGACGCCACCAACCACAAAATAAATAACCAGTCAATAACACCTGGGGGATTTAGCCATGAAATGCAAGGGAAACGACATGTTACTCAAGTACATGCTAGCAAAGGACAATGGGATAGTACTAGGTGTGCCAGGTGCGGTAACAATCACCTTGAAAAGGATTGTCATTGGAAAATGTTGTTGTGCAACTTGTCCGCAATGGTTCTGGTGGTGCCAATTGTCTCACGTGGGGCATAGGATTGCAACTTGTCGAAAGCCGCGTCAGAGCCAGAGCACCACCAAGTGGGAGTCAGAACCGAGGGGCTAACTTGAAACCAAGTGGAAGAGTTTTCTCTTTATATTCCGAGGCTGCAAAAATTCCGATCAACAAAACTTCGGGTAAGATTCACGTGTTCCTTTAATCCCATTTGTGATTAAATACTCGCATATTACTTGTTAGATAAAGTGCTGAGCATCTTATGATTATAATGATGATGCAAAGTTTGAGTATCGCGAGAAAAGAAAAAAAAATGGAGGACCAATTTCGAAAAGGCGGAGAGAGTGTAAAATACCGAAATTTTGTTTATATTTAGTTTTAAGTAATTATTAATATTTTAGTTTTGGGCCTACTTTAGTTGGTATTATATTTGGCACTTTTAATAAAGTTTGGGCTTGGCCCAATCTAGTTGGACAAATTGATTTTCAATAAAAATAAAGAGTAAATATATATATAATGATACATTATTATAAGGATATATATACTTAATATTAATAAGTATCTTGCATTATTATAAGGATACGTTAATGGGTAAAGGAGGGGGCGCCGGTTACTTTCGTTGGAGGAGACATAGAGTGCACTGACCGGCTACCTATGGGAAGATGAAGATTCGACTGGCACATTATAAAAGAGGTTGTTAGTGAATGTTGGTTCTTGCATCGGAAAAGAAAAACAAAATGCAAGAAAAAAGAGAGAGAGAGAGAGAAAGAGGAAAGAAGCGGTCGAGTACTGACGGAGAGTTGTCGGGAAGGATTGCGAGTTGGGTTGGTGGGTTGCTCGGCGTGGACAAGAAGAAGAAGCCCGAGTAATTCGATTTCGGAGGTAAATACTTTTGATGTTCATCTGCGTGTTTATGGGTGTGTTCTTGAGTTATCCACAATTAAGGAAAACTGAGTAGAGTTTTGAAAGTATGGATTTGGTATGAATAATTATATTGATGGTTTTGGGTGTTAGTAGAGGATTTGGAAAAAGGAGAAAGAAATGGGAAAAAAAAGTACAAATCAAAAAGAACTAGTATATGGTTCGTGGGTTATAAAGGAAGAAGATGACCAAGTTGCATCTAAGCCCATGAATGTTTCATTAGTTACAGTTTAGCTCACACGATTATATAAGTCACAGATCACCCCTCTCAGTTAGTAAGCCTTATGATATTTAACAGATTTTTAACTTTTGAAAATAAGCAACAAGGCCCTCTTAGGTTCTAGGAGACTGAGATGTCAAGTAAACCTATATGTAATGTGTTGATATTAAGAAAGTGTTTTATTGTGATAATTAGGTGCAACTGATAGCGAGTTGGAAGTACCATTCTTTTGACTTTTAATAGTTTGCGCCTATTCCGAGGTAAGGGACTTTCTACTCTATCTAGCTTATTTTAAATCCCTTTGTTTTATCAAAAAAATATCTTATTACGTAAACCTTGTTTTGTACAATTGAACCCATGAAAAAATTGTTTTATGTTTATGGAAATTGTTATGTCTTAAAATACCAAAAAAATATGGATCAAACATATGAGCCTTTGAAGTCAACTTTGATTTTCGAATTACTGTTTTTGATTAACGTTATTGGATTAATTGGAAAGCTATGAAAGTATTTTGAGGTATTGTTATTGATTATCGTTATTAGATTTGAAAAGATACGAAAGTATTTTGGATTATTGTTATTGATTATTGTTATTGGAAGGTTATGAAAGTATCGTAACGGTTTGACTACGTTATCGAGCATTGAATTTTTGGACGAGTTACAACGGTACTGTAACACTATTGACGAGTCATAGCGATACTATGACAATCCCTGGACGAGTTACAGCAGTACTGTAACACTATCGACGAGTCATAGTGGTACTATGACAACGTATGGACGACTAGCAGTGGTACTGTGACCGTAGTCAATAAGACCAAGAATTTTATTGAATAAATCGTTTAACGGGGTAGTTGGTTATGCCACTGGTAAGGGACATTGACGTAATTGACTAGCTTTGAACCAAATTTTGATTTTGAAACTCTTTGAGAAATTATTGTTTTAAGTTTTTCGACTTGGTTTAAAAGAAATATAGTTGATAACATTACTGGTATAAGACGGTAGTGTTGTTGACTTGTTTTCAAAGAAATGTTTTACTTAGTAAAGATTGAAATGTCGTTTATGAAATATGATTTGAAGAATGTTTACTTTGGCTATCATAAAAATATTGGTTTTGATATATGTGTTTGATCCTCTAAATAGCGTAGTCAGTACCTTGCTGAGCTGTGAGCTCACCCTTTGATCATTTTGTAGATCATTAGTATTAATGAAGGCTTGGATCGCACAATGGACGACTCAAGAGTTTACTTTTCGTAGATTGACTTTTTGGTTCAAAAGAGACTTGGGTTTGTTAGGAGCTTTTGACTCCATTTTTTTTAGTCTGCTATCTTGGGATCTTCATTTGGATTATTGTCTCTTAGTTATTGTAATGTACATCATTGTTTGGGTTAATTTTTAAGAAATGATTTGTTTGTGTTTGAGCTGTTTAGTGTTAGAAGGCCTTGCGAAGCCCAAATGTTACTTCTAGTGGGCCTGCAGCCGGTCACCCTTGGTCCATGGTCCTATTATGGGTTCGGGGCATGACAATAACAAGTTGTGGAAACACACTGGCAAACCTGCCTACTTAAATGTGTCAATGACAATTGAGTTCCTCCATGAATGGACAAGGGCCCATCTAGTTAAGCCATAATCAGCAAGCGTAATAATGGAAGTGCGGGTATTGTGAGGTTGAAAAAGCTTTCTGGCTGCTACTTACTGGAAATGTAATGTTGATGCAACAGTTTTTTCTGAGCACGGGATGATCGGTTTTGCGTCTGTTCTCCGAGATTCCAATGGAGATTTTATTGCTTGCAGGTTAGCAAAACAAAGTGGGATCTCAGAGGTGATAGATTCGAAGCTCTTGCATTGCTAAGTGCCCTTCAATGGACTATCTGTCTAGAGCTACAAAATGTTATTTTTGAAACATACTGTAAGGGTGTGGTTGATGTAATTATAGGTGGTGTAGTTGATAATTCTGAGTTTGGAAGCATTGTGGCCAAGAGAAGTACTTAAGGATGGAAAATTCTTCCAGGTGGTGTATGCAGGGCGACAAGCGAACATGGTTGCTCATACATTCGCTCGAGCAACCATTTCATATGCTAGTCATATTACTTTTCTTGATGTTCTAGATTGTATTAAGGATATAATGGTTAGAGATTGTACGGTCTATTTGGGGCGTTAATTAATGATATTTCTTTCGAGTTTCAATATATATATATAATGGTACGTGCGAGTGCGTGTCTACTTTAAAAAAATAATATATTTTTTAAGAAGTAATAAAATTTAAACAACAAAATTATTATTGGCAATTATTAGTTAAAATATCCTATCCAATAGTGTTGGGACTTGGGAGACAACCAGCTAATTGATCAATAGTAGTCAACAATTCCAATTATTTAATTATAATATTTTTATTATAAAATCAAAATAAAGTCATGCTTTTTTGGAACACTTGTTTAATAGGCCAACATTTGTCAAGTTTCGCAAAAGTCTTGTGAATATTTTGATCCGCGTGATGTCTGCCAAGTGGTAAACGGGCGGGGGGGGGGGCGAGGGGGGAATAATAATGGGGGTCCTACACACTCAACACTCACGCAACATTCGCTTCACTGAAACATATCCACAAACACTTGTCGTGCCAAGGCAGTTGACAGTTAAGCTGATCGACGGGCGCCTCCATAGTTGGTGAAGAAATGCCGACGACTCCATCCTCCTCCGTTCCTTCTTTACGTGCCGCTTTCAATTCTCTCTCCTCCCTCCACCATTGCTTTTTCGCTTTAATAACTAAAAATATTCTCTCTCCTTTTCATGCCATGTTCATCTGAGATTTGCTTGTTTTACAAAATTATAAAATACTTGTTTTGTTTTGTTTTTTTATAAGTAAGTATGACCCTTTTTTTATTGTTAGTTTATCTAAAAAAAAAAGTCAGACAAAAGAGTTTTTTTTTAATGCAGATTTTAATAATTGAGTTTTTTTTACTATTATTTTATTGTAAGTTGAGTATTGATTTGATATATAGGCAATAGGCATTGACAAATGAGAATTATTCGTTACTGTTGACGTAGTCAGGACGAAAATGTCGCCTCCATCGTCGCCGTCGGTTGTTTCTCCTGCACCTGAAATTCCCATCGTGGTACGTCTACGTCCTCTGTCTTGCACACACCAAATGTGAAATGTGATAATGGTGGGAGGGTCAGGGAGTACTAGACCGAGGTACAGGGGCAGATTCAAGATTGATAATCAGCATTACTGAATGTGTTGTTGGAAGTTCATATCATATATATCTAACTTAAAACTAATTAATAGTACTCCTATGTAAATTCTATATATGCATACCTGAAGAGAGTGGAATTTGCAGTTGGGGTTTGGTTGCTCAATGGTGGATATCATAGCGGAGGTGAATTCTTTTCCTGAGCCTGATGACAAGATCCGAAGCACCAGCTTGACAGTACTTTACTTACTTCCTACTCACTCTTCTTTCTATAAATCTACTTTTTTATTTATTTCACACTAGAGTAGAGCAGCTTTTAGTAATTAGTATCTAGATCATATTGCTGGAAACTTGATAGAAGAGATCAAACATTGTGTCCCTATTGTCTACCATCTATGGTGCCCAATGATTTCGCCATTCTTGTTGATTATCCACGGTTTAAGGGAAAATTGAAAATTATTTCTTAGTTTGGAAGCGGTATCTATATTTGGATGATTTGGGATAAGAAATGGTCTTCTCATATCTTTGTTCCATAGGTTCAAGCAGGTGGTAATGTAGGAAACGGTTTAGCATGTGCAGCACGTTTGGGACTTAAGACGAGGCATATATCCAAGGTGCGTAATGACAGTGCATATATGCCTACTCTTCTATTTTTATGTATAATTCAAGGATTTTGCTTCCATGGTGATTTTAGTGATAAAATTGTTTTAGCTTGAAAGAATTGTTGGAGAATTTGTGTAACTGAAGTCACCCATAAAAGCAGTGGTACAAATTGGATTAGGTACTGATACATCATACTAGGATACATCAATATGTTCAAAGTGTTTAAGCAAAATGATGCAACAAATATCAACAATTTTTTTGTTCTATCATAGAGTATAAAAAAATTAAATTTAAATTTTAAAAGTTTGGCCCAGTCCGAAATATGGGCTGATCTTAGGAAGTGGCTAAAATGTAGTCTTCCCCCAGGGAAGAAAGAGATTGTTTTGGTACAATCTTGGAATATAATGAAAGGAATTAACACCTATTCTTAAGAACAAAAAGTAGGGAGAGTCAAAACAGAAAAACCAAGGGAAAGCTATTGTTGTGAGTGAGAGAGAGAGAGAGCACCCAGGGAACGGGTGTCATCTCCATCTTGAAAGAAAGAATGGATGAATAGAGAAATGTAGTTGTCTGGACAGGGAATACTTCATTGTAAATTGCATCGTTTTTTTGTTCATTCTGGTTTGTTACTCATCTTCCCATATATTTATCCTGGCTAGACATTTGTTTCTTTCTTTCTTTCCTGATCTTTTTCTTGTTATCTGAACACTTTTTTAAGGGAATTCTATGTGCTCATAAATTATTGATTAGGTTGCCAATGATGCTCACGGGGGAAAAATATTGAAGGAACTAGAAGCTGATGGTGTGGATACCTCTTTTTTTGTGGTAAAATAAGAAAGCACTTGTTGGAGGAGCTGGTTTTATATGTGTAAATCTCTCTTTCCCATGAAAGTTATCCCGTCAGGCATTGCTCTTTGTTTTAAAAGATGCAACTGATTGGCTGAGCCTTTTGTACCGATGGTTATTCCATCATATTTTCAGAAGTGTTTGCCTCAAAGATATGAATTTTATTTTCATTTAATGTTTTACCCTAAAACTATAGGAATTCAGTTTATAATCTGGACGCCAAATATTTACAAAAATGTGAGGGAATCCCGTAACATATCGTTAGGAAACTATATCTCTGTCTGTTAGCATAGGTCTTATCTCATTTCCCTTTCAGTACATCAGTTATACAGCTTGCAGTCTTGCTCATGTTACACACAAACATTTTACTCGCTTATAATAGAAGTCTTTGCCATAATTGAACATTGACTATGCTTAGTGGCGGATCTACATGTGTTCAAGGGGTGTCCATGGACACCGCCCAATAAAAAAAAATTGGGAGTAAGTTTGTGATATTTGACAATTTGACCCCTCCAAAAATTTTCATTGGACCCCTCCCAAATTCTCTGTAAAAAATATTATCAAGACGAATTTACGAAATCGAATCTCCGTTCAATTTTTAAATGATTATCTTGTATGTTATATCGAAAAAGACATGTTAATGAATGTTGGTGATGATGATATAATTACGCGTTTTCAACGTATGAAAACACGTAAAGGACAAATTGCAATTTCTAATTTTTTTAATGCAATTCTCTTTCCGTTCCAAAATATATGACGTTTTGGAAGAATTTTTTTGTTCCAAAATAGATGACATTTTGTAATTTTCAAAGAACTTGTTCCCTTTTTTTCTCCAATTCTACCCATATTTATTGACTTCGTAACCCGTGTTTGACTCTTTGGGCAAGAATATCAAGACACCTCATTAATGTTTGGATAGTGGCAGTTTAGTCTTTACAATATGTTTTCTTGGTCTGTGTGAAAAGCCCTAAAACGTCATATATTTTGGGACGGAGGAAGTAGTTAAAATTTTGGACACCAGTCAACATTATTCCTGGATCCGCCACTGACTATGCTGCACTAACATGTCTTCTACCGTCTTCTCATTTATTCATATTTTGACACAAATATACTGATTACAGGTTTCTGAAGAGGGAAACACTCCATTTACCTATATCATTGTTGACAAACAGAAGTGAGTGCCTCCTATTATTCCCCTAACCTCCTTTCTTCTCCATTTGCTAATTGGAGCAGGGGTTCCAGATGTGATTCAGTCTTTGTTTTTCTTCATTCATGCTAATGTAATATTTTTTGGTTGTGATTTCTTAATTTCTGATGATCGGAGTTGAAAAAAATTCAGCAGCCAAGGTATACAATTCTTTGTTCTGTGATTTAAGATAAAATACAGAATTATTGCAATTAATTGAAGCTAGAAGAGAGAAGAACGAGTGTCTTCTCTGTGCGGATGTGTGTGTGGATGTGCAAGTGTATGTGTGTGTTTCCTTGCCTATTATCCACCTATGTGTTATTCTCAAGCAAAGGTTAATTTGTGGGTTAAAGCAACCTTATTAGTATTAGTTTATTGAAATATGCGGTGCATCCTTGTTGTGAAAAGTACAAGTAGGACCAAAAATTGATATCAAATTGTTATTAGGGTATTTTTTACTATTATTTAAAGATAAGTCGAGTTTCAATTAGTTTATTACGAGATTATTTGCTGTTTAGGTATAATTTATCAATTAGCTTTATTAGAATTTTGGGTACTTTGAATTATAGTCGTACTCGCAATGGGTTGTATTTGGTACTATTGAGTTTGATGTACTTCCCCATCATTAATCAAAGTTAGGAGTACTATTAAGAGAAGCTTTGGCTTTTGAAGCCTAAGGGTGTTGCCAAATCCTAGCAAGGGGGAAGCCTTTGTAGGCCATGGACTAGTAGGACCTTGCATTTACAAACCATCTCTTTCGATCTTTCTAATTTTCTTCCCCGTAGCGCAATCGTGGGATTGTATTCCCCTATTTCATCTTGCACAACTTATTTAGTTATTGCAAATTTCCATTTCATTTACGTGTTGGTTTTGTGTGACCTTAGTGATTGTTCTAGCTCAACAGTGGTTTCTTGTCTGCATGTTGTCATGATTTAATTTAGATCTTCACCATTGATGGATGCCTATGCTCATAACTGTTTAAAATGCCTATGATATTTTGTGTATGAATTTACTTATTTAGGAGCGAGTGATATTTCTTTGTGTTTTCAGGAAAACTCGCACATGTGTTCATACTCAAGGCTACCCCCAAATGATACCTGATGATATATCCAAGTCAAGTTTACTGGCTGCCTTGAATGGAGCAAAACTTGTCTATATTGATGCACTACTACATGAAACTTCTCTTCTTGTTGCTCGTGAGGTACATACTTCTATGGTTTGACTTTTGAATTTATATCTTCTTCGTGAAAACAAATTTTTTTAGGCTTGAATTATTAAATTGGGTTGTAACATGAAGTGATCCTGATAGCCTGGTGAGGCGGATGAGGATTTGACCTGTGAGGTGAACCGTCTGCGAGCCTGGGTGACCTGCACACGTGGAACAAGCATTTCTTGAAAGTCCAGATGTGGTCTTAGTGAGGAACTCTCCAACGCTCAGTCAGGCAAGAGTTTTGGTGAAGGTTTTGAGAATAAAGAGTAAGATTACATAAGAGGGTCAGAGAACGTGTCTTAAATTACCTTTTTGCCTTCACCCCCTTTATATCGAGGTGGACGTCCCTGCTCCATTTGAGTCCTAGGGTTTGGATTAGTAGGTACTTCCTCGGTTGTACTAGAAGCAGAGAACTTATGATTGCTCATCATGTATCCTAGTAGCAGGACAACTTAACTAGAACCATCTCTGTGCAAGAGGTAACCTTTCAGGTAATGGAGTCCTGGTATGCTGACCAACTTTGGGTGATTGCTTTTATACTTGGAGGATGGAATCCCACCTCCTTCCTGAGGTCACATGTCTACTTCCCATTAAATACCTATTTTTCCCCACAACAAGATTGTTGGTTAGATAAGACAATTAACAAGTTGTAAGTTTTCTGTGATATCTTCCACAAGGCATATTAGTTTCTGAATCTGCTGGACATGTCTGAATGCAAAGTCTTTATGTTGGTCGATCTGAGGAATCCCATACCTCTATTAGTTTATCCTGATAGATTGTTCAAGATGCAAAAATTTGGTGATATGAAGGCAAATATAGTGCCCGGCCTACACTAATATTATTTCCTTGAAACTCAAATCTCATTGGTCTTACTGTGTCATCCCAATTCCTGACTCAGCCTCCTTGCATACGCCGATCTAAAATTGGGGAGACTAGATATGGCTGATTCATATTTGTTTTGAGTTCAAAGAGTTGGATTGAGCGAAGCGGCCATAAATATGACTGTCCTGAGCTCTATTTCTTGATAGTCGCCCACCAGCCTGCTTGCTAAGGGTGATTATTTCGCTCGATTCCTGGTAAGATCGACTGCAGAAAAGGCATGAAGTTATATCTTTCATTTGCATGAAGTTATGTGACGATTTTCCAACAAAAGACGTCTATTGAATGGAAGTGCATAAGTATGCTCATGAAATATGGATGGATATAACAGGTCGTCTTCTTGAGATAGATCTAGCTTTACTAGTGAGTCTTCAAATTTGGCTTCATGTATCTATAGCCCTGTTACAGCGTGGTACAAAAAATCAAGGCACTTCCTCTTCTTTTAGGTTCTCCTTGCTTCTTCAATGTATTTCATTCTCTGCATAAACATAATAAAATGTGTATATATGTGTTCTGTTTTGTTCTTGATCGTAAAATTAACAGTTTTTAATGAAACTTGATGAAAACCAGCCCTCTTCAATTCTACTACTGCAGGCAAACCGCATGAGTATACCTGTTCTAATTGATGCTGAAAGGATGGGCGATGGTTTGGATGATCTCTTAAATTTATCAGACTATGTCGTGTGCTCAGCAAAACTACCACAGGCAAGATAGTTCCAGTGATCTGGCCCTTGGGTGTTTTGTCTGTGTTTGCAATATAATCTGCAAGGGAGAGGTGCTATTTTTTATTATTTTAAACAGCATATTATACTGAAATTCTTCTGATGAAAAGGTTTCTACGCCTATATCTACTCGTAACTGAATCAATTAAACGTTAGGATGAACAAAGGAATAGAAGGATGTTTTGGTCATGTTATGAATGATCCTGCTCTAGTGACTTAAAGATACTAGTTACAAATCACGGTATCCTTAAAAAATATGAGAGAAATTGTTGAGACATGTATATGTCCTTCTAGGAATTAAACCATGTTGTAATCCTAGTATTTCTTTTCTTGTTCCACTTCTTTTTGATCATTATAGGTTGTTGATATTTAGATTCATGTGCTCCTTTCATCAATTGACTGTCATTTATCTCCTTTACTGATTGGCAAATGTCTGTTAGAAAGTTCTGCAATCACCAAGTATTTCATCTCATATACTATTACCGAAGTTCTTCTATTCATCGGTATGTACAATGTTTTGGTGTTGAAATTTCCAGCTTATTTGATGGAAATGCAAATATTTGTCTTGATTTTTATGTCAATTTAATAAATAATTTTAATCATTAGTTGTCTCTCCAATATTACAATGCTAATTTATATAATTTAGGAGGTTAGATTGGCCCTTCTCAAGTGTTGGCCATGATTCCGAGGGCTGCATTGCTGCTTGGTTTCTGAGCTTTAGTTACTATATGAAACTCACTCCTATGTATCTTCAATTACAGGAATGGACTCAGGCCCCAACTGTTCCAAGTGCACTTGTTTCCATGCTGTTGAGGTTGCCAAATCTCAAATTTGTCATTGTGACTTTAGGAGAAAGTGGATGCATAATGATTGAGAGAAGTCAAGCTGGTGCGTATGGTTCTGCTTTCTCTTACTGCCAAAATTAAAAACTGCAGCACGCAGCCATGCTTCATTTCCACATTTGTTTTTCATTGAGGCATTAGTGCCCCCAGCTTGTGATTGGAACTTTTCTCCTTTGTAGTTAAGGGTGTTCAATCTGAAGAAATGGATGTGGACTGTTTAGTAGAACATCTGAAGAAGAAAATTGATTATAGCACCTCTAGCCCAACATGCATTTCATCGGTACTCTTCTTTGGCCCTGAATATTCCCATCCGTCCTGATAAATTCTTACTTCTATGGATGACTGAATATGGAATTTCTTATGTACATAATCATAGAGAAAGAAATAGGAAAAATGATCAATTTTGCCATTGTACTTTGAATAATCATTAAATTTTATAGCTGTAGTTGTCAAAAAGGGTTCCAATTTTGTCATTATCTGTATCCAATTCTTCACGGAGTTAATTTCAACTACCTCCACTAAAATTTTATTAGTAGGTTGGAAGATATTTAATGATAGTTGGTATTCAAAATTAGAGGGTGTAAGTTAAAGTTATTGAGGAATGTCAATTTTCTCAACGAAATTTTCAAAGCAAACTCTTACTTTAAAGTAATACTAAATAAAAAATTAAAAATAAAATTTTGTTAAAAAAATAATTCTTATAGAAAAGATAATTATTCATGAAAAACAGAATTTTAACATGACATGATTTTCATGTTGGCTTTTATATGTGGAGTTAAAACTCTTATTTTTCTTGTAATCTTACGTTTATAATTCCAGTTAAAGCAGGATTTTAGAAAATGTTAATACAAATATAAGTGTACATTTTTCTAGTCAATTCTCTTAATAAGAATCGATCACATTCAACAAATGAGTGTTACCGACTAGATTTCATGAATTAACTATTTTCGAAATTAGTTAACTGATTGGATTTCTTTTAAATTTAATAATTTTTTCTTTATTATTATATTTTTATTATATTATGATACAATAAGACAAAATGTATAGAGTATTTAATTTAAATATTTTTCTCATATTTTTCTATGTAGAAGATATATCTTTTCTTTCTTGCTTTTATGTTTATATATCATTCTTTCTTTTCCTTTTTTAGTTCATAAAATATCTTCTCTTTTAACCCTTAAAAAAAAGACTCCTTAAAAAATTTTTACCAAAAAGTGAAAAAACCATCTCCCAACATTTTGAAAAACGTAAGGGAGGCGATTGGAATTAATATGTTAGTGAATGGATGACAGATAGTGATAAAGGCTAAACTGCATCTCCTTTTCTTACTATAATGGCAATTTTGTCTCAAAAATTGTAAAGTGGCAAAATGTAAAGATTATTGGTTGAAGTACAATGACAAAATTAACTAATTTTTCGGAAAGAAATTATGGTACTAGCATGTGATGTTAGATACATAAAATTGACAGCATGCATGTATTTAGTTTAGATAGTAGTTTGTAGGTCTCACGACTAAATGATTACACGTTTTCACCATTCATTTGTACCATGTAATCATTATATGTATCGAAAACATACCATGGTTATGAAATTTGTGTTATCTGATTCCTTTTTTTTAAAATTTCTCTTGCAAAAATGTTTAATTGCTGCGCTGCAACATTCTATTTGTGGGCTTTACACTGAAGTTTTCAAACATGTTTTGCTAAATATATAATGTTCCAATGCTCCAGAATGTGACAAGATTACGAGCCAAAGGGGTGGTGAATGGGAGGCTATTTCTCGGAACAGCTGAGAAAATACCACCCATAGAACTTACTGATACAACAGGTGCTGGTGATGCATTTATTGGGGCAGTCCTACATGGTATGTGATTCCAAAATGGTTATCTCTTGCATGCTGTAGTACAGTTTAGTAACTGAAACAGTTTATTAATGTACCAAATCCTTGTTTCAAATGTTATCTGTAGCTATTTGCACCAACAAACCACCAGAAAAAATGTTACCGTTTGCAGCTCAAGTGGTAAGTAAACTTGTTTATGGTTAATTTGGCATTTAACTTAAATTCATATATATATATATATTTAAACGTAAAAGCAATTTTGTTTCTGGTTTTGTCTCTCTGATTGAATGCAGGCAGCTGCATGCTGTCGAGCTTTGGGTGCTAGAACTGGTCTTCCACATCTCTCTGATCCACTATTGGCACCTTTTTTAGGTTAAGTATTCCAAATGATAAGTACCATGCTGAGTCTAGTTAGGGGTGTGCACGGTGCAGTTGCCACGAACTAGATCCCACTTCTATTTATAACTTCTTGTTGGCTTGTTCCATATATATGTTTCTGCACCAACAAGCCACCACCAGAAAAAAGAAAAAATAAATAAATAAATAAATATATTTATTTATTATTTTATTGTTTTCTTAATTTACTGTACTGACGGCGATTCATAACCTATGTTTAGAATGGACGTGGTTAACCAGCGACGGTACCATTCCATTCTAATGGAGAATGCTTTTACTTTAGTAATGGTGAATTAATATGATCTCTCTCTTTTTTTCAATCTATGCAGTAAGTGTTTATATTGCGTAAAGTGTTTATGCAGTCAAAGTATATATGAATTCATTGATAGTTGTACTATACAATGTACATACAGGCCCAAAACTTGACATTTTCAGCAAACTAGCTGTTACCTTTCGCTAACAAGTGAATACTACCCATGCCCCGTTCTTCCAAGATGCTCTGCTACTTATGGAAACTTTCCATTTCTGGCTGGCTTTGGTTTAAATATAATTCAACATGGTCCCACACAAAAAATAAGAGATCATTGCAAAAAAAAAAAACCTGGCCTACGTTTCCAAAATTAATCACGTGTATTAGTTTTCACCCTATTGAACCTCCACCAATTTTTATTTTTGCAATTAAAATCTTCCGTCAAAGAGGTGTTAATTTTTTTAACGGGAAGCTGAGTTGGCTGTCAACAAGGCAGTTGGCGTGGACACCGCTGGCAACCAAATTGTTATCTCCCCAATTTTCATTGCAAATTAAGTCTTGTACATTTTTTTTTGTTTTGCAATATGAACCTAGTGAGAATACTAGATTTTGGGTATATATGTCCATTTCATTCCCAAAAAAAAAAAAAAAAAAAACCATTATATTTGTTATTTCATGATGAACACAGTTCGTTATCATTATAGAAGGACGATTGTCATGCGAACATCATGGATCGATCAGAATCCAAAAACGAGGTCGGTGATATTAAAAAGATTGACACGAATTCATTTAAATAAAAATAATTGAAATAATCAAAACATATAATATTTTGTAATAAAATATAAAATTTAAAGTATATATTTTTTTTATTCCAATTGTTGTAGGAAAATAAAGAAAATATATTAATAGTTAGGTTGTTAGAAGGTGTTTTACGGTGGAACCATTGTGGATGTCCTTACTTGCTAAAAATATACATATTTTTAGTAGTTTTTTAGATTATGGGTGTATTTAATAATGTGATTTAGTATTTTATATTTTTTATGATCATTTAAAATTGAAAGATATATATATATATGAGAGAGAGAGAGAATTGGTAGGGTCAAAGAGAAAGAGAAATCCTCAAAAGTCAAAACCACAAGAGGTGGTCTCCAGTAAGTAGAGTCGTCAAAATGGGCCAAACCCGTTGGGTTGGTCCGTCCCGCCATATTAAAAAGGTGGGTTGGGTTTTAAAAACATGACCCTACCAAAAGACGGGCTTTTGGGTTAAACCCAAACGGGTCGCGGGGCGGGGCGGGTTGGACCGCCTTTTTTTTACCTACTATAATATATATATATATATATATATATATATATATATATATATATATATATATATGTATGTTAGCTACATTGAAGGTTAAACTATATCAGTCCTAAATTTGTGACGGGTTTTACACGCATCATCATTCATCAAATATTTAAAAACACCTTTGAACTAAAGAGATACTGAAATTGAAGGTCATGAAAAGCACAATGATTAATCTGATGTTTCGGGTTTGACTGCCCCTAGTAGTTAGTTTTGTTCAGCAATATTGGTTGTAAACTAGTTTTTTGATTATCTTTTTTGATGGAAAAAAGAAGTAAAATAATTAAGAATAAGGAATAAGAGTAAACATCAAAATGACTTTCAGAGGAGTGAGTGACTGTGAGCCTGAGGTTTAGAACACACAGGATATGACACCTAACCGAATCTTTATTTTCCCACCGTCCATTTTCCTTTTGGGATCCACATTCTAAGCATTTGAACATCATAGCATGGATGTCTTTATTTCCAGGTTAAGCATTACTAGTTAGCACTAGGACATTATAATTGGCAAAGGTGAAGTTAGTAGTCATAGAAACATTTTGGGCCAGAGAAAGTATTATTTGGCAACAAACAAACATATTATTTTGCTAAGAATTCTGACCAATGAACTCTGATTTGTGAAAAACAGAATTGGCAACTTAAGTTTATACATGAGTCAGTTTTTTCAAATGGCGGGTTGGTCCGGCCCGCCCCGCAACCCAAGGTGGGTTGGGTTGGGTTATTGTTTTTTCAGTCCGCCAAATTTTCGGGTTGGTCCGCCCCGCCCCGCCAATTGGCGGGGTCTGTCATTTTGCGGGTTGGTCCGCCCCACCGGTTCGTTTTGACGGCTCTACCTGTAAGACATAGCCCCTTTTAGAAATTCGCGGGTCATAATAAATAAATAATATATTACAAAAATTAACAAAAATGGGTTAGGTCACTTGGTTCCCAGCGAACTGCTTAAGGCGCCAAAGTTGACATCGGTTGTTCTTTGGTTCGAATCTTATCAGTGGTTTTTTAAGTTTTATTACCAGATATGTGTTATTTTGCTCCGTTGCCCCTGCACTTTCAAAGTTTGCCGCATAAATTCTTATTTTTCCATGCATTACAATTTAATCATTTGTCAGCCCCGTTAACATTAATTACCTTGAGATACTTGACGGATCTTAATGGATTTTAACGAAATGTTAAATGACATGTTTAAAGTCAAACGTGACACATTAAAAAGACAAAATTGACACATTTTAAGGTTGAAAGTGACACTATAAAGGGGAATTTATTATAATTCTCATTAAAATTCGAAGTAATATTCTTAATACTAAAAAGTGACACTCTTAATACTAAAAAGTGACACACATTTATAATACTAAAAAGTGACACTCTTAATACTAAAAAGTGACACATTTAATGCTAAAAAGTGACACTTTCAATGTTAAAAAGTGACACTTTTAAGGTCAATAACGAATATTTTTATTTATAAGACAAAATGACACTTGTACGATCAAAAGTAACACATTTAATGCTAAAAAGTGACACTTTTAATGTTATAAAGTAACACTTTAACGTCAAACGTAATGATTTTTATTTATAAAAAATGATACTTTTCAAAGTGAAAGTAACACATTTAAGACTAAAAGTGTCACATTTAAGTCCAAAAAGTAACACTTTTTTAGGAAAAAATTATAATTTTCATTAAAAATGCAAAGTGACACTTCTAAGGCCAAAAGTGACACATTTTATACTATAAAGTGACATTGTTAATAGTAAAAAGTAACACTCTGCATATATAAAGATGAGGGGTGGCGTTGTAATTTTAAAAAACTAAGGGGTTGCATTGACATTTTTTTAGTATTAATAGTGTCACTTTTTAGTATTAACATTGTCACTTTTTAGTATTAAATGTGTCACTTTTTAGTATTAAGAGTGTTGCTTTTTAGCATTAAATGTGTCACTTTTTAATATTAAATGTGTAACTTTTTAGTATTAATAGTGACACTTTTTAGTACAGTATTAAGAGTGTCACTTTTTAGTATTAAATATGTTATTTTTTAGTATTAAGAGTGTCACTTTATAATATTAAATTAAATGTGTCACTTTTTAGTATTAAGAGTGTCACTTTTTAGTATTAAGAGTGTCACTTTTTAGTATTAAGAGTGACACTTTTTAATATTAAATGTGTCGCTTTTTAGTATTAAGAGTATCACTTTTTAGTATTAAAAGTGTCACTTTTTAGTATTAAATCAGTAACTTTTTAGTATTAAGAGTGTCATTTTTTAATATTAAGAGTGTCACTTTTTAGTATTAAATGTGTCACTTTTTAATATTAAGAGTATTACTTTTTAGTTTTAAGAGTGTTACTTTGTATTTTAATGAAAATTATATAAATTTCATTTTATAGTGTCACTTTCAACCTTAAAATGTGTCATTTTTTTATCTTTTTAATGTGTCACGTTTGGCTTTAAATGTGTCATTCAACATTTCGTTAAAGTTCATTAGAGCCCGTCAAGTATCCCAAGGGAATTGATGCTAACGGAGCTGACAAAGGATTAAACTGTAAGGCGTGGGAAATATAAGAATTTCAGCGACAAACCTTGAAAGTATAGGGGCACCGGAGCAAAATGACACAACTCACCAATAAAACTTAAAAAACACAAGTTTCGAACCAGTGACCTATAGCGCAATCTTTGAAACATTAAGTGTTTTGTCAAAACCATTTGTGCTGATCCATCTTTGTTTTTATTTGTAACTTATTATTTATATATTATGATCCGCGAATTTTTAAATGGGGCTCCGTCTTACGGATCTAGGATCCGTAAGACCGTCCTACACAAGTCTTTGCCAAACCACAATTTAAGTTACTAAATGGCGAAAGATAGAGACACTGTGTAATCAAGTAATGTGGACCAAAATCAATTATTTCAACAATCTCCTTCCTGGATTTTGTTCGGTCTATAATGTTCGCATGACAATTGTTCCCCCACAATTAGAGCTGTCAAAATCGAGCCCGGCCCATAAGCCCGGTCCAGCCCACCCGACTTTTCAAGGGCCTGGGCCTCAATTTAGCAGGCTCGAAAAAACCCGGGCCTTTTTGGCCCGGCCCGCTAGGCCCATGGGCCGTGTTTGGCCCGAGTTTTAAAAGCCCGAAAAGCCAGGCCCGGCCCGGTCATAAAGTTAAACAATTAAATTTAATTACAAAATTAAAAACTAAAACATAAATCTTAAAAGAAAAAAAACTATCAGACATTCATTTAGACCGCTTTTTTTTTTCTTTTTTTTCTTTTGGTTTGATAAATTTATGACACAATATGATCTATTTTCAAATCATTGTTCTTTTTTTGGTTAAAACTCATATTCTAAATTGATGGAAGTGACACTTACAAAAAAGAAATGAAGTTGATCTTTCAAGTTCTAATCTAGTTTAGTATGGTTGTAGTTAGTAATTTTATCGAAACTGATCTATTTAATTGAGTATCTCTATATGATATTAGCTAATAAAAAGCCTCAATAGTATAAACTTGATAAAATAAAATAAAATAAAAATGCTAGATTGTGTCGGGCGAATAAAAAAATGAACATTTGCTAGTTAGTATGGTTTTGCAAACTAGAACCCGAAAAACTTTGTCTATCCTTAGAAAACACATATTAAAAAATTGGGAACAATACGATGAACTTCAATTTGGTTATAAATTTTTTGAAAAAAATATCCTTCAAGTAGCACATGTATTTTTTCTTTGGTCTGTAACATTATTGTTTTTCTAGTTTCTGTTTCGTTCAATTGTTGAAATTACTACATTTGTTTATATTTGCTTTGGTTGCACTTTTGCTTTGTAATTGTGTAAGTTACACTAGTAAGTATGTCAGTATGTGTGTGTTTGAACTTTTGATGTGTTATATAACATTTATTAGCTAATTTGTGAGTTTTATTGAATAAAAAAATATTTATTTTTTTGGCCCAGAGGCCCGAAATGCGCATGGGCTGGGCTTGAGTTCTATGAGGCCCGGAACTATTTCGGGCCGGGCTGTTTGACAGCTCTACCCACAATGACAACGAACTGTATTTATCGTGAAATAACAAATATAATGGATTGGATTGTTCGAGAATGAGATTTTTTTTTTGATGAAATGGGTATATATATATATATACCCAAAATCTGGTTTTCTCACTAGGTTCGTATTGCAAAAAATAAATATAAATGTTTAATTTGCAATAAAAATGGCAGGAGATAACAACTTGTTTGACCAAAGTTCATTGTGTAAGACAAAAATATGTACAAGATTTAATTTGCAAAAAAAAATGGTGGGAGATAACAACTGGTTTGACCAAGGTTCGTTGTACAAGATAAAAAAATGTAAAAGGTCTAATTTGCAATAAAAAAAAACGTTGAAAATATAATTTGGTTGCCACCCGTGTCCATGTCAGCTGCCTTGTTGGCAGCCAACTCAGCTCCCCGTTAAAAAATTTAACACCTCTTAGATGGAAAGTTTTAATTATAAAAATGAAAATAGGTGGAGGTTCAATAGGGTGAAAATCAATGCATGTGATTAATTTTGCAAAACGTAAAATAGGTCTGGATTTTTTTTGCAATTATCTCCAAAAAATAAAGTTATTGGAATTAAATCTAATTTATATTGACGATTCGTTAACAGAATGGGGGCTTTGAAGTGAATCCAAACTACAAGGAGGACGCTGGAGTTTGGCCAAATGAAAAGGGCGAGCAGGGGAACTAACCTGAGGCCAAAAATTAGGCTTCTCCAACTCTACTAAAATTAGAAAAGTCAATACTCGTCCCCCGAGGCATAGCCGAGTGGTAAAAGGAGGGGGACATAAGATCCTGGAGGCATGCAGCGTGGGTTCGATACTTGGTGGAAGCACTTTGCTTTCTTCTGAGGTTGGACCTTGTATGTGTTATCAGTTGCACTGTTCTCAAACCCTGTATCATTTCGGGCACATCTCGCGATTTTCCTGGTAGTAGCAATGAGGGACCGGAACTACTATCCCAGGATTCAACCTGGTTAAAAAAAAAAAAAAAAAAAGTCAATACTCCTGATAGAGCTGTGAATTACAACTCAAAAAAGAAAATGACACTCCATCCTTTCCGGACAAATAATCAACTATTTTATTTTGAGATGTATTACTTAAAGAATCAATTTTCAAAAATTTAGGAATTGAAGTGTCATTTTATTACTAATGTACTGCGAAAAGTGTCATTTTCTTAAAAAGTTTGACTTTCAAACATGGACTCTTTACCAGAAACGGAGGGCATAATACATAAAAATGATAAAATTAGTATTTTATTCTCGTTTCAAAAAATGTACTTCATCCGGTACACCATTTAAGAAAAACTAATTTATTACATTATAAATATTTGTATAATATGTATTTTCCTTAAAAACCCTTGTGCATGCGACCTTAATAAAAGTATAAAGAAAAAGTAAGGATAAAGATGTAAAATTACTTTCATAACATGAAATTAAGAAACGCAACAACTTTTTTAGGACAGAAAGCAGAACAATTATTTAGAAACGGAGGGAGTACTATTTTTTTTAATCATAAAGTAAACTGAAACGCACATATGATATGATATCACAATGAGGATATGTACTCCCTCCGTTCCAAAATAGATACTCCTTTCATCCTAATATTATTGTTTTATTTTCTTTTTTTATCTGTTTTAAAATATTGTCTTGTTTGAAAGTTTTTTTAAAAAACAATATTTTAACATTGTACCTTTACTTTTTCTTACTACTTTAATTCTGGGTCATATGCACATGACCATTAAAAAAAATTATACACTTTATCATTATTAATAATCAAGTCTATTTTTTTTTTCTTAATCCGTAAGTCGGATCAAACAAGATAATAATCTTGAAATAGATGTAGTATAGCCTTTACACAGGTTTTAAGAAAGTGATTGATTTTATTTAATTTTCCTTTTAACACTCCCAAACTATTGTTTAGTAGGGATGGTAAATCGGTCGTGTTGGGTTGTTATCTGGCCGGCACGATAACAACACGACACGATAAGCACGAACACGAACACGGCACGATAAGCTTATCGTGCTTAATATTAAAACCCGAACACGACACGATAAAAACACGAAAAGCACGGCACGATAGGCACGATAAGCAAAAAAAACACGATTTGTTTAGTCAGACCCGTTAAGCCCAATAAACATTATAAAATATATATTTTTGATTTTTTAATACATATTTTGAAAATTTATCAATATAAATAGTCAAGTAGTTTAAAAATCATAAATTTTCAAATGATAAAACTATGAACTAATCATGAAAATAGTTCGAAAGAAGTTAATAACTCATAGTAAATTTTTAAAAATATATTTTTAAAACATATATATTTTAGTTATCGTGTCTTACCGTGCTTATCAAGTCAACCCGATAACAACTCATTTTTTATCGTGCCTTATCGTGTTAGCCCTATAAAGGTCCAAACCCGATAAGCCACAGTCCAAACCTTATAATTTCGTGTCGTGTTCATGTCGGTCAATTGTGTCGTGCCTCAAATTGCCACCCATATTGTTTAGTAACGTAAAGGGTCCCTCATCTTTTTAAATGAACTTTAAGAAAGTAGTTTATTTCATTTAATTTTCCTTTAAAACCTCAAATCTATCTATCTATTGAAATAAATTTGTAATCAAAATTGATTAGATAAATAAATCCAAAAACTTTTGGCATTCTTCTTTTGACTTGAAACAATTGACAACCACATATATCAATCAATTTATAGCCTCATTCACATTTAGTAATATAAAAAAAATGTCTTATTTTTTAACTAATGAAAATTCAATGAATTAATAGATAATTATTTATTCAATTATTGAATTTAATAATAGTTTATCAATTGAATGAGAAATGAATAAATTATCAAAACAATTATATGAATTATCATAGAAGATTAATTTCTTCAGTTCTAATTGGATGCTTAAGGCAGTTGGACAGTTCCTTGACTCTTCACTAATCAAGTCGTCTTCAAGGATGAAACCACTATAAAATTGTTGTAATTCCTTTGTTGAACATCATTGCTAAGAATAATGCATGATAACACACTAATATAAAACAAATATCCGCAAAATGGCCCCCACTCTCAGTTTGATTAGAGACATCAACCTGACCAAGGGTATGCCTAGATATATAATTGGCCAACTGATGTAGCAAATCCTCAGCTTGGGCCGTCTACACTTTGGGTAGGATATCTGGGCTTGAATCTGCTTCCTAGCTTGAACCTGGCTGAGAGCAAAGAAAACCTGAGTGGAAGTGTAAGGCAGGGCCTCGCGAAACCCCTCCGGCGTGAGAGTAAGTATCAAGTATGGAACAGAATACCAGAACTCAAGGAAGAGGCAGAGTGTATGTGTTCATGTACCTTGTTATGGCTGGTGGAGGAGTATTTATTGGCCCTTTTGTAGTTGAATCCGGGTAGGATTCGGTTTCTTTAGTTATCTTGTTCAACAAGGGTTGGAACCACGGATTTTAGGCATGATCTGCGGTGGCATGAGATATCGAGCAGATAAGGCAAGTGTCCTGCCTACATATGATAATCTTTGACAGTATCCCGGCGGGCAAGCTACTGGTGTCCTCTGCTTGGTGTTAGTCTGGGCGGGCAGGGCCCGGCCCGCCTGTATGATAGATGATGTGTTGGAGCGAACATATTACCCGGGCAAGGCCCCTGGTCGGACAGGCAGGGCCTATGCCCGGCCAGGTTTGGTCGGGAATTCCATGCTCGCTGCTCGAGGCTGCCACACTCTTGCTCGCTGGGCCCGTGGGCCTTGTAGGGTTTGTGCTCGTGACCGGCACATGATGATAGCTCGTGCTCTGCTCATGACTGGTTTTGGGCTGGGTATATCAGTGGCCCCTAGCTTCGTGCCTGACGAGTATTCATGCTCGGGGCGGGGAGCGTACAGGATGTCATGAGGTTGCTCGTAGCTCGGGCTTGAACACTTGTGAAAGTTTCTGTAGCGTAAATGACCGGGCTGAGCGTTGTCGTGGATGGTTCTAGAACTTTGCTTGACTGTCAGATAAGGCGTGTCAAGGAAGCATTTCGTTGAGTGGATCTGCCAGGGGATATGACGAGGCGCTCGTGAGCCGCCAGGAGGTGGCCAAAAAAACGAGGCGCTATTCGGGAGCGGCGCATTTAATGCGCGCGTGCGGAAGCAGCAGCGGCGTACTTGTCTTTCGGCTTCAGCGGTCCCCAAAACCCAGTCCTTCTTCACCTATTTAAGCCGGACGATTTGCCCATTTGAACTTTTACGGTGTTTGGATATTTTTAGAGAGAAAAGAGGAGAAGAGAGAAGCTCGCCCGATTCTTGCTCAGCTTCTGTTAGCTCGCGATCTCACGGTGCCGTTGCTCTTCCGTCCCAACTGCAACTTTCAGGAGTAGCAATTTCCAGAAATAGTAAGTTTGATCATCTTCCATTTCTATTTTGTTTGTTCGTTTCTGTGATGTTTACGTTTCTGGGTATGATTTTTCCTTATTTCTCTGTCTTCTATATTTTCTGGGTAGCGTTGATAAGATTAGGAGAGACCCTAGGTTGAGATCGAGAGAGTCCCCGTTGTGTCTGTCTGTAGGCGGGCGGGGCCCTGGTTACCTAGACTTAGGGTTTTTTCCCCTTTTTAGTGGCCCTTTTTTTAAATCGGGCGAGGATCGATCCTTACTTTCCTCGATCTGTAGATGTCATTGAGAGTTTTCGAGAAAACGAGAGAAGAATTCGATTATGGCGGGCAAAATGACCCGATGGCGGCGAAATCCCGTCTCTTGGCGTAGTGTTCGAAAGGGTGGCGAGTCGCGTTCTTTGGTGAGTCGTCGGCTGCGCACCCCACGTGCCGTGGATCCGAGGAGGCCCATGTGCAGGTGATTACTTTGTCGCCTCTGGTTTGTCTGAGGGAGAAGTGGAGAAAGGCCGTTTGGCTTCCGGTGGGCTGGGCCACGCTCCATTGGCCGAGCAAGAAGAACTTCTACAGGAAACGAGGGTTGATGATGTCACATTGCCCGGGGCAAGGAGCGTTGGTGCGAGGCATGCCATTCAGTGAGGAGGATTCAGATAATATTCCCATCGCGAGGAGGACGGCGGGTTGTACACATAGGAAATGAGGCTGCAACTTCCGTTCACTGCTCTGCCCTAGACATCGAGATCCGAGCGAAACAACATGCTGGCTTCAGCTCCTTTGGGCATCGTTGGATACTCCGGCTAAGTTAACGGCATGGTTCACCTCGATGGGCATAGAGCCTGAGGATTATCGAGTGGAGAAAGCCGTGTTGGTAGACGGTGAGTACCCTCGCGAACAAAGGCGGGGAAGGCTGTTGTTCTTTCTTGCGACTTCTTCGTGTGGGGCTACGCCTACCTCTAGATCCCTTCATCCTCTGTTTCTTCGAATTACACTTGCGAAATGCCGGTGACTAATCTTGAACACGGTGAGGCCACAATGGCGTATATTGTGGCGTCGTGCCCTCTGCGAATAGAGCACGAGCAAGATTTTCCAGAGCGTCTCTTTATTACGGCGTTGGCGCTTATGGCGGGTAAATGCTTTCGGTCTAACTCAACTTTCTTAGGATCTTGTCGATGTTGCGGGAAAGTCGATGCTTGGGATAGGAAGGCGTCGTCGAATCCGGCCCAGTTGGCCGATAATGCCTATGAGCCGGGATTGTATACGTTCCCAAACTTCCCGTGGCAGCTTCACCCATAGGTGATTACAGTAAATGCGGTTATCAGGGGCGCCCAGGTGTGGTAATGGACGGGGAGAAGCGGGTTAGCCAAGAGCGTCTGTTCGATTGGAAAAAAGGCGGTGTGCAACCCGAAACCTCGCTGGCAGGGGGTGCTTTCAGTCCCTAGGTTGAGCCCTTGTGCTCTTTTGGCGAAGAGGCCCATGACTATTGGGGATTACCATGAACAAAACTTTAAATCGAGGCTGTCAAGTGTGTCGTGAGATTAGAACCGGCTGCACACTGTTGATACTAAAGTTCCAGTCGGTTTGAGCTTTACTCTTCTCTTTGTCTTCTTTGTTATTGTCTTGGTCATTTTATTCCAAGCGTGAGTCTTGATCTGCCTTTCCATTTGCAGCTATGTTGACTCTAAGGCAACTTTAGAGACTCGAGGCTGAAGAAAGCCGAAGGGTAGCCGCTCTGGCGGGCCAACCGCCACAAAATGTTCCAACAGTCCCTTTACTGAAACAAACAAAGAAAACCGTGGTGAAGAGGCCAATCAGTACTACCTCCCCCCTCCTCGAGCCGGGTTGTTGATGTCCCTGTAGTGGCAGCCCCGTGAGGCCCCATTGCCAAGAGGCTGCCAGGTAGCGGAAAGAGGAAAAAGGCAACCTTCTCCACCCGGTAGGCCAGATCATCCACGGCAGCGTGGCGTGGGTTACGAGCGGTACCCATGATTCTACCGGTAGTGGCTACTACCCGATTTCGAAATGCCAACTTCGTCCCTATTTGCAGGGCCATTGTGGATCTGGTGAGGGCCCTAGCATCGGGCATATAGATGCATGCGCCGATCCGCCAGGAAGCTTGTTGGAAAGGAATTATGAGGCGGTTGCTTCAAAGGGCGTAACCAATGGCCAGGGATCTTGTCGGGCATGTTCTACTTGGTCATATCGGGCTCAATTTGAGGCGAGTAAATTTTAACATCTCCGCTTTATCCTTTATTTTTGTTGTGCTAGCTTTGACTTTGTCGTGTTTGTTATTGTAGATCGCCTCCTCTGCGCACTCAACATATACAACCGTTACTGAGAGGAGATCGATGCACGCAAGAAGATTGAGTCAGAGAGGGATGAGTTCGCCGGGCTAGTGAAGAACAAGAACGACCCGGTGGCCACTGGACAAATTGCTAAAGAGAAACCGCGACCCGGTTCGAGAAGTTAGATTTGGGGAATAAATCTGCGGCGAGGAGAAATCTGTCCTCGTTGCTCAACAAAAGAAATCCCAAGCCACTTAGAAGAAGCCACAGTTAAGCAACGGGACCCCGGTCAGAGTTGAAGGCCTTGAAGGCCCGGGCGGCGAAAGATACGGCAGCTATAGCTTCCTTTCCTGATCAGCTGGTAGCGGCCAAGGAACAAGCCGTTAAGGATTTTGAGGCATCCTCGGCCTATGCTTCTCAAGTACGCAAGGCCATATTCCCCTACTATGCGGTGGGCACTAACCACATTTTGCGGATGTTGGCGGGCACGGCACGATAGGTGGCATGGGGGCGATGGTAGGCGCTTGATCCATATTGCGGAGGCCGGAAGCTACATCATCTAGTGCCTTACACTCAAGATGAACTAGATGCCTTGGCTCGGGGCGATAATGATGATGGTTTAGAACAGTAGGATCCCCCACCCGGGCGGTAAATGTGTGCGCTTGATCGGCCTTGAGGCGGAGAGAGAGAGGCGAATCACGGGCTGCCGCCCGGCTTCAAGTGGAGTTGCGCGGCCCCGCTACAGAGGATGCTACTTGGTGCCTTGAGCATCCCGATATAGCATAGGTGCTTTGTATCTTATTTGGCCGATGGACCCTTTGGACTCGTTCTTGTAATTTCCGACAACTGTTTTTGTTGAACAAGGATCCTATAACTTATTCTTTTGTTTTATCCTCATTCTGCTTGATGATATTCGTACTTATCTCTGTTGGTCTTGGAATGCTGGTCCTTTTGACCGATTGTTTATTTATTGTTATTTAGTCTTTCTGCCCGATAGTATTGGCTTGTGTTTTTCCTGCAGTCTATTAGTGCGAACATAATTATATGCGGGGTAATCGTGTAAAAAGATGAACTCGGAAATAAATAAACATTTCATATCTTTAAAGGTTAATGCCTTCACAGTAGAACTTGAAGTGCGTGTGCGATCTTTGATCTTTGGTGTCCTTATCGGGCATATGGTCCTCAGTTTCCTGCTCGAAGTATTTGGTATAGGCCAAGGTTTTTGAACGGGCAGGGCCCCTATCGCCTAGGGCGAGCTTCAGTTGATTGCCTAGCGGGCATGGCCCGGCTTCGGCGGCCCGACAAGGGCGGCCATTGTTCGGTGTGGGTAACCCGAGTCGGTTGTAGTATGTCAACTGGGTGTAAGGATATACGATTAAGCAGTGTTGCTCGGTCACTATAGGAACCCGAGGTTGCTTAGCCGCTATCCGATGGGCAAGGCCCCTACCGCGTGGCGGGCATCCTAAGTACGTGAACCGGGCAGGGCCACATCTCACCCACGGAGAAATTAAGTTCGCTAGTACTCCGGTATTCTGAATGTTGACTGGGCCTGGCGTTGGTCACTTGTAGGATCGATGCTAGTAAAATCTGAATGAACACATTATAGACAACTTGCCTTTATTGTACAAAATTCGTGACCCTCAACAGGGCTGAGGGTCTTGCCCGTTTATGTATAGAAGATCAACTCTATGGATAGTATTTTTTCAAATGATTAGCGTGCCATGGATGTTTTAGGTCTTTTCCTTCCCGAGCCCGGAGTGTGTAAGTGCCTTCTCTAATTATACCCGTGACTTGGCAAGGTCCTTCCCAGTTGGGCGATAGCTTTCCCCATTCTGAGCACCCAGTCACCAACCATGAAGGCTCTGCCTCAGACCTTTTTGTCATGATGAGCTTTTGCCCGCTGCTTGTAGTTGACCATTCTGAGTCGGGCATCCAATCTTCTTTCTTCTAGGAGGTCAAGGTCTATTGCTCGCGCAAGCTCGTTGTTTTGCTCGCTGTACTGTGAGACTCGATAACTGGGTAAAGCCATTTCAACCAGAATCATTGCCTCGGACCCATAAGTGAGGGCAAAGGGAGTTTCCCCTGTTGGGCCTCGCACAGTAGTTCTGACTGCCCACAATGCCGACGGCAGTTCCTCGGCCCATTTCCCTGCTCGCCCTTCTAAATTTCTCTTGAGGGCGTGTAAGAGCTTCTTGTTTCCGGCTTCGGCCTGTCCGTTCCCTTGAGGGTAGGCTACGGATGATTGCCAATGTTTGACACCCAAGCGAGCACATTCAGCCGTGAACTTGTCCGAGAACTGGGTGCCGTGGTCGGATATGATTGCCCGCGGAAGGCCAAACCTACACCACACTTGATCATGGACGAACTTGATGACATTTGCTTCTGTGATCTTGGCCAGAGGTTTTGCTTCTATCCACTTTGTAAAATAATCGATGGTGACCACCGCGTATTTGTATTTGCCTTGTGCAAGAGGAAATGGGCCGATCAGATCGATCCCCCACATGTCGAAGGGCCAGGCCATAACGACTGGGGTTTGCATGGTGGATGGAAGTCTTGGTATGTCCGCGTACCTCTGGCACTTGTCGCATTCACGAACGTATCTTTTTGCATCCCTTCTGAGGGTTATCCAATAGTATCCTGCGCGTAGTACCCTTTCTGCCAGTGCGCGGGTGCCCGGGTGGCCGCCACATTCTCCCTCGTGCACCTCATACATGACACCTTCAGTTAATTTCGGGGGCACACAACGAAGCATTGGTCTGACCTTAGATCGCTTGTATAGAATTCCCCCTACTACCGAGTACCGACAGGCCTGGCTTCTGACTGTGGTGGCTTTGACTTTGTCTGCGGGCAGGATCCTCTACTCGATATAGTCCTTGTAATCATCAATCCAACTCATGGCCGCTGGCTCAATGTCCATTACCACTGGTCTATCGATAGCCGGAGTTTCTAGGTGCTCGATCATTACTGAAGGATTCAGTAGTGACAAATTTTCCTCGGCGATTTTAGATAAGTAATCTGCTCGCATGTTGTCCGATCGGTCAATTCTGATTATCTCCCAGAATTTGAAAATTTTCAAAATTCCTTTGACCAGTTCGCAGTATTTGACTAGTGAGGGGTGATGGACCATGTATTCCCCATGGACTTGGTTTACAACCAGCTGTGAATCCGAGTATACTGTGATCATATCTACTCCCATGTCCGCTGCTAGTTCGAGGCCGGCAATTACTGCTTCGTACTCGGCAACGTTGTTGGAGGCGAGGAACTTAAATCGTAATGCTAGCTCGAATTCTGTAACCTGGTCGGGAGCTATGAGAAGGATGCCAGCTCCGCTCCCGACTTTGCCGCTCCATCAACATATAAATCACAACAAGAGTCGGGGTTGTGGCTTGCTCTTGCTCGGGCTCGTTTGCCCGCTGGGTTTCAGGCTCTTCTTGCTGAGTGAAGCTTGTTTCTACCAGAAAATCAGCCAGTGCTTGAGCTTTGATTGCTCGTCGGGCTTATGAAGGATCTTGCGTAGTGGTGCATCTGTGTATACTATGATTACATGTGCAGAAAAATAAGCCCGTAATTTCCGGGCAGCTACAACAAGCGAATAAGCCAATTTTTCTGCATTAAAATAACGACCCTCAACAGGACTGAGGGCTTTGGATACATAGTACACAGGTTTTTGAATGTCTGACTCTTCCCTAAAACAGCGGCCGCGATACAGCCGCTAGATACACAGGCTCACCGGCATAGGATCGCTAAGGAGGGGCGGTTTGCCCAAATATTCGAGCCGTTCTAGGGCTTTAGCGCAATCAAGATTCCACTCGAATCCTTTGTTGCCGCCAAGCAGACTTTGAAGAACGGGAGACACTTCTCCGCTAACCGGGAGATGAAGCGGCCAAGGGCAATGATTCTACCGTTCAGTCGTTGTATGTGTTTGATGCAGTAGGGTTGTTCCATGTCGAGTAGGGCATGTATCTTCTCTGGGTTTGCTTCTATACCCCGCTGGTTAACCATAAACCCGAGGAATTTTCCTGCCCGAACCCCAAAAGCGCACTTGCCCGGATTCAGCTTCATGTTATATCTTTGTAGATTGGCAAATGTTTCTGCCAAGTCAAGAGTGTGGTCGCGGCCTTTGGTTTTGATGACCATGTCATCTATGTATGCTTCCATGTTCCTCCCGAGCTGTGAACCGAAGACTTTGTTAACCATGCGCTGATAAGTTGCCCCTGCATTCTTTAGCCCAAACGGCATCATCTTGTAGCAGTATAGGCCCCCCGCTGCCCGGAAGGCTGTTTTTGCTTTGTCTTGCTCGTTCATCCTGACCTGGTGGTACCCTGAGTATGCATCCAGAAAGCTGAGCATCTCGAAACCGGCGATGGAATCCACGAGCATGTCTATACGAGGCAGCGGGTAACAGTCTTTCGGGCAGGCTTTGTTGAGGCTCGTGAAATCGACGCACATCCGCTATTTGTCATTGGCTTTCTTGACCATTACCACGTTTGCCAGCCAGGTTGGGTATTGTATTTCCTCGATGATATTTGCCTTCAGAAGCTTTTCGACTTCTGCCCGGATGGCTGCGCTTTTCTCCGGGGAGTATTGCCTTGGGCGCTGTTGGATGGGTCGGAACGTTGGATCAACATTCAAGTCATGGCGTGCAACGCCCTCGCTGATCCCTTGCAGATATCTTTTGACATCCGTGCAAATATATCCGCATTTTTTAGCAGCTCAATCGCTTTTACGGGCATCGAGGCATGGCCTTCCCGATTTTGATTCTCTGCTCGGGGTAGGCGGGATTGATGACTATTTCTTCCAGCTCGCCTTCAGGTTGAATATTGGGTTCATCCCGCACTTGCAGGGTATCCATCTCAATATCTTGTGTCTTTGGGCGTTTAGCCTTTCGCCTGGAATGAGCTGGGGATGGGGCCTGGACGGGCTCGTCTGTTTCCATGGGGTCCCTTGTTTCTGATGTTTGTCCGATCTCTATATTGTTAATGGAGGCGGGAACCGTTGTGGCATCGGGCATCTCTTTTTCTGAGGTTGTCTGGTCGGGAATGTCCACGATCAGTTTTTGCTTTTTCTTTTGGGAGTCTCGGACATACTCCCACATTGCCCGGGGTTTGCTGTTCAGGATACCTACTCCATCCTCGGTGTAAAACTTTGCCTTTTGGTGAGGTATAGAAGTCACCATCTGAAATTTGGCCATAGTTGGCGCGCCCAGGATGCAGTTGTATGCTGACTTGAGGTCGATCACCAAGAAAGTGATCATCTCTGTTCGGGTTTGCGCCCCGTCTCCCATGAAAACTTCAAGCTCGATGGTCCCTTTTACGCCCACTTGATGGTTGGTGAACCCTTCCAGCTTTCCTAGATAAGGCTTGAGCCGGGCATCTGCTAGCTCTAACTCTTTGAAGCAGGAATAATACATAATATCTCTGCACGCTCCAGTGTCGAGCAGAACTCTGTGGACTTGCCATTCATTTACCAGGCAGGAGATGACCAGCGGTTGCTCGGAAGCAAGAGGGGTGCTTGCTAGCTCACTGCGGGTAAAAAAGATGTTGGGTTCCCCTGCTCTCTGCACGGCTAGAGAGTTTACTGCTCTGGAGAGTGAGTATATGTGCTTCCCAAGTTGTGTGTTGGATGGAAGCTCTTCTTGGATCATATTAACCACTCCTCGAATCTGAGGGGCCTGGCCACCTCTTCCTCTTGGAGGTCTCCCTTGTCTGTCATTATCCGCATTGTTCCCGTCGCCCTGATCCTTCTTAAAGCGGTTCAATTTGCCCGTGTTAATCAGTTTCTGTATCTCTCGCTTCAGCACTATGCATTCCTCTGTGGTGTGCCCGGTACCGTGATGATAGTCACAGTATTTGTTGGGGTCCCTAGTATGGGCGAGCTCGGGATCAAGAGGATAGGGAACTGGCAGTGCATCTCCCACTTGGAGCATGATTTCTTCCCGCGTTGTGTTTAGCGGGGTAAAATGTGCTTCTCTGAATAACCTCTGCCCGGGGGTAGATGATCTCCTTCTATCTCTACGCGAACGGTTGCCGCCTCCGGTCTGGTCGGTCACCGGGCGTGGCCGAGCCTCTGGCCTTGTCATTGTTCTTATTTTTGTCCGCCGAGCTCGGCCGAGCGTAACAGTGGGAACTTGCTAGCAGCTCAGCCTTGGAGGCTCCCGGGTTCATAGCTAACATTGTTTTCAGTGGCCCTGCTCTCATGTTGTTTAGGTAACAGAAAGTAATTTCGGGGTCACTGGTCGCGGTCACTTGGTCGAGCATCTCCTCGAACCTCTTCAAATAGCTTCCGTAAGACTCATGCTCGCCTTGCTTGACTTTAGCGAGATCGAATCGGTTTTTAGGTGTTGGTCCAGCAGTGCCGAATTCTTCTAGGAATTTCTCCTTTAACACTTCCCAACTGCCGATAGATCCACGGGGAACCCTTCCCAGCCATGCTTGTGCTTTCCCCTGAAGGGCTCCCTCGAATGCTCGCATTTTTAGGGCTTCAATATCTGTCACCATTCGAATCTGTGCCTCGAATGATCTGAGCCAGTCACTTGCCCGCGTCTTCCCGAAGTATTTCTCAAATTGTGGGAATATGATACCTTGCGCGGGTGGTGCATTCTCGATTTCAGGGGTGAAAGGGCTTCCTTCCAGTGGCTTGATGGCACCATAGCCGGGCTTGGCCACAGCCAGGTTAGCCATCTGTTTTGCCATGTCACGTTTCATAGCCTCCATGCGCTCGGACAGGCGTTTTTCAGCATCTAGTGTAATGCCCGATGAGCGGGCATGACCTGACCGATGTTCGTATGAGGCCGGCGGACAGAGGGTTGGCGCGCAAGAAGCTTCCATCTCTTTGTCTGCTCGCGGTCGACGCTTAGCCCGGTATGCTTCTTTCTCGGCGTGTTCACGAGCTCTGCGGTGACTGTGACTTTCACTGCGGGCATAATGAATTTGCCCGCGGCTACGTTTGTGTGAAAAATTTGGGCGGCTATATCTGCTTTCCGCTTGGTCATCTGCTCGTTTGACTTCTTCAGCCCTCTCTGATGGTATGCGAATAACAGATTGGAGTCGCTTGCTTGGAGCGGGCAGATGTTGTGAGGCATGGCCATCACCAACAGCCGCGGGGACACTGAGAGTTGGCAATTCCAAATCAGCCACCGGAACCGGGGCATGGCCCAAGGCAAGTAGCTGCTGGTTGAGTTTGTACATCTTGCTATAATAGTCTGCTTGGACTTGGAGAGCAGCGGCCTGTTGTTCGGGGGCTTGTCCCGGGGGATTCACGTGGTTGCCTTGGCCGTTTTCCTTTTGGAGATTTAATTGTGCCCTGAGATCAACATCCGCGCGGGCACTGCGCTGTTCATTAATGATTTCTCTGGCATCACGTTGGCTGGCTCGGCTTTGACCAGCACGTTGAGATGGCTGCTCCTCCACATAAGGCACGTCCTTCCCATGGGTTGCTTGCCATGCGGCCATCTTCTTGCTTCTCGTCTGCACCCCTTGGGGCGCTTTTGGTGGGAGATCACCGGCCAACTGGCTACCAGCCTGGTTGTTGCTCACAGTAGCGTGGTACTTGCTGCTCTTACCGGCCATTATAAACGGTGGTTTTTGTGAGACTTGCACCGTAAAGCGTGAGAAGAGAGTATGTTGAAAGATTCCCGGCAACGGAACCAAACTGATGTGGCAAATCCTTAGCTTGGGCCGTCTGCACTTTGGGTAGGATATCTGGGCTTGAATCTGCTTCCTTGAACCTGGCTGAGAGCAAAGAAAACCTGAGTGGAAGTGCAAGGCAGGGCCTCGCGAAATCCCTCCGGCGTGAGAGTAAGTATCGTGTGTAAAGCAGAATACCAGAGCTCAAGGAAGAGGATGAGTGTGTGAACGTGTGCGTGTACCTTGTTATGGCTGGTGGAGGAGTATTTATTGGCCCTTTTGTAGTTGAATCCGGGTAGGGTTCGGTTTCTTTAGTTATCTTGTTCAACAAGGATTGGAACCCTGGATTTTAGGCATGATACGCGGGTGGCCGCGAGATATCAGGAACAGATAAGGCAAGCGTCCTGCCTACATATGATAATCTTTGACAGTATCTTGGCGGGCAAGCTACTGGTGTCCTCTGCTCGGTGTTAGTCTGAGCGGGCAGGGCCCTGCCCGCCTGTATGATAGATGATGTGTTGGAGCGAACATATTACCCGGGCAAGGCCCCTGGTCGGACAGACAGGGCCTATGCCCGGCCAGGTTTGGTCGGGAATTCCATGCTCGCTGCTCGAGGCTGCCATACTCTTGCTCGCTGGGCCCGTGGGCCTTGTAGGGTTTGTGCTCGTGACCGGCACGTGATGATAGCTCGTGCTCTGCTCGTGACCGGTTTTGGGCTGGGTATATCATAATCAAATCAATTGTTTTTTTTTAATGTGTGTATCGTGTCAAACATGACAATAATTTTTTGACAAACAGAGTTTTTTTGACAATATTATTTGCTAAATTATATGTTTGTCACTTGGATTGAGATATCGCTACAGGATGATTACTCCTACAATCAAGTTCAATTGCAAATATATATATTCTACGTTTATCCTTTTTTTGATATTATATTATACGAAGTATACATTTATGAACTACTCTTTGTTGAATTTTTTAAAAAAGTGCATTTTTTTAAAGAGGTGGTCTCCTGGAAGACGATCTTACGGATCCATATCCGTAAGACGGAGCCCAATTTAAAAATTTGTGGGTTAATAATTAAACATGTTAATAAAAATCATAATAATAAGTTTGTCTCAATGGATGAAAATGTTGCTTGAAGACTTAGTGACCGAAGGTTGGCTCTTTGAAACTCCTTAGCTTCATAATTTAGTTTTAATCCTCATTAATGAGAAGTTCCTCTATTTGCTCCGGTGCCCCTGTATTTTCATTGTTTGCCACCGAAATTCTTATATTTCGCATGTCTTCCAGTTTAATCATTTGTCACTTATTAATATTAAGAATGTCACTTTTTAGTATTAAGAGTGTCATTTTTTTACTTTTTAGTATTAAATGTGTAACTTTTTAGTATTAAGAGTGACATTTTTTAATATTAAATGTGTCACTTTTTAGTATTAAGAGTGTCACTTTCTAGTATTAAATGTGTAACTTTTTAGTATTAAGAGTGTCACTTTTTAGTATTAAATGTGTCACTTTTTAGTATTAAGAGTGTCACTTTTAAGTATTAAGAGTGTTACTTTGTATTTTAATGAGAATTATATAAATTTCCTTTTATAGTGTCACTTTCAACCTTAAAATGTGTCACTTTTTATCTTTTCAATGTGTCACGTTTGGCTTTAAATGTGTCATTCAACATTTCGTTAAAGTTCATTAGGGTCCGTCAAGTATCCCAAGGCAATTGATGCTAACGGATGGCTAACGGAGCTGACAAAGGATTAAACTGTAAGGCCTCCCAACAATTGCCCGCTTCGAGCAGGCGAATTCCCTCCGGTATTCATGCACCCTCAAAGCAGGAGAATGAAGAATAGAGGGCAGACGACTAGGTAGAAAGCAGGTATAGCCGCCAGAATCCGTCCCACCGACATCACCGTCAACAGGATCATCACCGTCCTAGCCAAGTTTTGGCAGTCAACGTTAGTTTTAAAATGACACTTTTTAGTATTAAATGTGTCACTTTTTAGCATTAAGAGTGTCACTTTTTAGCATTAAGTGTGTCACTTTTTAGCATTAAGAGTGTCACTTTTTAGCATTAAATGTGTCGTTTTTTAGCATTAAGGGTGTCACTTTTTAGTATTAAGGGTGTCACTTTTTAGTATTAAGAGTGTCACTTTGTATTTTAATAAAAATTATAATAAATTTTCTTTTACATTGTCACTTTTAACATTAAAATGTGTCACTTTTTGTGTTTTCAATGTGTCACGTTTGACTTTAAATGTGTCATTTAATATTTCGTCAAAGTCCGTTCGGATCCGTCAAGTATACCAAGGCAGTTGATACTAACTAATGGTTAACGGAGCTGCCAAAGGATTAAATTGCAAGGCGTAAGAAACTTTTTAGCATTAAGAGTATCAATTTTTAGCATTAAGTGTCACTTTTTAGTATTAAGTGTGTCACTTTTTAGTATTAAGAGTGTCACTTTTTAGTATTAAATGTGTTACTTTTTAGTATTAAGGGTGTCACTTTTTAGTATTAAGAGTGTCACTTTGTATTTTAATAAAAAATATAATAAATTTTCTTTTATAGTGTCAATTTTAACATTGAAATGTGTCACTTTTGTGTTTTCAATGTGTCACATTTGACTTTAAATGTGTCATTTAATATTTTGTCAAAGTCCGGAGCAAATAGACGAATTTCTCATTAAAGAGCATTAAAACAAAATATTGCAAGCTTCAAACCACTGACCTCCCCTCCCACTAAGCCCTTTAGTGATGCAACCAACCAACTCAACTAATATTCAGTTATACTACTTTTTAACATGTTTATTTATTAATCCGTGAATTCTTAAATGGGGCTCCGTCTTACGGATTTAGGATCCGTAAGACCGTGTCTTTGCCTTTTTTTAATTCAAAGAATAATATTGTAGATATTTAAATCAACATTATGTATATATCACTATTACTTCTTCCGTTACACCCGAAAAGTCCCTATTTGAAAATTCTAATTATTAATGAGATATATTGGTACCATTAGAGTTAGTCATAATTACAAAAATAATTCAGCACAAGCAAAGTGATTGCAGCAGAAGTAAAGGGTAAAGATGAAATGTTTTAAAAATTATACGCATAATTTTAGAAAGTGGACTCTTAAAATAAAACATTTCAAAATAGTATAATAAACTTTTTATCTGGAACGGGGAGTAATTAATAGAAATGTTGGATAGTTCAATTTTCAACTTAAGTTTGTGTAGTAAATATGTGAAGGCAAAAACTTAGGTAAAACGTTCTTATAGATATTTTTTGTAAAACCGATCATATTTACCTCACCCACCATGTATTAATGGATTAAGCTGCGAGAGAGTGATGCTTCGTTTTACAAATTAACATTCGTAAGGCAGTCTTACATATAAGATAGCCTTACAAATTAACATTGTAAGACGACCTTACAAATTAACAGTCGTAAGACGGTCTTACATTAGACTTACTCGTATTATAAATGGGCACTAAATTAGAAGGGAGTACATGACAAACCTTTATATTGTCAACGGAGACATATTTTGTACATCTGTGAAGAACTTTTATAAAAACAATCATGAAATATTTTGTCATTACAAGAGTCAGATTTTCTACATCTAAGAAGAATTTTACGAAGAACATAGAGGTGAAGCATTTCATAAGAGCTCCAAATGCAGCCTCTATTGACCCCCTTCAAGGGAAGGTTTCTCCATTTTGCTCATATAAGAGTAGATGATATCACATTGAACGTGTAGTGTCTCATCCTGATGAAGAATCGGAGCGCTTACGGCTATGGTGATGGTGGTGATGGTGATGGTGGTGATGGTGATGGCGACGACGGTGTTTCCTTCTTTGTTCTGTGTCCGAGTCTGAATTGTCAGATGAATAACGCTGACCATGTCTGCTGGTTCTGTTCCTTTTATGATGCCTATCAACCTCTGAATCATAACAGTGTTTCCTTCTTTGTTCTGTGTCTGAGTCTGAATTGTCAGATGAATAACGCCGACCATGTCTGCTGGTTCTGTTCCTTTTATGGTGCCTATCAACCTCTGAATCATCCGAGGAACTTGATTCAGAATCTTTATGCTTTTTTTTCCTATGGTTTTTCTTCTTTGACCTCCTACCCTCATTATGGTCATCCGATAACGAGTTTTCTCGATGATCCCGTAGTTCGGTTCTATTGGGTGACGACGGTCTTCTATGCTTTCTCTTACTGCTGGACTTCTTTTGCTTGCTCGAGGTGAAGTTCGTGAGCAACTCGGGGATAATCTCTGCTCCAAGGAAACCTACACCATATGGGAATCAACATTCAACATCAAGGATCCAGGCATTAAAAATAATATATACTTTCATATGACAAAAATGAATAAATAACAAGCATTATGCAACAATCATACAGCATATAGTTGATAATGGAGGTTGAAGTTAAAATATGAGAGTTTCCTTTCTATTCTCTGATCTCAAAAATATATATATGTATATACTTGTCAATTATTCTTAATGCTTAACATCACCTTCCACACTAAAAAAGGGACTGAAATAAACTCTTAACAAGTTCTTCTACTCAGAACACATACTACATCCCCTGGCATACTGTTGCTACCTCTTTAGTCAGCATGTACTGCTGAACTACAGCAAGTTTATCCACAGAAACACTAGTACACTACCGTATCGCGCCCAATGGTTGGCTACCAACTAGGTCTTTTACAGTGGAGAATGCCAATTATGGTATTGCCTTTATGCACAATCAACATGGGTTTAGATTATCCCAAACAATTGGTTGAGGTGAATCCTTGGTGGTTCCTGCTTAAGTTGCCACTTGCCAGGTCAAGATCATCTACCCATAAATAACGCTAAAACACCCATAAAACAAGATGTTTAAACAAAAAGACGGAAAAGAAGTAGAAGTGTAAAAAAAAGATACAAAAAATACAAAACTTATAGACAGGAAAATAAAAACAAGTCGTGAAAGACCACACACCAATTGTACATAAATCTAAGGCAGAACTTCCCTAAAACACCCACCGCCAAAGCGAATAAAGATGCCAAGAAGATCAAGCAAGACATGTAAAGAGAGGGCTGGACCCCAAAAAATATTGTATTCCATTTAAGCAAAAAGCATATTCCAGAGAGATAGCCTTGTAAGGTCAGAGATTCTGCGGTTTATCAGTAGCGCAAAACCATCTTAACAACCCAGGATCAAATAGAGGCCTCCGCTTTTGACCTCCCCGGATAAAGAATGCACAAGAAGAGCCAAGAGAGACTTGCAAGCTAAAATGCCCCGAGTTTCAAGGAACCAATAAAATACATCACACTAGAGGAAGAATCCGTTGGCTTCAGAGTAACCAGAAAAGATTAGTGCCCTAGGGAAATGTGTTTCGGGAACCAATGTCTTAACAAAAAAATAATACACTAGAACACTAAATTTAGCGATTCAATTTTTATACTCTTTCTCGTAGTAGGCCAAATATCTTTTCTTTCTTTTTTTTCCTCAGCAACAAAAGATTCTCATTAGTAATATGAAAGATACATAATAGATCTGCAACAGGACTGAACTACAATCATCCAAACAGAACTCTAATGAACTTACATACAGCACCTGAAAGCCAAAACACCTATATGAGAAGACAACATGAAATACTCACAGGAGAAGATAAGGCATATTTCAGAAAAAAAAATCAATGGCACCTACCACAATATTTTCTCAACTAGATTTTTACACGTTTAAAATCCAGGTATCGCTTTAAACTAATGTGTAAATCAAGTAACCATTTCCATCATTCCAGGAAATATCGGTTTAAACAGCAGTATAGTCTGGAGTCCAGTTCAGTAAAGGCAGATACGACTTCTTCGGATATTATTATTAGTTTAAATGACAATAAATACTCGTGTAACTGATAAGAACTATTGGGACATTTTGTGAATAAAATTGTGGGACAAGGCAAATTGATTACTAGCCAGGTGGTTTAGCTTTCCCCTGTATGCATGGGCAAAATCAATATACATATTTAGCTTTACCTCCATATTCATCAAATATGTCCTCAGCAACAATCTGCTGATTGGGATCATCTGGTCTGAATCCACCACGAGGTGGACTCATTCCTGGCTTTTGTTTCAGTTCCCACTTTAAAGGCTGCAGATTAAGGCAGTAACATTTTAGAAGCAGCACAATAAATTGTAGTAAAAATAAAATGCAAATGCCAGGCTATGCATTCTGAAGTAAGAAAATAATACTGGACTATCAGAATGACAGTTCTCTGAACATAAAAATTCCACAAGCTGGGGGAAATGGAGAAGTGCATATGTAGTGTTATGTGATCGACGTATACCGGTTAAGTTAAAAGGAAAGTTTTATCCCACAGTCATTAGACCCGCACTACTTTATGGAACCGAATGTTGGGCAACTAAGAAAGATCATGTTAACAAGATGAGTGTAGCTAAAATGCAAATGTTCAAATGGATATGTGGTATCATTAGGAGAAATAAATTTCGTGAGACAGTAAGAGTCGCTCCTATGGCTGATAAAATGAGAGAAAACTGCCTAACATGGTTTGGATGCAACCAACGTAGACCAATTAGTACACCCGTTAGGAAGTGCGAGCATATTAATATCAACCAAATTAGAAATAGGGGAAGGGAAAGACCAAAATTAACATGGACATCTGTAATAAAGAAATATATGAATGAGCGTTCTGTGTGTGATGACCTTGCTCTGGCGGAAGATTATTCATGTAGCCGACCCGAAATGATTGGAAAAAGGCTGAGTTGAGTTTAAGAAAACACGCAAACATATAAAGATCACTAACAAGCAAAAAGGTATCGGTAGACACAAGATATACACAATCTCTGTCAAAAAAATGTTTTTTGATAAGTAAAGGGTATTACAAAGTTCTTATCCAGGTCCTGTGATAAAGAAAAATTCCATCCAAGCCGCCTGCATGCCTAAGATGACGGTTATGATATCTATGGAACTCTGAATAAGAAGATGATTTTCATATGAAGATTGATAATCCATGAATAGGTCACAGTTTGATGGACTAACATGCAAGCTCTATAACGACTAATAATTAATCAATTATTTTTTGATAAGTATCGACAAAGAATGAACCAATTAAGAAGTAGGTGCACAAAGACGCATGATACAGATGAAATGCAAGGAGAAGCAACAACTATGTATATATCGTGAAAAGGCATATACTTACTGTGAACCATATGTACATTTTGATCAAAATCTTGGGGAAAAAAAACAAAATAAGAGAAAAAAGTGGCCGAGAAATTTGAAAAGTAAAATCAACCATTGGATCTAACTCATTTATGAGATGCCATTATAGGAATAACAAATGGTGGATCAAATTGTCCAAAGAAATGTTTAGGTGCCGAACCCCGCAAGCCTTATTGATATTACACTACCATGGAAGTTTTCATCAGTAAGAGTTCCACATTTTAAACATCTACCTCTACCAACTACACTCTGTGCTTGCAGCATGCCCAGTATGACTAGTTATTTACCTAATCACTAGATTATAAGGCATTACAAAATAAGGTAGCAACAGTTCTAACATGAACAAGTTCCACTATCTAGTGATGCCCATTCTTTTTCTTCTTTTCTTTTTTGCATCTTTTAGTAAGTAAGAGTACTGTGTTAAGCAAATTTTGTGCACACTAGGCACATACAGAAGATATATAGAGGACCTACATCTAAACACCCTGACATTCAAGAAAGATACTACAGTGTTAAGTGTTAGCAGTAAGCTATACAACCCATAGAATTGAATTACTTAAATCAGCAACAATAGTAAGATCACCTCACTAGAATCTGTTTGAGCCATGATAGCTGTTAAGGGGTCATCCCTTTTCAATCGACTCTCTTCATTAGGCATCATAGCATCCTTTAGTGGACATTCACGATCACCGCTTTGGTGACCAAAGCCTCCGCATCTCAAGCATTTTACATTCCGTATTTCAACTCCAAATGGCTTCGATCTTGCAGCAACACCTGTCTCTAACCTGAGAAGCAGACATTAGCCAAAATAAATCATGCTGCTAAGAACCACAAAGGAGTGTTTGAGAATAGGAATAAGAAGTGGAAACATAGTAACACAGAAATTGCAGGACAATTATAGCCACATAACGAAGAATGACCATAAAGCAGTAGATTTGATTCATTATCTTCAGATCATATTAAGAATAATAGCCATATAACATTTCTCCTACTATAAAATAAAAAAAAGTCGGGAAATAATTTAAAAGCATCAAAAATTTCTTGTTAAAATATTTTCGAACACAGTACACTCTAAACTAGTTTTGACTATTATTACATTTTTTTTGATAAGTAAATAAGATATAAACCAAAAGCTTCAAATCAGGTGACGCGTCCTTTGTACACTAGAAACATGTATATAAATCAAAAGAAAAGCTATTGAAATTCTACAAAAGAATAATTAGTGAGAATAGTCTCTAATCACTCAGAACACAAAAAAATAGAGTGTGAAACATGGTGTCTTCCAGCTCAAGCACAGATCCTTCCTCGTTCTCAAACGCCCTTTTATTTCTCTCCCCCCCCCCCAAAATAGTCCACACCATAGCTAAAGGAATCGTTTCCCAAAAAATATTTCTCCTTTTCCTCTTATAAATAGACCAACTCAGCAACATATCTTTGAATGAGCTAGGCATCACCCACGCAATGTTTAACACCAGAATCAAATCCCAAAGGTACCAAGCCACTTGGCAGTGAATCAACAAATTATTAACACTTTCTTCATCGGATTTACACATATAGCACCTGTTAACAAAAATCTTGTTCGTTCTCCGCAGATTATCTCCTGTAAGAATTGCCTCATTACACTCCTCCCAGGCAAAGAAGGCAACTCGGTTAGGGGCTCTGGTTTCCCAAATTGACTTCCAAGGAAAAAGACTGATTACTATGAAGCAGTACGTTATAAAATGACTTGACAGAAAATTTCCCATTTCTTCCACCATCCCATCTGACCGTATCCTCTTTACTTCACCCTACTTGCACAACATGAATTTTCTCGAAAAAGCATGAAGGATTCCATCTCCCAATCTTGAAAATTCCTTCTAAAGGTTGGATTCCACGCAACTTTGCTCTCATTCATCAGTAGGACTGAATTAATCAAGTAGTCCTTATCCCTTGCCAAAGTGAAAAGATCAGGGAAACATCTGCACAATTCAGCTTCTCCACATCATTTATCTGTCCAGAATTAATTAAAGAACCATCCCCAATCTCAAAATAAATATTTCTCGCAAAAGATTTGTAGCCTCTACATATGCTTCTCCATACTCCCACTCCATAAGGAATAGAGATGGCTTTTGGAAACCATACATGATCTCCTTCGCCATATTTGCTAATCACTATATTCTTCCGTAGATCATTTTTCTGCATAACCATTTACCCAGAAGAACCAAATTGAAATTCTTCAACCTTTTAATGCCTAAACCACCCTCCTTCAATATGGAGCAAACCTTGTCCCACCTAAAGCTCAGTTAATGCTAATTTCTAGGTAAAAGATTGCTTTAAGTAAAGATACAAACAAGAATAAATTTACACAAACAATGGTGCAGTTTTCAGGAACACTTCCATAGTGGAAACAATCTTCTACGGTATTAACACAAAGATCATTGATATACAAGAACTTCAAGGTACAAACAAGCTCCAGAGTCCAGATTAATAGTAAGAGAAACTATAGAGAGAGCTGCATTTTGAGGTACATTTATTTGGCCAATTACAATATTCCGGAATATTAGCCATAAAAACCAAAAGGAAAAGGAAAATGAGATAATAACAAGATGCATAAGGTGGTATATGTAAATTAAATAATAGAAAACTGAATGCATACCCAGAGGAGCCACATTAGAGGATACGATAAAATTAATACATTGGAGGTAGGACTGACTATACAAGAAAACATGAAATGCATGAAATGCTATAATGTGGATGATCCATAATAGCATCACAACCAAAGACAGTAAATGTATCGACAATGTGTATGATGCTCTAGGATAACCTAGTGAGCTTTAGATAATGCAAACAGATAATTTAACTCAAATCACAACCAAAGCCTTTGAAAATGGTGAAGTAGCTTGCTTCAGTAAATGTAGCATCCTCACCCATCGACACACTTGGAAACTGTATGATGCTCTATGGCTTAACCTAGTGAGCTTTAGATGAATGGCAAACATGGATAATTTAGCGAGCTACATTTAATTCGAAGTAAGCTTACTGGTAGCGATAACATCTTTGAAAATGGTGAAGTAGCTTGCTTCTAGCATCCTCACCCATAGGAAAGTCAATGACCCAAGTACTAACTATAAGAGGTAATTTGCTCCTCTCGAATTTCACGAGAGATTCGTTGAGGGTGAAATATGGGCACGGCCTTGTGTTACAAGGGGAATCGCTGAGGGTGAGGATAGAGGTCAAAGTTTATCACTTGGAGAGAGAAAGAGGACAAAATCAGCTAGAGAATCACTTTTCCAACACAAAATACTTGCAAACATTTTAATTGTATAAAGGTTCACAAAATACTTACAAAATCAGCCAGAGAATCTCTTTTCCAACACAAAATACTTACAATCCTTTTAATTGTATAAAGGTTCATGTTCTTGTTCCCTGAGAATGATTAAAGAATGATTAAGTCTATGTTATATGAGGAGCATTTGAGGGACACCAGCGCTCCTTAATTGGAGGGATGCCGTGAGGCGGACACGTATCCTTCCTTGGGCCCTAGATAACTCATTTTCTCTCTCTCTCATGTGACTACACCCCACCGTGTCCTTTCGGCACACGTCCAGCAAACTATTGACTTCAATGATCAAATCAATTTTTCTTACTCTTTTCAAGCTACCCCTAGTTATCACACTAAAGCAAGGCTTCCTATGTCATCCCTGCACATGGAAGTGCGCAATATGAATTTTTATCCTCGTGGGATCTTGGAGACTTAGAAACTTTGACTCCATACTCCGGCTGGGCGCTTTTCCCCATTGTGGAGTAAGTTGAAGCTTTCCTTGTCGGGGTGACTTAGAGCTTTGCCGCATTAACGGGGAAATTTGAAGCTTTCCCCACGCACATGGTGACTTTGAGGTTTCCCTGCTCGTTAGGCGGTGACGAGGGGATTTCCCCACTCGCAATAACTTGACCTTCCACCCAACTTGCCAAGTAACTTGTCACTTTCCCACTTGTAAGGTAACTTGGAGTGTTCCCGCCACTCGCGAGGTAACTTAGAGCTTTCCATACCTGTTAGGTTACTTGGAGCTTTCCTGCTTGGGGTTAACTTGGAGAAAACTCACACTTGTGGGGTAACTTAGAGCTTTCCTCCATCGCGGAGTGGCATGGGGCTGTCCCCACGGAAAGGCTTGATGGTAGCTTGAGGTTTACCCCATTTTTGCAACAACATGGATCTCACCACACTTGCCATGTAACTTGGAGTTGCTCCTCTTGCAGGGTGGCATGGAGTTGCCCCCTCGCTTGCAAGATAACTTTTTTTTCCATTCATGGGTTGACTTGGGGTAAACACTTTGAAAACTTTTGAAGTAACCACATGGGGAGGTCAAGAACAAGACCAACTATAATGTGCAAAATAGAGCATCGTGTAGATCTTGGGGTGGAGATGGGTCTAAATGAACAAATATCACGTGGAGAGATCCCAATATGAAGAGCCATTAGATATGCAAGACAGTATCGAGAAGGTTGTCCCCTAGTACCAATGGGGGTTGACCTAAGTGGAATAGGCTTTGGTTGTTTAAGCAAAAGGTCTCGGTTTCGAGCCCTTGTGTATGCAGAAAACTTCCTCGCGAGAAGTCCTTGCTTCTAGTGTCCAACGATAATTTGGGAATTAGTTTTACGCTTTCAAGTCCAAGGATATTTTGGGAAACCAAAGAAGGTTGTCCCCTAGCACTAGCATAGAAACCTGCATATTAGGTACTGTCCATTGATTCTGGGGTGTTGGTCCCAAGTTGAAGAAGTAGTTCCCATACAGGTTACCACCAAATTCATATAGCTTCATACTTCAAAATTTTCAAGTCTTTTTAATACATGTGAGGTGTGTGGTCAAGTCATGTATCCATGGTACAAAAAAAATGATAAGTAAGAGTAAAGATATATAAATGAAAGCATCAAAACAGGTGACGCTTCCTATGTACAAAAGGAGTATACAATAATGCATAAGCATGCACGCATTTACTATAGTTGTCATTCGGATATCACTGTCCTGATTAATTCCTAGCTCTATTTACTTTTTTTCATAATTATTATTCTTCCTTCCCTTACTTTAAAAAAATGCTTGTGTTTTGAATTAAAATTCATTTGAAAGCAAGAGTGATTTTATATTCTTAACTTCATTTATTTTGGAACTGTTAGAATCATCGATTCTATGCGTCATAAAATAGGGGTTCACTTTTTCCTAAAAATACAATAGATGGATGGATATGAGAATGTGATAAAAGCTAGTTGAAAATAAAGTAAATATTTTAGATTCCTTACGTAGATGGAGTCATGCAGATTTTAAGGTGCATTGAGAGAATAAAAGGAGGGTAAAATGGGTTGCAATCCTAATGAAAAACAGCAAGAATGAAGCTTTTGATTGTATTGTTCTTGTAACGGATACCCAATCTGACGTCACTGAAACCATGAGATATTTTGGTCATGACAGTGGAGTATATACATTAATACATATACAACAAGGTATCAAGAATAAAATGATGAGTTGGTGGTAATCAGTAACCACATCCCTTACATACCAAAGGTCAGAAAACTTCAAAAGTCTGTTATTCGCTACCATATACAACTCCAAACTCTATGCTCAACTAAAGCAATATGAAACTGCAAGAAAAGGTCATAGATGCAGGGTGCATACCCACCGTGGTGCATTTTTAAGGACGTCGAACTGCTCTTCCGTGGGTAAAGCACGGCCAAAAACGTCTTTAGGTCTTGGCTTCCTTTTTTCCTCTGGTAGAGGCACGGGCTTTTGCAGCCTACAAGAGACACATACAATGAAAAACTCTTTGCAATGCACTGTCACAATCAGCTAAAAGATAAAATGAACATACAACTGCAATGGTAATGCAATATTACATATCAACTGAAGGTGAGTCTTGAGAGGGGTCCTCAGTTTTCCTCTCCTCAGCAATTTCCGCAGCTTTGGCACTTTCCGCATTATAACCAGGCGGGCGCACATACATGAAGCTAACTGCTTTCATATTCTCCATCTACGCATTAACAAGTCCCGTGTCAAATAAACCAAAATAAGCTGACATAAGATATCCACTAGCCCGCATACTAGCAGACACACAACTTCTTCATAAAATCACACACTGTGTGTGTTGTGAGTAAGTGAGTTCCCGTTCCATCGTCACATTAACAAACCACATGTCAAATAATTGGGGAAAAAAATCACACCCAACATAAGATATCTACTTAACCACATACTAACACGACTGTCTCTCGGTATTCACAAGCTATGGCTAACATTTTCAATTATCTCCATCACAGGGCAACATATCAATCAATTACTACAGACAATAATATGATAGTGTCTCTAGGCACTCAAAGAGGTAAAATAAACATAAATAATACTCCCTCTGTCCCTAAATGAGTGGTACCTTCATTTTTTTTAAGTCCCAAAATGAGCATCCCTTTTTGTATACTAAATTCACTTTTGTTATCTATAATGTCCCAATGTACACATGCTATACTATTGTGTTGACAGTAAAGGCAATCATGTACATGTACTGCTTAAATGATGTAAAAGTTAGCTTCCTTAATGTTTGCAAAAAGAACTAAAATGGAACGCTCATTTTGGGATGGAGAGTTGGAGAGAGTATCTAATTAACCACATCTTAGCACACATCAAAAGTTTTAGCTAGCATTATCAATCATCTTTATTACAAGGCAGGCATTTATGTTAGAATTCAAAGAGGTAAAAAACACATATGAATTGAGTAATTACCTTTTCCTTCTCTTTCTTGGATACAAGAGCCGTCTGACGGAAAAACTCCTGCTCTTGAGCATACTGCAAAAAAAAAAAAAACCATAAACATATATTACGTTTCAAACAATTGGAAATGGAATTGAACACAGAAAGAAAATGAGTTGTGGTAAAATTTGGGGAAAGACCTCGCGGGAAACTTCTTCGGCGCGACGCTCGCGCTGGGCGTGGGTCTGTTCGGCAATCCACTTGCGACGCTGATTGGGGTAAGAGAGAGGATGCCATGGTTTCTGGTTGAGGTACGAGTGAGACCAAGCCGTGCCGGCTTTGGTCTTGTAGTCAACTTCCCCTTCTTTGTCTGAAAATCGCTTGCTTAGCCTTGGTCCACTTCCTTCTTCGTCATCCATCCTTTCTTTCTCTTTCCCTTTTCTCTTCCCTGCCGGTTGCTTGGTGGTGCTATTTCTCAGATCGAATTCTCAGAGTACAATAACAGTAGTTTGAGGACTTGAATGAAATTGCTCACAAAATTTACAGCTTACCCCCCAACTTCATTATTTAGTAAAGGTTCGTGCTATTAGACCCCCGTTCCTCTAAATTGACCTCCATCTAAGTATATCTCACCTCAATTTAAAATACTTGAAAACCATTAAGTATACCCTTTGTTTTCCTATTTTATCCTTCTGAATTTTGAACACTCAATATTACACTACTCACCCTCAAAACCCAACACCCCACTACCCAAATACACCAATGCCCCCTCCCCTCCAATACGCAAAGGCTGGGCGTGTTCTTCTTCTTGTGTGCATTCCTCAATTTTCTGTTCAATCCTCTTCTCTACTCCTTCTGCGCAATCCTTACCCCAAAACACAAAGACATCTTTTTCATAACTCATCTCAATCTCCTCCTTCAGTTGAAAAATGGACAAGGCAAGCGGCGTGTTCTTCTTCTTGTGTGCATTCCTCAATTTTCTGTTCAATCCTCTTCTCTACTCCTTCTGCGCAATCCTTACCCCAAAACACAAAGACATCTTTTTCATAACTCATCTCAATCTCCTCCTTCAGTTGAAAAATGGACAAACGAGATATGTAGGTGGAACAGTGTTCAGCCGCCACCAGTTGAACATTTACAAAAAGTTCAGCCTCCTAGGGTGGAACAAATCAAACATGTTCGTCATGTATAGGTGGAACTAGGGGTGGCAAAATGGATAATGACATATTATCCATTTATCCATAACACTTATTTTGACACCCCTAGGTGGAACATTATAAAGATGTTCGGACCTGGAGTACCGAACATCTTTGAAATGTTCAGTAGGCTCCAGCCGAACATTTAAAAAATGTTCAACACTTCAGGTCTGAATCGTACATGACAAGGACCTTTTAAAAAGAAAAAAAAATATTTTTTAAACAATTTTAAGCAAAAAATATATTTTAAATGCTTACCACAATAGTCATATTGGCTTCTTTTTTTCATTCATGCTTGATTTTTTCACACCCAATATTGAAACCCTAGGTTTTTTTTTTTGGAAGTTGAAGAAGGTTTTTGGCTATGGAATAAGATTTTCACAATAAAAGAAGGGGAAGATAAAGGAGAACAAGATATGTTTGGGAATAAAGAGGTATATTTATTGGAGGAAGAAGAAGGGTTTGAAGAACAATGGCTTGGGAAGACTGAGTATGTATTGGGGAGTTTAGTTAGATGTTGATTCTTATGTTAAATTTATATCTGATCAGTACATTACATTAGTTTTATACTTCTGGCTAATCGGTAGCGTATCGATTAGCGTGGCAACCAATGTATAGAACTTTGCCTTGTATAGTTTTTGTAGGACTCTTTTCGGGTTCAGCGGAAGACCCTTTCTCGGCTTCACGGAAGACACGCTCGAGAAGCTTAAGATCGGTAGACCTCGTGTCCAGTGATGCGCTTCTACGTGTCCTCTTCAAAGATAAAGCTAGCGGATTAATTCAAACTTATTCCCATATATTATTTGAATTAATCCAAGTCATTCTCGACATGTCAAGCCGAAAGCAACTTTCGAAAAGCAGGAAGACTTTTCGTCTGAGCGATGGCTTGATAAGCGGCCCCCTACTACGCTTCATCTCGAATCGACACCAAATCGCCCACCTTTTGAAGATCTCGAAATGATTATACGCTCGGATATCGTGAAGCGAAATTCCTTGATGACCCCATGCATTTAATGCATTTATGAATAAATTTGTTGAAGCCTTCGTCCTCTCAACGGATTCTTTTGAAGTGCACTCGCTTTAAATACGCCATTGAAGGCTGGAACAATGCACAAGCATGCGAATCAATCGAACACTTAAAGAATTACTCGAATCTATACAACTCCAAGTCTTTCATTTCGGTGCATTCAATAGATCCTCACAGATCTAGAAGTCCTCAACAACAAGAAGTCGCTCTTCAACATTTATTGTTTTATTCTTCTTGTTGTTTACTTCCATCAACTATATACGCACGCAATTAAATATCTTGTATTTACAGATATTTAATTCCATAGACCCAAACACAAGTCAATATTTTGTACACACAATCCATTAGGGATATTCTTTGTAATTGATCTAAGTGGAAAACATAGTGCACAATTTAAATCCAAGGTTGATCGCCTTGGTGGTGGACGTAGCACTATTTTAGTGTGAACCATCTCAAAATACTTGTGTTATTTCCTTACGTTTGTCTATTACTTAAACGCATAGTTTCCTTGTTCTTTATATCCATTTATTGAGAACTTAAGTAATCGTAAAGGTCTAGGTAGTCCTTATCGGCACTGAACAATTTTCTTGAAGGTCTTCCGCTACTTGAAACTCTTCATAAACTTCAAGTAACTTTCAAGGAAACTTACTTAAAAGTTTTAAAGTGTTAATAAGCTATTCAACCCCCCTTCTAGCTTATTATTGTGCTCATTGGGACCCACAATTGGTATCGAGCCATACTCTTTGAAAACAAGTTTTTCCTAGATTAAACTCTTGAGAGATACGACATAATGGCACAAACACACTATATCTGCCTACATCTAATGCTAACCACGTCCCAATATTGGACGAAGGTCATTTTGATGTATGGAAGGATAAAGTAATGAGATTCATGAACTCTATTGACAACAGTTATGGAAATGTGTCACCGCAGTCAACATATACCAATGAAGGCAAATCTTCTCGCCTCCATCGCTGGGAACCCTAGAAGTTCCTAAAGAAGAATCGAGAATGGACGGAGGGCGATAGAAATTTGGTTGAACTTGACAAGAAAGCAATCAACATAATCACCGGCTCTCTAGACACAAGCACATACAAGTGATTCGATGTACAAGCTGCGAAAGAGATGTGGGAAGCTCTTGTAGAATACTTGGAGGAGACCAAGACACAAGAGACAACGAGAAAATATACATACATCCAGCAGTTTGATTCTTTCAAAAGGATCCTAAGGAAACCTTGAGACAAGCATACGATCGATTCGGTGAGGTAATAAATAGTTGCTTTTCTCTTGGTAAAACGTATGACAAAAGGAAATGAACATGAGGTTTCTAGGCTCTCTAGGTAGCTTATGGCATGTGAAGACCACGGCTATGAAAGAATCTAAAAACTTAAACGAGATGACTCTTCGTAGTCTCTACGCAAGTTTAAAGGTTTATGAACTTGAAGTTAATCAAGCTCTAGAGCAAGACAAAGATTCGAGCGTGTCTTTGCCGACCATGGTCCAAGAAGAAATCATTGTTGAAAACAAACCTCTACTTCTTCCCGTGAAAATGATTTTTTATCGATGAACAATTTGCTATGTTTGTTAAGCGATTTCAAAAATTTGCAAAATATGGAAGAAAGAACACCCACCAACAACCTTTCAGAAGATTGGTGAAAGCTCATCCAAGGAAGAGCTTGTGTGTTATAATAGAAAACCCGGTCATTTTGCCTCAAAGTGTCCAAAGCCAAAATTTGAAGCATACCGAAAACCCTCGTTTAGAAAATTTCAAAAACAAAAAGGTATGTTGGTGAAGACATAGAAGATAAACGAGGTTGCTACATGGTTTGAAACCGATTCGTAAGAGGAGGAAGAGGATTGTGAGCAAGCTAACATATGCTTAATAGCTCATGATTCATGTCCTACCTATGACTCGAAAATGAAGTTGTAGTTTCACCAAGTCCTTTGGACAAAAATGAAACCAAGAAGTGATAGCTTCAAGAAGGAAGAACTTCTCAAGGATAATCGGGATATGCTTGAAGAATTTAATTCCTTTAGAGTAGCCTATGTTAAGCGGCCAAGAACCGTGAGAAACTTACAAGCGAGAAATCTTTGATGGCGGTGAGATTCAAACTCTCAATAGCCGTCAACAAGAGAGTATCAAACCGAAGGAAGAAAACAAATTTCTTCATGACAAAATTGATGTCGAGCACATCAAAGGACTAGACCTAGAGAAAATTGCCTTGCAAAAGACAATTGACTCCTGGAATAGCTCCAAGGATGCATTCGAAGAAATCCTTTCAAGCCAAAAATCTAGCTATGATAAAACTGGCATAGGATATTCAGATGTGTCTCTTCCGACAATCTCTTAAATCAAAGAGAAAGGTGAATCCTCAAATTGCTAATGATATATCTTTCTCTAAACAAACATTTGGAAATACAGGAAGCAAGGCCTTGGTTACTCAAGTGTTCCTTATGTTTACCCTAAAGTTCACAAAGGAAAAGCCAAAATGATGATTCAAATGAGAAATCGGAAGGTAAGGTAGAGAAAGTGAAGTCTACCGGCAACGACTATGTCAAGGCAAAGTCCGCCGACGGTAGACCTGCTAAACCTCTACCCAGTAACTATCAAGTTTGTCAATGAAAGCAGACAAGGCTTCTTTTACATTGAAGGTAAACTTAAAGGTAAATTCTATTCCGAATCCTCTGGAAAAGTTCTCAACGAGAAAAGCTAAAGCTAAGTGCATTAATAACCTACCTAGGAAGATTCGAAAGAAACCAATTAAGTCTACCGTCAACAAACAAACTGAACCAAAAATGGATGCTAAGAAAAGGAATGATCATAAGCACTCTTCAGATAAAGAATCTAACAGCTCTCTATGGACTTTTCATTTATGTCATTCTTGCCATGCAAGTAGGCCATCGGCACGGAATGCTGCTAAGGTTCACTCAAGATCCGAGAGACCTAGTTCTCTCAAGGTCAGCAGGTATGGGTTGCAAAGGTTGCTAATCCTTAGGACCCATATAAAGGGTACCTTGTTTTGCTTTAACTCTTTACGGAATGCTTCATGGCTATAGAATCGAAATCAAAGACATCGGTACTAGGCGGTTGGTGTTCAAGGCATATGACGGGAGCAGTCTTCTTACCAATATAGCCGAAGCAAAAGGACCCACAGTTATCTTCGGAGACAATGCAAGAGGAAAGACAATTGGATATGGCTCAATTACTAGAGGAAGTCTCTCCATCAACAAAGTTTCTCTAGTAAGCGGTTTAAAGCACAATCTTACGAGCATATCACAGTGCGACAAAGGACTTCTATGCCAATTCAATTCCAACCGATGCTTCATCAAAGACGGTGAATCGTGCTCTACAATCTTGGCATAGACAAGGAAGCGTCTATGTCGTGGACTTAAATCTTCTAGGAGATTCTCAAACCTGTGTCTAGTAGCCAACAATGTTCGTGACAACGGCTATGGCACAAGCGTCTCGATCACCTCAACTTCAAGCACCTCTCAAGCTCTCCAAAAATGGGCTTGTCGAAGGTCTACCTACGGTGTGCCGATCATGACGAAGTTGCAAAGCTTGTCAACTAGGAAAACTTTCCAAGTCTTCCTTCAAAAGAAAGTATGTTTTATCAACAAATAGACCTCTTCAACTTACGCATATGGATCTCTTTGGACCTATAACAACAACGATCGGTATTCGGGAGACAAGTACACACTTGTAGTAGTTGATGACTACTCTAGATTCACTTGGATTGAAACTATGACATCTAAAGATGAAACGTATGATCTAGTCACTTGCACTTTTTAGAAGACTTCAAACTCAAAAGCTTGAAGACATCGTGACATAAGATCGGAACAATGGCAGAATTCAAAAACAATGGTGTAGAAAAGTGCGATGACCATGGGATCGGTCACAACCGCCATACTCCTCAACAAAATGGTGTAGCTGAGCGGAAGAACGAACAACGATTGAGCGGCTAGAACAATCTTTGGCGAAGCTAAACTTCCGAAGTATTTCAGGCGTATAGCGATCAACATCGCTTGCTTTACCCAAAATAGATCCACAGTAAACAAGTTTCATAATAAAACTCCATATGAAATATGGAGAGGAAGATCCCAAACATTGGATTTCTTAAAATCTTCTGTAAATGTTTTATTCTTTACAATGGAAAAGAGTATAGAGGAAAATTTGATGCAAAATCGAAGGAATTTTTAAGGATATTCCAAACATTCAAAAGCATTTCGCATTTTCGTAAATCTAATTTAAAAATCTTAGAATACGTGCATGTTTCTTTTGATGAATATGACTTGTTAGAGCCTAGAAAGGCTCGAGCGTTGCTAATGATTCGATAATGATGAGGCAGTACAAATTCAGCATCTACTTCTTATCGAGGAAAGCGGCAAATCTGAGAACCCATGTATACAGGATAACCCTTCACGGTAGGCGAGACATCTGCCGATACCAGATAACAACTTTCTTACATTGACCTGAACCCATCTCTTACTGTTTTACCCCAAGCACCTTCAGGATATCTCATCCTTCTTGTTCACAGGAAAATGAAAGTTTTGAAGACTACTATTTCTTACAGAACCGGATTTTGGTGAATCTCCTTCTCAACCAACTCGGAATTCTTAAGGGAAGAATCCACGGAGAATTGTGATCTTCAAGCTGTTATCGAAGCAAGAGATCATCCCATTTCTCAAATCATTGGTGATCTCAATGATAAATGCAATAAGGTTCGAGAAAGCTTGTTTGCTTACGCATTTGTATCGGAACTTCGAACCAAAGAAGATTGATGAAGCCATCGAAGATCATAAGCGGATTGAAGCTATGCAAGAAAAGTGAACAGTTTGAAAGATGTAAGGTGTGGAGTTAGATTTAGCCAGGTGATCATCCGGTCATCGGCACAAGTGGGTATGAGAAATAAAAGAGATGAAGATGGAAATGTCACCCGAAACAAAGCTAGCTATTGGTTGCTCGGGGCTGCAAAGCAGGGAAGAAGGAATTGACTTTGATGAAACTTTTGCTCTGTTTGCTAGACTAGAAGCAATCGAGAATCTTTCTAGCTTATGCCTCGTTCATGGACTTCAAAGTGTATCGGATGGATGTTAAGAGTGCCTTTAGAATGGTGATCTTCAAGAAAGCGTATCGTGGAACAACCTCCGAGGATTTGTCATCTCGACAACTTTGGACCACGTCTGGACTCAAGAAAGCTCTCTGACTGAAGCAAGCTCACTAGAGCTTGGTATGAAACTTCTATCCAAGTTCTTAATTGAACAAGGATTCGTGAGAGGAAGAATCGACACTACTTTATTCATCCTCAAGCCCCTGAAGGCCATTCTCTTACGGTGCACAAATCTATGTGGGCGACATTATCTTTGGATCAACTAACCAAAGCTGTGTAAAAAAGATTAGAGAAGGCGTCTGCAAGCAAGTTCGAGATGAGCATGATGGGCGAACTTACCTATTTTCTAGGAGCTGCCGAGATACAACGGACTTGAGGCGGAATCTTCATCACCAAACCAAATATGCAAAGGAACTAATCAAAGTTTGGTCTTGATTCGGCCAAAGATTTGAAACTCCAATGTCTCTGAACAATGCCATCTTGACAAAGAGATGAAAAGGAAAAGAGAACATGACCAAGTGCAATGAGGAATCGCCAAGTTCACTTCTTTTACTTCTTAGTGAGTCACGACATTATGTTTCTTTGTTTGTGTTTGTCTAGATTCAGGGAATCTGAAGGAGTCAGTTGGCGCGCCAAAGCGTATCATCGAGATATGTTTCAAGCAAAATCTAGGCATCTGGCGAGAACTTCAAAATCTAGAGCGTGATCGGAAGACTTTTGACCACGAGAAAGTCATTCCTCGATGCAAATATAAATCTTCCGGGATATCCATCCTATCACGCGCTCGGACGTCATTGTAAATACGGACTAAGCTATACATTCAGGGCATGTGTATTGACCTTAGTCAATCAACTCCATAGCTGGCCGAGGTGTAAAAGCTTGTGAGGATATGGACGCCTAGGGATTACGCCCCTCTACGCCTCGGCGACAAAAACTGATATCTTCTGAAGAATTTTTATCAGCGAATGGAGCTCATGAGCAGGTCGTTCTTCATGGGTGGATTCGGTAGTCCATTTACGTCACCGCCAAATCTATTTCCACCATCATTGGCACCAATCTGGTGGAGCCCCATTTACTGCACAGCTTTGTTGAGGCTTTACATGCACGAGGAAGCCGTAGGGGCGCACCTTAGGCAGCGTTCTAGCCACCTTAGCGACAAGGGCTCACTTTTTCAAGAAGTGGAGCACATGATATGTTTCTTGGCAACCAGTCATCGTCTTTGTATTTCTCACGGCAAATACAGCAGGGGGCTCATCATCTTGACAGTGACGGTGGGTGGAGAAAGCTAAGAACAACCCCCTTGCAAGCGCCCTTTCGTCGGGCTTATCAATGCCTGTTGAGGGATGATCTGGAACATCAACTCTTCTTTGAAAGAAGATGAGTTGTTTGCGGTAGCAAGGTTCAAACAACTTCAGCGACCTCGTTTTTTAATTAAGTACACTTGAATCACGAGAACAAGCGCGACTTTGAAGATTAAGCGTGGAATCTATCTTGACAAAGTGGCCAAACCTACCACCGATCTTGGTCACACGGCAATGGAAGCACGTTTAGGCAGGGGCGGGACCTCCCAGGTCTACGAAAAAATATGGCGTCCCGGGTGGCCTGACCTCCATCTTAAGGCCCTTGAGCTGGCGAGGCAGCCGGA
>CM028382.1:104839258-104917870 GCA_013146195.2 Codonopsis lanceolata | reverse complement strand
TAAATAGCGAGGGCTGAAAGAAAGAATGAATGAATAGAGAAATGTAGTTGTTCGACAGGGAATACTTCATTGTAAATTGCATCGTTTTTTGTTCATTCTGGTTTGTTACTCATCTTCCCATATATTTATCCTGGCTAGACATTTGTTTCTTTCTTTCTTTCCTGATCTTTTCTTGTTATCTGAACACTTTTTTAAGGGAATTCTATGTGCTCATAAATTATTGATTAGGTTGCCAATGATGCTCACGGGGAAAATATTGAAGGAACTAGAAGCTGATGGTGTGGATACCTTTTTGTGGTAAAATAAGAAAGCACTTGTTGGAGGAGCTGGTTTTATGTGTAAATCTCTTTTCCCATGAAAGTTATCAGGCATTGTTTTGTTTTAAACTGATTGGCTTGATTTTTGTACCGATGGTTATTCCATCATATTTTCAGAAGTGTTTGCCTCAAAGATATGAATTTTATTTTCATTTAATGTTTTACCCTAAAACTATAGGAATTCAGTTTATAATCTGGACGCCAAATATTTACAAAAATGTGAGGAATCCCGTAACATATCGTTAGGAAACTATATCTCTGTCTGTTAGCATAGGTCTTATCTCATTTCCTTTCAGTACATCAGTTATACAGCTTGCAGTCTTGCTCATGTTACACACAAACATTTTTCGCTTATAATAGAAGTCTTTGCCATAATTGAACATTGACTATGCTTAGTGGCGGATCTACATGTGTTCAAGGGGTGTCCATGGACACCGCCCAATAAAAAAATTGGGAGTAAGTTTGTGATATTTGACAATTTGACCCTCCAAAAATTTTCATTGGACCCCTCCCAAATTCTCTAAAAAATATTATCAAGATTTATTTCAAATCGAATCTCCGTTCAATTTTTAAATGATTATCTTGTATGTTAATCGAAAAAGACATGTTAATGAATGTTGGTGATGATGATATAATTACGCGTTTTCAACGTATGAAAACACGTAAAGGACAAATTGCAATTTCTAATTTTTTTAATGCAATTCTCTTTCCGTTCCAAAATATATGGCGTTTTGGAAGAATTTTTTGTTCCAAAATAGATGACATTTTGTAATTTTCAAAGAACTTGTTCCCTTTTTTCTCCAATTCTACCCATATTTATTGACTTCGTAACCCGTGTTTGACTCTTTGGGCAAGAATATCAAGACACCTCATTAATGTTTGGATAGTGGCAGTTTAGTCTTTACAATATGTTTTCTTGGTCTCGGTGAAAAGCCCTAAAACGTCATATATTTTGGGACGGAGGAAGTAGTTAAAATTTTGGACACCATCAACATTATTCCTGGATCCGCCACCGACTATGCTGCACTAACATGTCTTCTACCGTCTTCTCATTTATTCATATTTTGACACAAATATACTGATTACAGGTTTCTGAAGAGGGAAACACTCCATTTACCTATATCATTGTTGACAAACAGAAGTGAGTGCCTCCTATTATTCCCCTAACCTCCTTTCTTCTCCATTTGCTAATTGGAGCAGGGGTTCCAGATGTGATTCAGTCTTTGTTTTTCTTCATTCATGCTAATGTAATATTTTTTGGTTGTGATTTCTTAATTTCTGATGATCGGAGTTGAAAAAATTCAGCAGCCAAGGTATACAATTTTTGTTCTGTGATTTAAGATAAAATACAGAATTATTGCAATTAATTGAAGCTAGAAGAGAGAAGAAGAACGAGTGTCTTCTCTGTGCGGATGTGTGTGTGGATGTGCAAGTGTATGTGTGTGTTTCCTTGCCTATTATCCACCTATGTGTTATTCTCAAGCAAAGGTTAATTTGTGGGTTAAAGCAACCTTATTAGTATTAGTTTATTGAAATATGCGGTGCATCCTTGTTGTGAAAAGTACAAGTAGGACCAAAATTGATATCAAATTGTTATTAGGGTATTTTTTACTATTATTTAAAGATAAGTCGAGTTTCAATTAGTTTATTACGAGATTATTTGCTGTTTAGGTATAATTTATCAATTAGCTTTATTAGAATTTTGGGTACTTTGAATTATAGTCGTATTACTTAATGGGTTGTATTTGGTACTATTGAGTTTGATGTACTTCCCCATCATTAATCAAAGTTAGGAGTACTATTAAGAGAAGCTTTGGCTTTTGAAGCCTAAGGGTGTTGCCAAATCCTAGCAAGGGGGAAGCCTTTGTAGGCCATGGACTAGTAGGACCTTGCATTTACAAACCATCTCTTTCGATCTTTCTAATTTTCTTCCCCGTAGCAATCGTGGGATTGTATTCCCCTATTTCATCTTGCACAACTTATTTAGTTATTGCAAATTTCCATTTCATTTACGTGTTGGTTTTGTGTGACCTTAGTGATTGTTCTAGCTCAACAGTGGTTTCTTGTCTGCATGTTGTCATGATTTAATTTAGATCTTCACCATTGATGGATGCCTATGCTCATAACTGTTTAAAATGCCTATGATATTTTGTGTATGAATTTACTTATTTAGAGCGAGTGATATTTCTTTGTGTTTTCAGGAAAACTCGCACATGTGTTCATACTCAAGGCTACCCCCAAATGATACCTGATGATATATCCAAGTCAAGTTTACTGGCTGCCTTGAATGGAGCAAAACTTGTCTATATTGATGCACTACTACATGAAACTTCTCTTCTTGTTGCTCGTGAGGTACATACTTCTATGGTTTGACTTTTGAATTTATATCTTCTTCGTGAAAACAAATTTTTTAGGCTTGAATTATTAAATTGGGTTGTAACATGAAGTGATCCTGATAGCCTGGTGAGGCGGATGAGGATTTGACCTGTGAGGTGAACCGTCTGCGAGCCTGGGTGACCTGCACACATGAAACAAGCATTTCTTGAAAGTCCAGATGTGGTTTTAGTGAGGAACTCTCCAACGCTCAGTCAAGCAAGAGTTTTGGTGAAGGTTTTGAGAATAAAGAGTAAGATTACATAAGAGGGTCAGAGAACGTGTCTTAAATTACCTTTTTGCCTTCACCCCCTTTATATCGAGGTGGACGTCCCTGCTCCATTTGAGTCCTAGGGTTTGGATTAGTAGGTACTTCCTCGGTTGTACTAGAAGCAGAGAACTTATGATTGCTCATCATGTATCCTAGTAGCAGGACAACTTAACTAGAACCATCTCTGTGCAAGAGGTAACCTTTCAGGTAATGGAGTCCTGGTATGCTGACCAACTTTGGGTGATTGCTTTTATACTTGGAGGATGGAATCCCACCTCCTTCCTGAGGTCACATGTCTACTTCCCATTAAATACCTATTTTTCCCCACAACAAGATTGTTGGTTAGATAAGACAATTAACAAGTTGTAAGTTTTCTGTGATATCTTCCACAAGGCATATTAGTTTCTGAATCTGCTGGACATGTCTGAATGCAAAGTCTTTATGTTGGTCGATCTGAGGAATCCCATACCTCTATTAGTTTATCCTGATAGATTGTTCAAGATGCAAAAATTTGGTGATATGAAGGCAAATATAGTGCCCGGCCTACACTAATATTATTTCCTTGGAACTCAAATCTCATTGGTCTTACTGTGTCATCCCAATTCCTGACTCAGCCTCCTTGCATACGCCGATCTAAAATTGGGGAGACTAGATATGGCTGATTCATATTTGTTTTGAGTTCAAAGAGTTGGATTGAGCGAAGCGGCCATAAATATGACTGTCCTGAGCTCTATTTCTTGATAGTCGCCCACCAGCCTGCTTGCTAAGGGTGATTATTTCGCCGATTCCTGGTAAGATCGACTGCAGAAAAGGCATGAAGTTATATCTTTCATTTGCATGAAGTTATGTGACGATTTTCCAACAAAAGACGTCTATTGAATGGAAGTGCATAAGTATGCTCATGAAATATGGATGGATATAACAGGTCGTCTTCTTGAGATAGATCTAGCTTTACTAGTGAGTCTTCAAATTTGGCTTCATGTATCTATAGCCCTGTTACAGCGTGGTACAAAAAATCAAGGCACTTCCTCTTCTTTTAGGTTCTCCTTGCTTCTTCAATGTATTTCATTCTCTGCATAAACATAATAAAATGTGTATATATGTGTTCTGTTTTGTTCTTGATCGTAAAATTAACAGTTTTTAATGAAACTTGATGAAAACCAGCCCTCTTCAATTCTACTACTGCAGGCAAACCGCATGAGTATACCTGTTCTAATTGATGCTGAAAGGATGGGCGATGGTTTGGATGATCTCTTAAATTTATCAGACTATGTCGTGTGCTCAGCAAAACTACCACAGGCAAGATAGTTCCAGTGATCTGGCCCTTGGGTGTTTTGTCTGTGTTTGCAATATAATCTGCAAGGGAGAGGTGCTATTTTTTATTATTTTAAACAGCATATTATACTGAAATTCTTCTGATGAAAAGGTTTCTACGCCTATATCTACTCGTAACTGAATCAATTAAACGTTAGGATGAACAAAGGAATAGAAGGATGTTTTGGTCATGTTATGAATGATCCTGCTCTAGTGACTTAAAGATACTAGTTACAAATCACGGTATCCTTAAAAAATATGAGAGAAATTGTTGAGACATGTATATGTCCTTCTAGGAATTAAACCATGTTGTAATCCTAGTATTTCTTTTCTTGTTCCACTTCTTTTTGATCATTATAGGTTGTTGATATTTAGATTCATGTGCTCCTTTCATCAATTGACTGTCATTTATCTCCTTTACTGATTGGCAAATGTCTGTTAGAAAGTTCTGCAATCACCAAGTATTTCATCTCATATACTATTACCGAAGTTCTTCTATTCATCGGTATGTACAATGTTTTGGTGTTGAAATTTCCAGCTTATTTGATGGAAATGCAAATATTTGTCTTGATTTTTATGTCAATTTAATAAATAATTTTAATCATTAGTTGTCTCTCCAATATTACAATGCTAATTTATATAATTTAGGAGGTTAGATTGGCCCTTCTCAAGTGTTGGCCATGATTCCGAGGGCTGCATTGCTGCTTGGTTTCTGAGCTTTAGTTACTATATGAAACTCACTCCTATGTATCTTCAATTACAGGAATGGACTCAGGCCCCAACTGTTCCAAGTGCACTTGTTTCCATGCTGTTGAGGTTGCCAAATCTCAAATTTGTCATTGTGACTTGAGGAGAAAGTGGATGCATAATGCTTGAGAGAAGTCAAGCTGGTGCGTATGGTTCTGCTTTCTCTTACTGCCAAAATTAAAAACTGCAGCACGCAGCCATGCTTCATTTCCTCATTTGTTTTTCATTGAGGCATTAGTGCCCCCAGCTTGTGATTGGAACTTTTCTCCTTTGTAGTTAAGGGTGTTCAATCTGAAGAAATGGATGTGGACTGTTTAGTAGAACATCTGAAGAAGAAAATTGATTATAGCACCTCTAGCCCAACATGCATTTCATCGGTACTCTTCTTTGGCCCTGAATATTCCCATCCGTCCTGATAAATTCTTACTTCTATGGATGACTGAATATGGTATTTCTTATGTACATAATCATAGAGAAAGAAATAGGAAAAATGATCAATTTTGCCATTGTACTTTGAACAATCATTAAATTTTATGGCTGTAGTTGTCAAAAAGTTTTGCAATTTTGTCATTATCCGTATCCAATTCTTCACGGAGTTAATTTCAACTACCTCCACTAAAATTTTATTAGTAGGTTGGAAGATATTTAATGATAGTTGGTATTCAAAATTAAAGGGTGTAAGTTAAAGTTATTGAGGAATGTCAATTTTCTCAACGAAATTTTCAAAGCAGACTCTTACTTTAAAGTAATACTAAATAAAAAATTAAAAATAAAATTTTGTTAAAAAATAATTCTTATAGAAAAGATAATTATTCATGAAAAACAGAATTTTAACATGACATGATTTTCATGTTGGCTTTTATATGTGGAGTTAAAACTCTTATTTTTCTTGTAATCTTACGTTTATAATTCCAGTTAAAGCAGGATTTTAGAAAATGTTAATACAAATATAAGTGTACATTTTTCTAGTCAATTCTCTTAATAAGAATCGATCACATTCAACAAATGAGTGTTACCGACTAGATTTCATGGATTAACTATTTTCGAAATTAGTTAATTGATTGGATTTCTTTTAAATTTAATAATTTTTTCTTTATTATTATATTTTTATTATATTATGATACAATAAGACAAAATGTATAGAGTATTTAATTTAAATATTTTTCTCATATTTTTCTATATAGAAGATATATCTTTTCTTTCTTGCTTTTATGTTTATATATCATTCTTTATTTTCTTTTTTTAGTTCATAAAATATCTTCTTTTTTAACCCTTTAAAAAAAGACTCCTTAAAAAAAAATTTACCAATAAACCATCTCCCAACATTTTGAAAAACGTTAAGGGAGGCGATTGAAATTAATATGTTAGTGAACGGATGACAGATAGTGATAAAGGCTAAACTGCATCTCCTTTTCTTACTATAATGGCAATTTTGTCTCAAAAATTGTAAAGTAGCAAAATGTAAAGATTATTGGTTGAAGTACAATGACAAAATTAACTAATTTTTCGGAAAGAAATTATGGTACTAGCACGCGATGTTAGATACATAAAATTGACAGCATGCATGTATTTAGTTTAGATAGACAGGGCCGGCCCTGCCATAAGCCAAATGAGGCCATGGCCTTGGGCCCCCCAAAAACACCCAATTTTTTGGGCCCCAAAATCCCAAAAAACCCTACCTATGATTAAATTTTTATTATTTTATTTCACAATTCCCTATTTGTTTCTTGATTTCTTCCATTTGCCCTAACTTATAGTTAATAGTTATAGCTTATAGCTTATTAATTAATTATTAACTTTTAATCAGATTATAGTATTCAGTGATCAGTGAATCATCTGCGGTTTGACCCAATTTGTATGGTTTTTCTGTTTTTGACTTGTTATTTTGATAATCTAATTGAAATTTTTAGTCATTTAAGTGTGTGAATGAGTGACTTGTTGGTAATTGGTGATATTCTAATTGAAATTTGATTATTTGAACATATGCTATAATTTTAAAATAAAGAAATTGAGATTAATCATTAATTTATGTTAATGGAAAATTGTACATCTACTATAATTATATACTAAAAAGGAGAAATTGTCATGAAAAATTGTTTGTTTGTTTTTTGAGTGAAATGAAGTGTTTTTTTATTATTATTATTTATGTTTGTTTGATTGTTTCTTTAGTTATTCAAAAAACATATAAAAAAATTATCACAAAGGAAGGGCCCCGTTCGAGATGATCGGCCTTAGGCCCTTGATTTCACAGGCCCGGCCCTATAGATAGTAGTTTGTAGGTCTCGATCACGACTAAATGATTACACGTTTTCACCATTCAATTGTACCATGTAATCATTATATGTATCCAAAACGTACCATGGTTATGAAATTTGTGTTATCTGATTCCTTTTTAAAAAATTTCTCTTGTAAAAATGTTTAATTGTTGCGCTGCAACATTCTATTTGTGGGCTTTACACGGAAGTTTTCAAACATGTTTTGCTAAATATATAATGTTCCAATGCTCCAGAATGTGACAAGATTACGAACCAACGGGGTGGTGAATGGGAGGCTATTTCTCGGAACAGCTGAGAAAATACCACCCATAGAACTTACTGATACAACGGGTGCTGGTGATGCATTTATTGGGGCAGTCCTACATGGTATGTGATTCCGAAATGGTTATCTCTTGCATGCTGTAGTACAGTTTAGTAACTGAAACAGTTTATTAATGTACAAAATCCTTGTTTCAAATGTTATCTGTAGCTATTTGCACCAACAAACCACCAGAAAAAATGTTACCGTTTGCAGCTCAAGTGGTAAGTAAACTTGTTTATGGTTAATTTGGCATTTAACTTAAATTCATATATATATAAACGTAAAAGCAATTTTGTTTCTGGTTTTGTCTCTCTGATTGAATGCAGGCAGCTGCATGCTGTCGAGCTTTGGGTGCTAGAACTGGTCTTCCACATCTCTCTGATCCACTATTGGCACCTTTTTTAGGTTAAGTATTCCAAATGATAAGTACCATGCTGAGTCTAGTTAGGGGTGTGCACGGTGCAGTTGCCACGAACTAGATCCCACTTCTATTTATAACTTCTTGTTGGCTTGTTCCATATATATGTTTCTGCACCAACAAGCCACCACCAGAAAAAAGAAAAAATAAATAAATAAGTAAATATATTTATTTATTATTTTATTGTTTTCTTAATTTACTGTACTGACGGCGATTCATAACCTATGTTTAGAATGGACGTGGTTAACCAGCGACGGTACCATTCCATTCTAATGGAGAATGCTTTTACTTTAGTAATGGTGAATTAATATGATCTCTCTCTTTTTTTCAATCTATGCAGTAAGTGTTTATATTGCGTAAAGTGTTTATGCAGTCAAAGTATATATGAATTCATTGATAGTTGTACTATACAATGTGCATACAGGCCCGAACTTGACATTTTCAGCAAACTAGCTGTTACCTTTCGATAACAAGTGAATACTACCCATGCCCCGTTCTGCCAAGATGCTCTGCTACTTATGGAAACTTTCCATTTCTGGCTGGCTTTGGTTTAATTTAATTCAACATGGTCCCACACAAAAAATAAGAGATCATTGCAAAAAAAATCTTCACCTAATCACGTGTATTAGTTTCACCCTATTGAACCTCCACCTATTTTTATTTTTGTAATTAAAATCTTCCGTCAAAAAAGTGTTAATTTTTATAACAGGAAGCTGAGTTGGCTGTCAACAAGGCAGTTGACGCGGACACCGCTGGCAACCAAGTTGTTATCTCCCCAATTTTTATTGCAAATTAAGTTTTGTACATTTTTTTTGTTTTGCAATATCAACCTTGTGAGAATACCAGATTTTGGGTATATATGCCCATTTCATCCCAAAAAAAAAAAACAATTATATTTGTTATTTCACGATAAACACAGTTCGTTATCATTATAAAAGGATGATTGTCATGCGAACATCATGGACCGATCAGAATCCAGAAACGAGGTTAGTGATATTAAAAGGCGTGACACAAATTCATTTAAATAAAAATAATCAAAACATATAATATTTTGTAATAACATATATAATTTAAAGTATATATTTTTTTTATTCCTATTGTTGTAGGAAAATAAAGAAAATATATTAATAGTTAGATTGTTAGAGGGTGTTTTAAGGTGGAACCATTATGGATGTCCTTACTTGCTAAAAAATATATATATTTTTAGTAGTTTTTTAGATTATGGGTGTATTTAATAATATATATATATTTAGTTTTTTACTAAATGGCGAAAGATAGAGACACTGTGTAATCAAGTAATGTGGACCAAAATCAATTATTTCAACAATCTCCTTCCTGGATTTTGATCGGTCTATAATGTTCGCATGACAATCGTCCCCCCCCCCACAATGGCAACGAACTGTATTTATCGTGAAATAACAAATATAATGGATTGGATTGTTCGAGAATGAGATTTTTTTTTTTTTGATGAAATGGGCATATATATACCCAAAATCTGGTTTTCTCACTAGATTTGTATTGCAAAAAATAAATATAAAATGTTTAATTTGCAAAAAAAAAAAAGGCGGGAGATAACAACTTGTTTGACTAAGGTTCATTGTGCAAGACAAAAATATGTACGAGATTTAATTTGCAAAAAAAAATGGTGGGAGATAACAACTGGTTTGACCAAGGCTCATTGTACAAGATAAAAAAAATGTACAAGGTCTAATTTGCAATTAAAAAACACTGAAATATAATTTGATTGCCACCCGTGTCCATGTCAACTGCCTTTTTGGCAGCCAACTCAGCTCCCCGTTAAAAATTTTAACACCTCTTAGATGGAAGGTTTTAATTGCAAAAATGAAAATAGGTGGAGGTTCAATAGGATGAAAATCAATGCATGTGATTAATTTTACAAAACGTAAAATAGGTCTGGATTTTTTTGCAATTATCTCCAAAAAATAAAGTTATTGGAATTAAATCTAATTTATATTGACGATTCGTTAACAGAATGGGGGCTTTGAAGTGAATCCAAACTACAAGGAGAACGCTGGAGTTTGGCCAAATGAAAAGGGCGAGCAGCGGAACTAACCTGAGGCCAAAAATTAGGCTTCTCCAACTCTACCAAAATTAGAAAAGTCAATACTCCTGACAGAGCTATGAATTACAACTCAAAAAAGAAAATGATACTCCATCCGTTCCGAACAAATAATTAATTATTTTATTTTGAAATATTTTACTTAAAGAATTGATTTTCAAAAATTTAGGCATGGAAGTGTCATTTTATTACTAATGTGCTGCTAAGAGTATCATTTTCTTAAAAATTTTGACTTTCAAACATGGACTCTTTACCAGAAACGGAGAGAATAGTACATAAAATTAGTATTTTATTCTCGTTTCAAAATATGTACTTCATCCGGTACACCATTTAAGAAAAATTAATTTATTATATTATAAATATTGGTAGAATGTGTATTTTTCTTAAAAACCCTTGTGCATGCGACTTTAATAAAAGTATAAAGAAAAAGTAAGGATAAAGATGTAAAATTACTTTCCTAACATGAAATTAAGAAACGCAACAATTTTTTTTGAACAAAAAGCAGAATAATTATTTAGAAACGAAGGGAGTATTATTTTTTTAATCATAAAGTAAACTGAAACGCACATATATGATATGATAGCACAATGAGGATATGTACTCCCTCCGTTCCAAAATAAATACTCCTTTCGTCCTAATATTATTGTCTTTTTTTTTTTCGTCTGTCTTAAAATATTGTCTTGTTTGAAAGTTTTTTTAAAAAAAACAATATTCTAACATTATACCCTTACTTTTTCTTACTATAATTCTGGGTCATATGCACATGACCTTTAAAAAAATATAAACACTTTACCATTATTAATAAACAAGTCTATTTTTATTAATCCGTAAGTCGGATCAAACAAGATAATAATCTTGAAATAGATGTAGTATCTCCTATTGCCTTTACACAGGTTTTAAGAAAGTGATTGATTTTATTTAATTTTCCTTTTAACACTCCCAAACTATATATATATATATATATATATATATATATATATATATATATATATATATATATATATATATATATATATATAATAACAACCGTGATTTTTCCGCCTAAATGTTTTCCATAAATGTAAATACAAATATGCATTGGAAGTTGAAACACTTTGTTTTATTACATTTTTCTTAATTTTTATACTAAACATTTAATTAACATGACATTAGAAATTGAAACACTTTGTTTTGTTACATTTCCTATATATAATGACAAATATAATTAGCACATCTATAGATAGCAAGATCCCTTCAAAATGAACTTATCAAAAATAGGAAGATATATATAAAGAAAAATGTAATTTGCTTATCTCAAGATTGCTAGATAACCATCGTAACTAATTACAAAATAAGGATTATATTTATATATGAACACATATACAAGTATTGAGAAGTAAATTAAAAAAAAACAAACATAAAAAACTATTAAGAAATTAAATACCATCAATCTAAGAGACAATGACTTTTCTCTTTTTACCAATATGCAAGGGAAACAAGAATAACAATTTAAAAACTTATTATACTATAAGATCTTCTTATATTGATATTAATTTACTTGTGAGTTTTGTTAAGACAATTTCTATCCATAAAAGCTAAAGAACAAGTACATAGTGAAATATAATTTGATGAACAATTATGGATCCTTAAAGTCTGACATGTCTAATTTTATACTCAACAAATATTACTTAATCGGCCATTAATGCTATGTGACCACTTTTGTTGCGTATAACCAAGTAATTTCACAAGCAAAATTAGTAGCATCAACCAACGAGCTCTAGCTCAACTGGTACTAGGTCGGGTGTTCAAGTCTCACTAGAGATACCCTGGACTTTACAATTTTTAATAGAAAGGTCGGGTATTCAAGCATTTTCAGAGGCAACATTGATGTTCAAGCCTTACCCAAATGCTCCATTTAGCTGCTCGCTTATCTTAACGTAGAGGTCGAGTGTTCAAGCCCCACCAGAAGCACCTTGGTGCATCACTACTCTCAACAGAGAGGTCGGGTGTTTAAAGCCCCACTAGAGGCACCATTTGTTCTAACCGCACCAAAGGCATCATATATCTATAACTGTAGCTTTTCAACGCATTAAAATATTAAAAAGTAAGGGTTGGAGTAAGGTCTATGTCCCCTCCAACCTTTAAAAAAAGTAGTAGCATCAGTTATGACATGTTGGATGAGTGGACTTTTAAAGATTAACATGATCCTGGTGAGAGGTGACAACATCATTATTACCGGATTCCATTTTCACTCATTGACATTGTAGAAAAGTGAGGATGAATATGAGCAAGTAAATCGTAGTCTAATTGCTCTGAGAACATGTACAATGACTCTAGAGGGGTGTGATTATGTGTATGAGCAAGTAGCCGAGTATCATACTCTGTGAAATGTACAATGAATTGAGAGTAATCATAGTTTAAATGTATGTTTCATAGTTTATTTAATTGAGCTTAAATATGTGTATATATAGTTGTAATAATTAAGTACATATATTATCAGTGTCACCTCATTTGGGTGACACTATTAATGAAAGAGTTTTTGAGTCGGGTATATTTTGGTCATTTCGGGGGAAGGATGACCATAGGAAGTATGCAATTTGAGTCGTTTTTCTTTAGTTTATCGTCATTTGAATTTGTTGTGCAATTTTTGTTATCTAACAAATATATATTCGTTTAAAGATGTATTCTATATATATATATATATATATATATATATATATATATATATATATATATATATATATATATATATATATAGATTTTTCATTCATGTAAATTATGTAATAAGCAATAATTAAATTCACTTATATTTTTATCCTTATATTTTAATTATGTGTTTAATTTTCATAACACACTAACTAAAAGATAAAAAAAATTATATTAATATTGATTAATACAGATTACGTGCATTTTGTTATGTGATAGATAGTACTAGTAATTGTACATATTTAATCATAGTGATCGTAGTAATGACATATTTAATGACAAATGTTGTATTTAAAAAAATATTCTAAAATTTATAAAATATTTTATTTATTTATTGTATTCTCTATTAATAATTTTACCTTTTCTTAATCGATGTGTTATAATAATTTCAGTTATGTACATTGAACTCACAATATTTACGTAACAATTATTTGTTTATTTTATTTATTATCGTTAAAGTTTTTAATCATATATTAGTTTTACAATTATATATATATATATATATATCAACAGTTCACTTTAATTTAATTTATTCTTTTAATTTTGTTTTTTCACTTCATGTTACTTATGTATAATTTGATTGAAAAATATATATGACGTGCGTTTAACGTATGGGTGTAAAACTAGTTGTTTAGTAACGTAAAGGGTCCCTCATCTTTTTAAATGAATTTTAAGAAAGTAGTTTATTTCATTTAATTTTCCTTTAAAACCTCAAATCTATCTATCTATTGAAACAAATTTGTAATTAAAATTGATTAGATAAATAAATCCTAAAACTTTTAGTATTCTTCATTTGACTTGAAACAATTGACAACCATATATATCAATCAATTTATGGCCTCATTCACATTTAGTAATATAAAAAAATGTCTAATTTTTTAACTAATGAAAATTCAATGAATTAATAGATAGTTATTTATTCAATTATTGAATTTAATAATAGTTTATCAATTGAATGAAAAATGAATAAATTATCAAAACAATTACATGAATTATCATGAAAGATTAATTTCTTCAGCTCTAATTGGATGCCTAGGGCAGTTGGACAGTTCCTTGACTCTTCACTAATCGAGCCGTCTTCAAGGATGAAACCATTATAAAATTGTTGTAATTCCTTTGTTGAACATCATTGCTAAGAATAACGCATGATAACACACTAATATAAAACAAATATCCGTAAAATGGCCCCCACTCTCAGTTTGATTAAAGACATCAACCTGACCAAGGGTATGCCTAGATATATAATTGGCCAACCATCAGAGATAGCTCATCGGTTTTCCATGCAAAACGTATATTTCACACAATGCCAAGGTATCTGTATTCTTTCTATTACGATTACTTAGGATATCATGTACATGGTCCTCTTTTTTTTCTAGAGATCACAGAGCTACTATAAACTGAAAACAATTATATATGCAAAGTTATTAAATTCATAGGGTATTTTTGTAATCAATAAATTGGTTGAACATATGGACTTCATGGGAGTAAAGATGTGGGGGATAAAATACGTATGATAATCAACAAATATCATAGCAAGCAGATTAATCATATTGTTACGCATTAATTTAATAAACTTCATATTCAAGTGCATGTGCTAAATTTAATATAATTTCTCAATTTTGGTTTTATCAAATCAAAATAATGAACAACTATAAATCAAAGCTAATTCTCTAGGAGTTTACTTTTTTATAGAATTAGCAAACTTAAGATAAATGTAGCAATCTAATTATTTCATATGTTGTCGAACAGTTATAAATAAAGTCTAACTAAATCATTATCTAGGAGTATAAAATTAGAACTAATTCGAACAAATAAGTTAAGCAATTAAAAAACCTAAACCAATTACCGTGTCAAATTAAAATTTATTTTCCGACATAGCTAATTGCCACCATTAGTGAAAAGTCACATTTAATTACGGTATTAAATCAACAATTTTATTGAATCTTTGTACTGTTTGTTATTTATGTTTTCTTTATTCAACGACTAAATAAATTGGATGGTTGAAATAGAGTTTATTACATACTGATGCCTTTTCCATTAGGCATAGATAAAATCAATCATTTCACCATTTTTATGAATCTGCATTTTGAAAAAAAAAAATCGATAAATTATGGTAATCCAAGGTATCTTTTCTTCATTAACATTACATGTATTAATTTTTACTACATTCATATAACAAGGGTGATGTAAAAATAGATTAATTACATTTTTCACATTCAAAGAATTAATTCAAAAAAATTGAAAATATCTCAATACATCTGATTTTCAAATTGGTTATGTTTTGTATTACTTTTTTTTAATATCTAACATATTTTGATGTTCGAAATACGGAACAATATATTTTTTTATGTATATATATAAATCAATATGTTTAATGTGGAGGATAGTCTCATGTGAGGCTGCTTACGAATCTTAATTCGTAAAATGAAAGTACACTCTCACAAGTCACAACTCAACCAACCACCACATGGTGGGTCGGGTCAAAATGATTCGTCTAACATAAAATAAACATAAGATCGTATTTCCTAAGTTTTTGTCAAATGTGAAATGGACATGTACATGGTAAATCAATATGTTATTATCAAATATGGAGGGTAAAGTAATTCTCTCCTAAGTAACACTAAATATTATTCAATACAGCTTAATACCCATAAATCAAAGTATTGTCAAAAAATAAACTTATTTTTAAAAAAAAATTAGTTAATTCCCGTCATATGTAATTTTGTGTTTTTTTTTAATTCATTTTATAGTTATAAATCTTAAGAGTTTTAGAAGTCAGACAATTTAAGGAAGTTTCAACAAATCACCAAAAAACCTCTTCAACAATATGAAATGCATACGAGTAGTAGTTCTCAGTTATTCCATCTTAATATTCTGAAATAAAATTACAAAACACAAAATTAAATTAAATAGCTCACCATGATCATAAGCTGCTCCAAAACTAATTAACAAAATTAGGTGAACACATGTTTTTCCACACAAAACTAGGTCAAGGATATTATCTTAAAAAAACGATGCCAACAAGCAGACATTTAAATAAAATATTATTAAAATAAGTAACATTAAAATTACATAAATCGTCAATAGCAAAATTATTGCATGAATTTTTTAAAAATAAGGAAGGTGACCTTCTATACTACGTGAGTGAGTGAGGGTGAGCCGATGTATATATATGTTAGAGAGTGAGAAGCTCTCTATCTATATGACAAGGGTAGATGCTTGAGTTTTTTTTTTTTTTTTGGGGACAAATTTAGTTTGTGTCATATTGGTTATAATTGGAGTATTTTTTTTTAGACATTTTGTTGTTATCGTTTGTTTTAGAGAGAAATTCAGGTCTGTTCACTATGTGAAGTTTTCAACCATTACAATACTCTATATTTTTTTAATCGGAAAAAGATATTTTTGAAGCGAAAAGATTACGATACACTTAATGAACCGAATGTGCGCTAGGATCACTTAATAAGTGCATCACGTTGCATCAATTTATGCATTGTGATACATCAATTTCAATCACATAATCTAATTTATGTATCACGCTGCAAATCATAATGAACCAAACTTTCATCTCCATTCTTTCCTATACACAATCAACAATGATCCAAAATTAATGCATTTTGCCTACATCTCAAATCCAAATCGATGCATCACAATTTACAAATAATGGATTATGATTCAAAATTGATGCATCCGATTTCAAAAGGGGTGTCCAACAACGAACAAATTCTTATTCGTGCATTTCATCATATAGTTTACATGCATAACAATACAAACACAAAAGTAAATATATTTTGAATCACACACACAAACACAATGAAGAAAAAGAATAACTAGTTATGAAGAAGGAAGAGAGTTGGAAGATACAATTATGTAGTAACCACCGTTCTTCACCACCTAACTTTTCACTCTCTTTCCTCTTCTTCCATAACCACCATACTTTTTTTTTATGTCTTCGGGCGGATGAACTCGATGACGAGGTAAAAGAAAAAAAATTACACCGTTTATGTGATGTGGGTATTATTGAAACAATTGAATGAACGGGGACTTTTACGGTTAAAAAAAACGTGGTACTTATGCTGTAGAAAATTTGTGGAAAAAGACCGTCCTGCAATTACTCATTTGTTTTATGTAATTTAAATGTCATGTGTAAATTATGTTGTCACGTTTTATAATATGTTTTTTTTTGTGTTTTTTAATTGAATAGTCATGTAAAAATTTTGTTCTACAATATTTTAGAATTGGAGGTTCTATTTAGAGTGTTATATCAGACTTCAATTTCTCCTTTATTAGATATAACAAACGGTGTTATGTTTGACTATAGTGCACTAAAATTGTCCGCACACAAAGCCACTGTCCCAATTTGGGTGTCGGCAATTTTTTTTGGGCATCGTTCAAATTTTTTTTGGTGTCGTTCATCAATTTCAGACATTGATTCTCAAAAGGCCTATGGGAGCCGCACCCCCTGCCCCTTTCAACCTCTTGGAGCCAATCCCTCCCCCATGGTGCCCCTCGCCAATCTTTACCAGAATTGTACAAGAAATACTTTCCTTTATTCCATTAATCCCATTCACGAAAGTCATGTTTGCAGTCAAAGTAGGAGCATACCAATAATCAACTCCGTGCCGAACACAATCTTGTTCTTCAAGGCGAGCAATACCCCCAGTGATAGTTTTAAAGGAGGCATCGGTAAGATGTGGACTATTTTCAAGATAAGCACTCTTGAATTCGCCTTCCACACACACATACATGATAGTTTGAAATGTATCACCTGTGGCAGCAATACCCCCAATTAAGACCTTTGAAGGTTGTAAATTTATGCGGAACTGGTGACAAGAAGTTGGTGAGACTCAAGTGTTTTAAAAACTCAAAAGAGAAAAAACAGGAAGGTGGGCATCATAGCCTACGACCGTGTGACACAATTGTTTGATGCCACTACAACCCAAGGAAGAACACCGATAGTAGAGTGTGTGTTTGAGCAATAGCAATGATACTATTACTTATACTAATGGTAGTGTATGCAACGAAATCAATTGCTACCCGACAATAGTCCCTCCAATATCCTCCAAGGTTGTTAATGTGTCTTTGTCAAGAAAGGGGGTGGAAAAAGACGAGGATGGTTAAGTGCAAAAAGACGAGGATGGTAGAAACTATGAAGAAAAGGGAGACAGAGTGGAGGCAAGTGCAAAAGTTTGAATTCGTCAGAGGGTGAGAGAGAGAATGGCAAAGGAAAGGGCATTTTTGGAACAAATTTATGAAAAAGAACTTTACCGGTTAAATAAAAATATAGGTGAGTGGAGCGATTACAATTTTACAAAAGTGTACCGGCTGGTAATTATTCCTTAGAAGATTGGGTCATGCCATATCCAAAAGGGTGCCCAAGCCCGTATCCAAATAAGGGCCCGAGCCCTATAACGAAGGAAGCCCAAGATTTGAAGATAACTTTTATTATAAAAAGAAGGAAACTTACTCCTTTGAAAAAAGGTCTCGGCTTCTCCCAGCAAAATGAAATAACAGGAAACTACTCCCTCCTTCATTTCCCCTCACTCACGGTTTACACACATAGATACACATCCATTTTACAACTCTCTCATATAAATTATATATTATACTGAATATCACATCGGAGGGTTATGGCGGGGAAACCCCCGCACGCTCACGATACTTAATTTTGTAGACATTTCACGCCAAATATCCTACCACGACGACCACCGTCGAACCACGACTCCGGCAACCCCGAACACGACACGACAAGGTCGCTACATTTTTGGCGTAATCAAATTCCATCCAAGCATGCCTTTCAGAACAAAGAAATACATTTAAATAAATTTATAATAACTTTTTTTCAAATCTATGTGATTTTTTATCTTTAATTTTACTGTTATTAATTTTTGTTTATTTTTTCATATTAAAGTTTTTAAATGTATATTATTCAAATTTAATTGAGTTTATGATTTTACATCTCAGATACAAAACCGTGGGCCGTTCATGGGCATTGTCCAAAGGGCGACCGCCAGAGCCCAAAAACATTAGGGCCCAAATTTTATTTAAATGTATAGTATATATATATATATATATATATATATATATATATATATATATATATATATATATATTATAAATAATTAAATTGGAATGGAAACAACTTTATTGCCAATGAAGACGATGGATGCGAACAACTTTATGATGAAGACGATAAAGGGACTTGATTACACAAAAAAGGGCGGATAAGATGGAACGATAAATGGCAAACATCAAACCCTCGAGATTCTCAATCTCTTCAGTTTTCCCTATGCTATGGCCGCCACATTTTCCACTCCACCTTCAGTTCGACTTTCGACTGTTCCTCTTCCTGCAGTTCAATTTCAAAGCAAGAAAAACTCTCTCATAATCTCACTTGGGCCTATTCCTCGAACTCGAAGCCGCTAGCGCCGGTGAAGACAGAGAGGACTGATGATGCACGCCAATGCTCGTCCAATTTATTTATTTTCCTTATTTTAATTTCATTTTTCAAATTTTTCCCCTCTTTAATCCTTCGGCTCTTCTCTGCTTCAGACCCTAAACCCTCAAACCCAAATTTCTTTGTTTAAGGTTTTTAGGGCCCGTAAATTACTCCCTCCATCCCCAAATTATTGTTCTGTTTTTCTTTTTCGTCTGTCCCAAAATAATTGTCTTGTATGAAACTTTCCTTTTTAGGACAACACTTTTGTCACTTTACTCTTACTTTTTCATCATACTTTAATTATGAGTCACATACACATGGGCTTTAAAGTAAACTACACGTCAAACTAATATTAATAATTTAGTCAAATGTGTTTTCTTAAATTATGCGCCAAGTCCACCAAGACGATAATTTAGGAACGGAGGAAGTACTATTTTCCTGATCCACAATTTCTTTTCAAAATCTCGTAAGTTTAAAAATTGTGTAAGTAGATTACAAATTTACAATATTTTTTTCTTTCTTATATGTTGGTGTAGCAAGCAATCTAGCTTGATTTGATATCTGAATCTCTCATATTGCCGAAGTCTAGGCATTTGGTATTTCGGTGTCAACTGTGACTCGTCACTAGTGACTAGTGGTTTCCATTTTCCAAGTGGCTGAGGCTGAGACGTTGAACCTGAACTGCTGAACAACTACTTGTTTTTCATATTCTAGGTGCTCTCAATTGTTTTTTAATATTATAATATGTTGCCTAAAAAACATCTTTGTGGAAGTGAAAAAAGAAAAAAAAAACAAGTAGAACAATTAGTAGAATCACAAAGATGAGCTATCGATAAATTTGTTTTAAAAAGAGTAGGCTCTTTTGATGACGTATTGGATTTGGATGATGGTAATGTTGAACCATTTATTGAGAATTAATTTAAGTGGGCTCTTCCGATAAATTTGTTTTAAAAAACGTTTTGAACTGAAATTCCATGTTTTTATAGAGATTTGTAAAATGAAAACTCAATATTTTTTATAATGCATTAAGAAGTTTGTTTGGAAATTAAAAGTTTTATTTGTTATTGGTATTCACAACTACACAATTGTGTGTTATTGATTTGTTGGCGCCCTTATTCGTTATTTTGCCCTAGGCTTTTGAAATGTCAGGAACGGCACTGCGTGCAACACACGGGTGCATCACTAGTGTGTGTGTGTGTGTGTGTGTGTGTGTGTATATATATATATAGCAAAATCCCGCCAAAATAGTTTTCTTAAAATAGAGTCATTTTCTATGTAATAAAAGTAGTGGGCCATGCATTGAAAATATAAATTTGATTAGACATTAATTGATTATATGTGTTTTAATCAATTAAATAATGTTTTGGAATATGAAAAATAAATACTCCATTGGAATATGAAAACCAAATACTTCCTTGGAATATGAAAACCAAATAATGTCTTGGAATAAAAACAAGTTTATAATGATTTGAAAATATAACTTAAATCTTAACTTCCATTTATTTATCCATCTATATATACATCTTCGATAATAATCTACGCACCAGTCCAAATATTATGCAATCGGTCTTAAGTTTGGTTAATTTAATTATTTGATCACAAAAATATAATTCATATCAAAATACTACTTAACGAACTGAATTTATCATCACAATTGTAGAGGCAACTTATTGACATATTTAAAACTAAATTACAGATTTAATGAAATAAACAAAAGTAAAAGCAATATGTTGACAAATCTATTCAAATATAAAGAAACATAACTACGTCAAATATTTTTTTATTTCCATCAGATCCGAATATTATCTATTAAAATATTACAACGCCATCAAGATCTTATTTTTATTGTCCATTTTGCATGTTAATAAATCAAGATCATATTTTTTTTAAATATTCTATAGGTTAAAAATTTGTAGTTTTATAGAATATAAAAGATGATAAACTTAAACAACCGGCTTCAGTCAACATGTATTCTAAAATATTACATTTACTTTGATGTAAAAGCAAGATAATCCCTACAAAAATTTTGTTTATTGAAATATTAGAAACAGAAGAAAAAAATCATTATTTATAATTTTAACCCGAGCATGTAGGTTAAATAAAAAAATCTTCAACATTAACCAACAATCAAGTTCCACCAAATCTGAACCAGTTTTTTGAAGAAAAAAAAAACTATTTGTTCAGTTTTTTATGCACAATCCATCAAATCCGTTCATTTTTGTATTAAAAAAATCAAATGGTATTTTATTGTAATTTTTTTTACCAACTAACCAGTAAAAAGCTTGGACATCACATTATAAAAGCTAAAATTTTGAATGTAAGCAATGTTACAGACAATTTTTAACTTTTTATCCCAAGAATGTCACCGTAGATGTGAGATTGTCTTTCAAGTTTCAGAGAATACTTTTATTAGTAATATCATATGCAACGAAAATTAACGAATGTTAAAGTCGATCATCGTCACATGTAGGGAACTTCATGAAGTACTTTCGGAAAACGTTTTCCTTATTTTCTGGTATTTGGTAACCTTAGAAAAATGTAGTCAACGTAAAAACTTTTCCGAGTCAACGGAAAATGAAGCTTTCTTTTCCGAAAAATGACTTACGAATTTATTTTCCGTAAGTCATTTTCCAAATGCTCAAGCATCTCTCCGCGTCCTTCTAAAATTACACATATTTACATACACGCACAATATTTTACTCAACAAATAAATTATTTATAAATATAAATGAAGTTTGTGCACATTATTTATAAATTATAATTTTAAGAAATACTCACTACGTCCTAAACTTAGTGTCCACTATATTATATTATTATTTAAGGATGTCTCAAACATGATTTATTTTATTTTTTAAAACAATTTTTCATATCAATTTAAAAAAAATTACTTGTGAGCTTGAAAAAAGATGAACCTTATTAATTTGACACCATTAATGATAAATTTAGGGTTATTAAAAGAAAATTACTTAAACTTCAATATTATTTTATATTCAATATGTGTATTAATATTAGAATATACTTTTTGTATTTATTCATATATTGTTTTTCATAACATTTTCCGTATATTTGTCAAACATCTGAAAATGTTTTCCGGTATATTTTCCAAAGATTTACCAAATACTTGAAAATAAAATCTTTTCATTTTCTAAAATCATTTTCCAGAAATCATTTTCTGGAAATCATTTTCCGTGAAACAAACGGAGCCTAATATGCAATAAAGAGAGAAAGTCAATAAAAAACCACAAAAAAATGTTGTGGATAATGCATTCAAAATTTATTATATATCGATTCAATGATGTAGTTCTATTGAAGTATTTGTAATTCATTCTTTTAATTTTAATTTTTTATCTTTGTTTTATTTGAATAAAATTTAATTAAAAATATATATGTATGTCTGTGCAATGAACGGTCGGATCTAAAACTAGTTACTCCCTCCGTCCCAGATAAATATTCCTACTTTCTATTTTGGGATGTCCCAACTAATGTTCCTAATGACTTTTGATGTACAAATTTTCTATCAATCTTCCTAATATATCCCTTCATTTAATACTATAATTATTACACATTATAGAGAGAGAGTGTGTAATATGTGTATAATTAATGAGAGAGAGAAGGTGTGTGATGGGTATTATTGTCACAACATATTTTACATCCTATCATTAATTACATTTCTTAATCCGTGTGTTTTACTCACTAGGAATATTTATATGGGACGGAGGGAGTATTCTTTAGTTAGATTGAATAAATCATTCTAAAACTAGTTATTTTTTGGCTTTGTTTTATTTGAATAAAATTTAATTAAAAAGATATATATTTGTGCGATGAACACACGGATCTAAAGCTAGTTATTCTTGAGTAACATTGAATAAAACAGGCTAACTTCTTTTTTTCATTTTCACAATTAATAAGGGTATTATGGAGAGTTTCTCTAAAAAAAAATTCCAACTCAATCTTACAACCGCAATTGCACTTTCTTTCCATTTTGGCTCTACCAAATTCTCAGTATTTGTTTTCAATAATAGTTGCAAACAAAAATTAAAACCCTAAAACAATAAACATCAACCCAAAGGAATCTTTGTCACTCCACCAAGACCAGGAATAGGTATTATAGTAAAAGCATAATCATAGAATGCCGAGATGTTAAACAAACAATTAATGGACTTCCCAGATAGCCTACCCCTACCCTTCATTACAACAAAACACTGGGACCCATACATACTAAATACTAAAGCACCAAAAACATCATCCTGTGACCCAAAACAACTACCTACCTACGCCTACTAATCCCATTTAGATACACACAAACTCTCTCACAACATGCTATCAGCCCTAGTAGGCAGCCTCTTGAAGAAACTCACAGCTCTTGATGGCAACTTGTTCCTGAACCTCGGCGGTCTCAGAGAATACAATCCCCAAATAGCCACCACCCACCTTATTGGCACCAAGTAAAACCCAAATGCTGCAAAGAAGCATACCATCACAAACAAGAACGTTGCTCGTGGGTCCCTCCAACTTAGCAGCGCTTGAAACCTCTCACCTTGAGTTGCCATATCCCCAACGACCGTCTGAATTCTCCCTGCAACGCTTCTAAGCCGGTCATACCTCACTCTCACTATCTCAGCACTTCTACTAGTCGGGAATGAATCAAATTCCTCATCCAACTCATCAGGGTGGACACTCTCCGCGTACGAAAGGCGTGTATCCATGTGAGGAGGGTGTCGCGCCCGCAACCGGTATTTCCAAAGTCCCGTAGCAGCCAAAGACAGTAATATTGAAGGGACTATAAGCTCCGGCATAAGCACAATCACAATGAACACCATCAAGAACAAGCTAGAGTACACGGGCTTATGCCAATTACGCATAGAATCAAGCAGTCTGTTCATCGCAATAAGCCAAGCTAACACATTCGTGAGGCGGAAGAAATTAGCCTTACTTTTCTCATGCTCCACATATGAGAATCATGATCAAGCATGTACTCCACAACTTCTCTCCCCAAAGGTGGCTCAGCTCGGTTGAGCCGGGAAGCCACCACATTCATGGCTTGGTACCTCAGACTCTCCAACTGGTTCACTGACAATGGTAGCACGTAGTGCATTTTAGGCAGTAAAGGCATTGTGTACATATGAAGCACATTAAGCATATTAGCACAAGATAATCTAACAGCCAAATGGAGCTCACCCATTTTCTTCACACCAGAAGAATGCAGCATCAAGAGCGGGTAAGCGTGCGTGTAGACCCGATCCGATTCAAGTGTCGATAAGCGGATCCTAACTTTCCCAATCCGGGTGTCACGCGCTCCTGCTCCATGGGCCAGGTTCTTATCCACCCGAGAATTATCAAAGACCCCAATGGTGATCACTGTGCAAGGATCAAAAACTTCCCATGTGTACTGCTCATTCCATTTAGGCGATAAACTATCAACAACAGTTCGGGTCCTGATCCATTTCTGCCCATATTTTGCCACACAATAACAATCAGTTGACCCTCCTTTCCCTTCTCTCAACTTCATAGGCATCAGATTAGAAGCTCCCAAAATACCCATCTCAAGAACCCCAATGTTGGGCTTCCAAAGCTGTTTTGCAGTTGGCCTAACATCACTACTATACATTGTTGCCTCATCCAGCACATGGTACCCTCCATCAAGTGTAGCCCGAATATGAATCCGAGAAGCAAATCTCACAACCGCTTTCAGCTCATTTGGGTTATTAAAATGAACATCAAGATTGTACCACCTAGAAGCCACTTCTTTAGCATCCAACCTCCTTTCAACCGCAGTAACTGGAAGTAAAACCCGACCCACCACCTCCTCCCGGTTCGGAGCAATCCGATCCTCGACCGAAATCAAAACATAATCCTCAAACGGCTCAGCCACAACAAAAATCAAATCCTCATTCCAAAAAGGGTTCGAAAGGCTCCGGTTTGCAGTAACCGGAGCAACCCTAGTTTTCAAAACCTGATTACCAACTTGAACTTTGACATTAAGCTCAGGATACCTCATCAAAGAGGACCCTTTCTCCCCCATAACAACATCTTGTGCTTCAATAACAGAAACCCTCAAATACCAAAGCTTAGGAGAGAGATATACCTTTGACTTGATTGAACACAAGCCATCCAAATGAACATTCGCAGCCTTAGAATGCCAAGCCTCAGCAAAAGCTTCATCTGCTTGAGTCCCAAACCAAATTGCTACCATAACTTCACCCCCTTTCCCTCTATCCCCTTTCTTGTCCTCCATTCTATACCACTGTGGGGCCAACTGACTATCTGGTGGAACCCTTTTGGGAACTTCATTTAAATCAAACCAAACACGCCCTAAGAAATCATCTTTATCCCTCTCTTTCACAAAAATCTCCACAACAGAGGACTGAATCGTGTCTTTGGAGAAAGCAAAGACTTGGTCCCACTCAGCATTGTTCAAAGCTACCCTCTTCGTGATTCCCCGGTAGTTCCCCAATTTCACCTCCGCCACCACCTCTCCACCGCCGAAAACCGTGATTTCTTTGGCTTTCACCACCCTTATATACAGGTACTGCATTTGCTCCACCAAGTCATAAGTTGAGCTTGTTTTGTCCTTATTCAACAAACCCCCACCAAGGTGAGGGTTTGTTTCTTTCAGAGAGTACTCATTGGGCCCACCGCCGGCAAATAACCCAACCCCACCGCCACCGCCACCGCCACCGCCAAGACCTACCGGAACGCCACCGTGGACTGTAGGAATACCCGGACCGGGTACCGTAGTAATCACTACCGGTTTGATCTCACCCTGGGTCGGGTCGGGTTTATGGTGCTGCTGGGTCGGGTGGGTCATCTTGTTTTTATTGTTGTTGACTTGTTGACCCATCTGGTTTTGCAAGACCGCCATATTCATCCCTTGCTGCTGCTGCAACTTCTTGGCCTTCTTGGAATTCGAGCCGGGAGTCACAACCACCACCCCGCCGCCAGTACCGTCGCTTCCGGTGACCACCTCTTTGACCTGCTCGGTGACAGACAAATAAAACTTCAAGCTGATCTCGCCTCTAACATGGGAAAAGAGACTCCTCTTTTCAAGCGTGTAGAGCTGAGCTTGTTCTTCCCCTTGCCGAACAATGGTGGTACCCGAGACCCGAACTTTACCCAGAAAGTTGCGGCTGTTGTTTGAACGTTTCTCGTTAAAGACATTGACTTCGATAGTCCGGTAAGGAAGGTCGGCGACGTCGTTAACATGAAAAACGAGCTTTTCGTTCCAAACAGGGTTGAGGTCTCTGTACTTGACTTGGGTTTTCTGTCTTTGATTCTCGAATTCAACTTCCACAAATGCTGATGATGAACCCTCCCCGTCTTTTGGCATCAAGTTATGGGCCCCAACGACCTCTACCACTAGCTTTTCTTTACTGTTGTTCATGGTTTTTTCTTCTTTTTTATTGAGATGGTTTACAGTGAAATGGTGCAACAATTGGATTTGTAACTTAAGAGGTCTGTGTAGAGAGAGAGAGAGAGAGAGAGACAAAAGGAGTGTGTGTGTGTGAAGAAGGAATTGAACACAGTTGAGAGAGAAAGCGGATTGAGATGTAACTTACTTGAAGAAGACAAGACAGAACAGAGGATGGGATTTGAGTTGTAAGGAGGAGGCAATAAATTTAGTCACCCCACACCTATTTCAACGTGGGTGAACAACACGCGCCCTTTAAGCATGGAAATTTTAGAAAAACAGTAATTAATTAATCGTATAAAATATCTCCACATAAATATCCATTTCAAGAAATAAAATTTAAAATTATAAGCTTCTAATAAAAATAATTGTATTGAAAAACTATCCTCAATATCTTTTAAAAAAATCAATGTATTGAAATTCGAATGAAATAAAACCTCTAATTAAAAACACGTGCTATAAAGCCTATATTTGTACTCGTTCAGATACTCTCAAAATAGTGTCATTTTTCCAAATACTCTCTCAGTTTTTATTTTGAGATATTTTAATTATAAAATTTATTTATAAAAATTAAGACTATAATATCCATAACATTTTAACTTTAATCCCACATGTAGTATAATCTTACTCCTTTTGTCTCAAATAAATATTTCTAATTTATATTTTAAGATGTCCTAACAAATGTTACTAAAGATTTTTTGTGTTCAAATTTTTCTACCATTCTTCCTTATATATCATTTCATTAGTGTACGTAATTGGTATTATTGTTACAACATATTTTACAACTCATTATTAATTATATTTTTTAATCTTTGTGTTTTGTCTACTAGTAACCCATTAGTAATAAAATAATATTGTTATGCCTAAATTTTTTAAATAGACTTTTTAAAGTGAAATATATCTCAAAATAAAATAATAGATTTTTTACCGGAAATGAATAGAGTATTTGTTAAGAATATATAACATGTCATTTCAAGACCTGAAAGAGTAATATATTTGATATACTATATATTGTGTTCATTGCTTTGGTATAATTCAATTTCATTTGAGTAAATTTAGAAGTAAATGAAGAAAAAGTGTGGACACAATTTGAAATTAGGGATGCATTTTGGGAAGTGAACTTGAGTTTGTTCAAACAAAATTCATTATTAATTCTACATGCATTAGATATTCTAATTTGACCCATTTGAGATTTTTCTTTCTATTTGGAAAGTTATTTTCTAAAATTCCTTCGCTTCAAATTTATTTGAAATTTAACAGTTGTTCATTAGGAAAATAAGTTAAGATATTAAGACTAATTAGGTTAACCTCTCTCATTAAAATTACTGCTTTTAAACAGATAATGTTCAAATGGAACAAGGTAAATAGTTACTTCTGTAGTATATTAATTTATCGGTGCAAATAATTCTAGAAACATGTATCCTATACAACGGCTAAAATTCAACATCAAATATCTTAATTTAATACTTAATTCGCTTCGAGTAAAGAATTTATTATTTTATTTTGAGATGTTTTATATAAAGAGTTCACTTTCAAAAATTAAGATATAAAAATGTAATTTATCACTAATCAACTAATAAAAATATCTTTTTTAAAAGTTTAACTTTTAAATGGAGACTCTTTACCCGAAAATAAAAGAGTATTCACTTATCCTTTTCATTTTTCAAAATTTGAAATATCGGAAAGAGCCTTTAACTTGAGAGTTAACCAGTAATGCCTCCATGCCATGCACGGATTTTATTGATATAAATAAAACAACTAAATACTTTAATGATAATAAAATAAGATAATAATTATAATTTCAACAAATAATTATAAGCCAAATATAAAAGAGTAAAATTATAAATAGAGAATCATATAAATAAATTAATAATAATAATTTTTTGAAAAAATTCTATAAATTTTACAATTATCGTTGAACATACTTGATTAATACTACTATCACATAACAAAACTCAAACCCATAATTAGTAATTATAGACAAAATGACATTCAAATAACCTTGTTTAAAACATGTTTTTTTCAATAAACGTCCTGCAAAAAACAAAGATTGACCCTAACTTTTGTCTTTTACTATTCGTTAAATCAATACATTTGGGGTTTTAATTGATGTAAATCAGGAATGTTTTCGAATAATCTACAGTGATATCTTTACGGTAAATAAAAATGTTTATTATTTGAAAATATATTCAAATAAATATAAATAAAAGGAAATTTGTTTTATTACAAAAAAATATGATACCATTTGTAATACTCTATATGTCTCAAAATTATTGTCATGCATTCATTGTTCGTCTTTTCCAAAAGAGGTGGTCTCCTGTAAGACAGTCTTACGGATTCATATCCGTAAGATGGAGCCTAATTTAGAAATTCGCAGGTTAATAATTAAACATGGTAATAAAACTAATAAATAGGATAAGCTTAATCTCAAGTTGGCCCTCGCTATTGAATCTCACTTGCATATTTAGTTTTGAGATTCTCAAATGTTAAGTTCCCAATTTTTTTGTGAGGCGTAATACCACCCTCCCCTGGTATTAATCATAATGACTTTATCCATAACTCGTACTATTAGTCTATTCAAACATGTGCAAATTATTAATCCTATTTGGCCTTAATCCTAGCTACCAAACGGCACCATAATAATACGTTTGTCTCAATGGACGAAATGGTTGCTTGAAGGCTTAGGCACCGAAGGTTGGCCGTTCAAATCTCCTTTGCTGCATAATTTAGTTTTAATTCTCATTAATGAGAATCTATTTGCTCCAAATAACATTTTCATTGTTTGAAACCACATCATTTGTCAATATTTAGTATTAAATGTGTTACTTATTAGTATTAAGAGTGTCACTTTTTAGTATTGAGAGTGTCACTTTTTAGTATTAAATGTGTAACTTTTTAGTATTAAGAATGACACTTTTTAATATTAAATGTGTCACTTTTTTAATATTAAGAGTGTCACTTTTTAGTATTAAATGTGTAACTTTTTAGTATTAAGGGTGTCACTTTTTAGTATTAAGAGTATCACTTTTTAGTATTAAGAGTGTTACTTTGTATTTTAATGAGAATTATATAAATTTCCTTTTATAGTGTCACTTTCAACCTTAAAATGTGTCACTTTTATCTTTTCAATGTGTCACGTTTGGCTTTAAATGTGTCATTCAACATTTCGTTAAAGTTCATTAGGGTCTGTCAAGTATCCCAAGGCAATTGATGCTAACGGAAGGCTAACGGAGCTGACAAATGATTAAACTGTAAGGCCTCCCAACAATTGCCCGCTTCGAGCAGGCAAATTCCCTCCGGTATTCATGCACCCTCAAAGCAGGCGAATGAAGAGTAGAGGGCAGACGACTAGGCAGAAAGCAGGTATAGCCGCCTAGAATCCGTCCCACCGACATCAACGTCGACAGGATCATTACCGTCCCACCGACATTACCGTCCCAACCAAGTTTTGGCAGTCAACGTTAGTTTTAAAGTGACACTTTTTAGTATTAAATGTGTCACTTTTTAGTATTAAATGTGTCACTTTTTAGCATTAAGTGTGTCACTTTTTAGCATTAAAAGTATCACTTTTTAGCATTAAGAGTGTCACGTTTTAGTATTAAATATGTCACTTTTTAGTATTAAATGTGTCACTTTTTAGTATTAAGGGTGTCACTTTTTAGTATTAAGGGTGTCACTTTTTAGTATTAAGAGTGTCACTTTGTATTTTAATAAAAATTATAATAAATTTTCTTTTATAGTGTCACTTTTGTGTTTTCAATGTGTCACGTTTGGCTTTAAATGTGTCATTTAATATTTTGTCAAAGTCCGTTAGGATCCTTCAAGTATCCAAAGGCAGTTGATACTAACTGATGGTTAACGGAGCTGCCAAAGGATTAAATTGCAAGGCGTAAGAAACTTTTTAGCATTAAGAGTGTCACTGTTTAGCATTAAGTGTGTCACTTTTTAGCATTAAGAGTGTGACTTTTTAGTATTAAGAGTGTCACTTTTTAGTATTAAATGTGTTACTTTTTAGTATTAAGGGTGTCACTTTTTTGTATTAAGGGTGTCATTTTTTAGTATTAAGAGTGTCACTTTGTATTTTAATAAAAATTATAATAAATTTTCTTTTATAGTGTCACTTTTAACATTAAAATATGTCACTTTTGTGTTTTCAATGTGTCACGTTTGAGCTTTAAATGTGTCATTTAATATTTCGTCAAAGTCCGTTAGGATCCGTCAAGTATGCCAAGGCAGTTGATACTAACGGATGGTTAACGGAGCTGCCAAATGATTAAATTGCAAGGCGTAATGTAAGAACATAAGAATTTCGGCGGCAAACATTGAAAGTACAGGACACCGGAGCAAATAGACGAATTTCTCATTAAAGAGCATTATATAAAACATAATTTGCAAGCTACATAGATTTGAACCACTGACCAACCCTTACACTAAACACTTAAGTGATGCAACCGACCAACTCAACTAACAATCAATTATGATACTTTTTAACATGTTTATTTATTAACCCGTAAATTCCTAAATGGGGCTCCGTCTTACGGATTTAGAATCCGTAAGACCGTCCTACACAAGTTTTTGTCTTTCCAAAATAATTGCCTTATTTGAAATTTTCTTTTCTAAGACAACACATTCACCACTTTACCTTGATTTTTTTCATCATATTTTAGCTTTAAAGAATACTACACATTTAACCAATATTAATAATCAAGTCAATTGTTTTTTCTCAATTTGTGTAATGGTCAAACATGACAATAATTTTGGGACAAATGGAGTATCAAGCAAATGGAGAATCGTTCTTGGAGACTTCATGAAACCTTCAACATTACAATATCAAATAATAAGGAAACTTTGACTATATATTTATGAAAATCAATCAATCAATATATGAATTAATCATGCGTCAATTACAATATCAATGAAAGTAAGGAAACTTTGACTACAAATATAATTACTCATTTACAAATGACTACCTTAATTGGATTCGATTTTGTGCATCGCGAATCAAAATTGATGATGCAGAAAATTCCAAACAAATTAACGTCGCGATGCACAAATTGAATTTGATTTGTGCATCGAGATGCAAATTGATGCTTGAAATGATAGTTTTGATCGCGCATGTTCGATTCATTAAGGGTATTGTAGTTTTTTATCTCTCAAAATTGTCTTTTTTCAGTTCAAAAATCATGGTGAACTAAAGCGATTGAATTTTTTTTAAAAGGAACCGACTCGAATTTTTCACCCTATAAATTATACAAAGTAATTTAATGATTGGTCAATGAAAATAACAAAAATACTAAGAATCACTACCGTTTACGAATACAACAAATACTGAGGGCTTGGGAGTTGGGAGTGGGTTTGGCCATGAATTGGGTCAATGTTATCAATTGGTCCTCTCGGTCAAGTTATCAGTTATTACAAAGTAAAACAATATTGTTTTGTTGAGGTGTAAATAGATAGTGTGAACACAAAAACCCTAGCTCTCGTTACAGTTTTTCATTCTCCCCAATTTCGGTGATCTCCCTCTATTCTCTCCATCGATCATTATCTCTCTCAGTTTCCAAAAACATTACACACTTAAACACTTCTTAGTTATTGAGATATCAAAGCAAGCAAGAAGAAGAGACTAATTAAATTAGAGATGAAAGTGGGTGCTAGAAGTATAGCATATCTGAGGGAGGGATTGAATCATGGGAGCTGGAATCGCTAAAAAATTCACAATCCACTTTGGTTGATAGGTTCGTGGTGGTGTAAAGATTTTGAAATTTTATTCCAAGTTCATTATTATCCCCATTTCTATACATTTAGAGTATTTTTTTTATTTGAGTTTTTGTTTTTATTTCTCCTTAAATTCTCGAATCTAAATTTTTAAACATGTAGTAGTCTCAATTCAGTTAAATCGAATTTTAGTTGATAACACAAATCAATTTTTGATTCTATAGAACAATTGACTTTCATTACATGTTTATCAAAAGCTTGATGTTGGATGAGCAAAACCTTCATTGAATGAACAAAAGGTAAATTTTATTGCAAACCACTATATATAGTTTTAGTTGCAAAATGTCTGTTTATATAAAAGGTACTCGTACTTGTTTGCTCATACCATGTTTAAATGCTAATACCCAAATAAGTAATTTCTTAGCGCATGAGGAATCTCGTTGGAGACCAAATGCTCAAAATGGAAGTCTATAAGTAAGTTGCAGGGGCAGGTAAGAGTAATGTAGTCATAGTTTACAGTCTGTGCTCAAGTCTCAAGTAATATCTTATTCCAATCTAATAATCGTGGCAAGTTGAAAACAGGTTGCTAAACGCTAGAGGGGGTAAAGATATGGGTGGCATTTATAAGGATAATAAGCTTAAATGGATGAGCGAGTAAATGTTTATTTAATATCATGAGTATATATGGACGGGTAATAAATGGGCATGGGTGCCCATGGACACTCATCTACTCATTAACACAAAATTATAAAATAAATACAATAATTAAAAAACTTTATTCTTTAACAAAAAATACGCAAAAAGAAAAAAAAAACAAAAACATTAATTTCACCAAAAAAAGAAAAAATAAATATATATGTTTGCTCATTTTTTGTGTCAATTATGTATTTTTGTTGTTGTAACTCTCAATTCAATCTTCTATTTTGTGGTTATATTTTTAATTTCGTTGAAACCTAATAGACAAACACACGAGTGTAAACCTGATCAAAAACTAAACAAGCTAACTTAGGCCTCGTCTGGTAAAGCGTTTTGAAAACTCAACATTTTCAAAACGTAATTTTTTTCTTGTAAACATGTTTAGAAAACTATTTCAGAACGCTATTTTTATAAACAAAATAGTTGTAAACGCAACACGTTTTTAAAACGCTCTAAATTGGACTGTTTTAAACGCACATTTTTAAAACGCTGCGTTTTAAAACGCTTTTAAAAAGAAAATGACGCGTTTTTTACCAGCGTTTTGGCCAAAACGCTCCACCAAACAAGCACTAAGTCACATGTACAAATCTATATGGAAAGGTTCGAGCAAATAAGAATATCGCATGTTGCAATGCTCACAAAACCACTATGAATCCATTTATAGTGTAATAGAGACGGATATTTACAGAGTCATAAAAATTGAGAAATCTGGGGTTGATGTTGGGTTTCATTTAAGGGTACATAGTCATAAAATGACATTTCATGCTTTGTTTTGCAATTTGAGGGTGGGCGTGGCGGTTGGAAGGACGGGTGTACAATATATATATATATATATATATAGGGGACGGTTGGAAGGGTGGGTGTACAATATAAATATATTAATTATGTTAAACGTCATTATTAATCTTAAGTATTTTATAATTATATAGGTAATTAATAGGGGGAATTTCAAGTGGGTACAATTTTGAAAACATCTTTTCATCTAGGACCATCAATTTTTTGGACATTTCATATAACTACAAATTGCTTGCCAAATGACAAAAATGTCATTAATGAAAACTCGATGCCAAGCCTTGGCATCGGGATGATCAATCGATGCCAAAAATATTTCGATGCCAAAATTGTAGGCATCGGCATTACTGATGCCAACATTTGGCATCGATTCTTGATGCCAAAATCTTGATGCCCACCATTATTGCGATGCCACCGTTATTCTTTGATGCCAAAAACTCGATGCCAAGTTTTGGCATCAGATTCTTGTGCCAAAATGCGATGCCACCATTATTCGATGCCCACCGTTATTCGATGCCAAAAACTTCGATGCCAAGTTTTGGCATCGATTCTTGATCAAAATCTTGATGCCCACCATTATTCTTGATGCCGGGCATCGAAATCAATCATGAGCATCGAAATCAATTCGAACACCCAGCGTCCTTCCGTCGCGAGCTCCACCGTCTTACAGCGACAATGCATAATCGGAATCCTAGCCATTTCTTACAAGCTCCATAAACACACAGTTTCTAGTCCTCTTCCTCATCTGTCACAAAATTTAGGAACAGAAGGGCTCGAACAGAAGAGCGTCTGAGAATAGGAGTGACTACCAAAGTATTCAATTAAATACTTTATCATACTGACTACCTTTATTTAATTGAATACTTTATCATTTATTTATATAAATAGGAGTATAATCTTAATTTAAGTAGGCATCCATGTAATGGTATAATAATGAGGCGATTGGCATTCTGAATTTCGGATTCACATTTCACACACCAAGCGAAGCGAGAAGAAAGCGAGAAAAAGTCTTAAGAAAAGAACATCGATCGTCGATCGATCATGGGTGAAGTCGTCGTCGGTCTTTGCGGCTTCATACATCCATTTGGTGCGTAATTATAAGCTCTCTTCTTCTTCATCATGTATATCATCATCTTCGTCTTCTTCGATGGAATTGGGGGTAAATCCACGGGGCCGGCGAGGTCACGCCCGACGATCGGTGATGGAGGCGGCGAGCGGCGATGAGGAGGCTGAGACGGAGCGGCCTAAGCTAGCGGAGGGTTTCTATGAGATTCAGGCCAGTACCTCATCAAATGGTGCGTGCCCTAACAGAAACGTGACTCGTGTGTGTGTGTTGGATTTTAGTGATTTGGTAGGCTATATATATTGCTAGTATTTGTTGATCTGATGCATAGAAATGTGTTTTCTTCCCAGGCGTGGGTGGCGGGAGGCGGCAAACACTTGGGAGCAGGTGGAGAATCTCTTGTCGTGTTCGATGTAATTGATGCATTCGAAGAAGAAAGAGGGAGGGAGGGGAGGGAAGAGATCGGATCTAGAAATGGCCCGGCAGTACAAACTTTGGAATTTTGAGTGCAAAGGGTAGACAAGTATTTTTGCCTCAAAATTGTACCTAAAAGAAATGTGTAAAAAATAGGTGGATTCATTTGAAAAAATGTTTTTAAAAATGTACCGGCTTGTAATTATTCCTAATTAATAAAACAAAATTAGAAGAGGAAGAGAATGAGTTTTAGTATGGGTGCCCAAGTAGGCGCCCATTTAGTCCATCATAATAAATGTGCCCAAGTGAGCATGCCCATTTGTGCCCACTTAAAATTTTAGGTGTGTCCATACCCATTATTTATTGGACCGTCTGAACGGATAAATGGGCACGGTAAAAAATTACCACCTTTACTCAAAACTCGTCAAATGCGTCTATCAATTCCCTTTACCAATTAAGACTTCAGCTCAACATCTCCAAATGCCACCAACAAATTCATCTCATGTTCAATCATCATCAGCACAAACTAATATACTAACATCCTCTTCACCGGCTACAGTTTTTATAGGCGACAACAAATTCAACATTTGTTGTTAATAACGCGGAGAATACCACTATTGGATATGCCCTGGGTGTGAAATGTTTGTGGGTTCATTGTGTCACAATTTGGTCATGTGCACAATACTATTGAAGTACTTCTCTCATTTATATTGTATTAAATCTTCATCTCGTGTATATGTCACGTTGTCAGTATATCTGATTTCGTCAATTGAAACGTCAACGTCTAAATAGAATGTGCGATTTTAAAAAATGTTACAGTTGAGGGGTACATTACTTCAAGTGGTAGTTGAGGGGCGCTATTCGAACTCGACTCATAGTTGAAGAGGGTTATTTGTAACTGACATATGAACGTTTGATTTTACGGCAGAATCAACCCTCATGGCCAGATAGTCTCGGTCAATTAATTGAGCTCTATTGTGATATTATATTAATGTAAGTTTGATGTTTTATAAGGGGTAATGGATTTAAAATATTAATCTCATGGTGCGACTGCTCATAATATTAATTGTAGGCGGTGACTTTGTAACATAGTGAGAGAAAATAGATAGTTAGAAGTGGATAACTATTCTCACACATGTGAATGTGAGAATGAATCTCAACCATTAAATTTTTAAAGATTATTTAATCTCAACCTCTAAATAGCTTTAATCAATTGCACATGTGTGAGAATGAGCTCTATTGTAATATAGATCTTATATTCGGTTTCAGTGATATCCAATGCAACTAACGGTATAAATGCAATAAAAAACATGATGTTTGAGTTCCAAATGTCCAAATACATTTACAAATTTAATTACGACATTTCATATTCTATCATGCTCATTTCAATGAACCGGTTAAAAAAACTAAATTTTGTGATGATCATAATCACATTAAAAGTTCCAATGCAAAAGTATTTGGAAGTTTCATATTATATGAAAGTATGAAATGTTTTTGAATCAATTCATCCACTTAATGGTTACAAACACCGAGTTAAAAAAATAACTTTACAACTAAATAAAAGCGTTTTCAAATTTAGAAAGTACATTTTGGCGTGAACTTTCCAAAATTTGCTTCTCTACTCCAACATCTTTACTTGATGGCCTTAAAAAAATCTTTTATCCTCATTAGATGTGGTCACAATAGGAACTTAAATTAATACCTCATCTGTTACAGGCAAAGAGTCTATTATTCCATTTTGAGATATTTCACTAAAAGAGTGTACTTTCAAATTAAGACATAAAAATATTATTTTATTACTAATAAATTACTAAAAGTGTCATTTAAAAAAAATAATTTTCAAGCGGAGATTCTTTCCCCGGAACGGAGGGAATAATTCAATAATAATATTCGTTCTATAAAATAATTCAATGGATAATTAATAACAAACGTATATAATACACCATTCGTTTATAAATAATTATCTTACTCTTTTCATCCGTTCCAAAATAAATTTTTCATAATTCCAAACTTTCCCATTGAAAATAAACAATTTACCATTTCACCCTCACTTTTGTTTATGCTTTAAAATGGGTCACATGTTCATGAGTTTTAAAGAAACTACATTATATACAATATTAATAATACTCAATTAATATTTCTTAATCTGTGTCCTCAATTAAACACAAAGATTATTTAGTGACAAATGGAGTAGTATTTATGTTCCTTCCATTTTAGACAATAACTCTATTATTCTATTTTGAGATATTTTATTTAAAAACATAATTAAAAAAATTAGTTTTATAATCCTCATAACTTTTTAACTTCACACATTCCACTTGTAATATAAGCATATTGATTATGCTCACATTTTTTTATATAATTATGATAGACTCTAGTGGTATTTATGTACTCTCTCCGTCTCAAAATAAATAACGTTTTAAAAATTTTCACACAAATTAAGGAAGCTTATAAAAAGATTGATTTACTCTTATTTAAATGCAATTATTGTTGGTAAGTTGCATGATTATTTTTCTCTTTCCTTTTAATATCCATTTTCGAATCATCTTTTTTTTAAAGTTTGAACAACACAATTAATCAGAGAGTAGTCAAAAAGGGCAAATTTGGCAAAATATGAATAATTATTTTTATTTTAAAAACTTTATTTATTTTGGGACGGAGGGATTATGAGTTAATAATTAAAGCATTTAAACATGGTTTTAGTTGGAAGGGATGAAATAACATTTAATACCACTATAATCTATATTATAAAAGAGCTCAGGGTCTAATTGGTGGACTTGATCAAATTGTGTTAAACACAACTGACGGATTAGATTGATTTGTAAATATGTGAGTTACAAATAAACCAATTAATTATGAGTTATGTTTGAATTACCTCTCTACAATTGTATATAAAACCTTTAGATATAGGTTTTGTTTAAATTAACCCATCAGTTATGAGTTTTTTTTATCCGATCATTCATTGGACTGATTTTATACCAATATTATGTCTATGACACGAACACATATACTAATTAATTGTAAATCAGGTCTTAAACCGCTAAATAGCAGGTTTTAAGAGCGTCACCACTGTGTAAAATTCTTTCATAACTTCTTAGTTGGATCCCACTACTATTTACATATTTTTATCTTCTTATCCATTTAAAAATATATCTTTCTATTATATAATCTTCTTACGCAACAAAATATTAAAGCTTAAGAAAGTAACTTGGGAAGAAGCGCGTGATAGAATCTACAGAGAACCCTACGAATCTTTTAAAAGATCGAAGTGCAAGTAAATTCTCGTAGTCCGAGGTTGAAGAGAGCAGCTCCGCCTTTTTGTGTTCTCCATTCTATTACTCCGTATTTCAAGAATGTTGGACATTCGCACACTCGAGGCGCGTGAAACACGGACCAACTACTACTAGAATGAAATAAGCAGCTTGTCATGGATTATGACTGTCGTGTGGGGTCCTGCTTTCTCTTTCCACTAAGATTTGGGAATCACGCTCCGCTGACATACGTGGGTAGTCACTGTAATTTTTAACGTTACGCGTGCGTGGTGTAAGTATTGGTCAATGAATAAAGAGGAGGGGAATTTAAAAAATAAATAGCAAAAAATGCCTTAAACACGCCAGAACTATGTCTTAATTATAATTTTGTGTCTTATACTTTGTTAGTTTACATTTTTAGTCCTTCAACAATTTTGAAGTCCTTCGGTCTAACTTCCCCATTAAATATACGTTATCTTCTACCATATGCATCTCAAGTGACCTCCTTAGAAGGGTATTTTTGTCTAGTAAATAACATCACATCCTATCTTCCCCAACCTCTTTATGCCTTCCATTCTTCCGTCATGACCACCACCACCACCCTACCATTATCACCATCACAAATTCACAATTACGCGCATCCACTATCTCGTTATCTTTCTCTAACTCCCACCTCCAGTAAGATATTTGGTCGCCAATACAGCTAGATTCCTTGAATAAAGATGTAATTTCGTTCTAGCTCCCCTCTCTCACACTCACACACACACACACATAGAACACAAATTGGCACAATACTGTCTAAACTTATCTCTTTACGACTCATAGCGCTTCTCATACCCTTCGCCATTTCTCTATCAATCTCTGTCACACACACACAGAAACAAAGTCGCACCTTTTTTTTTTTTTGTCTCAAATGGCACAATCAATCTATTGTCATACATGTTGCGGCTGAAATTCAAAAGGGCTAGGTCGGCTTGGCTAATCAAATCTTCTCCATAAAGAGCTTAACCAAACTCCTTCGTCGAATCAATAACTCAAAACCAACACTTTTCCAAGAAGACTTTCATTGTAAAATTTATGAGCGTTGTACGACATATTCATGCCTTGGTGTGTACTTTGATCTTGAATTAGGCCTTAAATTGATTAATGTTCATCCCATGGATGTCGATGCAACTTGGAAAAGTGAGATTGTGGTGAAGAGTTTAAAAGGCCATCCCGGAGGCCTTTGCTCTAATACTCGAGCCCAACTTCTGCCTTCTTTTTTACTCAGTAGTCAGTGCCGTTAATTCCACTCCTTTTCCTAATTAACCCAACAATAATGCATTATAATGTGGCGATGAATGAATAATTGGCGTGATAGTGACGGTGACGTTGGTGGTAATTGAATAATGGTGGGTGTAAAAGATGGAGACGAAATCTAGGTAAAATTTTGGAGAGGGCGTGGGAGAGAGAGAGAGAAGATTATTCATTTATTTGAATATAATTTAGCTAATTATCATAGCATGCACATTTTTGTCAATTTAAAGAAAAAAGTGGACACCGACAAAAATAGTCAAAAGTGGTCACGCACTTGGCACATGTTGCAGTTAATAGTCATTTAACGAGAAATGGATGGAGGGGTAGTCCGAAGGCATTCCAAATTATATAGGAATGAAAAAAAGCATTAACATAGTACAAGGGCAAAATTGCAAATGAACATAGTACAGAAGGTCCAAGTGCATTTGATCCAATAAAATTACTGACCTACTTATCGCAAAAATTGCATTGAACTTATGTCTAACACTACCGGTCACGCTTCTCATGTAGGAATGAATGGAAAGTCAAATATTGATGGTCGATACAAATTAGAGTTTATTATATTATTATAAATTTTAGTATTAATATTCTTAAATCAAATTTATGTAAATCTTAAACCGTTAGATTAATTATACTTTTTTTAAAATAATAACATAAACATTTAAAATCATCGCTTGATTATCTAATAACTCTAAAACTAAAGTTCATAATGATATCAAAAACCCTAATTAATCGAAATATCATTTGTCTAATGGTTCAAATAAGGTCTTACTAATACCCACCTATTCCTTGTCCTGACCTGAACCTCAACTGTATGTTATAATTAAAGTGCAATTTAACTTTTATACATATTTATATTTACCAAATTAGCCTATATCTAGTATGTAAACATTAACATCTCATGATTGATATTAAGGTTTTTATAGTTTGGAGACAACAAAAACATTTGTATATATGTGTAGTAGTAATTAGTAAAATTGTTTCATTATCGTCTTCTTGAAAACTAAAAAATTACACATTTGAGACATACATTTAGTGCTTATTTGGTTGAGTATTTTGATTAAAACGCTGACAAAAAATACATCGTTTTTTATTGAAAATATGATGCGTTTATAACTACTTTGTTTATAAAAATAGTTTTTTTAAGCGTATTTACAAAAAAGAAAACAATAACTGTGTTTTGAAAACGTTACGTTTTAAAAACGAACTGTTTTAAAAAAAAATTATGTTTTCAAAACGCTACACCAAACGAGATATTAGTTGATACATGGATAAGAGTATACTCTTTCCATTCCAAAATATATGTCGTTTTGAAGCTTTTCACATAGACCAAGAAACATATTGTAAAGACTAAACTGCTCTTATTTACTTTATTTCAAATATTAATGATGTATCTTTTGATACTATTACCTAAAAAATCAAACACAAGTTACGAAGTTAATAAATATGAGTATAATTAGAAAAAAAAGGAAAAAATTATTGAAAATTGTAAAATGACATCTATTTTTGAACAAAAAAACTCAAAACGACTTATATTATGGAATCGAGGAAGTAGTAAAATATAATACTACTCCCTTCGTCCTTAAATTATCGTCCTTTTTTTTTCATTCGTCTCAAAATAATTGTCTAGTTTGAAACTTACCTTTTTAGAACATTATTTTTATCATTTTACCCTTATATTTTCAATTTATTTTAATTATAGATCATATACACATAAAAATAATAGGATAATTTAAGTATTAAAAATCTAAAAGTTAAAAAATCTGAGTACTTATTATGATCAAAGTACAATTATTACTTTGCTTTGCCAATGATCCCCAGCTTAAACGTGTGTGGACTGAGGAGACAAAAGCACGTCGGGACTCGGGAGTTTAAGCAATGAAAGCTCTGATGATTATGCCATATTTTTTTATTATTATTTTTTAATCCCAATTGGTTGTTCCTTCAATTATAGCAGCTCTGTTTCGCTTCTTCTTTTTCTTTCTTAATTTGATAGTAGTAGGACGAGTATTTTTTATTTGTTCCGTTATATCCGACTTATTGCTTTATATAATCTAGGATAAAATAATTTTTTGGTCCCTGAACTATACTAATACTATGCGTTTGGTCCTTGTATTTTTTTTGAAATGTGTTTAGTCCTTAAAATAGGTTTTTACTAAGAGATTACCCCCTCACGGGGTTACCATCACTTTTGCCGTCAATTTTTTAATGAAATTCCAAATTTACCCTTAGCAATGTTAGTGGTTCAAAATAAATAAAAAAAAGAAAAGACAAAAGAAAAAAAGAAAAAAAGAAAAAGGGATTCGGTCTCCTTCTCAGTCTCCTTCTCAACCCATCTCCTTCTCAACCCATCGTCGAATAGGTTTCAAAAGCTCGGCATTCCCCAAATCAAGACTTAATCTACCATCAAGCGGCCTTCTTATCGATATTCAAAGATTGTTGCAGAGCCCTAATAACATTTCGAGATCCGGTTAACTTGTTCTTCTCCCCAATACAATCAAGCTTCGATAATAAAGGATTCCTTTATTGTCGCGAGTGGAAGTAGAGAAGGTGAAGGGAAAGGGAAGGAGACAAGTATCGAGAAGAAACTTGTCTTGATTTGGGCTTTTTAGGGTTGGCGGCGATGCCATTGTCTTTCTCAGAGGGCAACAATGGCGGTCTTGTTGTTGGTGGGTTTTCGATTTTGGGGTTTGTTGTTGTGGAAGAAATGGCTGCAACCATCATTGAATGAAATTACAAACAGGAAGATATGGGAGTGGGGGCACTCTTAACTTACATTGTGGGTGAAACTGACTTGACCCACAAACCCGATTAGCACCTCCATTGAGAAAATCACCTGTAGATAGAGTATCGCAGCCGTTCGTGATCGAGGAAGTCGATGGTTGGATACACCAAAACCGAAAAGCTAATGGTCTCAAGCGCTTAACCTCCATTGAGAAAATCACACGTAGATAGAGTATCGCAGTCCTTCGTGGCGCAGGAAGTCGATGGTTGGATACACCAAAACCGAAAAGCTAATGGTCTCCAACTGCGCTTAGTTCTTCAAAGATCTGTGCATCAGATCCGTTCACTTCTTCCCCGACGGTCTAGACCATGTATGGTATGAACTCGATTTAAACGAGGATGAGAGCGAAAAAAACCTTTTCCTTTTCTACTATGCTTTTCTTGAAGATTTTAATAAGGAAATTTCCAAGTGTTCACTCTAGTTCCTGGAATTTCTTGAAGAGGGGAAAGGCAAGGGAGATTTAGTTGGATAGACTGGACCAAATTTAGGGTTTCCTAAGATTCTCAAAGACGTAAGGGCAAATTTGGGATTTTTAAAAAAAATTGACGGCAAAAGTGACGGTAACCCCGTGAGGGAGTAATCTCTTAGTAAAAACCTACTTTAAGGACCAAACACATTTCAAAAAAAATACAGGGACCAAATGCATAGTATTGGTATAGTTCAGGGACCAAAAAATTATTTTATCCTATAATCTATTAACTATAACTAAAATAAGTCATTCTTTATCGCTGTGACTTTTCAGGTGAAATGTAAAAAATTTAAAAAAATTATGTGATGCCACATGTCACCCTCTTATAAATTATAGTTTTTTTTTAATTTTACTCATAAAAGTTTTATCACATTTGATTTTGTAATTAGTTTAGGATAAATTTTATACGGTTAGTTATGATAAGTTTGATATTATCACAATTGATTTCAAAAATTTAGAGATAAAAAGTTAGTTTTTATCACATTTGATTTTACAGTTAGTTAGGATAAGTTTTTATACGGATATATTTTATCACAATTGATTTCAAAGTTACGATTAGTTTAGGATAAATTTTATCTCATCACTGTAACTTTTAGAATACTACAACTATTCTAAACAAATCTTTTGTCACTCAAATGGCAAAAAGTTTTTTACTTGAAAAAGTTTTATTCGTAAAAGTTTTTTTTTTCAAAAATCAATTAGTTTAATATATATTTTATCAGACTTGATTAATAAGGAAATTTTAACAAACAAATCTTTTTTAAATTCAAATTATATTTATCTGTTTTAAACAATCTCTTTCAAATTCAAATTATGTTTAAGATAAAAATTATTAAAACAAAAGTTGTTGCTACCACGTGATGGCTTTATATTTAAAGAAAAAAAGCTTTAAAAAGATTTTGTGTTGTCACGTGTCATTTTTTAAATGGTAAAAGTTTTTTCTTTTTTCAAAATCGATTAGTTTAAGATAAAAATTATAATTCTAATTAGATATGATAAAATTCCTAAAACTAATTTGATAAGATAAAACAGATTTATGATATAGTTTTACGAGAAAATTTATGATAGAGATTTAGGATTTTGGTTTTTTTTTTTCAAATATCGCTTATCTAAACTAGATTTTATCATATATAATTTATACAAGTTTAATTTGACTAAAACTCTTCTATTTCCATCTTTTTTTTTATTTTCATAATTTTTAATTTATACAAATTATCTATGGGATAATTCTATATTATTTGTTATTCTACTAATCTATATTTATTAATTATTAATTACTAATATATTAATTATCTATCAACTATTATTAAAATAGAAGTCGTTGTTGTCACATGACGACTTTTGTTGTACGCTTAAAATTTTAAAATAATTATATGCTTCCACGTGTCACCTTCTATACATGTTTATAGTTTTTTTTCCTATCAAAAATTAAAACCGGATAAATTTTAAAACCGGTGCCTCATTTATATATGGTAAAAGTTTTTTTACCATTTTTTGTTGCCAAAATCGGTTAATACCGGATATATTTTATAACATTTTATTTAAACATGTGCCTTCTTTATATATGGTAAAACTATATCCTAGATCTGTTTTATCTTATCAAATTAGTTTTAGGAATTTTATCATATCTAATTAGAATTAAAAATTTTATCTTAAACTAATTGATTTTGAAAAAAGAAAAAACTTTTACCTTTATATATACATATATATATATATATATATATATATATATATATATATATATATATATATATATATATATATATGATATGTTTTTTTACCTTTATATATTTTATAACATTTTATTCTGTGAAAAAACTAAAACATTTAAAGGGATTTTGTGATGCCACGTGTCACCATCGAAATGGTAAATGTTTTTTTTTCCAAAATTGATTAGTTTAAGATAAAAAAAAATCTTAAATCTAATTAGATAAGATAAAAATCCTAAAACTAATTTGATAAGATAAAACAGATTGAAGATATCGTTTCACAAGTAAATTTATGATATGAATTAAGGATTTTGTTTTTATATTTTTCAAATATCGCTTGATTAAACTAGATTTTATCTTGTCTAATTTATACAAGTTTAATTTGATTGAAACTCATCAATTTCCATCTCTTTTAATTTCATACTATTTAATTAATACAAATTATTCACAAGACAATTTTATGTTATTCGTTATTCTACTAATCTATATATATGTATATATATGTGTGTGTGTGTGTGTGTGTATATATATATATATATCAATTATTAATTACTAATCTATTAATTATCTATTAACTATTAATAAAATAGAAGTTATTGCTGCCACATGACTACTTTGTGTTGAATGTACAAAGTTTTAAAGGAATTATGTGCTTCGACGTGTCAACTTCTTGTGAAGTTGTGATTTTTTTTCTTTTTCTTTGCTGTCAAGAATTAATATCTGATAGATTTTAAAACCGGTGTCTCATTTATATATGGTGAAAGTTTTTTATTATTATTATTTTCTGCCAAAATCAGTTAGTATGTGATAGATTTTTATTACATTTGATTTAGACACATTTTACTTGATTAGTAATTCGAATTTTCATGGTAAAAATGTTTTTTTGCGAATAGATTTAATCTTTCAATTACATATTCATATGATCCATTTTGAATATTTACCTTATTTTTCCTTGCTTTCATATTATTTTAATTAATTTTTAAACTATTTATTACAAGTTTAGAAAGCTATCTTATTATAAACAACTTTTGCACAAAAAAACTATTAAAACCGTGCATACGGTACTATATATGTATATAAATTATTATTTTAAACTGGTTTGTACCGGATAGATTTTATTACATTTGATTTAGATAAGCTTCATTTGATTATGGCTCCTCAATTCTCATGATAGAATTTTTTTATTTTTTTTTATTTTACAAAACTCGGTCAATTTAAGATATATTTTATCTAATTTAATTAAATGTGTTCCACCAACACCACAAACAACCACTGCGAAATACTTCCCCTCCATCAAACACACCTCCTTGACGATTCTATTTTCGTGGTACTTCCTCTCCCCTTCTTCTATCTCACACTTACACTAGGAATATTTGTTCGATTTTATTATTGTCATGAATTTTTGGTTTTATGATTCGGTGTGATCTCACACCTTTTTATTTATTTATTAATATTTATTAATTATGAGGACATCTGTTGTTAGCTCATTCAAATAGTTTGCAGATTATATCTACAAAATTATATTTCAGAAATAATACTAAGTCAACCGTGCATCGCACGGGTAATAACCTAGTTATTTAATACAACACTTATAAAATATTTAATATATTACTTTTTAAAATAAGTTTACCCATTTATCCTTCACTCAATTTCAAAATTAAATTGAAAATTATAATTAAATGAGAAAAAAGAAGATTGGTGGTGAAGGTGGGCGGAAGTTAATTTTTAATTAAATGAAAAAAAAAACTATTTTTTTGTGTGTGGAGATGATGGCGGAGGCTGGCGGAGGTGGTGGAGGTTGGACGGGCTAGGGGGATTGGGGGAGGGGCAGGTGGTTGGGCGTGGTGTGGGTTGGGTGAGGGAGGGTGGGGAGCCTAGTCGGGTGTGGGAGGGTGGGAGGGGACTGGATGGCGGGGTGAGGAGGGATTGGACTTGGCCTAGGCGGAGTGGTAGGGTTTGGGAGGGAGGGGCTGGTGGGCGGGGAGGGATTGGGCTTGGCCAGGCGGTGTGGGAGGAACTGGAGGCTGGGGCTGGCGGTGGTCCGGTGGGCGATTGGTTTTGGTTCGGTGCGGTGTTCAATTTTTTATTTTATCAATGATAATATAAGTATTTTTATAATAAAAAGTGTTGTATTAAGTATTTTATAGGTGATGTATTAAGTATTACACTTTCTTCATAGGTTAGTTTCTCTCCCTTCACATTGTTACATTTTTTTGTTAAATACACAAAAAGGCTAAATATCATCATAAATAAAAGAGTAATGACGTGAATATTTAAAAAGTACCGAAAATTGAGGTGTTTAGAAAATCAAAACTGATGCATCATATCAGTACCTCATCAAAAATGTTCAATAAAAAATAAAAAAATGATGAGGTCAATTTGATTAGATCTTTTATTCAACACCCCAACAATCATCCATCTCTGTAGCCTCACAAGCTCCGGCGACCGCCACAGCAACACCCCACCCACCATCGACCAGAACGATAAAAAGATGCTGTCACCTCCGACGATACCTTAGACGGTGATGCCAATTCCACACCATCTATGGCCAACAACAGTGTTCCTTATATGTATTTTAAGACATTTCAAAGAGAGTGTTCTTTCAATTTTGGAACAGATTAAAATTTTTAAATCAATGTAATTTAATAAAAATAATAGAACAAGGGCAAAGTTGTCGGCGAAGATTCAATTTTCGAAAAATGTCTCATACATCGCGATGCACAAATTCATGCCTCGTGATACATAAAATAAAATATTTTCATTCTTCGTGATATACAAATAATGCATCGCAATGGATGCTTACATGAACTGTCTTTTTTCGATTATGAAAAAAATATAGGGGTTTCATACGGTCGAAAATTTTGAAAAGTAGATTGACCCACAATTTTTTCTTAAAATTACACACTAAGTCATTTAAATGACACATTAAGGGTATACTTACATTGACCAACCTGCTTCTAATATTCATAGTCACCAACTAACTTCCAATTTTGGTACGATGGGTCCTTGTTGTTAACCGCCACCCCCCATCCAATTTTGTTAATAGAACAATGATGTTGTTGTTTGCGTGATTTTTCTAACGGTACATTAACAACATGGAGTCAGAAATATATATATATATATATATATTACACATCAATTCCAAACTTATTATCTTTTTTTTCTTTTTCATCTGTCCTAAAAAATTGTCTTATTTGTAACACTTTCATTGTACCTTTTCTCCCTAATTTAACTATGGGTCGCATGCTCATGTGTTTTAAAGGAAACTACACTTTACACTAACATTAATAATCATGTCAATTGTTTTTCCTTAATCCGTGTGTCAGATCAAACAAAACAATAATTTTGGGACGTATGGAGTATTAAAAGAAGCAAAAAGTGGAGAATTTTCATTCAATTGTAGGTTTCCTATAAAAAAAAAAGTCTTACGGATCTTCATTCATCAAATTGTACTAGCTCAAATTCCCCCCCTTGTATTTGAGCGGGGTCTCTTTTGTAATTTTCTTGAGGGTGAAATTCGAGTCAGTCTACTTTGTATAATTTCTAACCGCTACAGCATCCTATATTCTTTTAACCACAAAATGCACTTTTGGGATGAAAAGATTATGATACTCTAATGAACCAGAAAAGTGCTAATCATCAGGAACATTTGAGTATCGTGATGCACAATTTAAGCATTGCAAAACCAATTTGAGCCACAAGATTTTCTGCATCACGAACCCAATTTTTGCATTGGAAATTCAATTTATGCATTGGAATTTTCTGTATCCTGAATCAAATTTGTTATTTCATTTTATAGCGATGCATCGCGATTCAAATTGGTTTTATCTGCATCTCTTCCGCCAATACGTAATCCTCCCGTACATTAGCGGATCCACTCTTTCTAGCAAGGGTAATGGACCCCTCTAAACTAAAAAAAGGGGCAGCTTACAAAAACATCATTTTGGGTAGGGGCCCCACTCAAAATTGTAATTTCTAAACGTTTTATATAATAGTTAAAATTTGTGACCCAGCTGAAATATTTTTCTGGATCCGCCAATGCTCATACTTAATGAATTGGAAAAAAATGTTTACCTTTTAAAGGTGTTGTCCCTGAACCCCCTCGAGGGATCACTTAGTTACCCTAATAATTGTGATTTTCGAACAAATTATATATAAATGATGATCGAGTCTTGAACATTTAGGCTCTTGCAAAAGCAATTAATGAAAATTACTTTATGAAACAATTTGAAAGGCTAAGAGAAAGACGAGAAAACTTGACATTGATGGCAGGAGGACATTATTGAAATAATTTTATAAAAGTTCATTTTGCCGATTAAAAAGGGGGGAACGCAACGGTTGAAAGTCAATCAAAGGAATCGACCATCAATTTCGCATTTTCTTTACTCGCCTTTTTTTTTTTTGGTATGGGCCTAAATGTTTTTTCAATGAGAACCGGTTAAAACTTCAGGGCGAGCCAAGTGGGTGCTTTTAGGAGCTCATGTATTTTTTTTCAAGATTTTTGACATAAGGGTGATAACCGAGTTGGTCTCTTTTCCAAATTTTATAACATGTACAGTACATGATATTTGTTTTTAACCGCTAAATGACACTCTTTGGGGTTAAGAAAAGGAGTATACCCTTAATGAAATTTGAACAGGCATGTGCTACATCGCAATTCAAAACCAGCATTGTAATTCCAATTTCTGCATTGGTAATCGAAATTGTACATCGGGACTTTTTGCATCGCAGAAACCAATTTGTGCATCGGGTCTTACTTTTGTATTATAATACTAAATTGATGTATTGCAGTTCCAAAATAGTTACATCATAAAAGTTTACTGTTATTGAAACAATTTCCAACTTCAATCTCCCTCTTCTTCGATCCGGCTTCCCTAGCTACAACCTTCATCTCCATCTCAATTCTTCCCTACCCCCTTACCTCTCTACTCCAATCCTTTTATCTACGCTCCAGTTCCGGCAAAGCCTTCGTTATCTTACTTTTGGAAAGATTGATTGAGATAAGAGGGACATTGGTTGAGCTAGCTTTCTCATCTATGTCTGAGTCCACATGAGAGTTTGCCAATGAATAAAGATAGATTGTAGATTCCCATCCCTTAGTTATTGAGGCCTCGCTTTCGTAGGATGAAACCTTCCGACTATACTTGGTTTTCTGTGCTTCTTGTTAGAGGAGAACACGGTTGTGGAAATCTTTTCTCTATGTTATTCAAAACAATCAAAATGGGATATATACACTAAACAATGAAGCTTTAGCCCCAAGATACGCTAGACTCCAACCATTAAGCAATTACCTAAAATACAAAGAAGACTACATCAAGATAAATACTAGGAATAGAACTACAATTATTTATGGAAACTATATATATGCATTAACACCCCTCCTCAAGTTGGAGCATGGAGGTTCGAAGTGCCCAACTTATCGAGGAGAAAATCAAATTGATGTTTCCCAAGAGCTTTAGTGAGAACGTCGGCTAACTATTGAGAAGATGGAACAAAATTTGTCACGATGTTTTTAGAACGAAGTTCATCACGAACAAAATGACAGTCCGTCTCGATATGTTTGGTATGTTCATGAAAGACCGATTGTAAACAATATGCATAGCAGATTTGCTATCACAAAGAATGCGCATTGGTGTAGTATAATTGATGCCGAGAGAGGACAAGAGTCCTTTGAGCCATTTCAGCTCATAAGTGGTCGCGGCCATGGAGCGATATTTGGCTTCAACTGAAGAGCGAGAGATGTTGTGTTGCTTTTTGGTTTTCCAAGAAATTGGGGAACCACCAATAAACACAAAGTAAGCATTCAAAGAACGTCAAGTCAATGGGCAGCTCGCCCAATCAGCATCACAATATGTCGTTAATTGCAAAGCAGAATCTGATTTGAGCAAAATACACTGGCCAGGCTTAGACTTCAAATATCGAACCACTTGCAAAGCTGCTTCCCAATGTTCAGTGCGCGGTTTTGGCATAAATTGGGCAAGAATGTGAACTGAATAAAAGAGCTCCGGACGTGTGATAGTTAAATATATAAGGCGACCAATAAGGCGGCGATATCTCTCCAAAGAACTCATCATGTCACCATCGACAAGAGCCAAGCAATGGTTTCGTTGCATGGGAGTACTAGCAGGCTTGGTACCTAATAAACCTGTCTCAGAAAGGATGTCCAATGCATATTTACGTTGACATAAGAAAATGCCAGTGGAGTTTTTTGCAACTTCCATCCCTAAGAAAAACTTTAGCTGACCAAGGTCCTTCATATGAAAACAGATTTGCAAATAGGATTTGAAGTGATGAATGGCGGATAAAATCATTACCACCAATAACTAAATCATCGACATAAGTCAAGATATTCATATGAACACCCCCTTTCATGAAAGTGAATAGCGAGTAATCAGAAGCCGATTGCTGAAAACCATAGTTGGTGAGAGACGAAGCCAACTTTGCAAACCAACATCTCGAAGCTTGAGGCAAGCCATAAAGTGACTTGCGGAGGCGGTAAGCCGTGCCAGCAACCTGCTGTCCAAAACCAGGGGAAATTTCATATAGGCCTTGTCTTCGAGATCACCATGGAGGAACGCATTATGGACATCCATCTGATACAACCCCCAATTCTTCACGACTGCCACAACAAGGAAAGTGCGAAAGGTAACCAGTTTAGCGGTTGGAGCAAATGTCTCATTAAAATCTAAGCCCTCAATATGATGGTTACCAAAAATCACCAACCGAGCTTTATAACGTTCAATGGAGCCATCGACGTCGTACTTGATTTTATAAACCCATTTGCTCCCAAGAGCTTTCTTTCCCGTGGGCAATGACTCAACAATCCAAGTGTTATTATTTTCCAATGCTTGGACTTCTTTAGCCATAGCCTCACGCCAATGGGAATGTCGCATTGCTTCAGCAAAACTGGATGGTTCAGTTCCTGCTGTAACTACAGCCAAAAATTTTCTATGCGACAATGAAAACCGATCACAATTCACATAGTGTACTATAGGATAGGGCGTACCTGAGAATACATAATAGGATAGGTGAACTGACGAGGAACTGAGGTGGACTATATGTATTATGTGATCCTTTAATCGGACCGAAGGGAATTTCTCGCGCTGCCCATGACCAAGAACTGCTGATGGCATGATAGGGGCGGCGACCTGATCTTCAATATTGTCAGATAACCGCAGGAACAACATCATCAGTGCACTGCAGTGTATGACTGTGTATTGGAATAGTGACATGAGGCGGGTTAGTGTGCACAACGGGAATGTCTGATGCATCTACCGCAACAGGCTGAACCCAATTCATATCATATGTCGCCACTTCATCTTGGGGAGCAGAAGACAAAGAAGTGGTATGATCATGGGAAGGTGAAGCCTCATGTAGAAAAGGAAATTTGTCTTCAATAAAAACCACATCACGAGACTCAAAGAATTGTTCAGTTTCTAAATCGTACAATCTCCAACCTTTCTTGCCATAGGGATAACCAATAAAAGCACATCGTCTGCTACAACTAGCAAACTTGTCCATGTCTCGATTTAGACTATTTGCATAGCAAAGGCAACTGAAAACATGTAGGTGAGTGACAGAAGGAGGTTGACCAAATAGCATTTAGTAGGGTGTCTTGCCGTTCAACACCGGCGTAAGGGTGCGATTAATTAAGTATCCTACGGTGAGAATACACTCTCCCCAAAATTGTATGGGCAAATTTGCTTGGAAACGTATCGCCCGACCCACATTTAAAATACGTCGATGCTTTCGTTCTACTCGCGCATTCTGCTGGGGCGTCCCAACCATGGAAGTCTCATGCATAATGCCACGCTTAGTAAAGTAAGAAGTCAAACTGGTAAATTTCGTACCATTATCACTACGAACAATTTTGACTTGTTTATGAAATTGCTTTTCAACAAGAGCTAGAAAATTCTTAAGAATCCGAGGAGCCTCATCTTTCCCTTTTAACAAATAAACCCAAACCACCCGAGAATAATCATCCACAATTGTCAAAAAAGATTTAGCCCCACAGAACGTGGCCTCTCTATATGCACCCCATAAATCACAATGAATCATATCGAAAATGGCATGTGTTTTATTCGTATTAGAAATAAAAGGTGCTCGGGTTTGTTTTGCCCGGAAACACACGTCACAATGTTCATGTTCGTTATTGTCAACTCTAGAAATCAATTGAGAAAATTGCTCTACAACTCGCATAGACGGATGCCCTAACCTTTTGTGCCATAAACCCGTAGTACCTAAACCATTTGCCTTGTTTGCTCGAACCAGTATATCGTCCTTCACAACATACAGTCCCTCGTGTTCTTCACCCATTCCAATCAGCATCCTCGAAGTGCGGTCCTGTATAACACACAAACGATTAGTGAATTTCAAAATATACATCTTATCACGAACTAATTGAGAAACATAAATCAAGTTGCAATTGAGTTTAGGCACAAAAAGAACGCCTTTGAGCCATAATCTGCCCAAAATAACAATGTCCTCCTTTGTAGCTTGAACATGTTCTCAATTTGGCATCCAAACAAGACACGGAGTAATGTCCTTCAAAGCATTGAAAGATTCAATCGCACCACTCATGTGATGCATAGCCCCTGTATCAAATATCCATTGTGCCTTACTAGACAATCGTGCACTGGTGTGTGAATCCCAAATAGATTTCAACATCACCCAATCTTCATTGCTCAGATTTTCCATCCATGCTTTGTCTGCATCTACAAGACCAGCGGCTGTTGTCGTGTTAGAGTTTCCTGTGACTTGAGTCGTATTGACCCTAGCAGTTGCTCCCCTTCCACGCCCATGTTGCGCAACACCACCCATGCCACGGTCTTGTTGTCTCGTCCCCCACCAATCAAGGTATCCATGAAGACGATAGCATGCTTCAATGGTATGTCCTAATTTATGGCAGTGAGAACACACGATCACATCTTCTTTTCGATCCCCGCTTGGGGTCTGTAATTCTGTAGTTTTGACGGCAAAGCTCATTGGGTCAGTGCGTTCTGTAGTTCCTTTAGTCATTGTCTTCACTTGCTCTTGCTCCGTAACTCACAAAGATACACGATACATATTTGGAAGAGGATCAGTTGCGATGATGTTGGAACGAACCGTACAATAAGGTCCATCGTCCAGCCCCATTAGAAACTGGTGCACACGTTCCTCCTCGCTCCTCCTCTCAAGCCTAGCGTTGAGATCACATTTACATCCATTGCAAGAACACATGGGCATCTGATCGTAGTCAGTCAGATCGTCCCATATCTTTTTGATTCTCGCGTAATACCCCACGACAGTATCACCATTTTGTTTGTAGTTGGATACCTCCGTCTTCAATTGGTGCACATATGCGCCATTACGAACCGAGATTCGTTGTTGGATGTCATCCCACAACTCCTTCGCCGTGTCCCTGTATGAAATTGTAGAACGTAGACTCGGTTCGATGGTATTGAAAATCCATGAGATAAGCATGGAATTCACCGTGCCCTAATCTTCGAACTCATCTGAATCTTCAGCGGGTTCTTGAATGGCTCCATCAATGAAACCCTTCTTTTTCTTTGCCCTCAACGAAGTCCTTATTGCCTTCACCCATTCTTCGTAGTTATGTCCTTTCAATTGGGTGTGTGTAATCAACAACCTAGGGTGATCGTTAGCCACTAGTGCATACGGCGAGATGGCTTTCTTCCCATCTTTCGTGCTGCTGCCACTCGTAGGCTCCACCATGAGTTTTATGTTTGTAGTTTGGCTGGCTCTGATACCATGTTAGAGGAGAACACGGTTGTGGAAATCTTTTCTCTATGTTATTCAAAACAATCGAAAAGGGATTTATACACTAGACAACGAAGCTTTAGCCCCAAGATACACTAGACTCCTACCATTAAGCAATTACCTAAAATACAAAGAAGACTACATCAAGATAAATACTAGAAATAAACACTTCTACTTTCTTCCCTTGCTTTGCCATATTTTCCCATCCCTAAAAAGTCTCATCCATCAGACCGCCACAACAGCTTTAACTTCGATTATCACCATCTCTAACCAATTGCATTTGCTCCACCCAAGTGCGATGAATTAATTTCGAATCTCGATGCATCACAATTCAAAAATTGATGCATCGAAATGTTGATGGATGCATTTGCCTAACGTTGAGGTTTAATACTGCTCCTTTCCATGGACTCGATATGGTTAAAAAAGATTTTAAAAAATAAAGTGAAGATAGATAGAGAGAAAGAGAGAACATGTGGTGGCAGAGTGAAGAAAGAAGGCGCTGACTTTTTGGGTAAAGAGCAACACACATAATTGCTCTATCATTTTCTCTACAAAGACTACTTGGTTGGTATTGTTTGTATAAGACAAATGTATTTGTAATAATATTTGTACCACTTTCAATCGATATTGGGTGATAATTTCAGGTAAGATTCTTGTTACTTAATTGTATTATGAGTTATATATGTAAATTGTAATGCTCATTTTTTCAATTCATTGTCAAAATTATGTTTTCAGGGGATTCACTCTAACAGTATACTTCATATGTACATAAGTGCTAAGGATTTAGTTATTTTGCTAGTAATTTCGCTGGTAATATGGTTAGGGTTTTTGGTTCTTACTCAATGATTGCTCATAAGTTTTAGTTGGTGTACAAAAGAAGAAAAAACTATGTTTGAAAAAGATTGTTGGACGAGGGTAAGTAAGGAATAATTTATGAAAGTGCTTTTTAAAGTTTTTTTTTTTAAAAAAAAACTTAAGCGGTTATAAATCTTGCAAAGTGGATCGGCCTGCAATTTATGTTGACATAGTCATGACGAATAAGTTTTAGGAGAAATTGATGGTTGATTCTTTTCTCAAACATTTTTTTCGCTACAGTCCCCCGTTCTTTTTCTCAACCGCTAAAGTTTATTTTTGAAATATTGTTCCTAAATGCTAAGATCGCCTTCTTCCACAGCTTCAGCCAACACTTAGAGTTTGAAAATCACGATTGTTGCGCAATGAAACGGGGATCAACTTGACCAGTCAGGTCGCGGAGGTCGAGGGCAGCGCCTCGTCGTGGGAGTTCCGTGGCGATGCCCCTTAAAGGTAATTGATTTTTTCGATTCATTAAGTACATAACTGTAATAGACTTGTGTTAGGTTAGATGATTTTTCAGTAGAGACGAAATCGAAGAAGGATGAAGAAGACTTACAACGGAGGAGAAGAAGAGAAGAAGACAAAGAACATGAAAATCTGGTTAATTATGATTTTGTAGTGTAATGCATCAATTTTTGCAGTACGATGCAAAATTGGATTAGGTAATTAAAATTGATGCAACATGATATAAAATTGAATTAGGTAATTAAAATGATGCATTGCGGTGCACAAATTGATGCAACGCGATGCATTTGAGTGAGTGATCCGTAGCGCGCCTCAAGCTCATTAAGAGTATCGTAGTCTTTTCGTCACCAAAAAATGACTTTTTTTAAAAAAAACATAGGATAATGTAGCGATTGAAAATTTATCAAAGTGGAGTGCTCGAATTTACCCCCAAGCTTTGTCAGTTGTGTATTTGAGGCCCTTTTTGATTTGGGCTGCCCCAAATCCAATGTCGTCTATGAGTTAAGACTATCAACTGAAGCCAGTATTTGACCCATTGTCCCGCGTTGTAGATTGAGCAGCTACTTCTTTTCTTTTTCTTTTTTTGGGAAATGAAATAGATTTAAGTGTATGGTTTAAGTGATCATAACAGTTTGTCTCTCTGTACGGCTGTACCTAATGCCATGATCAGATTTACTTCGTTCAACTTTGTGATCAACATCAACTTCAGCTAGCCCTGTAGCCTGTAGGCTGTAGGTAAAAAACGGATAGATTCAAGTGCTCTCAACCGACGAACTACTTCATTCCTCTCCTGCACAATCCACTAATTAGCTTGTCGTAACAAAATAGAACACCAATAGTCATAAATAAGTGCAAGTCTTAGCCAGAAATAGAATAGTCATGTGAGAGGCAATGTATGACACGATGAAATGACCCGGACCCGTGTCATATATCTGTTCTATTGTTGAACAACACGCATAACAGACTGAATGATCTGTTACAACTTACAAGGATACTGAACTTTGAAAATGGATTTACTAATGCTTTCTAGTTTCCAGCATACTACTACGAGATGGCTGGCAATTATTGCGCCTATGCTGTGTGCATTCTTCGAACACAAGCATCATGTGGCGTATCTACATCAGCCTTTATGGTGTTCGAGATTTGGACATAGAACAAAATGCAAGAGTTATAACTCTAGAAAGAAGGTGAGCTTTTTATCATATGCTCGTTTCTGTTTATATCTTACGAGAGGCAATGTAATGCTTTAGGCAAGCGTGTGCTCATAACCATTTCAACTTTGGATGATCCATTTTTCGTCGAAACTCAAAAGAATCTATGTGTATTATCTCCTATTCCATCTACCTTAAGTGACTTAGCCCAACTACTGTAGATCTCTGACTCTTAACTACAGAAAATTGATTTGATCAATTCTAGAGATGGATTAATTAAAAGAGAGAGAGATCAATTGTATTACGGTGTACACTTTTTCTTTAATAAGCTCTTCGAATGTTAGGGACATGAAAAATTGCTCTATATTCACATTTCATACATTATTATGGGAGTAAAGGAATGGGTGATTCTTTTTACAAGTTTTGCAACGTAGATGAGTGAAATATCTTGAATCTGAAAGCTTGGGGAAACACCTGGTGGAGAAGGATTTCGGCTAAAGGTACACAGTTCCCACATCCGCTTTGAGAGGAAAATATGAAGAGATGCGCAGTTTGCAGAAAATGAGGAATGGGATTGGAAGCAAAGTGAAGAAGAAGTGGAGCGTGGTGTGTTGTAGTGGGAAGAAGAAGAAGATCAACTTATTCAAGCTGTAGAGAATCAGAACTGGAGTCAACATGATGTAGGAGAAAATGCATCAGCAAGTCCAACTCAAAGTGCAACGAGCAATGAAGAAACTGAGAGTCCAGTTCAAGGGATGAATAGACGTGAACCAGTATGGATGCAGGATTATGTGTCAGGGGAAGGATTGCCTGAAGAAGAAAATGAAGAGCAGGGGGTTATGATATTCACAGCCTCTGAAGATCCAGAGACATTTGAAGAAGCTATGATGCTCTAAGTGGAGAGAAGCTATGAAGAAGGAGATAGAAGCATTTGAAGACAATGAGTTGACAGGTCTACCTAGTAGAGAATAATATCTTTTTATTATTCTTGTTTATTTGTAATTAGTAATTAGTGGTAATTACCTTGTAGAGTTCTTTCCTTATTATGTTTCCTTCCTTGTATAGGTTTCTTGTACCCTACTCCAAGTGTAACCCTAATTGTATCTCTCCCTATAAATAGGTGATTTTATCAATGAATTGGCTATACCATTATTCCTAAACTTTTATTAGTTCCTACATGGTATCAGAGCATTGCTCCTAAACCCTTGCCTTCTCCCTCTAGCCGCCGCCCCTCACCCTTCTTTACCATAGCTAACGGAAATCACTCCATCACCATTAAAAACCCTCTTGATCCCACACAAACCTTCGACCTCATAAACATCTCTCACCACAACATCACCAAACTCACATCCACCAACTATATAGCTTGGAAACTCCAAGTTGAGGCCACCCTCATTGGCTATGACCTCTACAAGTTTGTAGACGGCTCACATCCATGTCCGCCTCCAACTGTCCTCACTAAGGATGCTCAAACATCCAAGGACGTTCCCACCCCCAACCCGCATTACCAACCCTGGATCCGGCAAGACAAACTTCTGTTTGGTGCTCTTGTCAGCTTCCTCTCTGCACCCTTGGTCCCTTGATCCAACAGCCGCCACTTGCGTGATGCTTGGCAAACTTGCTCACACGTATGCTCGCCCAACCCGTGGCCACATCAAGCAGATTAAAGATTACCTCAAGCGAGCTTCCAAGGGGACTCAGTCTATTTCCGACTACATGCAGTCTGTTAAAGGAAGGGGCCGATTTAACTCATTCTCTCGGCAAACCACTTGATCACGAGGACCTCATTAAGACCATCCTCGGAGGCTTGGATGACGACTACCGCCACATCTTGGATGTGGTTGAAGGACGGGACACCCCCATCTCGTTTGATGAACTCCATGAAAAACTCATCAATCGCGAGCCTGCTCTTGAAACCGCCTGCATCCGCTTTCTCTCTCACCCCTCGCTCCGCCTAATCTCTGCCGCCTCGAGGAACAATAGCACGATCGCGCTCGACTCCTCGACGCTCCATCCGTCCCAACCTCGGGCCTCTCAGCCTCGGCTCTGCTTCTCGCCCACAAGACCATACCTCTGGCAAGTGTCAAGCATGCCGCCAACAAAGCCACTCTGGTTGCTCGCTCGCGCCCCAACTTCCAACCGGTCGCCACCACCTCTGCCGCCTCCTCCTAACTCTCGGCCATTGGCTCCAAGTGGCAACCACAGCTCACCTCGCCACCTCGGGCGACACGGGACACCGAAGCTGGTTACTCGACAGTGGTGCTTCTCACCATGTCACCAACGACCTTGGCAATCTCTCACTTCACTCCACCTACGCGGGCATGGACGACATAGTAATTGGTGATGGTACTGGGTTATCAATTTCAAAAACTGGTTTCTCCTCTCTTCATACACCCACACACAATTTTTCCTTCATAATGTTCTCTTTGTTCTGATATGAAAAAGAATCTTATATCTATATCTCAATTTTGTATTTCTAACAATACCTCCATTGAGTTCTTACCAACTTCTTTTCATGTGAAGGATCCACGACAGGAGAATACTCGACCGGACACTCCTAAGGATGGTGTGTATGAATGGCCGGCCTCACTACCTCACCTCGCCCATCTGCTGTGCCGTGTCACTCCAAAGTCTCTCACCAAGATTGGCATCATCGCCTTGGTCATCCGTCTGTCCTATTCAACGACCTTCTATCTAGCCTAGGTTTAGATTTAGACACTACTAGCACTCGCCCTCTTCATTGTAATGCTTGCCTTTCTAATAAAAGTCATAAACTCCCTTTCATCGAATACTATTGTGTCTACTATTCCTCCGCAAACTGCTTTATACCGATGTTTGACCTCGCCCTTCCATCTATTGATGGGTTCAAATACTATGTGATCTTTGTTGATCATTTTACTCATTACATCTGGCTATACCCGCTCAGACGCAAGTCTGAGGTCGCCACCATCTTTCCCAAATTTAAAGCCCTGGTCGAAAACTTTTTTAAAACAACCATTGTCACTCTTTACTCGGACAATGGAGGCGAGTACATGGGACTTGCCCGGGACTCTGGCCTGGCCGCCTATCTATCCGCCCATGGCATCTCTCATCTCACCTCGCCCCCTCACACCCCGGAACACAATGGGTTCTCCGAACGTCGCCACCGTCATATTGTTGAAACTGGCCTCTCTCTTCTCTCTCGAGCATCCCTTCCGCTGCCCTTCTGGTCGTTTGCCTTCCAAACAGCGACCTACCTCATAAATCGTCTACCTACACCCACCCTTGCTCGTCAGTCTCCATACCACAAACTCTTTGGCTCCCCGCCAAACTATTCCAAACTTCGGCTACCTTTGCTACCCCCACGGCTCGCCCTTACTCCGCTCACAAACTTGATGCTCGCTCCACCCCATGTGTCTTCCTCTCGCTACTCGCTCACTGAGTGCCTATCTCTCGTTATGATCCGAGCACCACTAAACTGTTCATTTCTCGCCATGTCCGCTTTGTCGAGTCGAGCCCCGTCTTTCCCATGTCCACCGGCCACTAGTCCCGCTCGGACGTAGAAACCTATGATAGTACCTCTTGGCTACCTCCTCATGATCTGCTCGGTCACTCATACACACCGTCGGCTGCTCGCTCTAGTACCTCCCCGCCAGCGTCTCCTCGCACTAATCAGAATGTGGTTGATCTCAGCTCACCCATACCTCAGCCTTCCCCAGCTCTGCCTGCTACCAGCACTGCGGTCCCTGCTCAGCCTTCCTCGGCTACCAACTCCCTGCCCGAGGATGGCCCTACTCCCACTTGCACTATGCCTTGAACTCGATCCTGCTCTGTTCCCGTGCCTGATGACCACCTGTTCACTGCTCCGCTCGCGTTCTGTGCTCGTCCGCCGACTACGTTCCTCGTGCCACGCCTCTGGATCCTCAACCATAGTTACCCGATCTAAAAACAATATCTACAAGCCCATCAGCAAACTGAGTCTTTCGGCTCAACTGGCAGCGGACAGTGAACCAACAAGTGTCACTCAAGCTCTGCAAGATGGGAAGTGGCGTCAGGCCATGTCTGAGGAATTTGATGCACTTACTCGCAATGGAACTTGGGAACTTGTACCTGCGGCAGATGCTCGCAATATTGTCGGCTGCAAGTGGATCTACCGCATCAAACGACATGCCTTGATGGAACCATTGACGTCACAAAGCTCGCCTGCGTGGCGAGGATTTCACCACGACTGATTGACTATCACGAGACTTTCAGCCAGGTGATTAAGCCAACCATCGTTTCGTCTTGTTCTCTCTCTAGCCGTTAGTCAAGGCTGGGATATTCGCCAACTGGATGTTAACAACGCCTTTCCTCAAGGCAATCTGTCCGAGGAGGTATTCATGGCTCAACCACCTGGGTTCATAGATAAGGACAAACCACATCATGTGTGTCGGCTTCACAGAGCCATTTATGGTCTCAAACAGGCTCCTCGAGCATCGTATAATGAGCTGCGTCAGTTTCTTCTTGCCTCAGGTTTTACCAACTCGGTGGCTGACACGTCAATCGCTTATCCTTCGCATCATGCGAGCACCATCATCTATCTTCTCGTATATGTGGATGACATTATTATCACCGGGAACCCCCACCGCATTGGACCTTTATCTCTCTACTGCCAGCCGCTTTCTCTCAAGGATCTTGGTGAGCTTCACTACTTTCTTGGGGTTGAGGTTGTCAAGCGTCCAAGTGGTCTTCTGCTCTCCCAGCGTGGGTACATAGCTGATCTCCTTGCTCGGACCGGCATGACAGATGCTCGCCCAATGGCTACGCCCCTTGCTACCTCTCCCACCTTGACTCTTCACGCTGGCACAGCTCTCACAGATCCGACAGAATTTCGAGCAATCGTCGGGAGTCTTCAGTATCTGTCTCTTACTCGACCTGATGTTGCCTTTGCTGTCAACAAACTCTCCCAGTTCATGCATCGACCGACCACTGAGCACTGGAATGCGGTCAAGCGAGTTCTTCGGTATCTCTGTGGTACTATCAATGCGGGCATCCTCCTTCATCGTCAGTCTCCTCCTGCTCTCCATGCCTTTACTGATGCGGACTGGGCTGGCAACAAAGATGACTACACATCCACCAGTGCCTATATTGTCTATCTTGGAAGCGTACCGATCTCTGAGCTCCAAGAAACAACGCACACGTGGCTCGTTCCTCGACCGAAGCCGAATACGGCAAGAGGCGCCATCGCCGCCGAGGTTCGGTGGGTTGTGTCTCTTCTTGGCGAACTGGGACTCACCTCCTCGACTCAACCGGTCATCTACTGTGACAATGTGGGTGCCACAAGTCTCTGCTCGAACCCGGTTTTTCATACTCGCATGAAGCATGTGGCTCTGGATTTTCACTTCATTCGGCAACAAGTTCAGGATGGGCTTCTGCGAGTATGTCATGTCTCCTCGGCTGATCAATTGGCCGATGCCTTGACCAAGCCTCTTGCTCGCCAGCGGTTTCATCAATTACTTCACAAGATTGGTCTCTTCTCTCGGACGTCCATCTTGCGGGGTCATATTAGAGAATAATATCTTTTTATTATTCTTGTTTATTTGTAATTAGTAATTAGTGGTAATTACCTTGTAGAGTTCTTTCCTTATTATGTTTCCTTCCTTGTATAGGTTTCTTGTACCCTACTCCAAGTGTAACCCTAATTGTATCTCTCCCTATAAATAGATGATTTTATCAATGAATTGGTTATGCCATTATTCCTAAACTTTTATTAGTTTCTACACTACCATCAGGAGCAAAAAAAAAGGGTGTGAAATGGGTGTTTAAGAAAGCTCAATGAGAAGGGGGAGGTTGACAAGTTTAAAGCCCGGCTTGTGGTGAAGGACTACGCACAAAAGGAGGGAGTTGATTTTAATGAAGTGTTTGCATCTGTTGCTAGGTGGGACACTATTCGCATCATATTGGCATTAGCAGCTCAAAAAGGATGGAGTGTGTTTCAGTTGGATGTGAAGAGCGCATTTTTGCATGGAGAATTGATTGAGGATGTTTATGTGGAGCAACCAAAAGGATTTGACAAGAAGGGAGAAGAAGATAAAGTCTACAAACTTAGAAGAGCTCTATATGGACTCAAACAAGTCCCTCAGGCTTGGTACAGCAGTATTGAGAAGTACTTCATTAAGGAAGGCTTTGAGAAGTGCTATTTTGAGCATACATTATTCGTAATGAAAGGAAGTGGAGGCAGCAGAGGCAGCATTCTCATTGTAAGTATTTATGTAGATGATCTCATTTTTACTGGGAATAATGAAGCTATGTTTGTGGAGTTTAAAGAGTCAATGATGAATGAGTTTGCTATGACTGATCTTTGTAAGATGAAGTACTTTCTTGGGGTAGAAGTTGTGCAGGGAGAGCAGGGGATCTTATTAATCAGATGAAGTTGCAAACGAGGTGTTGGCTCGTTTTGGAATGAGTAACTGCACTTCTGTGAAGAACCCGAATGTCCCTGGCTGCAAATTGTCAAAAGATAGTGGAGGTGCAGCTGTAGATATGCTACAATGTTTAAACAGTTGGTGGGAAGTATGAGGTATCTGACCGCTACAAAACCAGACATAATGTTTTCTGTGAATCTGGTTAGTAGATATATACATGGAGCATCCCACAGAAGCACATCTCCTAGCTGGAAAAAGGATTCTAAGGTATGTGAGGGGTACAGTAGAATTTGGAGTTGCATATAGGAAGGGAGGAGATGAAGTGTTTGTGGGGTACGCAGATAGCGACTATGCAGGTGACTTGGATGACGGAAAGAGCACTTCTGGGTTTGTCTATATGCTAGGAAATGGAGATGTGTCTTGGGCATCCAAAAAACAATGCGTTGTGACACTTTCGACAACCGGAGCTGAGTTCATTGCAGCAGCCTATTGTACTTGTCAAGGAGTGTGGCTGAGAAGGATCCTTGAAAAAGTTGGACATGTTCAAGGTAAGTGCACTACAATTTACTGTGATAACAACTCTACTATTAAGCTGTCAAGAAATCTGCTCTTACATGGAAGAAGCAAACATATACATGTGAGATACCATTTTTTGCTTGAGTTATCAAGTGAAGGAATTATAAACCTGGTGTATTGTGATACTCAAGAGCAAGTTTCTGATATCATGACAAAGCCACTGAAGTTGGAGGCCTTCTTGAAGCTCAGAGAAAAGATGGGAATGTGTTCAAAGATAGAGTAAACTGTTTGCAGCAGTATGCAATGCAGTTTAAGGGAGGAAATGTGAAGTGTCAACGCTGACATAGTCATCAAGTTGGATTAAGTCTTTGTTAGTTTGTTTCTATTGAAATAATTTCTCCTTGTTTAGGAAGTGTAGCTAGTGCTAATTAATGCTTTGAATTTTTATAGCTTAGTTTTAGGCCTTAATATCCACGGTTAGGAGTTTGTTAAATTGTGGAGACTTAGTTGTTATCTTTTCCTGTAAAAGCCTATATAAAGGCTATCATTTTTCAATTTATTTAAGTAGAAAATTCCGCTCCAAAGCTTGTGTTTAATTAGAGTGTTAGCTGGTATCGTAACAGCCTTTGGGTTGCAGATTTGTAGTAGATGATCGTTGCCAGCTCTTGAATGGGTTTGGCATGGTCACAAGGCTGTCTGACAGACCAAATACCTCTTTTTTTGCTAATATTCTGCGAGATCTTCTCTGTGTCATTCATCAAAACTGAAATTTGTTTGATGCTAAAAATGAGACCCGACTTCCGTATAATACCTTGAAGCCTGATCTCTTGATTTTTTTTTAATGGAATGGACTGCAAATGTAGGGTAATGCCATGTCTGGTGTGGTGCTCGACGAAATTTACTCCAACACAGCAAAATTATGTAAAATGTGAGGTCTGTTCGTGGATGGAAATTGGAACAGACTGTTATGAGAATAAGTATGAAGATAGAGGTAGTAGAGTTGCACTCGTCGACATTGAGTAGACTGGCTTTGCTCTGACTGGTGTGTACTGATCTTGTTCAGTTGTTCCATTTATCCATTCTTCCCAAACTTGTATGTTACTCTTTTACATTGTTATCAATAAAAACAACATACACATGAACATGCGCAGCGACAGACAAGTAGGAGGACAACATCAAGAGTGAATAGTCAACCAAAATCATGCATCTAATTCTTCCGAGTGGATCGCCATTTGCCTTCATATTTTTTTTTTCTCATGACTGTCAATAATTTCGATATCATCCAAGAGGCAGGCAACACGTAGCATACTGCAGCATGGTAACGCGAGGCTGCACATCTTTGCTTAGGATTGATAACATCTGGAACAAAGATTGGGTGATGTTTGCTGGATAATGTTCAGGTACTTCTCCCACCCTTCCATAGATGCCTAAAGGGCACCCCTTGTCAACTTTAGAGGTAGGCCAGGACACTATCTGAAAAATGAAATTGTATCAAACGTACAGTAACTATCTATTGTAGCTAAAGGGAGTAAGTGATTATAAGCTTTGAGAAAAAGTTTTTGCAATAATAAATGCACTAAAAGACTTATTGATTGTATATAGCACGCTGCACGCCCATTAAGTTTTGAAGCAAACTCAGTTCCTCTCAATTCCGTGAACTACTTCATTCGTCTTCTCCACTATGTCATAACAAAATAGGAACACCAAAAATCATCGACGAGGACTGCAAGTTAAAGCAAAAGAATAGCAATGTCAGCGTATGAAATGATGAATTCTGCTTCAAATTGTTGACTCCTGAGACAACATTCATAAGTAATGGTTTACTACAGGTATACTACTCGATTAGGAGAATTTATATATTTCAAAGAAAGAAAAAAAGTCTTACTTTTAGGAATTTGATTATGATTATTATTATGAGTATTGTGGAGTTGTCAAGAGGATAAAATAAAATCCCCATTAAGTACTCAGTTTTAAAAATAGTCGAATGGCAGGGACATAAAAAAATAGTTTATATTCATATACAGTAAAATTAATGAACGAGTAATTCTTTTCATCACTTCAAAACAAAGGGTTGTAAAAACTGATGGAGTGATGGAGGTTGATAGCAGTACAAGTGTACAACACAGCACTTTTAGTTTCTTCCCACATTGGCATCGTAGAGATGAAACGTGAGAGAGCAGTTTGTATAATACACATGGCCTAGCGTTGTAGATTCCATACCCTTCTCGGCCATTTGGCTACGATCAAGTTCTTATCAGGTTAAAATATAATATTTGATTTGGTTTGTGGGTTAATAGTCTACAAGATATTAATACAATTGCCAGCTATTGGGTTCTTCATGAGTTGCACATGCCTTGCACTACGGCTCACCCCCACCAATTCTAAAACCAAAATTTATAGACTACAACCAAAGTACCAAGGTTTATAACCAAAATTTATAGACTAAAACCAAAGTACCAAAGTTAATGTATAGAACAGGCATGCTACGGTACTTGGCTCCGTATAACGCAATCGTAGGAGGAACAACCGCCAACAAGCTGTTCTATGTAAAGGTCAGTCACTTCAAACATGGACCCCACCCAATGGATTGAAAAATTATCAAGACGAGAAGAGTTCGGTGGATGGGGTGGGTGTCCTCTTTGTTTGTTTTCTTATGGTGTTCAATGAAATTTATGCACGAGAACTATGCAAGAGAAGAAGACTTGAGTGATCTTTTCTCAAACTTACAGTCGGAATGGAAACAGAAAATGGTATGAACTGGCCTGGGTTAAATCTTGTGCAACGAAGGGAAGAAAAAGATTTGGACCAATTCTTGATTTGTGCGTGTCATCCTTGCAGGGCCATGCTAATCTTCTTTGTATCGTTCCAATTTTATAGGATGTCAGACACCTAGAACTTCTACAGCAATGGTATATCAAGCGCTGTTCTGCTTCAAAAGTTTCGATGTGGTATAGGTGTCGAAAGGTGCAACACACTAACACCTGAGGCACTAATGCCATGCATTGGCAGTGTACAAAAGAGCCAAAGTATACATGTAAGGCTTAATTAAATCAATTAAGAAAGGCCTAAATCAATTATGCATGTGAGGCAGAAAGGAATTTGAATGTATTTTTATGATATACTCCCTCCGTCCCTAAATAATCGTACTAGTTGACTCGGCGCACAGTTTAAGAAAAAATAATTGACTTGATTATTTATATTAGTTTAATGTGTAGTTTCCTTTAAAGTCCATGTGTATGTGGCCCATGGTAAAAATGATATTCTAAAAAGGTAAGTTTCAAACTGGACAATTATTTTGGAACAGACGAAAAAGGAAAGGAGGACGATAATTTAGGGACGGAGGGAGTATTATTATTAATCAAAGATTAAATAATAAACAAAAACATAAAAAATAGAGCTGAAAATTAGCAAAACCCAATAAGAGGGGCCACAAAATGGCAATTGGTTGTTCAAAGAGGCAAGTGTTCTGGCACGAATTTAACCAATTTTCAAAGGCCTCCACTTCTAAACTCTGAGTTGAAAAACTCTGTGAGCTTGCAGCTGATATCATTCCTGCATAGCTCAGTGTTTGCTTTATTAAGAAGCTGTCTCATTACTAATATAATGGGAGGATGATATATTTTCAATGGATAGTTATAACAGACAATAGAGCCATTGGCAATGTTGTCATCGTAGTTCAGTCAAACTTGTCACGGGCTCAGCATTTACCGGGACACCACTCTCAAGTCTCTCCCTCCAAAGTCTTCTTCTGTACCCAAAAGTTAAAAACTGATGAGGTTTTAAGTTGGAAGCTAGAGGCACCGCCAGCGAACGAGTTGTCGAGGGAAGCACCGAAAAAGTTGTTGAATGTTCTTCACACAAGTGACACAACCACCGAGTTTTGAAGCAAAATTAAGACTAACCTTTTGAACTTCGGTGGACTTGGACCACTTGGTGAGAATGGGGCATCTGACGAGATGGGGAAAATTTGTAAAAAGGTAAAGAAAATTAAGTGTGAGCCTTCTCCCAGGAGATGCCCTCAGCCGAGATGTGACCTTTTCTTGTTTTCATTGGGTTGCTCACTCGCATAGCAACTTCAGCACGTCCTGTTCTTATAGTAGCAGCTTAGTTCCATAGACAGAAGTGTGTTCCCTAAACTGTTCAAATTTTGGATGATCCATCTTGTGTCGAGAAAAAAACATATATATAAGTATCTCCTATTCCAATTACTACCTACAAGAGGTATCCCACCTACATTAATTTCCCATATACTCCCTCCGGACCTATATATAAGCAAAAATAACCGATTTCACACAGATTAAGAAAGTAAGTTAAGTTAGTTAATTTGTCTTGATTTTATATAAAATAAAAGTATACTTACTAAAATACCCTTAAGAATCCCACTCATCAAAACTGATGATAATTAATGCAATTTTAACTCATTGTCATCAATTCATTATAGCTCATTTTATTAGTGGCTCTTTGTGTATTGGGAATGTGCACCCATCTTGAAAAACAAAAGAATTAACAAGGGGTATTTTTGGTACAAAACTTCTTGAAAGTTGTGAATAGAGTTTAATATGGTGATTTTTGCTTATATTTAGGTCCAAAAAAATTTGGTATTTTTTGCTTATATTTAGGTCCGGAGGGAGTATCTCTAGAATCTGAATTTTTAACTACAGAAAATTAAATTGAATCATCATCAGAACTGACTAATGGAAACAAAATGAAGCAGAAAGACTTGCCGGCACTAAGGTGGTGTACTTTATTTCTTCATAAACTCTTAAAATGGCCGGGACATAAGAAAATGGCTCTAGTGCACTCATACTTAATACTGTATAAAAATTTGAGTAAAGTCGTTTCCACAATACCTCTTCAAGATTCGGGAATATCACCTTTTTTACTGTCGTACAAATTGGGGAAATCCAATTTGACCAACTACATTTTATAACGATCAAATTAATCAATCAACTTTTAATTTGATTGCAATGTCGTCCTCGTCGTTTCATAACAACCAAATAAACCAACCAACTTCTACCAATATCGGGCCAAGAAATTGTCGTAGAAGGAAGATATAGACAGAAGTTGGTTAATTTGATCTTTATAAAACGGCGAGATATTACAACAAAATTAAAAGTTTGTTGGTTAATTTGATCGTTATGAAACATCGTTGGTCAAATTGGATTTTCCCAATTTATACGGTGGTCAAAAAGGTGGTATTCCCTCAAGATTCCTCCCACATCAGCTTCCGGATGGAAATAGAATAAAAAAGAATTTTTTGTCCCTTTTTGTGCTTCTTAACAATAATTTTAAAAAAACATGAACCACAAAATGCAAAAATCTATTTCTTACTTGAAAGGTAGTCGAGTTTGATTATGTTATAGACTGCTAAAAGGCAGAAATACAGAAAGAACCAAAGTAAACAGTGGTTGCGAAACGCGATAGCATATTGTATCCCACATTGCCATATAAAAATAAAACAAAGCGGTTTAAATAGCTGTCGAACAGAATTACTGATCACAACCTTACTTGAACGCCCTTTTTCTCTGCACCTTCAATATATATATTGCTTAACTTTCATAAGTTGCCAATATGGGATAGTTGTCGTACGGCGCACAATTTTCAGTTTTTTAAAATTGTTTTAGGCTTGTTTAAATGCTGTTTATCTTTTTTTTTTTAGTCGGAGAAGACGGTGTTTCGGTCCAAATACGGTATATTTACACTATACAATTTTACTAAAAGTTAATAATATTAATTATTAATGTAACGCCCCAAGCCCGAGAGTCCGTCTTGTGTTTGATTTATAAGTCTATAAGGTAGTCATGCGCTACTATTGGGCATCAATATCATCCATAGATTTTTGGGTCGGCTTGTGATGGCCCGACACCCAAATGCGTCTTCGAAGGGCCGATGTATGGATTACATCGTAGCGGAGGACTCTCGAGCTCGGGTCGTTACAATTAATAAGCCTTGTTACTTAGTATTACCAAGAACTATATATTGTGAGTTTCAATGAACGGCTTAAATGAACTATTATAAGTTTCTTATTAATCTTAAATACTTTTAATTTATTTTATTTTGGCATAATAATTCCATGATTTGCATAGAACCATACCAAAAAAAAAACTTCAAAATTTTATTTAAAAGATCTCATAAAAACTTGAATTCAAGTAACTTTACAATTTTCTTTCAAATTTACAACTTGAACTTAGCGAATTTATATGTAAGGAGTTTCAAAATTTATGATTAGTTGAATGAAAGTCTTATTTGTTATCATTTTTTTTTCTTTTAAATATATCGTCAGACCTGAAAATCTAATACTCATCTCTAAAATACTAGAAGGGAGGACCTCTTCCAAAAAAAGGTTTTAAATTTTTTTTGACTTATTTTCATCTTTTTTATATTGGCCAAAGGGGGCATGAGAAGAGATTAACTTTTTTGATTAATTATGTTTACTTTATAAACATTTTAGTTATTACAGTATTTTCTTCATGAGCATGGGTTTTTAAATTTTAATGCTCATAATTCTTCATGAATTCTTTATTAGACACACTAATGGAACCCCAATTAGTTCGGAAACTAAAAAGAAGCGACGTGTGATTCTTTCTTTAAAAGCTTCGAATAACAAAAAATATTCGAGGTATTATTATTTTATAAATGCATCTACAATGATTGCACCATAACACACCCTTTTTATAACTCCTAAATCTTTTTAAAACCTTTTAAAACAGTTTCAACTCTAATTAACACCATTTATATAAGTCTTTCAATTGGTGACATTTTAATCATAAACCTAACTACCAATATATTTCTCTCTTTTTATTTTTATTATTTTACTGCAGCCAGAATAAAATATTTATACTCCCTTTATTTTTAAAATTATCGTTTTTTTTCTTTTTTCGTGCATTCTATAATAATTGACCTCTTTCAAAACTTTCAATTTTAGGAAAACACTTATAATTTACTCTTACCTTTTCTACATACTTTAATTATAGTCATATGCTCAAGGGCATTAAAGGAAATCACACAATTCACCAATATTTATAATACATTAAATTATTTAAAAAAAAAACGCTGTGTGTCGGGTCAGAGAGGACAATAATTTGAAAACGGAGGGAGTACTTTTTAATTTTATATTTTATGAAAAATATAATTTATGCTTTGATTATTTTAATTATTTTTATTTAAATAAAGTCATGTCACACCTTTTAATATTATCAATATACCCATAATTTTAAGTTATAAATAATAACAAAAGGAAATGATACTACAAAAAATACACTAAATTAATAGAAAAAGGAAATGAAAAAAATAAAGAGGAAAGCAAATCATCATCAAAGTGAGTTGGGTGGGGGGAGAGAATAGAGAGATGAATGGAGGCTAGTGTGATATGCATCCAAAACTTTGGGGGTGAGCTAGTTTTTTTTAGAGATATGGTGATTGATAGGGTGTTCATTGTGAGTCTGAAATGTGGTAGAAAAACTCTAAAAATGATTTTAGGGTATTAAGGGAACTGTAAGGGTAAAATAGGTCATGCCTATTTTAGTTTTTTGTTTCCCCTTTCTTGGTAAAATACATATTAGACAAGTTTGACATTTTTGGTAACAAAATCTTTAATTAGATTTTGTTTTCCTTGGTCCTTAAGTTTAGACATTATTTTTGAAAACAAAATCTAGTCAAAAATCCTTCATAAACCGTGTTCTAGAAATCCTTAGCTATATGGTAATAAAATCTAAGAGATATGGTAAGTAGATTTTATTTCAAACTCTAATCCTTGTTTTACTTGGAGTTGGATTATTATTGTGTGTAGGGTTCCTTTACATGATAAATAGGAGGCTTGGACACGGTTGAAGGAGCAAGCATTGAGAGAGAGATAGAATTCAAAGAGCAGTAATCAGAAGCAAAAAATTCAGAAGATCTAGAAGCAGTTTTCTGTTCCAGACGTTAAACAATTTTTCATTGTAGCTTCCAATGTTACAAAATTAGGAACCACATTGAGCGTTGATGCTATTTTGTCTTCCTGCTAGAGTTTAGGAAGTTATTTGTTTATTCTCACATTTGTTATACCTGTTTTCTGTGGGATTTTTGCTCTCCAAGACGTGTTGTCTTGTAAGAGTGTTTTGTTAGTGATTTCACATAGTTTTTGTAAAATAATTTATCTTTTTAGTGAAATATTTTTGGTCTTGAGGCTAGATCTACAAGCATAGTCTTGTAGATATATTGTTTGGTAAACATTTGTGTTATGTTTTGTTGTCTGATTTATTCGTCTTCCGCTGTTTTGTTATTTTTGACCATTGTAACTTCTATTGTAGCTACATCAGAAGCTACATTGGAAACTACATTTGATTATCTTGAGAATTCTAGCTATTGTGTTCTTTCAGGAACCACTGTGGATGCTTTAACATTGCTATGATTACCAACAAGATAATCACTATGGTGACAACTATATCTTGAATAAACACATATATTGATATAACTCGCATGCACTTTGTCTTCAAGTCAAAGTTGTCACAAGAGTGATAACTCTAGCATTATTGTTACCTCCTCCGTCCCAAAATTATTATCATGTTTGACTCGATAAATTGATTGAGAAAAAATAATTGACTTGATTATTAATATTGGTTTCATGTGTAGTTTCATTTAAAGTTTCTGTGTATGTGATTAATAATTAAAGTATGATGAAAAAAATAAAAATAAATTGGTAAAACTACTGTCGTAAAAAAATATTCAAATAAGACAATTATCTTTAATAGTCGAAAAAGGAAAACACGAGAATCATCAAAATAGCCCCCAAATACAATATCATAGTATTTTGTAACTTAAAAATGTAGTTATTATTGATCTATCATTCTATCTTCTTAGGGCTAGATGGTTAATTCTTTTTCCTCCTTTTATAGTTGAATCAAAGATTATCTAAGTTAAGTTGATTGTGTTTATGTGGATAGTTCAATGTATGTTCAGTATCCATGTTCAAAGTAGTTTAATTGGCAATGTAAAATTGAAAAGTTGAATTGCAGAATAAAATTGGTGGTTATTGATGTGCAGATTCCTACGATTGACAATTTAGTTGGAATCGGTTTTTAGATTTTAAGTTAACTATTTTCACATAAGTAATTAACATTGTATGTAATTATTAGATACATATATTTACTGGTTAATGTCATTACTTTTAGTATATTTGATTGGGCATGTCATGGGATCTTACGGTCTTACGTGTAAACAAGTATAAGAAATAAAAAGAATTAGTAATTGTGTATACAACATATGTGTCGCGATGAAATATATATATAAAGTAAATATTTTATCTTTTCCTGAAATATAGTACTCTCTTAGTTGGTTTTTCAAAAAATAATAATAAGAAAGTTGACTATTAAATCATTTTAGTAGTTCATAATAATATAAAGTTAGTAACATATGGTACATGTATAGTAAGTTGAGAAATGTACATATTTAATGTGAATTCTTTTTCAAAATTACGACGAAAAGTTTGGCGTAAAAATATGTGAACGAGATCTTTTTTCACGATTCATTATTTATTGGTAGGTGGAGCTGTGAGAAAGTAAAATTTCATCTTACAAGAGACTCACCCTACTTTTATATGTTTGTACCTATAATATAAATATAATTAAAATATACTACATCAAATACGCTATTTTCAATTATTCGAACCTACATGTAATATACGCATACTATATGTTTATTTACTAACTATTGTATATATACATAAACAATTTTCCTCTTGTCCACCTTATAGGATTGTAATTACGTATTAACATATGATAATTGTATTGACAGTGCTGATGCTGAAGCTCAAGTTCATAATGTTAGCAGCAGAATTCATCCCATAAAGAGAGATCTGCAGAGGTTATTGAGAGTGATCAAGGTTCCTTTCATCGATGTTTGGAGATAACACACAAGGCTGTTAGTTAAAGGGTTGTTAATGTAATTTGTTTTAATTTAGGACAATGGGCAGAGTTGTAATATGTAACAGACTGTTAGTGGGAGTTAAATCCTTTGTATTTTAGAGGCCCTCTTACAACTAACTGGATTCAAGTTAGTAACGATGAAATGAAACAAACTCTCTGCCCAATTCTTTTCCCTCCCAAAGTTTTCATGGTATCAGAGCCTATGATCTGAGTTCTTGATCGCACATGTTTCAACTTTCTCACCATTGAAATCGTTTGATTTGTTGCAATTTTGCCTCCGTTCGGTGTTGCGAACACTCTGCTGTCAGATCAATCTAGGTTGTTGTTCAACGCGATTTTGACATGGACAACGGCAATGGCGAACGACCTACCAGTGGTGAAAATCAACCGGCGACATCTCGGGCGTCTGGGAAAGACTTCAACATCAACATCTATGGAGATTCGATCGAATCCAACATGCATCCCTCTTCCTTCACAATAATGATCATCCGAGGTTTAATTCGATCTCCACAAAATTGGTAGTAGCGAAAATTATAGTGGTTGGTCTAGGTCAATGCAAATCTCGTTATCTGCTAAGAATAAATCTTCGTTGATCAATGGAAGTTTTCCTGTTCCTGATATTAATTCAATTTTGTATCCTTTGTGGGCTAGGGCAAATGATATGGTTATATCATGGCTGTTTAATGTTGTTTCTGAAGACATAAGTAATAGTTTACGATTCATTTCATCTGCTCATGTTGTCTGGAATGAACTAAAAGAAAGATATTCGACCATTGATAGTCATAGGGTTTTTCAATTGGAGAAGGATTTACATAGATTAGAACAAGGGGATGGAGTGCGTGGAGGCATATTATCATAAGATGAAAGGCTTATGGGATGAGAGTCTGACTTTAGACAACACATTACGACTGTTCTTGCAATAATTGTGTTTGTGGGGTGTAATGACACAAAGTACTAGAGAAGCGAGAGAAAAGGCTCATGCGGTTCCTTATGGGCCTGCATGATAGCTTTGCTAACATAAGAGGCCAAATCTTGAGGATGAAACCACTTCCCACTGTTGGAGAGGCTTATTATATGGTTAGGCAGGAAGAGTCTCTTAGGGTAGGATACATCTCTGAACACAATGTTATAGCAGCAAATTTAACAAGAGGAAATAGTGGAGGAGATAACAAATCAATGGCTGTAAATCACAGAAACACTGGAAATAAAACAGGATATACTAGAGCCCCTTTAAAAAGGGAATTTCTTGCAACTATTGTAATAAGGAAGGGCATACAAATTTGAATGATTTAAGGTTGCATGGGTTTCAGTGGGTCATCCTGCATACTCAACTAATAACAGTAATCAAAAGGGCATAAAAGGGGGTTCTACCACAGAAGGTCAAAAGTCTCACAATGGAGGAAATCAAAACTATGGACCTAGGGTAATGCAGGTTCAGAGTACTCCTTCAGAGGCAAAGAATGCACAAATAGAAATTGAGCAGTTGAAAGCTCAACTTAGTGAAGTCATGTCCATGTTGAAGGGAAATGAGCATCCAGAGGAGCACCTGGCAGCTTATGCATCTACCTCCAGTGTACAATTTGCAGGTATACCTAACTCCACTTACTGCTATGACAGATTGGTTGCTTCAGTCCATGATGTTAATGTAAATGCTTGGGTCATAGATTCAGGAGCTACTGACCATATATGTATTTCCATTCGGTTCATGCGTTACATTCTTGAGTTGTCTACACCTATCATTTTGTCTCTTCCAAATGGTAACCATGCCAAGGTCACACATAAAGGCTCAGTCCATTTAACCCCTACCCTCACAATTCAGGATGTACTATATGTCCCTTCCTTTAGATTCAATCTGCTATCCATATCTAAGCTTCTTGCTCAAACTCATTACATTGTTGAGTTTCTGGAGTCCTGCGCTTCGGGACGGGACGGATCAGAAGATCATGGCGTTGGTGATCTTGAGGGGTTGTTCTTGTTGAAAAGACATCAACCTAGTCCTAATCGGATTGGCAATGTTCTTTGAAGTTCCTAGCAATTTGACATCGAACTTTGTACCTGAGAAGATTAGGGCATTCATCTCTTCATTCTTTGAAGAAGATTGATCAATTGTCTCATGTTTTTCATTCCAAGACAATAAATACAGATTGTATTTCTTTTTGTTCTATATGTCCTATTGCTAAACAACACAAACTATCTTTTCCTATTAGTACTTCTTATAGTGAATCTTGTTTTGATCTCATTCATTGTGATCTTTGGGGACCATATAGAATCCCAACTATGAAAGGTTGTAGATACTTTCTTACTATTGTAGATGATCATTCAAGGTGTGTTTGGACTTTCTTGCTTGCTACCAAATATCATGTATTCAGACTTTTACAAAATTTTGATGCCTATGTGCATACTCAATTTCAAACCAGAATCAAGGCCTTTAGGACTAGGGTTGTAAACAAATCAAATTTTTTTTATTCGATTCGGTATTCGAATTCGGTATTCGGTATTCGTATTCGAAATATTCGAATTCGAATTCGAAATTTTTTTAATATTCGATAAGGATTCGAATTCGAATACGAGTTTGGTGGTATTCGATTCGAGTATTCGCGAATAGTATTCGAATAATATTTAATATTATATATATATATATATATATATATATAAGTTAAAACAAAAAAACCCTATCTTAACCTAACCTCACTCAAACACTCACACCTTTCACAGTCTCACCGTGGCGGCTTAGTCCTCAGTTCACCCTTGAGAATCCTCCCGGATCGCCGACCCAGAAGACCATGGCGACTGACCCTATTGCGGCACACGTGGCGGCCTCCTCGACCTCGATCCTTCCAGTTGTCATTCTCCGACGATCTCTCCTTTCTCCGACTACCATTAGGTATCTCTATTCTCCCGACGATCTCTCCTTTACGTATATCTTTTTGGTGTTTGGAGGCCGATGATCTTTGTTTATCTTCGATCTCTCCTTTACGTATATCTTTTTGGTGTTTGGAGGCCGATGATCTTTGTTTATCTTCGTAGTCATTATTTAGTCAAATTTGTCAATAGTATTTCTTGGATGAGTCCTTTTGTATGTCCTAGTGTACAAGACGCCTGTTAGGCTTTGGATTGAAGCGATTTGATGCCTTTGGTGTATCTGACTTTACTTATTAACCTCCTGTATGCAGTATTGAGTTGAAGTTTTGAATAGAGCATTACTTATGAGTTCATTATCTTGGATAATATAATTATTGATCGGGTTTGTAAGCTTACTATTTACTAGTGCTAGAGGATCTGCAATAACTTCTTTTTATCACACTTTCTTTGTGTCGGGGCTTCGGAATCCTCTACAACATACTGCAAATACAGTTAGGCTTTAAGTAGAAAAGTTATTGCTATAGAAATGATTGGGAGAATAATTAAAATGAAGATACAACAGGGCCAATACAAGAAGATTACTCCATAACGGTAAGTTAATGAGTATAACTAGACAAGGGAATAGTTATCTAACTTGGTGGAGACAGATGAAGTAGAAAAGCAATATCTAACAACAAAAACTAAGAATTAAAGACCATAGGATATCTTGAAAATAAAGTATTTGGTTTATGTCGACTTATTTCATGAAAAGTAGTGTATTATAGAGGGCAAACGAGGCGACAAATGCGACCAAAGCAGTAAAATTTCAACAACTAGGGTGGCGCTTTTGTAGCGGTATAAGTACATTAAAGACCCACAGTTTTTCGTGATTCGGTACACTCTCAAAACCCATTTTCTTTCGTTAAGTCTTTGTAGTATTGTTGTAATACACCAATTGGTTTGGTGAAGTATTTTAGTACTTCTTGTGAGCCAAGAACTTGGGCATTTATGATCCTCTAAACCCATTCATAATAGTGAAAGTTTTTAACTTGGACTACTGGTCCCTTGGTTTTTCGATTCGGGTTTTCCATATTTAAAATCGTTGTTTCATTTGTGGTTGGTTTCTTTGCCATTTTTGTTTTCTATTTAACCCGGTGTTTTGCAAAGAAATATTGGTGGTTGTTTGGTGCAATTTTTCTCAATTGTGTTAATAATGATTTTTGGGTGTTGTTTGGGTGCAATTTTATCTTTGTAATTTTTAAAAATTTACGGGTTTTGATTTTGTGTGGTTGAAATGAGCATGAAATTGTTTGTTTGGATGTGTTCCTTTTGAATTCGAGAAAAGATAGTATTTTGTTTTTGTGGTTTGATTGTTGGCTTGATGTCATTAGAGGCATATCTATGGATTAATTTGCATAGCCAATAAGACATGATCAATTTGTTCAAAAAATGTTTTCTTTGCATTATTTTACATATTCTGGTGGGGTGGATGGAATGATTCTTGTGAAATTGCTTAATGGAATTGTGGAATTTCCAATTTTGGTATGCTTCATGTGATCTTCCATATTTTTGGCTTGACCCTCAAATCTTAATTAGTAGATCTATGGTATCGTATCGTATTACTCTCTTATCTTCTTTCATCTACTTATCCTGCATTTTTATTGGATGCTTCGATCCATTATTGATCATTTGTAAACTTGTTCTTGTTTTTTTTCTCAATGTTCTTTTGTCCACTAGTTTTGAATAAAGTGGTACTTGACATTTCTTTTGTGCATTATGGTTCATTTTTGCAAGCAAATTAAACAAGTAGCTTAATTTCAGTTAGTGCATAGAGTCAAGTGCAATCTCCCAATTCCCAAATGTCAAAGTGCAAAGAGCAGCTTCAAAGTGGAATCAATTCGCCAACTTCACGGGATTAAGA
>CM028382.1:104697934-104839158 GCA_013146195.2 Codonopsis lanceolata | reverse complement strand
TTCCCAAACGCTATTATTATTCATGGATTTTAACTCTTCATTTATGGCATCAATCCACTTATGAGAATTTGGACCACTAATGGCTTCATGGAAGGTGATTGGCTCATCTCCCACTAAACCTACCGTTCCTCATTCTCAAGAAGATATACATCATAATAAACAGTATAGCACTCCTTCTTGCTCTATTAGATCTCTTAATGGCACCGGTTCTTCTTGATTTTGAGGGTGTTGAATTTCCTCATCAACATTTTCATGTTGTTCATTAATAGAGAATTAACGTCATTTTGAATATTATGTTCTTGTTAATTTCGTGCACAACCGCTTGATTTTCGATAGGAACTATAGGAAGAAAATAGAAACGAATTCCTCTTCCATTTCTTCAAATTCAAAATTACTATTTAAATTTTCCTCTAAATTCAACATCCTCAAAGAACCTAGCATTTCGCCTCAAAAAAAGTTCTAGTTTTTGGGTCATAGAATTTATATCCCCTAGATCTTTGAGAAGAATATCCTACAAAATAACTACTAACGGTCTTTGCATCCAACTTTCCTTCGTTAGGTCTATAAGGCCTAGCTCGCTGACAACCCCAAACATGAAGATGATTAAGGGACGGTTTCTTACCGGTCCATAATTCATAAGGGGTTTTGTCCAGAGCTTTTGAAGGAGCTCTATTAAGTAGGTAGGTTGCGTTTTCAAAGCACGCCCATAATGAGTGGTAAAGAAGTACAAGAAACCATACTTACCATATCCTTAAGGGTTCTATTACGCCTCGGCTACACCATTCATGCTAGGTGTCCTCGGCATGGTGTAGTGAGGGACAATCCCACACTCTTCCAAATAGCGAGCAAAAGGACCGGACGTTGTTCTCCGAATCAGTCATTCCGACCGTAGTATTCACCACCACGATCGGATCTAACGCTCTTAATAGTCTTTTCAAGTTGATTTTCAACTTCTGGTTTTAAAAGACTTGAAAACGTCCAATGATTGAGACTTTCATGAAGCAAATAAATGTATCCATAACGAGAGAAGTCATCTATGAACGTAATAAAATATGTTTGTCCGCTCCATGAAGTGGGCAGGAACGGTCACATATGTCCGCATGAATTAGTTCTAAGACTTTTGTAGCTCATGATTCATTTTTGTTTGTACTATTTGTAAATTTTCCCTTAAGGCATTCAATACAAAAGTTATTTTCCTGAGTATTGCTTATGTAATATTCTGACACAAGCTTGTCAATTCTCCTTTTGGAGATATGACCCAAACTATGCCACAAGGTATAAGAGTTTTTACTTGAAAACTTTCGCTTTATGCCTCGAGAGTTAGTTTCATTATTATGGGACTCATTTAATGAATTGACTGCGGTCAAGTAAATATAGATTATCAATGTAAGACAAAGAGCTAGTACCAAAAAGTTTTGAATCAAAATATAAATTGCATTTATTATTGCCGAAGACAGAATAACCTTCCGATCTAATGTAGTGACGAAATCAAATTCGCCTAAAAGATGGAATAATAAATACATTGTTCAAAACTAAATAATATCCAAGACTAAGAGATAATCTAAAAGTCCCTACGCCTCCACCTCTACCTTTCCATTCCCATGTAGATGAATCTTCACCTTCATCATGCCTAGTTCAGCAACCCCCGCATACATGAACTTATGTGAGTAGTTGCACCGGAGTCTAACCACCATGTATACGAAGGAATTGAAACTAAATTAGCTTCAAGACAAACAAAGCTAAATGACATACCTTTCTTAATTCGCCATTGGCGATACTTTAGGCACGGCTTCATGTGAGTGGGGTCCTTGCAAAGAAGCACTTTTTTCACTTTTGATCATTTGATGATCCCTTAGGCTTCTTTGTCGCAACCGCAATCTCCTTTACCTTTTCTCTTAATCCCACGAGAAGAGGTAGATGCATAATGTGCACTTTCGGTTTGGTGTGTTTCAACCTATCTTTCCTCCGTGACATGTGAAATTAATTCATTAATATTCCACTTGTCCTTTTGACAATTATAGGTCGCTTCAAAATGACCAAATTGTGAAGGAAGAGAAATTAAAGCCAAATGCACAAGCAAGTCTTCCGATAAGTCCAACTTGAGTGCTTTTAATTTCGCTGATAGATGAAACATCTCCATTATGTATTCCCTTAGATTTCCTGTCCTTATACCTCATGGAAACAAGCTTCCTCAAGGTAGCACTTGTTTCCGATTTATCGCTTGCAAAGCGTTGTTCTAGGGCATCTAGGAAACCTTTTGCACCATCATCCCTGAGACACTTAGAAATGTCTCCGGACTGCATTCTTAATTATGCTTAGCCGACGCGACAGAACGCTCCACCTCTCCGAACTTAAGCGGTCTTCCGCAAAGGCTTTTATCGCTAGGGCGAGCTTGTTCTCTTAATGCGAGGTCAAGGTCCAAACAGCCTAAGACCATAATAATCTTGTTTTTCCAAGTTTTAAAGTTTGTCCCGCTTAGCAAAGGAATTGAGTTTAAGGCAAGAGTAACAGATGAAGCAATCGATCAAATCGAATGAAGAGAACAAAAGAATGAAACAAAACATATATAAGAAACTACACAATGATTAATTATATCAAAATGAATTCCATCATAGTAAAAGATAATCAATATGACATCAAGACTAATTGGATTGCGAATTGACTCAATTTGATTTATCTTAGGGTAAACAAATAGCTTAAACAACACATTATAAATACTTGCCTTCCTTTGGGCCGGATCAAGTATAAAAAAAATGTCCTAAAATTTAAGGTATTTGTTCCCAATAAAGAATATAAACAATTCACTTTAAACACCCGCCTTCCTTTGGGATGGTTCACGCTGCTTAAAATGATCAAAAGTTTAGTTCAATTATTACCCTATGAATGCAAATACTTAGTCAATAACAAGGTCTCCTTTGGGAAACAAACATGTTATCACATATCAATATTTACATTCATCACTTTAACAAATTTGTATTTAAATAACGTAAATTGCTTTGGCAACAATATTATTTAAACAATGAATAAATTTGTTTAAGCATATAATTAATCATACTTTAGGGCACTTAAGACTTTAAGGTAATTTCTGAAAATTTAAAAGGTAAAGAAATAAGCGAAATTTATTAATAAAAGATAATATCCTTTTGTTCTACCCGTCCATTCTTAAAGTTTAATAACTCCAAGAACCACCGAAGCGCGACTGGTGTCCAGACATTATAATTTATTAATAGATTATCAAAATTTTGGGCAACGAAAAGTCACCAATTATACTCAAAAAGTCACCATGCCTTTTAACCAACGAAAAGTCACCAATTATACTCAAAAAGTCACCATTAATTTGATGAAGCCTTTTAACCAACTTATATTCAATTAAAAGTCACCACCGGTTGGACCATTGCCTTTTGATAATTTGATGAAGCCTTTTATGAACAGTCTTTCAACCAAATTTCCATTTTAATGCATTATAATTATTGGCTATGTAAATGGGACAAGTTTGCACTTTAATTAACATGATTCAAACAAGTAGACCTAGATTTACACACTCCAAACACATGATGTTGGCTATGTAAATGGGGTAATCTTGTATGAACCATTGTGTTCTTAAAACTTGATCTTACCATTATTGTTTAAATTGAATGAAGTTCTTAATTTAATGGTGACTCAATTTTTTTTTTTTTTCAACCAAAGTAAGTAGATCCGCATACTCACAACACATTTAAAAAAAATGCGTGGCTATGCATATGAACAAACTCACAACGCATCCAAGGATGGTGGCTATGTTCAAAAATGGGATAATCTTACATTAAGGATTGAAAGCCTTTTGAGTAAAACCAAAATTCAGAAATAGAATGAAGTTATGAACATAATACTCTTAGACAAATGAGTATTATGTACAAGAACAAAACCAAGTGTAATTATACATGGATTACAAACTTAAACAAATTAAAGCACAAGACTTTATAAGAAATTCAAACTCAATCTAGTATATGAGCAGGCTCTGATACCAATTGTTGGAACAATTACGATCCATTAAACATGAACCGACTCATTACTAGATTAAGAAGAGAAGAAGAAGAAGAAGACGGAAGCGTGTAATTACCTTGTGATTCCATGTTCGTTCTTAATCTTGTTCTTGTTCTTGAGTAAAGAGGATGAAGTAAGAAGATAGACTTCAAATTAGGGAGGAGTAGATCTTCTAAATGATGAGTGCCCTTTAATCTCTTTATTCTTCAATTACTTAGGAAGAGTTTTTGACTGAATGAGAATAATCTAACTTTTTGGATCCATAGGCTTGATGGATAAGCCATCATATAGGAATCCAAGGGGCACTTCATTTAGGGACTACACCTATTGATATATAAGATATTACCATTATGCCCATCATTTAATGGTATACTTATATTATGGAATTCTACATATTATGTTGAGTTCTATGCTTTATACCATATATTATAATATTGATCATTATATTATTAAGTATTTATATGTTATATTAATCCATGTTCTTACATCTATGATTTTTTTTATGTTTTTAATCTTAACTTACATGACAATATATATGTCTGGTTAGCTTGTACGTACTTTGTTTTTTATTAATCGAAGTTCCCCACTTAATCACTTGGTGTCTCGAACCGACAACCTGTTAGGTGTAGGCGAAACGTCCTACCATTTAAGCTGCACTTGGTTGTCAATTGATAAAGCTAGGATCGAAATCAAAGAAAAATAGCAGTTGGATCTCATGTTCTCGCTAGTGAGCTTGAGATTGATCACCTCAATTTATAATGATATCAAGCATGATAATTTGACATTTGTACTTTTAAAAAATTGAGAGAAGTGGGTGGTTATTTTATAGACTTGTGAAGGGTGGTAAATAGGTTCCAATGATAAAGGTGAAATTTGCAATAATAAAAAAAGCATGACATACTTCATTTTGTGTCCTCCCGTTTTATACTTGTATGCTAGGCATTTCTTTTTGATAGGCGTTTGATTCATCTTCGAATTTATCTGATGTATCCAAAATTAGCGATACACTGATGTTGCTGGGCTTATATAATCCGTAGGATATTTGGGCTTTACAGAAGAAATAATTGTGGGTCGGTACATTTTAGTGAAATTGTAACCGCTCGGCTACCTTTTTTTTTATTTAAACCTCTAAAGTCCTTTTTTTTCGTTTATTTCTTCCCAAAATACCCAAACATACACCGTCCTCTCTCTATTAAAGTTTTCTCTCTTCTTCTTCCTCCTGCTGCTTCTTTCTCTTCTCTCTGTCACACTCTATTTCTCTTCTTCCTCCAGTTTCATCTTCATCTTTCTTTTCTCCATTGTTGACCTCTTTTCATCTTCTCTCACCATTTTTTCCATAACTTTTGACCCCGCAAAAAATCGATATTTAAGCACTGTTTTGGGTTTCGAAAGTTTTCTGATGCTTAATTTTTACACACATATTTAGAGACAGTGTTCAATTTATACATTTCGAAGTCAAACTTGTCCATGTCGATGCCCACCTTTGTTGATATTTGGTGGCAATGTTTAATTATTCATTCCGACGTCGATACCAATGGCTCCGATGTGGGCGTCATTGCCTTCGATGTGGGTCTCATTGCCTACCATTTTGTATGCGCTTAAAATGTTCCAAGAAGATGTAGAGGTACTTGTTATTTGGGCAATGTTTTGAGTGATGCCCAATGTTTTGATACTATGATGTCCAATGTTTTGATGCTATGATGCTTAGTTTCCAGACAGGCCTCCGATGTGGCCGTCGTTGTCTATAATGAGTCATTCTAATCTCAATAAACCCAGGTTGTGTTGCCCAAAATGAACGACGCCCAATGTTTTGAACGATGCCCAAATTTGGGCAGTGGATTTTGCAATTCGAGGCCCAAAATTTTGAGCAATGCCTAAATTTGGGCAGTGGCTTTTGCATTGCGATACCCAAATTGTTTAGCGACGCCCAAATTTGGACCGTGGCTTTGTCCGCACGCCTTTCCTTCATTAAGGGTATCTTCGTTATATTCCCTCCAAAAGTGTACTTTAGCGATTTAAAACAAATATAGAGGACTTTTACAATTATAGTTTTATCACATGGGCCTAGCCCAGTTATCACCCTTTATAGAATCCAAGCTTCAACCTGTCAAACAGTCTAAAACATGTATCAACTAGGCAGGGGTTTTCCCTGCGAATGCACACTGGTGTGAAAATTAGTATAACATACAGTACGTAAGCAATTTGATAGAGTTTTAGCAAGGTAGAATATAATGTATCTCTCCCCAAGTTGAAGAGAGGTTTATATAGGCCTCAACCTTAATTGTCGAGTAATGGACCTTAACTGCCCATACATAGATCGTGGAAATTAAGTAGGCTACGTCCGGACGTGGGGGGCGGGTTTCACTGCATTAACTCCCTACGTTCCAAACACAACGTTGTCGAGCAGGCTCAACATGCTCTCTACATACTTGGGCTCCTATCGATGGGGGAAGGTTGTCTGATAGATATGCTTGTGTATGAGCCAAGCGCATATCTTTATTCGATGTGCTAGATATGCTCGCATAGGGGTCGAGCGCATATCTATGTTTGCTTATCCCATGTGTCGAGTACGTGACTGGCCCATGGTAATCGGGTCATGTGATTGGCATGTGAACGTTGTTTGGGTCGTTTGGGTCTAACAGCTCACTATCAATATTCAATATCAATTCAAATACTCCCTCCATCCCAAAATTATTGTCCTGTTTTCTTTTTCGTCTGTCTCAAAATAATTGTCTTATTTAAAACTTTTCTTTTTAAGACAATATTTTTACCACTTTACAATTACTTTTTCATTATACTTTAATTATGAGTGACATACTTATGGGTTTTAAAGAAAACAACACATCAAACTAATATTAATAATCAAGTCGATTGTTTTTTTCTTAATCCATGTGCCAAACAAACAAGACAGTAATTTTGGGACGGTTGGAGTAGAAAGGAAATGAATACTAGTAAAATACGTATTAATGTAATAATCTGTGTAGGGAGTGGACAAGGGAGTAGTACAGTCCGGAAGTTGTAGGTAACTTGTAGAGTGAGAGAGAATAAGTGGTCGATCAGTTCAGTTGGTAGTAAAAGTGACCGGTCACCTGCTGTTGTTTACTAATTACTCCCTTCGTTTTGGAACAAACAGTTTATTATTTTATTTTGTGATATTTACTTAAAACGTTTATTTTTAATAATTAAAGCGTGAAAGTGTTATGTTATTACAAATGGCTATTAAAAGTATTATTTTTTAAAAAGTTATGATTTTTAAGTGTAGAGTTATTGCTACTATTAGCCAACGTACAAGTTACCAGTGGTCCCATTCCCCTCTCCTTGAAGCATCTCTTTTGGACATTTGCGGTGTTATTGCCCCCGTCTCTTTTCCACAACTACCCTTCTTTTGGGATCTACTAATGGACACACCTTTGGCTTCTTATTAGTCAATAGAACAATTTTCAGTTTTATGTATATCCATAATTATTTAAAAAATTTAAACGACGAACGGATGGAGTAGTATATAGTCGATATTAATAATTTATTTTGATACAGCTGTTGTTGAGAAAATTATGGTTCGGTACACTTCGGTGGAATTTAGATCTCTGTAGTCCGCGATAACATTATCAAACATATGTAATGCCCTTTTCATGCATTACGACGATAAATGCGTCTTTCTTCTGATATTAAATGGTGTAGTAAATTTTGTGTTCGTGCCTATAGCATGGTAATATGATAAGACTTGATCAATGTGTAAAAGGTGTAGTACTAAAATAAATAAATATATATTTAAGATTTAATAAGGGTTGGATGAATGAGTCTGAATCCTCTATTCCAAAATTATATTTTATCTTCTATTCCATCGTCGGATTCTTGTCACGTGTCAATCGTAAATAAACAAAATCAATTACTAAGTTGATTGTGTTTCCATAACAATAAAAATCTGACTGTGGAATAGAAGATGAAATACAATTTTGGAATAGAGGATCCGGACTCTGGATGAATATACACCACACGATAATGCATGAAAGTCCACGTGAATGATTTGATAATATCCACACGAACCTTAATGGTCTAAAATCCATCAAAATGTAACTATCTAATTTCCTACCATCCATTGTCGTTCTTCATTCCAGCCCAGCCCGTAAGTACCAGTTTGATGTTATTGTCCGAGAAAGTAAGAGCTTGTCTGGTACAATGTTTTGAGCCAAAATGCACCAAAACGTGATGTAAAACAGAAAGAATTTTGTTGCAATGGTGCGTTATGAAATGCTTCGTTTTAAAAATGGAAGCGTTTTTACACCGCTATGTCCAAGACAAATTTTCTAAATGCAGAAAACAAAACGCTAACTCTCTCTGTACTGGACCAAAGTACCCCGCTATTTCCTTCCTTTGTTTCGTTCCTACCTCTACCTTCTTCCTGCACATCCAACTCACTGTAAAACAGAAAATCGCTCCGGCGCCGACTAGCACGCCTCAAGCGCTTGGACTGTAAAGCAGAAAAGAGACAGTTGTACCTTGAAGAACCGCTAATAACGCTTTGATTCCTTTGCAGCTGAGGAGAGACGAGCACAACGTTGATGTCGATTTAGGGTTCAATTACATGAAATGCCAACGAAATTGAAGTTTAATTAGATATCTAATTAACTAGGGTTCGAAGGAATTGGGGCTGATGTGAAAATAAAAATGAAGAGACCAATTAAAGAGAGGCGAGGAGATTCGAAGGCAGTCGCAGGGGATTTGGTCAGAGGAGTAAGACGGGGACGGGGAAGGTTTTTTTTCTTACTCTTTATGTGGTAGAGAGGGACGGAATGACAAAGATAGGGGTCCTTCCTTTATTTAGGTCCTTCCATGGTCCACCAAAGAAGTGTAATAAATTGATGACAAACTTATTGAATTATACTAATAATGTAGTTTTTTTATTAACCAATTTTATAAAAATTGGTTAAGACAAATCGACCAATGTATGAAATTAAAAGCAAGAGTTAATGTTTTTAAAAGGGTAAAATTATCAATTTTACAACTACTCAATTTATAAAACTAACGTTTTAAAATTGTATCCCAAACATGTTTATAAAAAAAATTGTGTTTTAAAAACACTACATTTTGAAAACTGTAATACCCCAATCCCACATCGGGTAGATGTGAGACTTGTGTTTGATTTATAAGGTAGTCATGCGCTACTACTGGGCACCAACATCATCCATGAACTTTTGGATCGGCTTGTGGTGGACCTGATAATCTAAAGTGTTACGTGCTCAGTGGGCAAATATGTAGACTACACGACAGACCGGACTCTCGAGCTCGGATCGTTACAAAAACGCTACACCAAACGGGCTTAAGTACTCATGGACCAACCAATATGATATAGTGTGACAAAACTCAATTCACGTGTCTATGTTTTTAACTTTGTAAATTTTTACTCTTTAGGCCATCATTAATAATTGAATTTATTTATTTTTGAAACAATTTCAGGCCATTATTAAACTTTTTGAGTTTGCGGACAATATGATTTGTGTCCTAGAATGGGCACATTGGCACCAGACTCTGCACAACTCACTTTTTCTGCCGAAAGATGGAGTACATGCTACTTTTCACCCCCAAAGAAAAAATAAAATAAAATAAAATTGGAATCCCAACGTTTTTATTATGATCAAATGCTAAACAACTACATCTGTATTCGAACGATATCAACTACATTTAGGAATGTACCCTCAGCAAGTGCACAAGACCTTTTAAGATAATAAACTAATACATATCTTTAATTCCCGATTTCTAGTTTTAGCTTCTTTAACCATTAAATTCGATGTATTTATTGAGATTTGTAAAAAAAATATATTTTTTGTTTAATGCATTAAGAAGTATATTTTGAAGTATAAAGTTATGTTATAGTGTTCACATTTGTTTATTATCATTTCATTGGCGGCCCTTAATTGTTGCTTCGTCCCGGGCCTATAAAATGTCAATTAATTTTTGGTATACTTTCGTTAAAAAAAAATTGACCTATGGATTGGTGGATTCCTCTATTGTGGGTATACAATGTAATAGCACTAGTACTTTTGTCCGTGCTGATGACACGGCGCCAGTTTATGAATTTATCAATAAATGAAACAGATAATGTGAAAATAAATTAATATTTACTTATAATTTGTAGGGGTTGAATATATGTACACTACACCAAAAAAATGGGAGAAAACTCAAATATCTAACAAAATAAAACATTTTACTTCAATATTTATTTCATAAGAAAACCAAAAAATAAATATTTTAATTGTAACTACTGTTAAAATACAAAAAAAAATTATTTTTTTGTCAATAACGAAAACTCAGTCTTCTTCTTCTAGGGGTTCTTGCATAATAACAATGGTTGGTTTAGAAACATGAGATGCAATAACTTTGTCCATTATTTTCACCTACACATGAGACAAAGAAAATTCAAACACATTCAGTTAACCAAATTTTATGCTTCATCTACAAAACTCGAATCCTCCCACATATTATCATACAAAATCTAACAGGTGAACGAAAGTGCATTTGATCAAAATTAATCAACCCTAAAATCTAAAAAAAATGACAATTAAATCAATGGAAACCAATACACATGCCCCAACAAACGAAATTACAACAACGAGAAGATGTGCAAAATTCTATAAAAATAAACTCGTGCCTGTGCCGATGGCACGGTGCCAATATGAGCGTGATCAATATATGAACCGAGCATCATGAAAATAAATTAATATATCTTTGAGATTTTGTAGGGGTCGTATTAATGTAAATTACACAACAACATCCTGAAAACTAAAGAAATAACACATTTTATTGGCCGTAAAAGTTTATAACTCATCTTAAAAGAAAGCTTATAACTCATCTTAAAATAGTATAATTAAGCATACAAAAGCATTTTCTCTCTCTCTCTCTCTCTCTCTCTCTCTCTCTCTCTATCACACACACACACTAACCCAACACCTGTTAATTGAAATAAACTTAAAAATGAAAATCTCTGTAAACAAAAACCACAAAATAAATTGAATAAAATAGAGTGAACTACCAGAATACTACTTCGAAATTGAAAGAACAAACATTTCACACCAATAAGGGAAACTAAGTACAACTTTTAAAAAAATAAAGAAATTAAAATACAAATATTCAAAATTACAAAAGTTGATTACAAAACTTACAAACAACTTTTTTCGGACAAAAATTAAACATATTTAGTTAATTATGATAACAATCAAAAAGAAAAAATTACAATAGAAATATTTAAAATTACAAAAATTAATTACAAAACTTACGAATAATTTTTTTATAAAAAAAATAAATATAAGCCAGACATAAATTAAATTGAGATTCAGTTGATTATGATAGCAATCAATTAAAGAACTACAACTAAATATTTGTAAAACCGTAAATGTCATTTTATTATTAATGAACTATTAAAAATATTATTTCTTAAAAAAATTGACTTTCAACCGGGCCTCTTTGCCCGAAACGAAGGAATTAATTAATAATTTGTAATTGCAGGCCGAACGAAAAAATGGGTCGGATAAAAATTAAATTGATTAAGTTAATTATGATAACAGTTAAAAAGAAAAAAAAATTCAAATTACAAAACTTACTATTTAAAAAAAATTGTATACGAAATTGCGGGTCGAAAAAAATTGAATTGATTATGTTAATTACGATAACAATTAAAAAGAAAAAAATACAAATACAAATATTCAAAACTTATCACTTGACTATAATTAAAGAGGTGGTCTCCTGTAAAACAGTCTTACGGATCCTTATTCATAAGACGGATCTATTCAGGTTAAATGAGACAAAATTCAGAAATCTCAATGCAACCCCTTAGTTTTTTATAATTACAGTGACACCCCTCATGTTTATATATGCAGAGTGTCACTTTTTACTATTAACAGTGTCATTTTATAATATAAAAATGTGTCACTTTTGGCCTTAAAAGTGACACTTTACATTTTTAATGAAAATTATAATTTTTTCATAAAAATTGTTACTTTTTGGGCTTAAATGTGTCACTTTTAGTTTTAAATGTGTTACTTTCACTTTGAAAATTGTCTTATTTTTTTATAAATAAAAATCATTACGTTTGACATTAAAGTGTTACTTTATAAAATTAAATGTGTTATTTTTTAGAATTAAATATGTTATTTTTTACCATGCAAGTGTCATTTTGCCTTATAAATAAAAATTGTTCTTATTGAACTTAAAAATGTCACTTTTTAGCATTGAAAATGTCACGTTTTAATAATAAATGTGTGACTTTTGGCAGCCAACGTTAGTTTTAAAGTGACACTTTTTAGTAAATGTGTCACTTTTTAATATTAAGAGTGTCACTTTTTAATAGTAAATGTGTCACTTTTTTAGTATTAAGAGTGTTACTTTTTAGTATTAAGAGTGTTACTTTGTATTTTAATGAGATTTATAGTAAATTTTTCTTTATAGTGTCACTTTTAACATTAAAATGTGTCATTTAGCATTTCATCAAAGTCCGTTAGGATCTGTCAAATGATTAAATTGCAAGGCGTGGGAAACATAAGAGTTTTGACGACAAACATTGAAAGTGTAGGGGCACGGAGCAAATAGAGAAACTTCTCGTTGGGGTGTTTTGAACCATAATCCTCCTCGGTCTAAACCTTCAACCAACGCCTCTAACCAACTCATTCATCCTATTATTGTGATTTTTAAAACATGTTTAGTAATTAACCCACGAATTTCTAAATGGGGTTACGTATTATGGATTTAGGATCCGTAAGATCGTCCTATATAAATCTTTGTCATAATTAAATTGATTTAGTTATACACGTTAACGAAAAAAAAATTGGATAACCGTAAAACAATAAATCTTAGTAAAACATAGTAAAACAAAAATAGGAACTTATTTCAAGCCCAATGTTCATAACTCATAACCTACCTAATCGATATCTACCAATTTTAAACACAAGTTTTAATCCAATCTACACTTGCATTGTCCACAAATAAATCCTAAAATACCTGTCCCAGTCTTCCCATCATGCCCCCTAACAACTTTTCAGAATTAAGTTTTTGTTTTTTCCAACAATGCCCTAAAATAATAGTGTTCGACTTTAGTTTACTCAGGCCATGTGAATCCTACAAAATTCCTCTTGGGTTTACTTTACTGCAGCTTACAATTATCACTGTCAGAGTGTCAGATCTCTAAGACTCTAAGTTGCATCAAAATCTAACCAAATCCCCAATTTGCCCGATACCCAAATTAGTGACACTAAGGCCTACTCCAACGGTACCCCTAAATCAAGGATTTGGGGGTTTGGTCACAACTTTTCTCTATCAATCGTGCCCCCAAACCCAAACCAAATTTGGGGGTTGCTACAGTGCTACCCCAAATTTGGGTCATAGCTCTACCCCAAATTTGGGGTTGGTGGGTCCCATGCCATTAAATTAATTTTTAATAATTATATAATTGTTAAAATTATTTATAAAATTATATTTTTTATTTAAATGTATTAAAAATTAATAAATACCTAATACTAGATAATATAAATTAGATAACATTTTTAATTCAATAATTTTATAACTTTTTTTCTATTATTAAGTATTTTAAATTATTGAACATTTTTAATTCAATAATTTATAACATTTTTTCTATTATTTGTAGATTTCGTTTACAAATAAATAAATAAATAAATTATTATTATTATACTAATTATAGAACACCAATTTCACATTTAAACTAAAAAATACATATATATAAAAATTTAAAATTATTGGAACATTTATAAATTTAAAAGTGCATACATTTAAAATATTATGTACTTTTTTCTATGAGTGTTTTTGCAATTGTTGTTGTTGTAAGATTTTTGTTATATTTTGTATTGATTGTAATATTTTTTTTATGGTATTTTCAAGTACTTGTATGTTTATTAAATTATATTTCTTCAATTTAGTTAAAAAAATTACTAATTTTTAAATATTTTTAATAATGTAAATATAACTATTAAATATATTAAAATTATTAATTGTGTAATCTTAATAATTATTTTTTAAAAGGTTAATAGCAAATTAATATTCATGTTGATAAATAAAGTAAAAGAAATAAAAATAGAATATGCTAAGGAATATTCTATTTGGGGTGAGATTTGGGGTTGATGGTTGGAGTTGAAATAGTGTTTTGTGCTGAAATTGACCAAATTTGGGGTAAAATCTGACCAAATTTGGGGTTGATGGTTGGAGATGGCCTAATAGTGTTGCTCTAAATTTGGGGCAACATTTTTTGTCTAATCCCAAATTAGTGTTGATGGAACCCACATGTTTTTAATATGATATTATTAATTTAAAAATATTTAATTACTTAATTAATATTCTCTCAGTTTTTAAATTATCGTCTTTATTTTTTTTCGTCTGTTCTAAAATAATTATTTTCTTTCAAAACTTTCCCTTTTAGGAAAATATGTTTACCACTTTACCTTTATTTTTTCAATCCACTTTAATTATGACCACATGTTTAAGGGCATTAAAGGTAATCATACATTTCATCAATATTTATAATACAACTAATTACTTTTCTTAAATGGTGTACCGCGTAAAAGAGGATGATAATTTGAAAACATGGGGAGTAACTAATAATAGATATTAGCTACGTAATAATTATTAATGATTTAATTTATTAAACACTATAAATTCAATAAATTATAATTAATTGGTCTATTATGTAAATAATTTTGTATTATTATCAATAAAGAAATAAGGAAATAATGATACTAAATAATATATATTATAGCTATGTAATAAATAATAATAATAATAAATATATGAGTTTGTATTTATAAAATGATTAGTAATTAAAAATATATTAAGTTAAATGTTTTTAGAATTATTAATTATAAAAATAAACTTTATAGCTTCAATGAAATTATTAATTTTGTAATTTAAATAATTACAAATTAAATGATAAATAGAAAATGAATATAGAATATATTAAGAAATATTAATTTTGATGTAAGATTTGGTTAGTAGGATTGTAACTGGAATAATGTATGGTGGTGAAACAACCTCAAATTAGGAGTACTAAATTTCCCTAATTGGAATTTTTGGGTGGGAGATGGTGTTAATCAGAAAACCCTTTACCTCCAATTCTCCGTAGAAATTCAACTTCACGGAATAGATTTCAATTGTCATGAGACATCTGTTTTTGTAATAAGAAAGCAAGCTCCTCTGAATTGATCACTGAAAACAAGAATAGTCAAAAGATAGTACAATAACTTTAATATCATACAATAACAAAGATAGGCCACAAAATTTATAAGGTTGTACTTTTGTACTCGTACCCTTTTACATAGGTTGGACTCTTTATGTATGCCTATATGGTCTTATACAAAAATCAAAACAAACGAAAAAACCCGATCAACGAAAATACTACCAGAGTACCAGCATTCTACCCCTACACTTTTTTGGCTTTCTTAATGCCCTAGTCCCTAGACTATCTTATTTCCAGCAGATGGACCCTTACAGAAAAAACGAGAAGGGGATAACCCTCTACCTTACTTTAGGCATCTGATTTTCCGGCATTTCAAAAACCCACCGAAAAAACCCATCACCAAAAGTTAAACACAGAAAACAAAATTTTGCTACTCCGGTTTGTCTTCAATTACAGAAGCCAAACCGGTTACGACTTTTACTTTAACTCCACCCATCAAACCCTTCCGTTTGATTCCCGGTGGCTCCCATTGCTTTACCACCAAAATCATATTCTTTTCTTCTTCAAAATTGTTGTCAGATTTCAGTTCAGTTCCCACGGGTTTGTTATTGTCAATGGAATTCACTGACGAGACCAGAGCGCTACGAGTGTGCTCAGAGAGCCATTTGGCTTTGACATAATCGGCTTTACGCCAAGGTGGGAAATGCATTCCTTTCTTCTTCAAGCTTTGTTTGGCTGCATCGGAAACAATATGGATGATCCTCTGTAGCCTGTCCGGTTTACCTACGAATATATGAGGAAGCGTTTGCAGAATCCCTTTGTAATGTTTGGTGGCCCGAGCGATGTCAAACTCCGATCGGAAATCAATGTCAATTATCAACCGCTCGCCCCCAATAATCACATCAACATACTCGTATTCCCCTGTTTCAACAAAATCACCAAAATGTTTAATTTAAAACAACAAAATCATATCTTGGAGAATAATAAAACTGACGGCAGGAACCAGCCAACATAAACTGGACGTTCAATTGAAATTTTACCAGCAGGACATGAAGGAGATTTCTCCCAACGCGATTTGCAAATTGAAGCATCATATCCACGATTAATGAGACTCTCGACGACAACGTTTCTGCCGGATTCGTTTTTAGATAACTTAATAGTTTCCATGATTTTTGCCGTATCCGTCAACAAGTTCCGCTCGGACACGCTCGTACAAACCACCAAAGTCTGTTCCAATTGAGGCACAGAAATTAATTTCTATGAAGCTAGTTCAACAATTCAGTTAAACATACTTGGATCATTGACAAACATACCTTCAAAAGTTCACATGCATCGTTAGATGAGTTATGGCTGGAATTGCCGAAGCAATTAAACGATTCCAGCTCCTCTTCTGAATCACCGTCACTGTCACCGTTTAAGCACCTGCACCTGATTGCCGCCGAGTGTTTCTCGTTACTATCTTCCATGAAATTCTGAACCATTTTGTCCAAGCACACAGAGCTCGGCTCAAATTCTTCGACTCCGTCTTTGTTCAACTGTGGCTCTTCGATGGCGGCAACTCTGTCCGCGGCGGATACTCTCAAAAAGCTTGGGAAATCAAAGAGCCGCTTGAACCGTGACTTTGCCACCGGCTTCACGGCCTCGTAACGGCCCAAATCTTCCGGCGTGTAAAAATCGATCGGTTGAATCTTCATCGGGAAAGGCATTATCGTGATCAAGGAACAAAAGAGAGGTTCGCAATCTTGACTAATCTACCAGATTATCATTTTTAAACTCCATTTCTACTCCACAGAATTTCTAAACCCTAACTATCTTCCACCTTGATTCTTCTCTCACAATTTCAATACTCAAACTCTAATTATTTTATTAATACATCAGAAATGCAAACAGAAAATTACAAAAGGAAGCATAAAATTAAAGCACATGAACTTGTCTCAAGAATTGGACAAGAGTATTTCTCATCATCGCATCATCAAATCGATCGGCACATAAACCAATAGATGAGCCAAAAATTCAATAATTTCTACCAAAATTCGAGAGTTAAACTAAAACTGATACCTATATATGGCAGATTAGCATTATTATATTAATTATCTGCTTGCGATTTGACGACAAGGCACGGAATAACTTGGAAACTCTGCTACGTAATGTTGGCTTTTGTTTAGGGTTTTCCTGAATACGGCTATAGCTCGTTAAGTACGCAACCGAGAGAAATCAAGGCATCAACGTTTCCGATTATTAAGAAATAGTCGTCCGCCGGAATCTTTTTCATCGGCAAAACGCTTCGATTTCGACGGCGAGTACTAGCCGGCGCCGGGAAAGAGAATTTAGAGTTGTTTGTGTATTGGTTTTGGCCTTTGGGGTTCAGTGCGCTAAGTTGGAGACCGGTGGTACCATTTATATAGGGAACAATGATATTTGCTGACATGGCCAAAAATCCGCCACGCTGGATCCGACGTGGCCGTGTTTATCTGCAGCGGTTTGGGGTTACGTGTCCGTTACTTGGTTATTTATCGGTTCCTGATAGCAGCCAGACGTTGCCACGTTGCATTCAGATTACGCGTTAGGGAGGTATGCGGAATGGCGAGATTTATCTCGGTTTTGTTGATAAAGACTCGGTGGCCGGTGGGTTAGGAGCCTCATGAGACGGAGGGGGGATTTTGAAACGGACTCATCACGTTCGTGGCATGGGCTAACTCGGCAGAACAAGCCTGATGCGTGACTTTCTTCACGTAATTATCCTCCATAAAAGTACAGTATTACTCTCTTGGCTGCAGAAAACAAGCTATTGTTCAAGGGTGTTTTGGTCAATCAATTGTCAAGAAGTCGTTTGTAGTCAATTGTTTGGTGGTTGCACCTTGAGTAATGCACAGTAAAAGTCATCATCTGCTTTAACAACTTACCAACGTCCACTTGACCAACTAATTTTCTCAATCTCGATCAAACTACTCCGTTCATGCCAAAAATGTTTTTTTTTTTTTATTTTGAACTACTTCTCCGTTTCTGTCAAAAGTACTGTTTAAAAACCATTTTTTTAATAAAATAACACTTTTAATAACATATTAGTTATAAAATAAAATATGTTTATGTTTTAATTTTTGAAAGTACACTTTTAAATAAAATATCTAAAAATAGAATAGTACAGAGAGAGTATTTTATAAGAGCGGTATTTCGAAAGCTATACGTGTTGAACCAAATTTTTAAAAAATATAACAAAGATTGTGATTAACATATATCACATACCAACGTAAGTTTGTGTTAAAAAGATTTTACACTGTCAATGTCAATGGATGAAATTTTCATTTTTAAAATGTTTGTCTACTTCTTAAATTTTAAATATTATTATATATCCTTTGATAACTTGTTTTATTCATTACTGGAATTATAATTATTTGTTTTCATAATTAATAGAGTTTGTATACAAAAGTGAATTTTAATTACTGAATTTTTTCTTGATTTGTATAAATGTCGGTGGAAACAATTTGTTTTGAGAGTACTTGATTTACATCCAACTAAAAAGACCAACAAGTTTCTTATGAATTACTCCTCCGTCATCTTTCACTCAAAAATTCTATATTTGAAAATTTTAATAATTAATAGATAAATAACTAGCATTATTATTGCTAATAATTATAAAAATATTTTAGTGTAATTAAAATGATAATGTCACTTGTAAAGGGTAATATTTAAATGTTATGAAGATTTTTTACATAATTTTTCAAAATAGACTCATAAAGTGAAAGCTTATTAAAATAGCATAAGTAAAATATTTGCATGTCACAAGGGCTATATAAAAGGTAAATTGTCTTGATATCAAGCTTATTAACTAGTTGAATTTAAACTTATCATGGTAAATTGGCAACAATTTTTTTTTGAAGTGTCATATTTGAATCGACATACATATTTAATATAAATATTTATATTCATTTCGTTCTAAACAAATAATCTATCTTACTATTTTGAAATGTTTTACTTAAAAAATAAATTTAAACAAATTGTGCTTACAATTTCTGTAAACTTTCAATTGTGTTATAAGCATATTGGTTATACACTTATACTTTATATTTTTGTTTATAACCAAATTAATCCAATAAAATTAATATAACTCTTAATTATTAAACTTTTCAAATATGGATTTTTTGGTGGAATGGATGGAGTACATTTCACTGAGATTGTGAGAGTAGGGTTTATCACTGAAATTGGATCAATAAAGGGTAAATAGTAAAATAACCTTTAGAAAAAAATTAACGGCTTAAAAAAGAAATACATTTTTTATATGGAAGGAGTAGTTTTTTTTTTTTTTTGATGAATATAATATAATTAAGTGGTGAGTAGGGTTTTTACGAGACTATCTTACAGATCCTAATTAGTCGAATCCATCATCCATGTATAGTACCTTATCCGTTAAAACTTACACTTCTACTAAAAAAAAATTGATACTTATTCTATTACAAGTGTCACATTTTATTGTTTATACCTCACCCATGCCTTGTGTTGGATGGAGCTCCGAATCGGTCCCGGGTCTCACCCAATTTCCGTCACGGCTCAATGTACTAACACATATAGTACATGTGTTTTTCTAGATGGGCTAACCATCTTCATTGATGAGGGCGACACTGCTCGAGTAAAAACCTATTTCTTATTTAAAATACAAAATGACACTTTTAAAGTAAATGTGATGTTTTTAAGGAATAAAGTGACATTTTTTAGGAAAATGGTCATTTTAATTAAATTATATATATTATATAATGTAAAATAACACTTTAAGTGACAATAAACAACGATGGAGCTAAAGCATCACATTTACTTTAAAAGTGTTATTTTGTGCTTAAGAGATTCTTTGAGATTTTTTGAAATAACAAGAATTCCTAAAAAATGCTTAATAAGAAAAAAGTTAGTTTGGGAGTAAAACAAGCTCCTGATGCTTAACAAAAATATACAGAGAAAAACGACACAGTTTAACCCAAAAAGAGCCACAAACGCTGAGTTTTCACCCCTAAAAAAAGGACAACACATGCACCTCTCCCGCCCTTCCTGCCTTTTCCTCCTTTCCACATGTCACATCATCATTTTCTTTTTCTCTATTTCTTATTTTCGTCAATTTTCAGCCATAAAATATATTATTTTTAATTTTTTTTTCATGTATTAAAGTAAACATTTTTAACTATAAATAGAGACTTGGTTTGTTTCATTTGGATTTTAGAAAAATTTTCTATGAATTTTTCTGTAAAAATATTAAATTATTGGAGATAAAGATGATGTGATATGTAAAAGTGTTAGAGTTTGAACATTGTTGAAAGAGTATTTTTATTGGGAAGCTTAAATGGTGAGCTTAATAGTATTTTTGTTATAAAATAAAAAAAATGGAGGTTAAGCTCCCAAGTGAGAAGCTTTGTTATTCATGCTCTAAGTGGATGTTAAGCGGATCGAATTAAAGAGATTCATTTGACATAAAAATACGCGTGATGTTTTCTAAACTTTTACCTGAAGTTATTTCCTCTTATAGTCTCTAGTACAGACTAGGGGTGGTAAAATGGGTGTTATGGATAAATGGATAATATGATAGCATATTATCCATTTATCCATAACACTCATTTTGTCACCCTAGCACAGACTAGTACACATAGTAAAACTCATCAACTTATGTTTTCTAAATTTTTGTATGATCATTTTTTATGGATAATAGCATATTACCCATTTATCAATAACACTCATTTTGTCATCCCTAGCACTGACTAGTACACATAATAAAACTCATCAACTTATGTTTTCTAAATTTTTGTATGATGATTTTTTTCATATACTCCATTTGTCCTGAAATTATTGTAATGTTTAATCAGCACAGAGATTAAAACACATGCGATGTAGTCCATAATTGATGTAAGATTAAAAAAAAGGTAAATTGGTAAAAGTTATTAAAAATTCAAACAAGATACTTCATCCGCTTAAAAATAAATGACATTTAGAAATTTGCACATTAATTAAGAAAATTTATAAAAATACTGATTTATTCTTATTTAAGTGTAATTATTGTTGATAAATTGTATGATTATTTTTATCTTTCCTTTTAATATCACACTTTAAATTTTTCTACTTATCTTAAAGTTTGAACAACATATTTAATTAGAAAATAATTAATAAGGTTAATTTTGGCCAAATATGAATATTTTTTATTAAAATCCTATAATATTATTTATTTTAAGACAATTTGTTTTTTCCTAAAATGTTATTTATTTTGTGACAATGTGATTAATTATTTTAGAACCGGCAAAAAAACAATAATTTATGATGGAGGAGGTAGTTTCTGGTACACACCAGTAAAAATAATTTACCGATTGAAGGAAGTAACGTGATTGGGTAATTTGATTTCGTAAGGTTTGGGGGTATTGGTATTGATTATGGGCCCACAGCGGATGACCTTCGAGCACATTCCACTTTGCCTTTAATTGGGAATACACTTTTTAAGTGCTTCAATGGCCCCAGCTTGTGATTTCGAAGTGAAACGGAAAGGCTAATTTGGGAATGTAGTGTCGACAAATTTGAAAGCGGTCTCTCATATCTTCTAGCAAGACACGTGGATGTGTCTTCAAAGGGTAACGTTGTGACGCTAAATCGTCAAGATTTCTCCACGTGTAGTGCAGAGATCATCTGAAAACTGATGTCATCACAACCGCTTTCTCTTTGATAAATGGCAGGGGTTTCGGTTTTACAAATGCTTTCATTTGATTTGCTTTTGGAAAATGTTATTCGTTCAGGTTTGTACTAGGTGTGTAAGTGGTTCGGTTTGGTTTGGTTTATGTCAAAATTAAGCCAGAGCAGCCTCTAGTGGTTTAAAAAATATCAATCGAGCCAGAAGGCGAGGTAAGGCTTAGGCAAAGCAGAAGCGAAATTTCGGTTGGTTTGGTTTGGTTTGGTTTGGTTTTATAGTTTATATAAATTATTTTTAATGAAAGTAACCAACATTGAAAATAACAATAAAAATAAGATTTTAATTATAATTAACGTCAAAATTAGGAAATAAGCTACTAACAACAAATTATCATAAAAATAAACAATACAAATTCTAAAATAAACACAAACAATAGAAAAAATAATAGTTCTCCAACAATCAAGATATTGTTTGGTTTAGTATCCGTCTATATATTAATAAATCAAATGTTCAAAATAGTTAATATATGTAATATAATATATATTATATAATAAAAAAATAAAAATATATAGAGTGGTTTGGTTTGGTTCGGTTTGGTTTGGTTCGATACCAAAAACCGTAAACCAAACCGAACCGCTTGGTTTCCCAATTTTGGCAGAAGCCGAGCCGTCTTCGATCAGCCGAACCAAAAAACCCGGTGATTTGGTTTGGTTCGGTTCGGTTTCGTGGTTCGGTGGTTCCGATTTACACCCCTAGTTTGTACTCCCACCGTTCTAGCAAAAGTACACGTTGAAAGTTAATTTTTTAAAAATTATATTTTTGGTTATTACTAAAGGAATGAGATTAAATGTAAATAACTAGTCTTTGTGCTCGTGTTAATACATGTGCGCATGACATAAAGGGGAGATGTCGGCCGGTGGAGAAAAAAAATTAAAATATTTATTTGTAATTTTATTTAAAAAAACAGATGCGGTACCTTGTTAAATTTTATTTATTTGTAATTTTTTTAAAGGAAACAGAGGTGATACCTTGTTAGATTTTGAGGAAAACAACCAGCTTTGCCCTTATACAATTAATAATCTTTCGTTAAAATATAAACTTTTTTTTAACACGCACACTAAGGGTATTAATTTTTTTAACTTTTTTTTAACTGCGTAACCTGTTTTATATTATAGATTTACTGTGGAAGATAGACACTAAACAATTAATATTTCTTTTTTATGTTGGTATAAAAAAGTGACTATGTGTTTAATGAAAAATGTATTTTATATTTTACACATATTAATAAGAACCTAAAAAATAAGAAGAATTCCAAATTAGTAATTATACATATTATTACTTATTCTTATTTTTTAAAAATAAAATAAAAACAGTTTATCTTTTAGAGTGGTCTTAATAACATAAAAACAGTTTATCTTTTAGAGTGGTCTTAATGATTATACGTATTCTTAGTTAAACCAAAAAAATTCCAAAAAAGATAATACTCATTTTAAAACCAAAACCACCTAAAGAAAAACTCAATAAATTGTGTTTTAGACATTTTTAAAAAATAGTTAAACAAAAAAAGATGAATCCACACTTCTTAACAACATTAAAAATCAGAAGAATGTTTTATACACTCAATTTAAATTGTTATTATCACTTCTATTGATTTAAATTGATTATTTTTCAATTTAAAATTTTAGTATTTTTCTTAACTTTGTAAATAATTATTTTTATTCTTAAATAATTATTCTTAAATAGGACAACAATACCAGTTTGAATTATACCGATTCAAAGAGAGGAGGTGGAGAGAACATGTGGGAAGGGGTGTGTAGGGGTTGCTCAACCGCAGTTCAACCGCCCTTCCCACATGTGAAATCTAGACGAAATTAGGACCGTAGGATCTCGATAAATTAATTGATCTCGACCCCTCATTAGCATTTATCAATTGCACATGTGCAATCCAAGTTGTATTGTAATATAGATATTACGAACTAGAGATTCAGATTCTAGTATTATTACGAGCTTTATTGTTAGAGTTATTAGATGATTAAATTAATGATTTAGAATATTTATGTCATTACCTATAATAAATCATATTTCATATGACGATGAAAAAGATTTAAGTAGATTTGATCTAACGGTACTAACATTAAAGCTTGTAGTAATATCATAAGCTCTAGTTCATAATATCATACTATCTATTTCTAAAATAAACTTTTAAAATAAAACATATCAAAATGAAATATTGAATTTTTTTTTTTGTCGAAAACGAAATGTATAGATAAAAATGACAACTATGCGAGGTGTGTCTTTACTAGGAATGGCAATGACTGACACGACACGGTAACATGAATCAGCATGACACGATTACAGAGACAAATGATACGATAAGACCAACACAACACGACACGATACGCAAAACACAAAATTATTAATATATTCAAAATAATAATAATCGTTATATTTATGATCAAATTATATATATAATATGAAAATAAGATAATAAGGCACGAATACGACACGATAGTACGAATTGACACCCTAGTCTTTACATTGAAAAAAAAAAATCTAGACATTCTAAAATAAGGCTTATACAACGTATCTTTTTTACAATGTATATATTCAAAAGTTTGTAAAATTAAATTTTATTAGTTTTTATTTCAAATCATTTCATTGATCAATTATAAAATATATTCGAAAGGCAGGCTTCTTTTCGTTATATGTCAACTAGTTTTATGCACATGCGTTAAATGTATTGATAAAAAAAAATTTAATTAAATAATATTTAAGTAAAACGAAGAAAAAAAATATCATTATTGAAATTTTAAGATAACATTTTACGTTGATTTGGGTCAGTTTTTTATTATTATTCCTCACTCTTACATTTGTATCATATAAAATACACATCATACTTACATTAAAGGTAGGATTTATATATTCCCTTTTAACTTATTATATATATATAAATATTAATTTAAAAAGTCAATTACATTTTGTGTAAAGTACTAATCATAAGTTGTAATGCATTAAATATCTTTTTTTATGATATCTTTATTATTATATTTTTAAGTTATGAAAAATAAAACGTTTGACCAAAATATGAGACATTATTTATTTAGTAAAAAAATAATATCATAAATTAGAAAAAAGATAAAACATGAATAACTTTGAATCTACTTAATAATAAAAATTAAAAATAGCAAACATAACAAAAATTTACATTGAGTAAGCGAGAGAAATCTAATTAAACCATTTTTCTTATTCGAAATGGTAGTAGGATTTGAACATTCTTTATGATGTGTTGAATCAACAATTGATGAAATACTTGAACTTGTGAAAGGTGAATAGGTATAGAAATTGTTGTTCCATGTATCGTGTACTTGTGTAGTAGCTGGAAAAAAAATATGTAATGTTTTAAAAATATATAAAATAAAATATTTAATAAAATTTACTTTAAAATAATATAATATATCGTCTTATTCGTGATATCCAGTAAATGAAAAACTAAAGTAGGATGCGAAACATTTTGATTAAAACCTTAAATGTTATATTATTGGGAAACAACATTTTCTACAACACAATTTATATAAGATTATTAAATTAAAGAAATAAACACCAAAAAATCATTCAGACATACTATTATTTTCAACTCGCAAACTAAATAATTCAAAAGAAGAGCAACAACATTGAGCATGAACGCTCCCCGCTCCGAGCATAAATACTAACCAGATAAAAAGTTAGGGGCCACTGACGTACCCGGTCCAAACCAGGTCACGAGCAAAGTACGAGCGACCACCACGTATCAGTCATGAGCTCGATTAGCATGAGACCTACTAACTTAGCATGTAGAGCTAGCAATGTACCCGAGTAGAGAATCAGTTATATTACGTCTAAACCTGATCGAGCACCGACTTTGCCTGCTCGACCAGGGGGCCATACCTGAGAATCGCACTTATTATCATCAGACTTACATCATATAATCGGGCATAACCATGCTCGGCCGTACAAGTATCGAGTAGGGAATCTCAAAGACTTTCTTTTCAAGACATGTCAAAAGTTTCTTTATCCGAGCAGAACACTTTCATTATCAGCTCCGACATTCTCGCGGCCAGCTACTTATCACACCTATAATTTAGGAGTTTCTTCCTAAATCTACTAGGTAACTATGTAAGTGAATCCTAAACGGATTCTATGACAGTGGGGACCTATAAATACTCATCCATAAATCAAAGTACATACGGATTCTATGACACGAAAAACAACTTCCGAAAAACGTTTTCCTCATTTTTCAGTGTTTGGTAACCTTAGGAAAATGCAGTCAACGTAAAAGGTTTTCCGAGTCAACGGAAAATGAAGGCTTCTTTTTCCGGAAAATGACTTACGGATTCATTTTCCGTAAGTCATTTTCCAAATGTTCGAATACCCTCCGCCCCCTTTCACAATTGCACATATTTACTTACACACACAATATTTCACTCAACAAATAAATTGTTTAAAAATATAAATGAAGTTTGTGCATACTATTTATAAATTATAATTTTAATAAATGATTACTACGTTCTAAAATTAATGTCACATATATTATTTAGGAACATGCTAACCATTGTCAAATTTTCTATTTTAAAACATTTTTTTCATATCAATTATCACAAAAATTATTTGTAATTGTGAGATTGAAAAAAGATAGATATTGATTTGACACCACTAATGATTAATTAAGAGTTACTAAAGAAAAATTACTTAAAGTTGAACAATATTTTATATTCAATTTGTGCATTAATATTATAATATATTTTTTTGTATTTCTTCATATATAGTTTTCCGTAACATTTTCTAGAGACTCCTAAACATTGTCTATATTCTATTTTAAAACGTTTTTTTCTTATTAATTATCAAAAAAATATTTGTAATTGTGATATTAAAAAAAGATGGACCTTATTAAAAAAAGATGGTCCTTATTGATTTTCTAGAGACATCCGAAACATTGTTTAGTTTCTATTTTTATTTTTGTATTTATTCATATATTGTTTTCCGTTACATTTTCCGTATGTTTGCCAAACACCCGTAAATGTTTTACGACATATTTTCAAAAGATTTACCAAACACCTGAAAATGAAATCTTTTGATTTTCCGGAAATCATTTTCCAGAAATCATTTTCTGGAAATGATTTTTCGTGAAACAAACGGAACCTTACTCTCACGTCGGAGTGGTTTCGCGAGACTAAGACTTACACTCCCCTTAAGGTGTTTTCATGTTTTTAGACAGGTTCAAAGAAACAAATTAATCCATATAATCAAGTCCAGATATCCTACACATCAATCGAATGACTCAAACTAGATTTTTACCCCATCAGTGTCTTATTATTCTTTTTGTCTCCATGAAGGGATGCTTCCCCAAGACTCCCATTTGTTTTTCTCTACTCCAGTTAACAGCATTTCCAGACCTAGTTCTCTTGAGCCCTACGTAAATTGATTACTACTAATTGGATCGTTAACCAAATTTGTTGCATGGAAAGGTGAAGCATCGATATTGAAAGAATTCCAGAAGAGAGCAACCGGTTTGAGATTCATTTGCGCCGAAAATGAACTGAATTCACTATATTATCGAATTGATGTTCTCATCAGCAAATTAATCTTGGCCTTTGACTGCATTTGTCGAGGAAAAAACAATACTCAATTTATGAATCAAAAGAAATTATTTGTTGAGTATATATGTGTATATATAAATATGTAAACTTATAGAGGAAGGTGAAGGTATGTTCGAACATTTAAAAAATAATTTACGGTAATTGAATCTATAAATTATTTTCCTAAAAAAATGTCTTTATTTTTCGTTGACTCTGAAAATCTTTTACGTTGACTACATTTTCCAAATTTTACCACTTATCACACACCAAATAATGAATAAAATGTTTTACGAAAGTTGTTTTTCGTGAAATTACAACCAGAAAAATTAATCTTCAATGATAATTCATGTAATTGTTTTGATAATTTATTCATTTATCATTTAATTGATAAACTATTATTAAATTCAATAATTTAAATAAATAAGTATTTATTAGCTCATTGAAATTTCAGTATAATTAAATAAAATCAGAATTATTTTTTTATATTACCGGATGTGAATGAGGTTGAAATTGTTTGGTATATATATAGTTGTCAATTGTCTCAAGTCAAAGAAAGAATGTTAAAAGTTTTCAGATTTATTTATCTAATTAATTTTGATTACAAATTTGTTTCATTTCCCAAAGCATTAATGACACATATACAATATAGAAGTGTTGCCATTTTTGGAAAGTGTATTTTTGTGAAAACTTTCCAAAAATTGCACCTCTTTATATATATATATATATATATATTTGAAGGCCATTACGATTAGTAATTATATTAATCTAACTAACTAATTTTAACTAATTAAAGTTAATGCATCGCGGTACATTGATTGATGGAGCACGATGCACACTGATTAAGTGATTTGTTGCGTGCCTCAGGTTCATTAAGGGTATTATAGTCCTTTTACCCCCAAAAGTTATTTTTTAAGTTAAAAAATACTGGGTACTATAGCTATTGAAAACTTTTCAAAGTACCAAATTTACCCCGAAAACCTAATAGTAGATAATTAGATGGTCATATGATATTAGTCATTAGATTATTAGCCCTTACACTCACACATCATACATTTATTCCGAAACCCTCTCTTCTTTGTTTTTCATCCATCGCCTTTTCTCAAAATACTATAAGTTTAGAAGTTTGTTTGGCATGAAATTCAAACAAATTTTCAAAGATTGATTCAGATTCTCGTCCAATGTCTTATCCCTTCATATGTTATATTATTTTTTTCTGGATTATTTTTGATTTTTTAAATGCAGTTAAGGGAAAAAAGAAACTAATACACTTTGATTTTTTGAAAAGTTCTTAAGTATTTTTTATTTGTTTGTGTTTTAAAAGTTAAAGACTTGTATATTTAAGATATGGGAAAAAAACTCTTGGCTTTGGTATTTTTTCAAAAAAATTCCGCAATTTGCATCTGAATAAGGACTTGTACATTGAAGATTTGAAATACTAAAGTCAAATCTTTAGAAAAATCGCAATATAAAAAATCTAAACCATAAATCCCTTTTCAAGACTTCTAAGATTTACTCGTTTTTGTTTTCAATTGCTTTATTGCGATCTATTTTGATTATTTTAATATATATTTTCATTATGTCAAGTTAGCTGGTAAAAATTATTTTGTTAAAAATACATAAAACAACATGTATATATTTATATGTTATTTTAGATAAAATAATTAGAAAACTTAAATTGTTGTTTCAAAGTTAAATTTGTGTATATAACATATATGAGAAATAAAAGTCAAACATTTTGAAAAAAAAAACATGATTAACAAATATAAACTGTAATTCCAATTTATAAGATTTACTCATTAATTTTTTTCAATAAATTATATCATTTGAATATATATTTTAATTATGTCAAATAGCAGATTTTTTAATTTATTTGACAAATATAGTACTCCATATGCAAGTATAAATTTATTTATTCTAACATCGTATATTTTTTTATTTAAAAATTTTATTATATATTTTAATTAACTAAAATTTGTTGGTAACATATTACTTTCCTTAATTTCATTTTGTTTTTATTTGAAAAATGTTTTCCTTTCATTATTTGTCGTTCCTTTATGACATAGTTTCGCTTAATAAATTAGGTATCATTGAAATGTGTCTCTCACTACATGTTTATCAAGGGATTGATATTTTATCACCAAAACTTTCATCGAGTGAACAAAAGGTAATTTTTATTTCATATAAATGTAGATGCAAATACACGTTAATATATACAATTCATTTATATGTATATATGATGTCGAATAGTTTTACATTTGTTGTGATGATATTATATGCAATTCATTTAGTGTGTTCTTTTGGAAGTATGTGTTGTAGATTATTATTGGAATAAAAAACTTATATACATGGGAAAAATAAATTTAATATCGATCAAATTAAAAAAATATTTAAATTTGTTTTTTTGCTGAAGGTTTATATCTCAATATATACCAATCAAGTTCGTTATCTAAGCGTAATCATGAATTACCTCATGCGAACTTGAACTTTGAGCGAAGCGAAAACTTTCTCCTTGAGTACGATCTACGTATGTCACGATCAACAATCCTGCAAGTCTCTCTCGTCGGATTGATATCACGTAGTACGAATATCAATCTTTGATTCACACCACAAATCCAAGCCTCTTGATGGTTATACTAGAGTGAGTATTTGGTGAGATAGAATATAGGAGAGAGAAAGAGAGGGGCGGCCAAGAGGAGACATCTTATCCTTAGGCGTGTAATATGTTATTAGGGTTTTATCCTTTTAGTTGCTCTATTTATATTATTGTACAAGAAACCTTATTTCTTGTAGGTTAAGTTAAGTCAATCTCGAATCCCTTCGGATTAGGAAACTATTTAACTTTTAATAATATATATACACTAGATTTCGTGCCCGTGCCTATGGCACGGTGTCAGTATATTTGATTTCGTCAATTGAAATGACAGTGTCTAAATAGAATGTGTGATTTAAAAAAAATGTTACAGTTGAAGGGTACATTGTTTCAAGTGATAGTCGAGGGATTTGTGTTTTATAAAGAGTGACTGTTCAAAAGATTAATCGTAGAGCGTGATTCTGTAATGTGAAGATAAAACATAGGGAGAAGAAAAATAGGTGACTGCTCATAACATTAATTGTAGGGGGTGAGTTGTAATAAGGAAAAAAAATATGGAGTTAAAAATACTAAAATAGATAACTATCTATGCATCTGAATGTGAGGATGAATCTCAACCATTAAATGTTTTAAGATAATTTAATCTCAACCTCTGAATAGCCCTAGTCAATTACCTAGTTGTTTTATAATATAGATTTCATGTTAGAAGAAGTAAATAATCGGGCCACAAGCCCAATTGTTAACATTTACCATAACAATATCCATTTTATATTCTATTTCAATTAGTTTGAGAATTGTGTATGTTCCATATAAATAATCATAAAAATTTAAACATAAAATATCATTTATTTTTTGTATTGTATCATAGTTCGTTAGAAGTTTTCTTCAATTTCGGCAACGCTTTTCAAACATCTTCATTTATTTAATATACATGTATAAAATATATAAATCAAGTCATGAATATAAATTGATAAACGTAGATGAGTTTAATTAGTTGATGAATGGAATTAACATACATGTATGACATCGTTAAACAATGTTAATTACATGCATTGACTTGATATATCATTTCATAAGAATATTTTGGACGTTTATCCTGATTTTAAACATAAGATGTAATTCATAAATTAGAATGTTTTTATGAATGTTGAAATTGTTTAATTGGAAGAAATGAACCATGAGGTCCATGAATGTCCAAAGAGAGAAAATTGAAATATCTATTTCTACCTTTCATGCAGGTACCATGAGAATTAATAAGACGAAAATGAAACATGTCAAGATTTATATGTGATGCTAAATATGATATCATAGTACTAACCTCAATTATCTTTTCATGGAAAGCCTTCAACCATTTGTTTGAAGAAGACTCTTATTGATCATACCCATTATCTATATTCAACTTTTTTGTAAATGTAAGATTGCTAATTTTGTAGATATTTATAATTATAATGATTGCATAACTCTTTATTTGATCGGTTTTTCGATTGGCAAGAAATGCTTCAACTGTCCAAAAAATCCAAATTTGGTTCTCGTTCATTACTATATAGTAAATAGAAATACACCATTAAATTAATCTGATTTCAAAGGAAGAAGAGCTTTTTCAAAATAAATTAAAATACGATCCAATTAATTAGTTCAATCAGTTATAATAAGGAAAACAAAAACTTTCTGAATTGATGAATCTAATCAACCATAATGACAAAAGAATGTAGTTTTCATTTCCAAAGAAAAATTAATTATATACAAAACAAATGTATTGTTATTTTTAGAAAATGTATTTTAATGGAACTTTCCAGGAACATTAATAAGAAAAAGTCTTCCTCCATCATCATCGCTTGGTTTCCTTTATCTAAGCAAAGACAATTGTGTCATGGACTTTTGAGGGATAGATATAGATATATAGATCATGCTCATGGAATAGAAATTAGACCAACGGCATTGGTTTCCTTGGTGCAAAGGAAGAATTCAGTGTATTTAAGGTTGTCCTTTTTTGTCAGCCCATTTCATAGATTTGAATGGGATAAGATTTTTTATTAGCTATGTAGGGCCGTTTTAATTTTTATTTTTTTACAATTCAATGTATCAATATACGGATAAATTCAGATAAAAAAGATTCGTCTTATAAAAAAATATTTTTAAAATTATCTTACACAATTTTTGTCTTTTTTCTTTTCCCCCACAAAGAAATATTTCACTAGAAGGTTGATAGTCCTTGCAAGAGCTAGACCTTTTTGCCCAGTGATGAAGGCTTAATTCAACGCTTTGTCTTGAACTCTTGATGGTTTTAGACTTTATATTTTTTGGTTCCCCAATGTTTCCTCTATATTTTCTTATTTTTCATCGATTATTACATAAACAAATTTAAAATTTAAATTCATGTTCTTAATCTCGAATGCAAATATATTCCAACTAGTTTTATCATTTTAATTTCACTTCAATATATTTCATTACATTTATCCCAAGATCTATAAAATCTTATAATTCGAGCTCAACTTGAATCTTAAAGAATCTTATACGTAAAGTCGTAAACAAAGTTGTTATGAAAAAAAACTACTATAATGTAGTGAGTGCATATCTTTTGTAGCAGTTTTTCTTCTTCTATGTGTTATTTTATCAAAAAAAAAATTGCAAAACTATCCGGTCATAAATCTCCTTATGACATGAAATTATATTGAACATGAATGAAACACTCGATCAATGATTTACATGCACATTTTGTGTGTAATACATTGGTTGAATTTTTGGTATTATTCCAAGTTGAAAGATTATGAAAATTAAAATCATATTTTTTTAAAAGTAAATTCTTTAAATAAAAAATCTATAATAAATTGAATACTACACTATTTACTAACGGTGGTAGTATTAATGTGCATTAGAATGCTAGGAAAAATGTTGAAAGATTGGTTATATATATTTTAATAGTAGTATTAATTTTCTTGTATTATCTGGACGTTCAAAGTTCAACGCTTTTTTTAGAAAATATTGTTATATAGTCTTTTCGTTTTGGTCAAACAGTCCACTATTCTAATTTAAATGTTTTACTTAAATAGTTCATTCTAAAAAATTAAAACATAAAAATATTTATTACTAATAAATTACTATAAAGCTCATTTTCTTAAAAAAAAAAAAACTTTTAAACAGAGACTTTTTACACGTAACGAATAAAATATTAATAAAAAAAGGTAGCCTAAGTTGGTAAAGAAAAGAGGAATGGCGTTAACGCAGTCAAATTGATGAAAGCCACCTGTGCATTACACCTATACTAGACTTCCAAGGTGGGTCAAATTTATGTATAACGTCCGTTTTCGAGCATCTTCGTTCGCTAATTTTTAGTCAAATTCTTAACAAGGCAATAATTTTAAACCATTAGAAAACAAATTTTTACCAAAAAATTCTTAGTAAATTCTCCATTAAGAATTTTTCAACCAAGAAAAAGAAAAGAACGAAATGGTTGAGAGTGTGGACTGGGGCACCTCAAGCTTGGGCACGGCACGTGCATCCCAATTTCCGTAAAAGAGAATTAGCTAGCTTTGAGGCGTGGGTCCTTATGTCTACCACTTTTATAAAACTAAAACACATGATTTTTATTTTTTAAAACCATTGACTATTTAAAAAATTTTGTGCCAGGTTGTGTTGCACCAAAATTTTCTTTTTGGCTTTAAAAATTTTTCTTTTGGTTTTTTTAAAAAGGTTTTTAATATTACAATTAAAATTATAAACGAATTAAATTATTTTATTTATAAATAATATTTAAAATTAAAATATATTCATTAAAATTAAAAAATATTTAATTTAATTATATAAAAATATATGAATTAATTAATTTGTTTGAAAAATATAACAATAAAAAAAGTAGTGTAAATAAAGTGGATGATTTGATAGTGAGACCCATATAAGAATTGAGGAAGAATACAAACCATTTGAGAGAAAAATTCTTTAAAAAAATATTCTTAAAATGTGTATATAATAGTGGGACTCGGTTAAAAATTTGTTTTAAAGAATAAAATGGTTGAGATGCTCTTATCAAAGCCACTTTTACTAGAAAAATATGCTCTATCATAAACTAAGCTTTCAATTTCATTTACCATCTAAAGCTCTACACGTGACCTAAGCAAGTTAACTACGGTATATATGTTTAAACGTTTTCATAAATATAACAAACTTTAATGTTAGTTATCATTTCATAATTAGATTTTTTAACTTGAATTTTTTGGATGGAGCGGAGGAATCAATATGCTATTATCAAATATAAAGGATAATGTACTAATTATTATTATTATTTTTTTGATATTCACGGGTGAGTGGTGACTGTAAGGCCAACTTTACCAATAAATATTGGGTTAATCGAACTATTGGTCCCTTGATTTTGGGTTGTTCTCAATATTAGTCCCTTGATAATTTTTTGTCAACATTCAGTCCTACAAGTATTAAATTTTCACAGTCTCAATCATTTTGATAGATGTCGTTAGAGAAATCTCGTTAAGTATCACATGCATTTGTGTAAAGGTTGAATTGAAAAATTTCACACCTAAACTTTGTTTTTTAAATTTGCAGTAGAGACCTTGTGGTCTGGAAAAAAACTAAATCACCTTTTTCCCCAAATTCCATAATAAGCACACATTAAACCTCTTACAAAAATTCAATTCTCCAAGTTTTACTATCTCAATACCCATATTTCAACAAAAAATTCAACGCATAATGGGGTGTCGATGTTATGTCCCTATATACCAATTTTTGGGCTTGCTTCGACGAACGTGATGGGGAAAGAGAAAACACTCATGGCCGGACTAAGAGGGTGTTGACTAAAGGAGAGTGATAGATGACAGCTGAGGTGGTGGGTGTTACTAGTGCGTGGCGTTGTGGAATGAGCCTTTATTGAGGGGGGGGTTTGGCCTGACATGACGAGGGAATGAATACCAGAGCAGATGAGCTTTGATTGTTGACATAGAAATAAAGGTCGGAGATGATGAAAGGAGGGCGGCGATGTTGGATCTGATGGAGTTGACGATGCTAAATGAGATAGTAGAACTGTTAGTGCTATGAGTATGAAAAAGGACAACAGTCAATAATGGAATGAAAACAACAATCAAGAATTTGAATTCCCATTACTTGCAAAAAAAGGGGGGGGGGGAAGGAAAACCTTGCTTCGCCTCCTACAAGATTGAGGGGGCTATTCCGGTACAAAAAACAGAGAGGTAGATGGCTATATCTTCAGAACTTGCAGCAAAGTTGAATCTCAAGGCTCATCTAGAAGGTGGTTTCTATTAGGAATCGATTAGAGACAGTCAACTCTTCTCTCCAAATCTCATATTCTTCTTCAGTGTATATTACTACTACTTTCTCTTCAATTTCTTCTCCCTTTTCTCATCTGGGTATTCTTTCATAATCTTTTTATTGCATGACATGTGATGTTAATCTTACCCTAATTTAGATCCGGATTTAGTTGGAAAAAAATATGCTTAATTGGATTGTTTACCCTTTTCTTGATTGTCTTGTAGTCGAACATAGGTTTAAATCCGAAACCACTTGTTTTAATGGGGTTGTGTATTATTTAAGGCAAACCATTTTGTGAGATGCATTATTCCATTTTGATGGAGAAATATTTAATATCCTATCAATGAGTAGTAAGGATTTGGAATCGAAAGAAGAAACTGAATTACCCCTCTGTATTTAAATTGTTCGTTTAGTGCCAAATCAATGTGATGTAAATGAATTTGTGGAAGAAGGCCTTGCGATTATTTTTCAAACCATAGGGACTGTAGACACTCAAATTTCGTATCCCTGGTATGTAACGTGACATGAAATATCAAGACCTGTTAAAACTTGACAAATGTCAAGTTATAGGGTTTAAAAATGCAAAAGGAAAAGCAGGATGCGTAAACAGTGAAATGTAAGGGGCCAAAGTGTCAAAAACAGCTTAAAAAGACCCCAGCGCCACCCATAGCAGATCCAGGTATCATCGTCAAATAGAGCAAAAGCCCGCGGGCATTCCCGCCCCGTCACCCATTAGGGGCGGGTTGGGCTGATGTATTATATACCCGTTTGAAAAATGGGCTTTACCCGTGCGGATGAGGGGCAGGCTGCCCGCACTTTTCTTACATTTCTTTAAAAAATTAAAAACATTTACATTACATAGTAATGTAGCACAATCCAACTGCCAAGGCCCAAGGCCCATTCCATTTCCGTTATTTGGTTAGGATTAGGATTAAAAGTCAAGTTAGTAACTTTTAGTATTTAGGAAATTGAAAAGTACCTCTCAATCTCTCACACTCTCAAAAAGTCAAAAATTCAAAACCTCTCAGTCTCACGCTCAGATACTCTCTTTCACGCTCACGGGCACGACTCACGCACAGGCAAGGGCGCAAGGCACGGTAATGCATGTGATTTGTGCTCACGGCTTCCGACTTTCTTCCTCCGGCGATTGCACCGCCTCGTCAGCGACACGACATCGACTCCTCCGGCTCTGGCAGATCTGGATCTTGGTCTCGCTTTCTCTCTCTCCCTCATCCGGCTCTACGCGTACGGGTACGACGTATCTCTCTTTCTCTCTGGCTCCCCGTCTCTAAAATCCGGCCATCCTACTTCAGATCCAGCACGGCGGCCCGCCTTTGCTATCCGCCTCTCCCACGATCGCGGCTTCCCTTAATCGCCCCCATTTTTGTCTTGTTTGTTTGATCTCCATTTCTGTTTCGTTGTTTTGTTTAAGCTCTGTAATTTGTTGTTGACTTGTTGGTATATTGGTATATAATGATTAATTAGTATATAATTGATAATAAATAAACAAACAAATAAATTCATTTTTTTTGCAGGCTTTGCCCGTGGCCCTACGCGGGGCGGATTGGGCCTAGGGATTTAAGGACCGTCAAGTTTGCGGGCTTTCCCGCCCCGGCTCGCGGGCAAACCCATCTCGTTTACCCGTTTTGACAGCTCTAGATCCAAGCGCGGTGCCCAATAGTGTTTAGGCACTCTCAGATTTGACATTTTGTACAATCTCTTAAACGCGCGGCACAAGATGATGAAGCACAAAGAAGAAAATTTAATGACGAAGGAGTCCCTCTTCCAGCCTATAAGTAGAGGCGTTCGGCAGTGAGAATTCACAACTACTCCTCTCACGAGACTTTGCACACAGTCTTCACACTTCATCGCACACAGTTAAAAACACCGCTGAGAGTTTATATAGAGTGATTGTCATGAGAAATATCCCTTATAAAAAGCCTTGAAACTCCGTCAAATCTCCTCCAAACTTGAATTTAACCGGTCAAAGTTAACCTTAGCCTCCCAGCTAGGATTCCACCCTATTTCTCCGGTCCAAAAATCCTAAAAGTAGCAGTTACTCTGCCCGAATCCGGAGGTCAAATTTGTTAGAAGCAAGCAGTTGCTCTGCTCGATTTTCGCCAGAAGCAAGCAGACAACATAAAAAGCAAGCAGTTGCTCCCCTCGTTTTCCGGTGCTAGAAAGTAACTTTTGGAAGTAGCTACTTTACCCGAATCTCCAACAAAAGAAAAAGACTCTCTCTCCCGGAAGGACATAGCGAGCACACTCCACGCTCTTAAATGTAAGCCTTTAAGAGGTTTTATAAAAAAAAAGATGCTATTTCCGGCCGTCCATATGTAAAAATATAAGCAGTTATGCTGCCCGAATTTCTATAGAAAATATCATTAAAAAAAGCCATTATTATGACCAAATATTTATAAATATATTTGTAATTCCAGGAAGGAAGCTGCAAGTTTATAATAATGTAAATACAAATATATCCATTGAAATGCTTTATTTCATTTGCTAAATAAATATAATAAAAGTATATTTTAGCCAAAAATTATTTTTGAGACCGAATGGGTGAGTTAGGTGCCTAACACCTTCCCACCTCGTAACTTAGCCTTCGAACCCTTTTTACAAACTCTGGTTGTTTTTTGTTTTTCTTTATTTCTCCTTAAAATAAAGATGACGATTCTGTTACAACATTTTGGATCACAATGAGGCCCGTAACATCTTTTTTTTTGCATTTTTCTGTTTTCCCCTAAATAAGGGAAGATGAGAATGAAAATGGTGATGCATTTTCTGTATCTTGTTTTTTCTTAAACAAGGGAAGATGAGATATGGAAAAATTCAAAGCACTCATAGTAACCCAAAATGAACCCAAGTCCACAATGAGGAAGGGCGTGTTCCCACGCACCTTCGCAACATCTTTTTTTTGCACTTTTCTGTTTTTCCATTAAAAAAAGGAAGATGAGAATGAAAAGGGTAATGCGTTTTATGTATCTCATTTTCCCGTAAACAATGAAGGATGAGATACGAAAAAATCCAAAACACTCATAGTGGACTAAAACACACTCGATGACCGGGGCGTATTCAATGCGCTTTTTGACAACATTCTTTTTACACTTTTAATTTCATTTTTCTCTAAACAAGGGAAGATGAAATGAAAAAACTGATGTCCTCCTCGAGCCGCGTGTTCCCCTACAAAGGGAGCGCGCGATCTGGGGGAAATCTCCCGGGGCACTCACAGGGACTCAATTACAAATTGTGATATAATTTAGTTTTGAGAAAATTTCATTCTAGCCTTTATATGTGCAACATAACGATATTTCTCTAACGACATCCACCTAAAGGACTGAGGCCGTGAAAATTTAATACTCTTAAGACCGAATTTTAACAAAAAAATGTTAAGGGACTATTATTGTGAATGACCCATAATCGAAGAACTAATAGTGCCATTAACCCATAAATATTTATCTCCTTGGCCTACCAGTAACCTAAATCTTCTTTTGACAAGTAATGTGATTACATTATTTTCAATCACCTACGCTGGAAATTGAAGACAAATTTACGGAGTAATTTTTTTCTCCTTTTTTTTTTTTTTGGAAAGTTAATCTTAGCAAAAAAGATATTGTATTAACACTCCATCTTTAGGCAAAACTTAAGGAACACGGTTTTACAAATATTTGTTGTAAAAAATTTCATCTTTACGTATACAACACATTATGTGTTTGTGAGTTTAGTAGTGAGAGAGTGAGATTCCGTTATACGAATTAATATCCGTAAAACTGTCTTATATGAGACTTACCCATTACAATATATGGTATGAAAATCAAGATACACAAGTAAACATGAAATAATGATGTTTTAAGTATTAAAAATAAAATTAATAGACATATATAAAAAAGAAACATTCATTTTATTTTGAGTTCAATTCATCTTTAGCCCCCTACACTATGCCAAAGTCCACTATAAGTCCTCAAACTTCAAAAGTGATCACCATTGACCAAAGATTGTACTTTGATCACTAACACTCTCTAACCCTAACAACGTTAGTGCAATCTCCGTTAATGAAGACATGCATAACTGACACGCACAAAGATAATGGCTAATCTTTCTTTTCCATGTTGGGAATGGAGGGTTCAATTTATTAAAAAAAAAATCAATATCATCATTCAAATGTCAATATTGGTCAGCCATATCAAGGCAACAATTTTTGCAATTACAACAAATAATCCAAACCAAAACTGGAGCGAAGTTAATTGAGATGAGAAAGGGGTTTCAAATCCAAGCCCTTAGATTCGTATTGATAGTGGCTGTGTGAAAGAGAGAAGACACGTACGTACTTCGACACTACCCTTGTCGAAGCTAAAAGGTGACGATCGAAGTTGGTGCTTGAGTTCGCCAGAGATTGGGATGATGGGGGTTGGGACTTGAGATGGGAAACTCTTCGCCTTGTTTAAGTGAGAGCAAACGACAACATGAAGAGGGAATTGGCGATGGTGATGGTCAGAGCAGAGCTTAAAGATTGTGTTGGATTTGAGATCGAATGAGTTTACTTGGACGATGCTGAAGATGGTGACTGGAGTTGAAGTTAGGGTTGGCTGGTGAGAGAGAGAGAGATAAAGTGATATGCATGAGGCGAGGAGTTAACCATCTCCTCCCATCATAAAAATGACATATTAACCTTCAACTTTGTGCATGTGAGTTATTAACGGGGATTACACTAACTTCGTTAGAGTTATGGACTATTGGTGATCGAAAAGTGCGATCTTTGGTTAAAGGTGATTTTTTAAGTGTGTGGACTAATAGTAAACTTTAGCATAGTACATGAACTAATGGTGAATTTAACCATTTTATTTTAGAGCAAGAAAATTAAAAAAAAAATTGAACACACGAGGCGAGTTAAACAGAAACTGAGAAAATGGCGAGTGAGTAACGAGTCATGACTCAGGAGACGCTCCCCTTTGTTTCCGTGTTAAGTGCTTCTAGATTTGATATTATGTTTGCTTTCTGGTGAGCAAATCTTTGGGATATGATGTTAATCTTTACTTTTTAAATCTTTATATACAATATCAATATATGGAGTAGACGAGTAGTATATATATATTTATTTTTATTTCATTTTTCATTGTCAACCGCGTTATATACTGGTCTCAACCCCACCACTAATATTTGTTTTTTTTTTTTAATCTTATTAAGCAAAAAGGGCAAATTAGTACTTAACCTTTATAGCACTCATCCACATTTTAAAGAAAATTCCACTTGACGAGTAAAAAATTGAAGAAATCGGTGCAGATGTGAGAAAGATGGACAGTGCGAGAGAAAAATTGATTATAAAAATAGTAGGTCTCTTATAAGATCGTCGTATGTATCTTAATTTATAAAACATAGTCTCACTTTTTTATAACTTAATTCAATAATATATTATAATTCGAATAAAGATGATCCGTCTTATAAAAAATATTTATAAAATCATTTTACATAAATTTTTTTCACTTAAAAATAGTCTTATAAAAATTAACTTTTTAAAATAAAGATGCAAGGAGTGGGAGAGACAATATGGGTTGAGAGAATAACAAGGAGCTAAGAGCTTCCACAATGGCAGCTTTTATCAACCTCTTAAAGTTAGAGGTGAGCTTGGTTCGATTCGGTCCATTTTTTTATAAATACCAATAGAAAACGTACGAGAACCAGGATCGAACCAATATGATGTGTATCTTTGATCAAAAGGATAACTAAATTTTCTAAAAAACAATGATCAATAATCAAATCATGTTCTTCCTTCATAGAATATTTTGTTGGGTTCGTTGTTCTTGTGAAAATAAACTAAATGTAAAACTCATTACTTCCAAATTAATAAAGAGAAATGAAAAGGAAAATTGTAAAGAAATTTATTGCAAGTCATCTTCCTCTCCGATCCCCTTATGGTTAATTTAATTAATTTACAGGTAACAATCCTTCAAACTAATAATGTTTGAAATCACAAAAAGAGGCAGACAATTAATTAATAGGGAAGAACAATGTTTTCCCTCCTATTTTCTCTTTAATCAAATAAAGAAACTTGGTTGAATATTGAATCAAATTATTATATATTTTCTTTAGATTGTAAGTTGTATCCCTTTTATTATCTTCTTATCAATTTATATATATATATATATATATATATTATATTTATATTAATTATACTATATTAGTATATTATATATATAAAAATAATAATAAATACACAATCCCGTTTTCGGTTTGGGTTGTAAAATTCATATGACCAATCAAAGTATTGGTCGGTCCATTTTTTTTTTGAAAAAAACTTAAAGCTACTTTAAAGCTTTTTATTGACACTGGATGCCACAGTGAATCTTTTTAAACCCACTCTATCCCTATATTCTGTTAAGGCTGACCCGAAACATCGAGGGAGGCTTAGCAGAATAGTAATTCAAATTGTGTGAAAAATATGAATAAAAAAGTTGAAAATATTGTGATAGTTAGGTTTGTTAGTTGAGATGAGAGGTTTGAATTTTTTAGAGGATTGTATAAAGGGTGATTATTGGAGTGAATTATTTTTTAATATTCTTTTTCTTTTTTCTCTATAAACCATTTATTCCCTATGAATCGTTCACAATTATAAGATTCTTATATGATTTGAATCATACCTTTATAAACCTCATATAAATCCATACCATTAGAGATGCCCTAATCAAAATGATAAAAATCTTATAAAGATCAAAATTTGAGTTTGTATATATATATATATATATATATTATAAAAATCAACACACGTCTGGTAAGGAATATATATATGAAGACAAAAAATATAACTTTTAGCCAAAAAAGCTAGAAATTTAAATTCAAAATAAAAAATATAAATATAACTGCACTTGTAGAGAAGGCTTGTTTGATTTCAATTATCTGAACTCTCCATTTCTTAAAGAAATTGACCTCTTAAACAGTATACGCGTACATGGCTTGGAAATGGTTATGTTTATATATTGACTAAGTCCGTAAAACGGAGTTCACTCTCTCACAATTTAATCCATTAATATATGATGGGTTAGATAAATATGATCCGTCTTATAAAAAATATTCGTAAGACCGTCTTACATAAATTTTTGCTTTATATATTAGGCTCATATATAAAACATTGTTAACTCGTAATATTTTTTTGCTCTCTCTTAGTGTAGTTATTGGTTTCGCTGGAGGCTAAAAACATTATGTTCATGGTTCTTAGTAGGCTTGGTAATTAGGTGGATTGAGTTGAGTATGAGTTCGGATTGAAACAAGTAACGAATCAAAATCCATTATAAAGCCAAATATCAACGTGTCGAAATGGTTCGGATTAGAGTGAGTCAACCTGTCTTAACCCAAATTTTTTTCCAAAAAATCCATATATTTCCAAAGTAACTATTTGGACCAAAATGAGTAACAGGTTTAACCCGACCTGACATGTTAATATTTTTGGGTTAAAAAGGATTACCTGTTTTGATCCAAAAAAATTAACATGTTGGGTTAGGTCGATAATTTTTTAGGTCGGATTAGGTGGATTAACGAGATCGTCATACTTAGTTTTAAGTTTGCTTTTTTAATCAAAATTTTCTTATTTAGAATTGTACAAAACAAATTTCAAGTTGGCGTGATAAGTAAGCTGCTACATATTTCTTTAGCCATCCAAAAGTGAAATCTAAATTATAAATTTGAAAAATATTTGGAATGAAAACAAAATGAAATGTAGGGCTAAAGGAACAATCAACATTCAACAAGCATATGAATTAGGGCCTGGGGAAGAGACCATAATGGGGCTGGCCACTATTTGTAACTTTTAAAAGTGGGTTACGAATGGCAGGCCCGTGAAAAACTAACGCGCGTCATTTCTTTGATATTCAATTACATGCGATAGAAGAAAGGCCCAACTAATTAATCCTTAGCATCGTGAGGGGCTAGTTGTTCTAAGCAAATATAACTAACTAACATTCAATTTCTTATTGTACTATAAGGTAGGTACAATGTAAAATAATTCTAAAATTAATGTGTTGTAGTACTATTATTGGAGTATAAAGTATGAAAATGTGTATAGCTCGTGAATTGTGACTAGTTTACTTTAGTAACAACTAGAAGAAAGACACACGTTGAGATAGAAAATAGATGTATTCACGAAATTTACATAGAGAAATGTATAGAAAATGATTTAAGGTGTCATTTATCAATACATACGTGTTATGATATAATATAACATCATTACAATTTCTTATACAAGAATTTATTTTATTGTACATTTTTTTTTTCGGTTGTCGGGATTGAGATCGAGAGTAGAGCTAATGGATATTTGATTACGTTCGATTCATCTTACGTGGAAGGAGGGATTTAGCCAAAAAAAAAAAGTATCATTGTGTAGCAAGTAGTAACACGTTAGTTGCATATCGGGAATAAAAAAATTGAAATGGAGGAGAGAGATTAGGAATGGGATTAACTACCCGGATCTTATTAGGTGTCACAAAATTCTTCATCGGTATATTAAGCTGGGGGAAATGAGAGGTCAGATTAGGAAAAGAGGGAAAATTTTCGAAACACGAAAAGAGTTTTCCCACCAAAAACAAACCGCCATTTTCACAGATCTTAAACTTCAAATAAAGACACTACTATTAGAGGTAGTAGTAAAAGCCAAGGCAATAAATATCGTCACAGCCACGTTTTTCCCCCCACCCCCAAAACTTATTTCCCTCTTTTAGTAGCCCTCTTCTTTCCCCCTCTCTTTCAATTTCATCCCTCCTTCCCTCCGAACTCGCTCCCTCGGTTACCAAATATTCTCAGGTCTTTATCTCTTTCCATCTCTTTTTCTGTGTTTATTTGATGTATAGATCCGATTTACCCTTTTGATCTATGGAGGTGTTAAAATTGATGAAAAGGGCTTGATTTACCCTTTCGATTTATAGAGGTGTTAAAATTGATGAAAAGTGCTTGAGATTGGACTTCGATCTATTATTTTTTGTTTAGAAAATTTTCATCTTATTCTGTTTACATGAGTTGTTGTCAATTTAATTTTTGAATTGTAATTAGATTATTTTCGGATATAATATTGTTGACAAATTCATCCTTAGAGTGAAAATAGATGCCTCGTTTGTTTCTGTACATGTGGATATACAGATCTGAGTTCTTTTCTGTATCCTGATTTTTCCTGGTATTGATTTGCTGGCTATCCACTTTCGTAATTTTCTCATCCGATGGAAACTTTGAGGTAGTTTTGATTTATTTGTTTTAAATGTAGTAATTAATTTTGAATTAACTTTGAGCAGGTGGGAAAATGGCAGGTAAGGGTGGGAAGGGGCTTTTGGCAGCGAAAACTACGGCGGCAGCAGCTGCAGCGGCTAGCAAGGATAAGGATAAGAAGAGGCCAGTTTCCAGGTCATCTCGGGCCGGTCTCCAGGTTTATTCCCGGCTCCTTCAATTTATGCTTATAGTATTTTGAATTTCTTTCTCAATTGTGCTTTCCCCCGGATGGGGAAATAGGCCTTTTTCACGAGGGATTAGAGCTCTTTTTGAGTAAACCAGAAATAGAATGTAAGTTTTCCTTGCACAAAACAAAATGTGTTTTTAGCTAAAGAAAGCCAATGCTAGTTACTCTATATAACTTTAACTCCGCTTGTTCCTCCCAAATTTTAGGTTTGAATAGTTTAATAATTAACTTATATTTTAGAATTATGACATTTGATCATAATTATAATAATGCTTAAATATTGTCCAAATAGAGTATGTTGATGGTATTTTAAATTCCTTGTGAAAATTGTAGTTATAATGGTTAAAAAGTGGATTTAGTTAAATATTTCAAAATAGAATAGTGAACTTTTTTTTGGAACAAAGTGAGTAACTCTAACCTAATGTACTAACTACTCTCTGTGTTGTAAAATGAGTATTAAATTAAAAAAAATATATTTCATAATGAGTGTTCATTTTGTAAATTTCTAGTAAATTTAACCTTGCTTTGTGCCATATCCTAGTGTTCCATTGCAATATACTACATTTTGGGCACATAGTTTGCGATTCAATTTTGAAATCTTTTATTTAAAGAGTTCATTTTTAAAAATTAAGTCATAAAATTGTTATTTTATAACTACTTAACTACTATAAGTGCCATTTTTTTTAAAAAGTTTGATTTTCAAATGTGGATTCTTTCCTCCCAAAACGGGGTGAGTATTCAAATAATCTTAATATTAATTTCATTAACTTTTGTGTTAAATAAAAAATTGACAATTGTTTTGGGAATCAATTGACTATGTTTGTAGTAAGTAATTACTCTATTTGTAGGGCTCATTTATTGACCTAGATAATATTTTGTGGTAGAAGAGCATTGTATTACCTTTGAACCAATGAGAGCCAATGAAAGGCTATGAACACTTTGTCTTTTGAATCTTCTTTTTGGACCGGCTGCCTTGTGGAGCATCAACCCGACTTATGATGTGGTACTCACCACAAGTTATACAACCCTTCAGAGACTGTATTTATCAGTTTGTACCATTTGGTCCAATTTGAGTTATTTGTTTTGTTGCTTTCCTGCTTTATAAGTATGTATTGTAATTGTTCTAAGTAAAATTGTTTGCAAAATAGTGCAAGTGAACAAGTGGTTTGCCATGAGTAGGTCACGGTTCTGATGTGTCATAGTACTCTTAGTTTAAATGCTTGTTGGAGCAGCATTTGTTATGGGACAACGTAGTATAGAAACTTATGTTATGAATAATTTGAGGAATATAAGGACATATTCTCTAAAATTTTGTCTTTTGGTACATACTAGGATACTAATATGCTTAAGTTTGGTTCTGTGTGGTTAAGTCTGTTTAATCTTTGGCTTTTTGACTCTTGACTCGTAACTTATATTATCCTACTGTAAACCAATATTATTTGACTATTAGTAAGCGATTTGTATGCTTAATAGTTTTGGCAGTTACAACTAACAGTAGGAAAAATTGTTTGTGCTGGAGTTGGTAAATGGTCATGGTAAGCATGACCATTACATATATTGATGGATGAAAAACACTTCATATACTTTACAATGTTTAAAAGTTCATTTTTGAGGCATGTAGTGTATGTAATGACTCTAACTCTCAAGTCTTGATGCATTTTTGGATCATAATTGTATATACAACTATTATGTGCTGCTGGATGATGTAAAATTGTGTTTACAACTTCTAGAGCTCTGTGACTCGTGGCTGACCCATACTTTTATTGTATGAGTGGGAATATAGTTTCCAGTGGGGAGGATTCATCGTCATCTCAAAACAAGGACTTCAGCTAACGGGCGAGTTGGGGCCACCGCTGCTGTTTACTCTGCCGCGATCCTAGAATACCTGACTGCAGAAGTACTTGAGTTGGCAGGAAATGCTAGCAAAGATCTGAAGGTGAAGAGAATAACTCCGAGGCATCTGCAACTAGCCATTCGTGGAGATGAAGAGCTGGATACTCTTATCAAAGGAACCATTGCTGGAGGTGGTGTCATTCCTCACATTCACAAATCCCTTATCAACAAAACCACAAAGGAGTAGGTGATCTATTTATGTGCCAATTTTCTAATCTTTTGCTTAACTTAAGAACCATGTTTTTAATTTTATTTGTGACTGTATTTTGCTGGGCTTGGCTTGTTATGCAAGGCCATGTTTGCTTAGCGCTTTCTAGGATTACTGTATATTGATAACCATCTTGGATTATCCTGTTGAACTTGTAGCTTTTGTTTTAAACTGATGTGAAATATTGCTTTAAATCTCTTCATTCGAAATATTGCTTTAATCCATATCTAAATGTACCTTTTCAAATCTACTAAAATTATAGATTTTTAGTAAATATTTTATAGTAATATTGTGTTTTTGGAGAGTACGAGAAGCCTTTGAAAGAGTGATGAGTATTTGTAGACAAGAAATAGTGTTTTTGTAACGACCCAAGCTTGGGAGTTTTGTTTGTTACCTTTATATTGGGTCGTCAGACCTATCATAAGTTAGACTTAAAAGGACAAGTAAGTGCAGTTTAATGGTAAGACGCTTCACCCATACCTAATAAGTCGTGGGTTCGAGTCATCTAGGGGGTAAGTGGAGAACTACTATTGATCCTCTTTGAGAAAAAAGAGGGAAAAAAAAAAGTTAGACCTAAAAGTTTATGGATAATGTTGGTCTTTAATAATAAAGATGTATGATCATTATATAATATATATTTAAGTCTCATATCTATTTGATATAAGATTGGGTATTACAGTTTTTCAATTTAAAGTTTTGTTAGCGTGATGCAGTTGATTTTACACGCCTATCCTTTTTGCGTCGGAGATTAAACAAGAAATATCGAGGAAGAGAAATAGAAAACAAATACTCCACAGGGTTATAATGATGAAATAGTTCAGTCGAATCGAGTTGACCTCGAGCTTAGACTAGACAATTGTCAAGCTATAATCAAAAGCACAATCTATAATTTGGGACAAAAAAATAAACTAATGACTACTTTTTCCGGATTGCATGTAATAAGCATCATTAAAAAGAAAACTATGTAATGACCAAATAAATATGCACTTGATTGTGTCAATGATAATTTCATTATTAACCATCATTCTTCACAGGATATATTGTTGACAATGTTCTAAGCAGTAGTAAATTTTGAGTAATGCTGGAAGTACTAAATAAATATCGAAGTTTGTGTACATAGTGATGTAACATTCTTGGTCATTTTTGTGAAAATTTCTAAACATGGACCTTAGAGCATCCACAATGTTGATATTTTTAATACAATTTCTTAACTGGATCCCATTGCCATCTATACATTTTTATCTTCTTATCCACTTAAAAATATATCTTCTTATTGTATAATCTTTTTACATAACTTCTTACATTAAAAAATATTGAATTTAACACTATTTAATATAAATTATAAACAAAACCCCCCCACCCCCCATGATGTCCCCTCATTCTCTCTCCACTTGCAGGTTCTTAATTAGGAAGTTGAGTCACTTCCTCTCTCCTAGTTGGACTCTCTTTTATCCTATGTGGCCACAATGCACAAATTTCAAAGCCTTAAGAATTGACATTGGAATACAATGGAGATGCTCTTATAGCCCACACCCATCTCGGTCAAATGAAGGTGGCAGCTCCCCTTGGTGGAGATTTGGGGGCAACACCCCTGGAAGGTAAACAAATTTTTCTGAATTATTAATTATGAAACTTTAATAAAAATATATTGGGTTAAACAATTAAATTATTGAACCGCGGTGCAATTAGACTAGACAGTTAAACTATTAAATTGCATTGAAAAATTAATGCAATAAAATCGACGAATCGCAGTGTAATTAGATTAGATAGTTAAACTATTAAACCACAATGCAATTAAACTATTGAATCACAGTGCAAAAATTAATGCAATAAAATTGATGAACCGTGGTACAAAAATAATGTCATCCGTAGCGCGCTTATTGTTCATTAAGAGTATCGTAGTCATTTTGTCACTTAAAATGATTTTTTCTAGTTGAAAAAAAGAGAGGTATTTTAGCGATTAGAAACTTCAAAAAGTGGGTTGACCTGCAATTTTTACTATTTTTTATATCTGAAATAGTAGTAAATGATTATGAATTCATTAAAAAGTGACACTTACAGCAACAACAAATGTCAAAATAAGGTAGATTAACCGTAATATTTACAAAAAAAAAAAAAAACAACATACAAAAAGAGTAATGATAAAAAAATTTATAATTTTTCCCATTTTATATTATTAATATTAGGTGTCGTTTGGTAGTCAGGATTAAAGCCAGATATGATTAATAAGCTGAATTGCCTGATGTTTGGTACGCAATAGGTGGTCGAGACTAATAGCACGAGTTATACGGATAAAGTCATTATCCCCTCACTATTAATACCAATAGGGAGGGTGGTATTATTAGCGCCCTCACTAAAAAAAATTAGGATTAACATTTGTAATCTCAAAACTACCCCCGATATACAAGTGAAGATTAATAGCGAGGGCACTAATAGTACTGTGATTAATAATATTGCTTATCCTTGTCTGACTACCAAACAAGTCCTTAGAGAAAATTGTTAAAGACGTTATTTAAAATATAATTGTAGAAAATATAATTTTTTAATGAATTGTAAGACTTTTGTGTTATTTATTATTAATATATTTGTTTGATTAATTGAGAGAAAAAATTGGTAGGCTGACCCATCTAACCCATGATGGGTTGGGCTGAGCTGGCAATTTCAAGGCCCGACACGTTTTTTGGGTTGGCTTGCCCCGCCCCATCAAATGACGAGTTATAGTGGGTTGGCTCGTGCTACCAACCCACCTTGACAGCTCTAGATATTTTGAATCGGTGGATATAAAGTGTTCAATACTTATTATTTGATTGAAAGATGTTTTCAAATATCCAAATGTAACAAAAATTTTACATTAACAAAATTTTAGAAAGAATAAGAGTTAATCAGAATAAAGCCTAAATGCATCCGATAAATACAAAGTCTAAATTGGTGGACCAAGTACAAACAAGACGAACTAGAAATAGAGTCGTCAAAACTAACCAACGGGGTGGACCAACCTACTAAAATGGCAGACACGAAATACTTTGGCCCAACCCAATCCAACTTGGGTTGCGGGACATAGCGAACCAACCCGTCAAAAAGAAAATTACAATAACACCATTCTGATTTTTGTATTTCTGTGGAGACTACCATTATTTCCTTCCTTCTGTCATCTTGGTCGGACGAAGAGAAGACTAATGGAGAAAAAGAGAATGCGAGGGAGAGCAGATCCAAGAAGGTGAGTGTGCTTTTGTTCCTTTTTTCCTTTTCTGAGTACAAAATGGAGTATCACCAGCACCGCTGTCGCCGCCGCCATGCTCGTCTTGCATTCGAGACTGTAGATTCTTCCTTCTGCTATGGCCTCTTTCCCCTTCGCCATCGATAACTCTATGTTTTCCAGTGCTTGAACTATGGCTGAGACTCTCTCTTTACTCACTTAATCTCGTTATCTTTGCTTCCTTTCCTCGATTCGTGTCTCCAAGGGAGTCGTCCCTGACATTTCAAAGGCTCGGGGAAAAAAAAAGAAAAAGGGTCCCAACGAATCGATAATACACAATTGTGTAGTTGTGAATACCAATAACAAATGAAACTTTCAATTTCCAAATAAACTTCTTAATGCATTAAATTCTCAACAGATGGTTCAACATTATCATCATCCAAATCCAATCTGCCATCAGAAGAGCCTACTTTTTTTAAACAAATTTATCGATAGTTATTCTTTGTGATTCTACTAATTGTTCTACTCGTTTTCTTTTTTCACTTCCAGAGAGATGTTTTTTAGGCAACATATTATGATATTATGAGAGCATTAATTAAAAATGGAAAACTAGTGCCTTATGGATTCATGGGTTGGACACCGAAATACCGTATGCCCATACATCAGCAATATGAGAGATTCAGAGATCAAATCAAGCTAGATTGCTTGTTGCACCAACATATAAGAAAGAAAAAATATTGTAAATTTGTAATCTACTTACACAATTTTTAGACTATGAGATTTTGAAAAGAAATTGTAGATCAGCAAAATAGTAATTTACGAGCCCTAAAAACCTTAAACGAAAAAAATATGTGTTTGATGGTTTAGGGTTTGAAGCAGAGAAGAGCCGAAGGCTCGAAGAGGGGTAAAAATTTTGAAAATTGAAATTGAAATAAAGAAAATAAATAAATTGGACGAGTACGGAGTACCGACCTACATCATCGTCCTCTCATCTGGCGGCCATAGAATAGGGAAGATTGAAGAGATTGAGAATCTTGAGGTCGAGAGTTTACTGTTTGCTGCCCTTTCATCTAATCGTCTACCGGTTGTTGCATCCTGTCGTCTTCACAACTAAGCCGTTTCTAATTGGCAATTTTTCCATCCCTTTTAATATATATTATATATATATATATATATATATATATATATATATATTATACACATAAATAAAATTTGGGCCCCTAATATTTTTGGGCCCTAGGCGGTCGACCGCCCTTTTGCACTATGCCCAGGAACGGCCCTGTATGTGTGAGAGAAAGAGAAAGAGAGATGAGGCGGTGATGTAGAGAGGGGGAGTGTGGGTCCCAATTGGCACAATAATAAGCTAGAAGGGGGGGGGGAGGTTGAATAGCTTATTAAACACTTAAAACTTTTTAAGTAAATTCTTCGAAGGGTACTTGCAATCTATTAAAAAGATAGAAGTAGCGGAAGACCTTCAATGTAGTTGTTCTAGGTCTGCCGATAAGGACTACCGGTAGACCTTTTACAAGTTACTTAAGTTCTGCTGTAAACGGATAAAGATAATCAAAGTATTAAACAGTTCAAATAGCAGACAAACTGTAAGGAATAACACAAGTATTTTGGGATTGTTCACACTATAAAGAGTGCTACGTCCACCACCAAGGCAGTCAACCTTGAATTTAAATAGTGCACTATGTTTTCCACTAGATTAATTACAAAGAATATCCCTAATGGATCGTGTACAAAATATTGACTTGTGTTTGGGGTCTAGGGAATTAAATATCTGTAAATACAAGATATTTAATTCGTGCAGAAGTATAGTTAATGAATGTAAACAACAAGAAGTTAAAACAATAAGTGTTGATGAGCAGCTTCTTGTTGTTGACGGGGACTTCTAGATCTGTTGAGGATCTCTTGATTGCACTGAGCTGTAAGACTTGGAGTTATGGAGTTTCAAAGCAATCCTTTTAGAGTTCAATCAATTCTGTACAGTTGTTCTTCTCCAGTCTTTAATGGCAGAATTTATAGCAGGTGCACTTCAAAAGATCCGTTGGAGAAGACAAATACTTTAACAACTCTTTTATGAGTGCATTAAATGCATGGGGCTGTCAGTCAAGGATTTTCGTCTTCACAGATATCTAGCGCAGGGAATGATTTATGAGATCTTCAAAAGTGGGCGATTTAGGTGTCGATTCGAGAGTTGTTGCGCATGAAGGAGCGATACCGCTTTTCCTCGCTTTCGACGAAAAGTCTTCCTGCTTTTCGGAAAGTTGCTTTCGGCGGCTTGATATGTCAGGGAATATCTTGGATTAATTCAAATAATGATTATGATAAGTTTGAATTAAACCAATGAGTCATTGCTGGATAGGACACGTCATGGGAGACCAGGTGGACACAAGGTCTGCCGTTTGTGGGCTTTGAGCAGGTCTTCCGGTGAAGCTTGAAGAGGTCTTCCGTAGAACCTGTAAAGTCCTATAAAAACTATACTAGGCAAAGTTCTATACACAGTTGCCACGCTAATCGATACGCAGCCCGATTAGCCACTGAAGTATAAAACTAATGTAATGAACTGAACAGATATAAATCTAATATAAGAATCAACAGGGAGAATTGGTGACGGTTGGAAAGAAAGGGAGGAGAGAGAATGCCAACTAAGAAAAAGAAAAGACGGAAAAGGGTTAGGGTTTCTAGTATAATTAATTGTAGATTTGTAGTATAATTAAAAATTAGTGGCTTTTCAACCCAACTTTGGACTTCATGTTAATCTCTGGTGGCGTTATCTTTGGATGAAACATTATTTTTTTTAAATAAAAGGATAACTATTTCCTTACTTAATATTAAGTAGGATGTCTATAAAGAATTATTTTGGCGGGAAGATATGTTGAAACCCGTGGAATGAGATGCCTAGCTGGAACTAATTTTATATATACACACACACACACACACATACACACAGAATACCTAAACGTAACACCATTTAAAGTATAAAAAGACATAACTACCCCTAATAACTATCTCACCCATAACACCCTAAACTTGACTCCCTCAACAAACTACCCCCCTCCACATACCCGTCTCCCTCTCTCTGCAATTCAAAAACGAATCCCTAATCCCTCTCTCTCTCTCCAATTCGAATTCCCATCTCCCTCAACCTCATTCTGTCTGCCAGCGCTCTTTCTCTCTGCAAATCACATCTCCCTTAAGCTGCTGCTGCTGCTTCCATGGACGAGGGATAGGGATCCCCAACAACAGCCCAGCTTTTGCTTCAAATTAGACACCGAGAAGACGATAAATCAGACACTACTCCTTCAGTTTGAGAAATAGGGATCCCCAACAACAGCCCAGCTTTTGCTTCAAATTAGACACAGAGAAGACGATAAATCAGACATTACTCCTTCAGTTTGAGAAAGATCTCTCTCTCTCTCTCTGCTTACTGCCAGCACTCTCTCTGCTTACAACCCAGCAAAAGGTACGAATCTTCAACTCTCTCAGTCTTGTTTCAATTTGTTGTTGTTCATGTTCAATTTGTTGTCCCAAGTTGTTGTTCAATTTGTTGTTTGAATTGACTTTTCCAATTCGTACTCCAATTTGTTTTTGAATTGTTGTTAAGCCCCCTTTTTTTCTTCGAGTTAGCGAGAAAGAACTGCAACAGACTAGCGGACATTTTATAAAACTACCGCGATCCACAAGTGGTAGTTATATAAAACATTCGCAAATTTGTAGCGAATGTTTTATATAACTACCGCTTGTGGATCACGGTTGTTTTATAAAATGTCCGCTGGTTTGTTGCGGTTCTTTCTTATTAAAACCACGGGTATATAGCGGTTGTTTTTGGGTAGAACAACGATATTGTAGCGATTGTTTTGATTTTTTTTTAAAAATGTTTTTTTTTTGAAAAAAATTATGTGATGTGTAATATATGTGTGTATATATATAGAATGTTTTATAGATAACTTATGTAAAAATAAAACTTAAGTTATAAAAAAACCATATTAATAACTTATAGATAACTTATGTTTTATAGATAACTTATATTAAAAAAAACTTATGTAATATATGTGTGTATATATATTTATAGAATTTGTAAGAATTTTTTTTGAAATAGAACCAAAAGTGGGGATGTTTTGTGTTTTTTTGAAAAAAAAAAAAAACACACACACACACACATATATATATATATATATATATATATATATATATATATATATATATATATATATATATATATAATGTTTTATAGATAACTTATTACTTCATAACTTGTATTTTTTTTTTGTAATAGATAGAACTCGGATGTCGACGAGGGAAATGTCTAGCACAAGCAGAGGATCTGGGTAGAGTACGTAACAAGGTTGTGACTGTTTCAGAACGCAGGAAAGCTGCTGATCAGGCACATACAGCCACTAATGAGGGGGATGGGGGTGCTTATGTGCGGACCCCCATTCACGGAGATGATAGGAGGAGCACCGATATTCCATTTGAGCCTCCTTATAATGCTCCATTGAGGGGGAGAGGGCATTCACCTATTACGAGAGAAGATAAGGAGATAGAAGCCTCAGTAAACATGATGAGTGGTATGGGTGGCATGAGTGGTATGAGTGGCATGGGTTGTGTGTGTGGTAGTGGTGTGGTTGGCGGCGTGGCGCGAATGGTAGTTCAAGCATCGTACGCGGGCGTAGGAAGGGTCCGATGAATGCTGATGTATTTACTGCACTACGAGATAGACATCAGTTAGTTGATGAAGCGGAGGAGGAGGATGAGGATTTTGATTTTGGTCGACGACAGAGAGCAAGCCGGGAACCTAGTAGAGGCAGAGGTAGAGGCAAATTAGGAGGTCATGGTGATGGTGGTGATGATGTCGATAATGATTGAGATGATGAAGTGGATGGGTATGGTTGGATGTTGATGGAGCCACATGGAGGTGGACCCGAAAACACAGAGTTACTTACTCGATTTTGTGGTCATATTGCATCTGCAATATGGAATGACGAGGTAATTTATTATATTGACGATGATAGTATTGACTCAAATTTATTAAATTGACGACGTAGTATTGATTTAATATTGATAAGATATTATTTCATTATGTTAAATAGGACATGCCAGTATTGAGTTGCCATAGCTCCGTGGACCGCCGAACAACATTGCCTTGGACTATAGATGATATGGAAACTATTCAGTGGATCACTCGGAGTAACATATGACACTTGAGGGAGTGTATGTTACAGCACTCGAACATGCCGTTGATATCAACCTTTGTGGAAAGATGGCAGCTGAAAACCAACAGTTTCCATTTACCGTTCGGGGAGATGACATTGACATTACACGATATGTATTACATTTTACAGATCTCAATGGTCTGGAAACCTATTTTGGCAAGTACCAAGTTAGCTCGATCAAGTCATCTCTAGCCATTCTCCTACGCATGGGTACTACCAAGGTGGACAGTGAGGTGATGAGAAGTGATATTAGATTTGATGTCTTATTTATTTATCTCGCAAGTATACATATCAATATGAAGTATAGTGTACGGAAAGCAAGGGTCGAACCACAAAGATTTGAATTTTGATTAAAGTAAATTTAACTATTCTAACAAAATAAAGCAATTAATAACTAAGGAGGTTTTTGGTTTTATTAAATTAAATTAACTAGAAAGCAATAAAATAATCTAATTAACAAAGCATGTAAATATGAGATAAATTAAGATTTGTAAAATGCTTAGGAATTATGATTCACTTATATCTACTTTAATGCTCTTTTATCTAATGTATCAACCAATTAATCTTGGGTTCGTTCATGAATGATTGGTATATGTCGTTAAATTATAATTCAGTCTCCATCCTAAATAATTCATCCGAGTCTATACCCTTAAGAACAAGAACATACGAATTTCCGTCTGTCACTCAGAAACATATAAATGAACATAACCCTAACTTATTACTCTCGTGCATCGATATGTTTAATTTATCACAATGATGAGCCAGTGTACGATATTAACATATGCATTTGGCCGTGCAGTTATCCGCACCTCTTGGTCTTTAACTACTGTGATACCATTTATTAAAAAAAAGCCAAATAGTAAAGAGATTGATAAACACTGTGATCAACAAGATTTGATTGAATAAAAATATATAACAGAGTAGAAGATTCGATACAAGTTACCTCAAATTCCTAGATTATGGAGTTAGTTCCCCATAATTGAAAGTACAAAACCTTGAACCATTCTTGAAGAATCTTTCTTCATAGATAAATAAAAATAATAAAGAACTTCTCTCTTCATTTTCCTAACCTAAATGGATCTATTTATACCTAATAATTATACAACAAGTAGGAAAAGGTGATACAAAATAATTAAAAGGCAAAACACACCTCCGGGCCACTGTACTATACAAAAGGTTGCAATTAGGCCACTGAGACTTCAAAATTTTCGGGATGACCATTGTACCCGACTTATCTTGCACGTTAACCCATTTTTTAACGGACGTTACCTTTTGACATTATCTTTAAGTGAAATACCCTTTTTGCCCTCTCCTTCATCACTTAAACATCATTTCTTTGGAGCTACAGATGAGCAGATCAAACCAATAGACCCAAACAAGCAATTTGAATGCTTAGATCAAACCAATAGACACCAAATCCAAAACGAAAATCAAACCCAAATTTGAAGGGAGAAGGACAGAAATTCTCCAAAGCTTGTATGAGCTGGATGCTCGCTGGGTTTGAGGCAAAAACGACTCAGTACCCCGATTCGTGCGTTGCCAGCATTTCCTCCATCATCGCCGGCGACGCCAACAACAACAACTACAAACCCGACCCAGAACACATTTTCAATGTGTCTCTGCAAGTCACCGTCAATGAACTGGCCAATATCTCTTCTTTGCCCAAAACCCTGATGTCGACATCAAACGATCAGGGGACTGAGTCAGCGTTGCGCGGCTAGCGACTGCTCACCGAGGCGCGAGCCAACTCAACAACTCGGTGGAGGCGATGCGTGGGGCCTGGCCCGTGGGAAGGTGTTGACCGAGGGCGGTGATCAACGACTTGAAGACGTGGATTAGCGGGGCGATGAGTAGTCAGGAGACGTGTTTGGATGGGCTGGAAGAGATGGAATCAACGGTTTTGAACGAGGTGAAGGTGAAGGTGCAGAGATCTAAGGAGTACATGAGCAATAGCTTAGCGATACTCGCCAACATCCTTCCCCTACTCGAGAAGTTTGGGCTCACGATGCATTGAAGGGTAATTTATTGGGAGTTTGACTTTTGTGTTTGATTTTGTAATTGACTGGATCTCCTTTCACAGTTTGATTTTCTTGATTTTCTGGGTTTGAAGATGTTGATGATGAAGACGGGGGAAAAATAGACATTTAACCTAACTTAACGTCCATCCAAAAAAAGGGTTAACGTGCAAGATAAGTCGGGTACAGTGGCCATCCCGAAAATTTTGAAGTCTCAGTGGTCTAATTGCAACCTTTTGTATAGTACAGTGGCCCGGAGGTGTGTTTTGCCTAATTAAAACTCCAAAAGGAGTCCAAATAGGACTAAGGGCCCGTACACTATTCCTAGCCAAATTCTAAGACAATAGGCGGCTGAATTCTTTGGGAAAAAGCTGATTTTTAGCTTTTTGCCTTCAAGTTTCTAGCTTTTGCACTTTGGTCCCTGAAGTCTTCAATTCAGCATAAAGTGCATATATTTTACACAATTGTTCCAAAAGTCCTTGAAACTATAAAACACAACTAAAACATATATTGGACAACAAAACTTCCGAGAAATAGCTTAATTTAAACCGAAATAATACCAAATAAATGCGTATAAAACACATTCATCAAGATTTTTGACATTGCAAAAATATTTGGGTGGCAAGACTGTTGCAGCTCAACCGAGGACGATCGGTTATTTGTTGTGGTTGATGGGGATGACATTGTTCATGGACAAGTCGTCAAATCGGGTAAATGTTCACTTTCTACCGTATGTGATGGATATCCGTGATATGCCCAATCACGCTTGGGATGCAGCGACTTTATACATTCTATATCGTCGGCTCGGTATATCATCGAGAATTGGTTGTAGACAGATGGTTAGATGTTTGTCTCTACTACAGGTATAAAAGTGAATACTTTGGATACTATAAAATTTAAATTATTTTATTTGATGCTATTTTATTGTAGCTTTGGATCTATGAATACTTTCCCCAATTTAGACCAATTTGATCATCGACATGGACCCCTCAACAACCATACGCTACATTAAGAGATGTACCTCTTCTCTCGGTGACAGAAGAAATGATCTCGATACTCTGTTGGAGTATCGTAGAGTTCTCGATCGGATGAGTGTTGATGCCGTAAATATTTATCATTTATAAATAACGTATCAAATAAAAGTTTGGATATTTATATTAATATTTGTTTTTCCAGGTTATTTGGACTCCTTTTACACGTAGGCCATTACAGGAGATACCGATCAGTTTATTCCCGGCCATGTATTCTAGCCGACGAAGGTTTATAGAGGTCCGAAGCCGTTGAAGTACATTTGTCTCCACGATGAGATGCTTCGTAATTTCTAACAATGGGAGCATCATTCTATAAACCCCAAGAGAGCCGGATCAAAGGTAGCCAACATTTCATCTGCCATCGTAGATGGTTACGAGCTTTGCTTTCGGGAGCGGACACATTATCGTGTGACGCCGCCGGTTGATGATGATGAAACTGAGGTGATGGGGGATCATCAACCATTATAGATCACCCATGATCGCGTGCAGCCGTCATAAAGGGAATCCCAAAGGCCTTCTTATCCATTGAGAGTTATCGTATATGCACGTAGATTGGCTGAGGATTGAGTCGAGGCTGTACTTCCTCAGCTTATGGCACTCCTTCGTTCCAAGCGAGATGCACTTGTGGTCCAGGGTACTTATATGACTACTATTGACAAAATTGTTCAACAGTTTGAGGATGTATTGTGATATACTTTATGGTACTTATGTTCTTAATCCGTTGATGTATTTTATTTGAATTCGGAGTGTGATGTATTTGTTTGGATACCATTATTAGAGAAGTTTATTTTGACTTGTTGTGATGCATTTATTGTTAAGCTCCTAAACTATTGCAAAAATAACAATTAATCTCCTAAACTATTGCAAAAATAACAATTAAGCCCCTACTAACAATTATTGTGTATGATAAACTTTGTAAAAATAAAAATTAACCCCCTAAATTTTTGCAAAAATAAATATTAAGCCCCTAAACTATTACAAAAATAACAATTAAGTCCCGAAACTTTTGCAAAATTAACTTTTAAGCCCCTAAACTATAAACAATTAACAATTAACCCCCATAAACTATTAACAAATAACCAACTAAACTTTTGCAAAAATAACAATTATTGTGACAGATGAACTTTGCAAAAATAACAATTAACCCTCGTAATTAATTAATGTTTTACATCACATAAAGTGAAAAATTAAATGTTAACCCTCTACACTAAGGCAATTAGTAAATCGATCAATCCAAATTGGTAGCCAATATCGTATCGTTGGGTGACAAGAATCGTCCCACCTCAGAATAATAGGCAGACGAGGCAGGGGACTTGAAGGCTTCATCCCAAGTGCTACGAAGTAGATTGAATTCATCCACCCAAAGTCAATATTTGTGGTCTAGGGTTGTGTCGGTTGTCCATCAACAGACCGGGCTTGTAACGGCAACCATGTATTGCAAGCAATCATTATATTAGACGAACAAGCCATAATCCTTTGATACTGTGTAGCAATCACCCAAACGAGTATGCCCAGATTCAACCAATGCTCAGTTGGAGCCGGAGAGGTATGCCAATTCAAACCCACCAACGATTCTTCAATGTCACCTTCCAAGAAGTTGATGGCTAAGTAGAAGTCCCAGTAGTTAGTAAGTTCCTGCGTTATGTCATTACGCAGCTGATCCCATTTTTCTTCGTCGTGATAAATAAAGTGGGCAATAACTCGAAAACCACAATTTCCATCTGCTTTGACATCTAAAACACTTGATATGAAAGTGATCATCAATGGTAGAAGGTGAGAGGCGTATGTAATGAAATTACTCGTCGATGCTAATGAACTACATCATTTTCCTCTTCTTCTACCTCTACCTCTACCTTTACCTCTCGATTCTCTTTCTGGTTGACTATTAGCATGTTCGTAACCTATTTAGGTGAAAATAATTATAAACATTAAAACATAAATAATTTATTATAAAGAAATGTAAAAAGTAATATGACGTAAACATTTAACATTTTTAAACCTGAGAGGTCTCTCTTTGTCAAGTTCTTCTTTAGACGCCCTTTATGTAGCACTTTTTCTGGTTCAAAAATGTTAGTTGGGGGATGTACAACATCGAAAAACTGTTTAGCATAGTAATATTGTTACGATTCAGGAGTCTCATCCATATCTGATAAAATGTTTTTTTTATCAAATCAGCTGCAGATTCCCTTGATCTTGAACTTCGCCCATAGACAACGTCCTCTAAAACACATGGATATCATGAAGTTCAATCGAGACATTTGCCTGTTACATGTGCCACATTTCACAACTACACGGTAAACCGTAACTTGTCCTCAACAAATACCCACACTTCTTAGAATCACCCTCAACTGGCTCGTCTATACACTGTGTTGAATTCCAATCGTATTATAGCAACTCAAGGGCATGAGATGATATCTTAAATCTCAATCGACGAAGAAGAAACTTTGAGGATATAAAAGGATGTGCTACATTCAATGACCTTTCAAATAAAGTCAAGATCTCATTGAACTAAAGCTCGATAGCATCGTGGATTTGATCAAATATATGATCGAAACCCCCCGCTGACGTGCATAACCATCTCTTTATCTGGGAGTGTGCACTTTCAACTCTGTAACATATTGCACAGTTACAAAAAAATTATATAATGTTCATAAACAATAAATATATTTCATGCATAAACGTAAATTTTACTAGTACGTCGTTTGATTGCCGAAATGCATGTATTCTTTGGTCCAAGCACAAACAAATCTATCCTTATAGGGTTCCAACCAAGTCGAATTAACATATTGAACAATTGCACGAATATTTGCCCACGACTCCTTCATCTCTCGGCAATGTTCGAAGTATTCTTCCTCAGTTTTGCACTCAACTATATCCATCCACCTCTTCATAAATATTGCAGTATAACTTCTCCTTCCTAACATGTTCCTTACATACTTCTCGACATCTTGCGTTATGTGTCTCTTACACAACATATGTTGAGACGTTGGAAAGTAATCTCGTATCGCATTCATGAGAGCCAGCTCCTTATCCGTGACAATGACATCCGGTGGACGAACATGAACTAATAAAACACGCAACTGATGTAATGCCCAAGCAAATGTTTCACTTTTCTCATTCTTCAATAATGCAAATGCAACATGAAAATTCTTCTTCACAGATGTAACTCCAATGATATCTAATAACGACAAATCATATTTATTAGTCTTGTATGTTGAATCCATAAGGAGAACATACTGAAATAAGGCCAACATCTCTTCAGCTTTTGGATGAGTAAACATAACATCAACCAATGCAACTTTGTTTTTTTGGGTAAGTCTCTTTGACCTGAAACATAAAATATATCAACGTCGACTCATCTCATCTAAAAAATACTTCATTTTTTATTTATTTCTCATTTTCTTCTTTTTTATACCTACCAAAGCATTCTCTACATGCATTTTCGAACTTCTGTTATCAAGATTTTTCTTTTTCAATAGATTTAATATCTGTTTCGGCTTCACATTAGCACTATAAAGTTGATCAACCCTTTCAATCTCAGCATTTGTCAACTTCGATGTAGAAGTGTGTCATTTTTCTCCAATTGAAAGTGGATGGTTGTGAGCATTATTAAACTCGCTAACTTTAACTCTCCAACCATCATCTTTAACTTCCCGCAAATACACTTCAAATTTACCAAAAAACTTCATCGAACTATTTTTCTTTACATTTTTAAAATCTTTTTTACCATCTTACCGAGATTTTCCACCATTCTCATAACTCAGCCAAACTTTACGAGTGTTATCAAATTTAGTTTTACTTCTGGACATGTAAAAGTACATATCCTCGGCACGTCCGGTATCTCTAACCCATTTTTCTGCCGCTTCTCGATCAATGAATCTTTCATCCGTCACAAAAAAATTAGATACATCCGGAACCGGAAATAAATTATTCTCGTTTTCAAATTGGGCCCTATAAACAAATAACAATAAAACCATATTAATAATTATAATTAATAATTTAAAAAAACAAATTTTCAGCAAAATCAACTAAATAGCCGCTACAAAGTAACATTTATTTTGATATTTAGCCGCTACTGACAAGCGGTTTTAATTATATACATATGCTACCAAAAAACGGACCTATTTAATAACATCCGCTTTTAAAAATACGAATGTAAACCCAAACATCCGCTACTTGGTTACGGTTGTTTAATGAAAAAGCTGCTGGTGGCTCGCGGTACTTAGGCTAAACATCCGCTGTACCCTAGCGGTTGTTTAGCCCAGTTACGAATTGTTTTGAAAAATTTCAGTGAAAATACATTCAAAAATCAACATTTACCTGAAAATAACCATCGTTGCTAGCATTTTCATACTCATTAGGATTACAATCATAACTCATTCTGAGTTGGGTGGAAGGTTTGGAGAGTTTTTGTTTTTTAAAGATGAAGATGAAGATGATTACAATCATAACTCATTTTGTTTTTTAAAGATGAGCAGCAAGTACCGGGAGGGTGGTGTTTGGTTGGGGGAGTAAATGAAGGGGTTTAATAGTTACTATAGTTTAAATTGTGTAAATGGGCAATTATGTATTTTCACACATTAAATGGTTTTACGTTTAATAAAATAGATGTTACGTTAAGGGTCACTTATATACATACCTACCCACCCACACACTTACACATCCAATATTCTAAACAAACAAGAATAAAAAATAAAAAAAAACGTTCTTAAAAATCAATTTATAGGCTTGCCAAGTTGCCGTGATTGTAGCCGTAATGCGAGAGATACCATCTAACGAATTTCTTCAACCCGGTTTGCAAATCAGTTGGTTTGTACCCGAGTTCCCTCTGTGTAAACATGCATATCCGTTTCCGGTTCACAGTTCCAAAACGACGGTTCTTAAAGGGCATTTGGGAGAATCTGATTCAAACCGGGAATCGTAACGGTTCGGTTCTGGACTATGAATCGTGAAAACGGTTCACCAAATTTAATTTTTAAAAAAACTTTTTTTAAAATAAAAAACTATGTTTAAACTTCGTGTAAAAAAACTTTGTAAAAGTGACAAAAAGTCATTATTTTAACTTTGTATAAATATTTTATACTTTGTAAAATAGCAACAATATTTTGTAATAAAAAAACTGGGACGGTACCTAATCAATTTTATTAATATAATAAAAAATTACAATGAGGAGAGCAACCAATTAACTAAAGCCAAAAGAGTCTTACATCTAAGTTACAATTTTTTCAATATATATATATATATATATATATATATATATATATATATATATATATATATATATATATAAATTACAATTAACTTACCGAAAAAACGACGTTGTTCAATCGCTCCCGGTCATTGTATCCTCATCAAAGTCCTCCTCTTCCTCGAAAGTAACTACCTTGTCTTGTGTTCAAATCGTTGCTTTAACCCAATCGCCCACCAAAAGTTGAAATTCTAAATTTCTTGGGCTCAATTGAGATCTTCTTTTATCCAAAACGTAGCCGGACACACTAAATGCATGTTCAACGACGACGGTTGAGGCAGGAGCAGCTAGGACCTCCCTTGCAATTAATGATAGAGTTGGATAATTTTGGGTCATTCCCGCCCACTACTTTAAAATATCAAAAATTCCTATAGGAACGAAATTAGTGATTAAATATAAATCAAGTTCGAATGTATTTTTTCATTGCCTCATGCTCATTTTTGAGTTATTATATTAATAAAATTATCTACCCAAGAAAAATGGTCATCACTAACTACTACTAATACATACATTTTCATTACTAATATTAGTATCATAAATTACGTTATATTCTTTAAAAAGGTTATATAAAATATTTTTAACGTCATTCGAAATATTTGTTGGATTTGGAATAGGGTCAGTTGAAAATAAGTCAACGCCATCGGGGAATAAATTATTATAATAATATTTTAGCATTGCTTATAAACCATCTTGTCCTATTCTAGGATCTAATATTTTAGCTACTAAAAACAATGGTGAATTTTTCAAAAAACATTTTAACCATTTTATTCTCATATTAACAATACATTCACCTAAAATTGGGTAATCTTAAAAATGTTTGAATATATAACTAATTTTAGTACAATGTTCTAAAACTAATACATAAGTAGGATAATAAGAACCAGATAATTGTTCGGTAGCATCGTTAAAAACTTTCAAAATCATCTTTAAATTTTCACAAACATCTCATTGATGAGGAAATATTGGAAGAGTGTAATTTATCGATTGAAAAAATACACATAATTGTTCCCGATGTTGATAAGATTCATAAAACATTTATAGGTGGAATTCCATCGGTTTGGAACATCTAAATGAAATGATTTAAGTTTCATATTTTGTTGTCTACAAAATTTAGTCTATTTTTTTAAAAAATATTATGTTGTCTCATTAAAACTACTGATATTATATTCCTAATTGGTTTAACTTCATCACGTAAAGTCGTTAAATCATCTTGCACACACAATTTAAAATATAACATATGCATCTAACATGAACAAATTTATCACCAATTGATGATTGACAAAATGAGATGGGTTTAGGTAAAGTAACATTATTATTTGAAACATTATCAAATCCAATTGATTTTTTTTTTATCTAAACCATATTCTTTTAAAACATTTAAAAGTTTTACGAAAATATTACGAGTATTATGTACGGTATCAAAGTCTTTAAATCTAATTAATTGTTTTTGCATTGTTCATGAATTATCAATCCAATGACATGTAAGTGATATATTATCATGTCGTTGCCATTTATCACTCCAAGTATCTACATATATTGAAACTTTTTGCAATACATTTATAAACATAGTAATTAATGTCTCTTTTCCTATTAGGCGAACAATTTTTGTGTCACAAGTAACCATATTCCTATAAATTTCTTTAGCGGCATGATTATTGTGCAAAATTTGTCCATAAAACATCATTTGCAAAATTAAATTGTAGACCTTTAGCACAAATCAAATTTAATATTTGTTTTTTATACATACCATCAATAAATTTAAATAGAGAAGACGTATCTTGTTGAGATGAACCCGCAACTCCAGTGATTTGTGTTTGACCTTCTTCCATTCTTATTTTTTCGGGATGCTTGTTCCTTATGTGCTTCTTATACGTGCCGTATTCATTTCCAATTTTGAAACTAAATGGGGTGTTGCAATAGTTGCATGTGACTATGAAATTCTTACCTTCAAAAACACATCTTGAAGGTAAGAAAATGAGTTTCAGAGGTATTGGGATTAACCGGCTCATCACCCATTTGATTGTTAACATCATATTCGTCATCGCTAAAATCTAAACTAATTGGCGTGTCTAAATTTTGTCAAAAAGTATCTTTGGGACCAACTCTTCTCGGCTTGGGGATTTGGGGTCCTTGGGAAGCTTTGTCTTTTCGCTTATTCATGTCGAATCGAGAAGAAGATATTTTTTGTAATAAAGTAATAAAATAATGTAATAAAATGTAGTTAATAGTATAAATTAATAATTAATTTTAAAAGTAGTAATTAACAATAAGTCAATAACTAGTAAGTATAATATTAAAACATAATTAATAGATATTAGAGTTAATAACTAATACAAAAAATAATAGTACTAAATAATAATATATATAATTAAAAACGTAATTAATATAATTTATAGTACTTAATAAATATTAGATAGTAGTAAAAATGTAATTAATATAATTTACTAAATAAACAATAATTAATAAAAATTAATTAGTAAACTTACTAAATAATTGGAGAGTAATAACTTGATATTTGAAGACTTAGAGAATTGAGAGATGAAGAGTTTTGAGAGAATTAAAAAGATTAGAAGTGGGAAAAAATGTATAGGAAGTAGGAGTATTTATAGGTTAGGAAAAAAAGAAAAAACAAAAAAAAATAATTTTTTTACATAGCAAACAAAAAAAAACTGTAATAATACCGTTTAGCCGTCGGATTTGATCTGGTCGTCCGCTTCCTTTCATCTGGGTCGTCTAATTCAAAAAATAGCCGATTTTTTTCAAAATTACTGTTGAAACCGTGAACCGGCTGTTCACGATTCACGAATCCGGTTCCAAACTGCCAGTTCAGCCAAATCCTAAATGCACGAACCTTTAGTGAACCGGTGAACCTCCGGTTCCGATTCCAGTTCGAATCGTGAACCGGTTGAGCATGTCTACCTCTGTGCCAAACTGATGTTCGCGCGTGTGAACGGGACGTCACCGTTTCTCGGCATGTCCACGACATTCCTCTTGGCCTTCACCTTCAAGTGCCTCTCTGGTATGCTTACAAGTGTCGACACCGTCACCTGAGACATATTACCTAAATTGAAGATCCGGTACGGTGCGGGTCCCTTCTTCTTACCGCCTGATCCACTGCTCTTCCCCGCCGTGTCCAATGACCCAACACACTCCAGCCACCCATTCTTTCCCATCCACACACATATACATCCATGCCAAATTGTCTCTCAAGCCTCTTTGTCCTTTTGACTATCGCTTTCTTTCTTTCTTTTTCTCTTCTTCCTCGCCAAATCTATATCGAGCTGGAAATTGCTTAAAAGAAGCCATCGCATGATTAAGCGAGCGAAGGCCTAATCCACCTTCAGTAACTTGGCGATAGATTACAACCCAAGTTGCCCAATGAGTTATTGACTCACCGGTCGATGAAGATGGCAGTGGCAATAGAGTTTCTCTCATACTCCACAGTTTGTTTCTCTCTCTATAAATGTTGATGGAGGTTGAATACAAGATAAAAACGAGGAGAGATAATACGTGGAAATGCGAATGAGCTCGAGGCGAGCTTTTGAAAGTGAAGAACCTATAGATTGATTGAATAAAAAGTGTGTGTATATATGGTGGGGGTTGGGGGAACCGTGGGTGGGGTTAGGGTTTCCTTCATTTTGGTTTGCTTTCAATTTTGTTGGCTAAGAAAAATAAATCCATGGTGGATTTGGGTTGTGCTACTGTGGAGGTGCAGCGATGACGGTGGTGGTGATGTTGGTGAATGTGGAAAGAGAGAATGAAGAAGGTGAGTGTGGTGGGTGGGGACATGTGGAAAGAAAAATAGAAGAAAAACCAAAATTATATATTAATCCTATATATTTTTTGGGTTTGTTTAATATTATTGTTCTTAGTAAAACCAAAATTTTTTCATCTCACTTCCCACCCAAATTAATTCCAGATGGACATCCTATTTAGCTCAAGTGAGGGCAAAATTGTCAGTTCACAATTTTTAACGTTTCATCCAAAGATAACGCCACGAGGGACTAACATGAAATCCAAAGTTGGGTTGAATATCCACCATAGGAAAGTTTCAACATCAGTTACCATATAAATCATAATTGGTAAGTTTAGAGACCAAATTATATATTAATCCTTCAAAAGAAAGATCCAAGCAGATATTCCTCCATCACCATCCTGCTCTTTGCAATTAAGTCATATATTTATAGTGAAATGGAATAACTACTTACTTTTGAGTCCAGATCTCATGTACCACTTATGTGTACCATTGGTGTATCACTTTTTATCTCAATCATTGGTTGAGATGCAATAATTGGAATGTAATGGTGAAGATGAAAAATGATACACCAGTGATATACATAAGTGGTACAGGAGATCTGAACTCCTTACTTTTGTAGATTGAAACAACTAATTTAATGTTACTAACACTTCAACAAGGTTTGCATGCCAAATCAAATTACTTGAATTTGTGAGAAAATTAAACAAAGCTCGAACTTGCAAACACACTTTTTTAAATAAAAAAATAACAAATTTATTTGGACCCGGTTGGTTTAAAAGCTTATTTGAGATCGACTAGAGGTAGGCCTGATAATTGGGTGGATTGGATTGAGTTTGGGTTGGGTTGAAATGGGTAATTAAGCCAAGTTTGAACACTTTTTCGAACTCAAAAATGTTACCAAACTTAGCTTGAACATCCAAGCATTTGGATTGCTTAGCTCGAAATGCCCCTAACTTCAATCTCCAAGCAACGTTTATTTTTCATTTATACATTTTTTTAACAAATGACATAATATTATTAGCAGTGTTAAATACTCACTTCGTTTCGGACAAAAAATCCTTGTTTAAAAGTCAATTTTTTTTTTAAAAAAATGATATTTTTAGTAGTTCATTAGTAATAAAATGACACTTTTATGCTTTAATTTTTTAAAATAGACTTTTAAAATGAAACATCCTAAAATGAATTAGTTGACTCTTTGTCGAGACGGATGGAATATACAAGTATTGGTTTATTTCAGATCATATCGATGGCCAACTTTGATTTGATCTAAATTACAAAAGGGCGACAGTCATGAAAGATTCCTTAGAGGGCGTGAAAGATTCTAATAAGGGTATCTAACAAGAAGAGTTTCGCTAATATTCTCTAATTCTCTCTTTTGTTGTTTTATACAACCAACCAGTTGTCACTATGCCCTAATTCCCCCCAAGTTAAAATCCAACTTTTCCTAGCCAAGACACTCTCTCTCTCTCTCTCTCTCTCAGACACACACACACACGCACTAAACATGGAAGCAACAAGACTATTACAGGGAAAGTACCCATTCAAAACCCAGGTGGCTCCCCGGACATCCATGCAAAAGCCCAAATATTATTCGAGCATCGTTGCCGTGTTGGCACGGCCGGCAAGTAACGATAAGATAGAGACAACTATATCAACCTCGAACAAGACTCCTTATAACGATAATTGGTTCGACCTCTTAGCCATTAATTATCTCTCTCAAGCTGTTCAAGAAACAGTAGGTTCGTCTTTTGTCTTAATTACTTGAACTCAACTGCATACATCCTTTTTCATCTTCTCTCTTGTATCTGGAAATGAAAATAACACAATTTACAGTTTCCGGACATGTTGATTTTGTATATCTGTAGGGTTGAGAAATAACAAGAGTGGGTATGATAGCTTGGTGGAGGCAACCAAGGCGGTGTCGCGGAGTTACAACCTGACCCAACAACGGGACCTCGTTATTCAAGCTCTTGACAAAGCTTTCCCTAAGCCTATTCTTTCACTGGCAAGCATTGTCATCATCTTTGTTAGAGTAGAATATTATTCTCAGTTTTTTTTTTTTTTTTTCTTGTTTTTGCTGTTGTGTTTTTTCTTTGGGTTTTCTTGTTATTCATTCAACTGTTACAATCAACATTTTGTGTACGGAAGTATTGTTTTAATTTTGATGCCTTAAAATTAATTTATTAATCTCTCTTTCTCTGTCAAGATTGTCCTAGTAACGCTTTTAATGATCGAGGTTCACTGTTGATTATGTTGCGACAATGTAGATCAGGCTGATGATGCCACCATCTCAATTCTCGAGGGAATATTTCGCCATCTTCACTACCATTTTCTTTCACTGGCTAGTTGGTCCCTGCGAGGTATGTAAGAATTACAAGTCCATGCAACCACTTCAATTATCATAATGGTAGCTCTATTCCAAAAGAGCGCTACCCCTTCTACTTGACAGGCATTTTCAACATGTCAGCTATATCTAACAAACGTACTGCATATAGCTTAAGTCACCCAGACCCAAATAACCAATATGATTTATATTTTTGGTTGATAATAGGTAAGAGAATCCGAGTTCAATGGAAGAAAGGAGAAAAATGTTGTCCACATAAACAAATGCAGGTAAGTAATAGGCATGATTATATTATTTATATATAACGATTTAATTGTCTCTCTCCTACAACACTCTACACCACTAATGATGCTTTTCCAATATTGTTTACTCCTATGGACCATTTCATGTTTTCCTAGGAAACTTAAAAGAAAACCACAACACAGTTTTCCTAATCGCGTCAATACAAACATCATTGTTCGTCAATTCCATCATCATCATCAGCAACGTCAGTGTCATGCTTGCTCTCACATTTTTTCCCGGTTATCTCAGGTTTCTGGAGGAGACTAATTGCGTTGGGATGTGCACAAACCTATGTAAGATGCCTTCACAGACATTCATCAAAAACTCCTTCGGAATGCCGATCAACATGGTTCCTAGTAAGTACAAACTAACACCTAAAGCACTATTTGGACAATTTCAGGAAAACTAGCAAGATCAGCCATCAACGTGTTTCTTTAATGAATTGAGCAATGCTACAACTCAACCCAACTCAAGGCAACTCAGCCTTTGTCCCACTCAATTGGGGTCGGCTACAATTACAAAAACACATAAAAACAAAATGAACAATTTGAAGTGTTGAACAGCCATCAATGCACTTGTGGCCGGGGTGCTACTTTAATGCTTTCTGTTTTTTGTATGCCTATACATGCATACCTACCAGAGAACCAAGAACTATATATATAATTCGCATATCTACGAAAATAACCACGAGCCATAGGTCAAAAGATGAAAGAAATGGATGTTACCTTTATAATTCAAGGATAGTTTAATGTAAATGTGAAACAGGAAAAGTTTCTCTTGAAACCTTAAATTTCCCAAGATAACAAACATATATAGTGAACCTATATAGCCTAGCAAGCAAAAATGGAAAAAAGAATCATACCTGAAAAAGTAACAGTGCCGGCACTAAAAAATGGTGGCTTCATCTATCAATGGAGGGCCCCATGCGTATACCACTCAGGGTACACCACTGCAAGTAGGATCTTGAAAGGTCAGGTTAAATCTCTAGTAAGCAGGGTAATAAAGCCACTTAATTAACGCTGAATCTTTCAGATCACTAAGCTGGTGACCTCAGAATTGATCTCATTGTTTGTAACATAAAATTCCCATAGGGAAAATCATGTGTTTTGGTTTCTGATTTGCAGATTTTGATGATATGAGCTGTCAGATGATATTTGGACAGGATCCTCCTGCACAAAACGATGATCCAGCATTCAAGCAACCATGCCACAAACTCTGTAAGTATTTCAAGCAGTCCTTTTCATATCTGTATTTACTTGCAAAAGTTTTCAATAGGCTTGGAACAGGACATAACATCTCGATAACAAACATGAACCAATGAACCAAACACAAAATCTTTGGATTAATGTCCAGATGCTCATGTTTCTGTCTTTAATTTATGCAGGCACTGCAAAACAAAAGCACACAACGAAATGCATCAGCTAGGTTTCAAGGATAAGGCCTTCCCCACTAAAGACTAAACGTCAGAAATACAATTTTCAAATTTTTTTTAATAAATGCCAAAATCTGCTTCTCTTTTGTGGGGTAGGAAAGTGCTAAATTACCAAACAATTGGGATTCAAGCATAAAATTGTAAAATTTGTATCTATAAATATTTACAATGACCAGCAAGTAACTATACTACTTTTAACATTCTGAAATGACAACAATATTAAGGGTTTACTGTAAGAAGACAATTTAACAGGGTAAGCATACGCAGTTGCAATAAAAGTCTGTTCTTAAGTCACCAAATGCACCCCTGAATTACAATCTGCACCATAACAAAATTAGATGTCAGAACAGTGTGGCACATTTCTTAGTTTGAGTAATTGGAACACATGGGGTGATGAGTGATGAGAGACTACTCAGTAGATACATTTTGAAAGTATTACCCAAGGGTTGTTTGTAAATGTTGATCCTACTCTACTTGTTTACGCCGATGGCCAAGCCAATTTAGTCCCACGAATAGGCTTAATAGGGGTGGACCTAGAATGTCTTCCACTTAGGTGCTTATAAGTGAGAAGTCTTATATTCTTGCACTTTTCTGTTCATTCAAGTTTCAACGAGTGGTCAAACCAACCCACTTTGGCCTATTGTATGGTTCAGCTGTTAGTGGATCTCATTCACTAGGCTTTTCATAATAAATTAGATATTAGATATTAGATAGATAATAAAGTGTCCAAGTTTTCAGGTGTCCAAATCTCAGACATCAGCAGAATGGAGGGTGGAGGAAAAAACTACGCTTCTGAGCAGATTATCTCTTAATTTTAGCTGGCTAGATTGTGAAAAAGCATAGACGAACAAAAAAGAATCTTATAATACTGCAAAACAATAACTCTAGTAGCTCATTAAGACTAATTCAAGAGCCAAATTAATTCCTGATACGCACTATAGTACCATATGCTAATTTTACTTGGACTTTCACAAATATATATATAAATTATTTCTTTTGTAATGCCAACTTTTCTTTGGTAAAAGAGGCTAGAGCATCCGTATTCCAAAAGCAATGATGACTGACATGATACTTACGCAATACAAACAAACAGACAATAAGGTTTAAAAACAAACATTCTGTCTACAATCTACATAATTAAGTAGCCGCATTTAGTAAAGCAAAAGAACTTAGAACAGTCAACCAAATAAGGAAAGATTAGGATTTCTACATTTAAACTGATGTTCTTTAAACCCATATCAACCTATGGCTAATTATGCAATCACAGCATATTTAACAAACAAACAAACCCCGTCGCCAAATGATTTAGGTTTTTTCGGGCTTGCAAAGAAAGCCTAATTTCCAAACTAAGCAACTGAGGTGTAACATCATATCAATTTACCAATGTCCTCAAACGATATGTGAACAAACAAGACTTAATGTTAATATTGGGCCTGGATCTGCTTGGGACAGAGTGATTGCAACATAAATCATTGCAATCAGAAAAATAATTTACACAATGAATATAAATTTTAGCAACAGGTTCATGATCTATTGGCATACAGCCATACAGGAACAGGAAGTCCTCAAAGTACTCTTCTCCAGAATGAGGACTCTAGCAGTCCATGTTTCTTTCAACTGGAATACTACAAATATGAGATCTTTCGAAAATATGAACCAGTTTCGAAATTATCTATAAACATTGGATGTCAATAGGAATAAATACCTTGAGAGAGAGAAAAATCCATTACACGAAAACACTTATACAAAGAGCATTCATGCACATTTTTATGCATTTTCTCATAAATGTAGCCATATCCACAGTTTTTTTTTTACAGACTGATGGGTCAGAAACATGAAACATCGATTCCGTTTATACAAATCGTAGGTCTTTTTTTAGGCTAAGCACCGGTAGAAGTGTAGAACAAAATGATGCCTAAACTTCCATTAACATATTAAACATCATAGTTGAAGATGCAAATAAGGTTTATGAAGTTGGATGCATATAAATGACATTATGACAACATTATATGGAAGGCTTAATCAGAAACAGCTTTATATTTCTGGATTTTGCCGTGTTTCTATGTTCTAATGATCTAATTCACAGTGTATACATAATATATGCAACATTTGAGTTAATTTATGGATTAAACTAGGATGTGACTCGATAGATTTACCTAAGTTTAAGGTATAAGTGACGAGCACCAGTGTGCTCAAAATGGCGTACATATAACAGCATTCATCCTGAGTATATACTTATAATTTTGTGACTGTTACCCCAACCATTTATCTATTAAGAAGGATAATTTGGGATCCAGAGGAATGAAAACAACTTTTAAAATTGAGAATTAACAGAGGCCTTTTCATGATGAAACATTTCAGGATGTGAAAATGTGGCATAAACCTTGACATAGCACTAGGAGATAATGAGAGCATAGAATAGATCATTGAACTGTAGTAAGAACCATCAATTTTTCAAAACAATACACCATTTCATTGGTGTAAAACTCAAAATAAAACTAATGAGGTGTATAACCCCAATGTCAAGGTGATGCAAACTATCTTCCAATAGTTATGGCAGGCAGGCACCCATCATAGAATTGCAGGCAACTTGAGGGAGAATATAGTGATACGGGAAAAATTCTCTAAAATCCATGCCCAGTGTTCGTCTATGAGAAGGAGCGGCATGCAATCAACATATCGATAAACTTAACACCGAATTGAATGATTAGGACTGTCTTGGTTTTCTTTTTCTTGTACTCTTGTAGCATCCATTTCGTGAATGTGGGTCCTTCTATTTATGATATATTGATATTCTTCCATAACAAGCCATAACAGTGAGGAGACACGAGTATTCAAGGTGTATTATACCAATTTACTGGAAACTAAAGAAGCAACAATCGATACTGATGAATGTTGAGAAAATAAAAATAAAAAAATGAGGCAGCATAATATTTAAATCGAAAGAATTTCAAATTGATAATATGTTAAAGTAGAATTAACCTCGTTCTGATTGTTGAACAATTAAATATCAAACTAGCTATGTGCATTGTTGTGTGCCGCTTCTCACCTCGAATGGCCTACAGACGCCGGAAACCGGCAAGTGTTTTCGATCATGATCCGAGCTCCAGAAAGAGAACTATTGCTTCAACTGTTGAACGTACAAATTATAAGAGCAGGAACAACAAAGGCTCCCCATTTGGGGAGCTTAAACTCTAGTTTTTTTTATTTTATTACAAAAATGTTATTAAGCTCCCTATTTAAGCTCCTTAATAAAAATACTCTTTTAACAATGCATAAACTCCAATATTTTTATATACCTCATCATTTTTATCTTCAATAATTTAATATTTTTATAGAAAAATGGCTAGAAATTTGAAAAATTCATAGAATTTTTTTATGATATCCAAATGAAACAAACCAAGTCTTTATTTGTAGGTAAAAATATTTACTTTAATAGGAAAAAATATTTAAAAAAATATTTTTTATGGTTGAAAATTGATGAAAAAAGAAAATGGAGGAAAAGTAAATAATGAAGCAATTGGAAAGGAGAGAGGAAAGGGCAGGTGGCAGATTTTGGTTGGCAGGAAAGGAAAGACGCAGCAATTGTCGGGGAGCTTGTTTAGCTCCTGAAACACCTTTTTGCTTAATAAGCACACCAATAGGAACCATTGTTAATTGGAAGAATTTCAATTAATCTCATAAGCACCCATTTGGGAGCTTTGTTGTTGATGGTCTAAAGCTATAATAGATTCTAAAAAAATTTCTAAGACACACTATTTATTGTCTAATTAGTTTGTTTTTCATCTTCACTGCATATCAATGTTTTCAAACCAAACTGTCTATGGCTAAATACTTTTTTTTTTCTAAAAGAGACATGCGTGCAATTATTGACTTTGAAACTTGTTAATTGTCATTGCATATGATATCGACAATGTAAATTATCTTCTCTGAAACTTGAAAGACAATCTTACATCGGATAAGTTAATGACAATCTTGGGATTAAAAAAATTTCTCCAACATTGCTTCCTTTAAAAAAATTTGTTTCAACAATGTGATCCCCAAGATTTATGATGATTAATCTTGTTCCATTGCATAACCCTACAGCATGGTCAATGTTTCTCAATAGCATTATTAGAACACTAATTTTAAATGTCAATTCATGATCTGACAACCCCGAACACTTTATACTATTTAAAAACTATATACAATGAATGTCTTCGAACAAACTTAAATTTTTTTATGCCCTTCAAATAGAATGTGAACTCAAATAAGTTCTTCCTTTTGAATGATTACTTTTATTAAATTATATTTGTATTTTATGAATAAATAAATTTTTGAGAAAAAAATAAGCTAAAATCAAAATAACGAAATTATTTTTACCGTTAAAAATTATTTTTGTTTTGAAAATTATTTTTATTTTAATAACTTCCATTATATTTTTTTTGTTTTATTGACTTCGTAACTATTGTTTTTGTTTTATTTTTAAAAATTAGTTTTACGGAAAAATATTTGTTTCGTAATTTTTCATTATTATTTTACTAACGTTAGTTTAAATTGTTTTGTTTTATTGACTCTGTAACTATTATTTTTATTCCATCAAATATTTTTATTTTACTAACGTATTTTTGTTTTACCTAACTATTTTTAAGAATTTGTTTTAAACTTTTGTTCCGTAAATTATTTTTATAATTTTACTAACCACAGTTTAATTTTTTTTATTGACTCCGTAATTATTATTTTTGTTCCATCAAATATTTTTATTTAACTAATGCATTTTTGTTTTACATAGCTATTTTTAAGAATTTATTTTAAAATTTTGTTCCGTAGATTATTTTTATTCTTTTAGTATCCTCAGTTTAAATTGTTTTTGTTTTTATTGACTTTGTAACTATTATTTTTGTTCCATCAAATATTTTTATTTTACTAACGTATTTTTTTACATATATATTTTTAAAATTTTTTTTAAACTTTTGTTCCGTAAATTATTTTATTTTACTAACTCCCCATTAAATTATTTTTGTTTTGTTGATTCTATAACTTTTATTTTTATAGTGGCTTGTTCCATAAATTATTTTTATTTTACTAACCTCTTATATTTTTGCTTTATTAACTCTGAAACTAATATTTTTGTTTTAGTTACTATTTTTTATGTTTGAAGAGAGAAAAATGTTTAAACATATTTAAAAGAGAGGAGATGGTGGTGATGAAAGAGAAAATATGGAGGAGACTGAAGAGGGAAAGAGAAATACAACCAGAGAAGATAGAAGAGAAAAAGAGTGAAATGGTAACTTAAAAGTCAATAATTCAAAAGTGAGATTTTGGAGGGAGAAATCCACCATTATCATTATATATATATATATATATATATATATATATATATATATATATATATATATATATATATATATATATATATATATTTAAAGAGAGAAAAATGTTTAAACATATTTAAAAGAGATGAGATGGTGATGATGAGAGAGAAAATATGGAGGAGACGGAAGAGAAAAAGAAAAATACAACCAGAGAAGATACGAGAGAGAAAGAGTGAAATGGTAACTTAAAAGTCAATAATTCAAAAGTGAAATTTTGGAGGAAGAAATCTACCCTTGTCATTATATATATATATATATATATATATATATATATATATATATATATATATATATATATATATATATATATATATATATATATATATATATATATATTTAGGTTTACTCTCTCACAACTTAATTCATCAACACACGATGAGACGAATAAAGAAGATCCGTCTTATAAAAAATATTTATAAGACTGTCTTAAACAATTATTTGTCATTTAGTAAACCCTTCCCTCAAATTAAAACAAACAACCTAAATATTTTCTATCATTTCTCTCAGACCACACTCTATCTAGATTTTTTTTTCTTTCTCCCGGTTGTTGTGTCTACGATCAAGACAAATTGATACTAAAGGAACTCGGCAGGAGCCGACTAGGGACCCACCATTACCGAGCTAACCTGAGAAGGGATCCATCACCATCAAGCTGACCATAGAATGGACCTATTGAAGGAATTCGGCAGTAGCCGACTCATGGCCGCCTTTATCGAGCTACTTGGAGAACGGATCCAGCACTCCTGAAAGAAAAGACCCCTCGACTCGGCCCGTACCGAATAACACAGGCTCAATACGACCGTTCCCTCTCTCCATCAGGGCCAAAGTATATGATTCCACCTCGGCGAATACTCTTCTCGCTCGCCCCAACGCAACACTCATCCCGACAAGGTCACTACACTGTAGCTCTGCCTCAAAACCTGATCATACGATAAAAGTATTGCCACATTCAGCCAATTACTCCCCCGATAGACACTCGTCTTTTCAAATCATTCACCTAATTCAGCGCCAGAACAATGATGAAAGGCCGCCCCGCTCCACCAATGAGAGGCGGCCACCTCTCGGCCAATTATCAACAACGCAAAAGTCCGATAGGGTATATAAAGGGAGTTCAAGGGTTAGAAAAAGGGATGGAGTAAAAAAAAGAAAAGGGTCTTCAAGGTTCATCCCCTCAAAAAACCTCATGAAAAGGCACCCTAGGGAAAAAACTTCAAGAATCATCATCATCATAAACAACTTCAAACTCTAGTCATTTCCCCATCTTCTAGCCCTCGAAATCTCTCTCATCTAGTAATGGTCAGTGTAACCATCACTACCCAGGTGTTAGAGAGGGTTTGTTAATGGTTGGAAGCATAATACGCCAGATATCCTCATCATATCCGCTGTCCTATGTTGACATAAGACAAGAACACCGTTTTTGCGTGATCAGTTTGGTTCCGTTGCCAGGAAACGATTCATTTCCCTAAAACCTCCTCTACACAAAGATAAATGAAGCATGGTGAAATCCAAGAGGCAACACTCCAAGAATATAACCCCCGCTGCATCAATTCTCCCAGAAGAACCCTTAAGACAAAATGAGGGAAAAGACGACTCAACCCCAGTCCCCCTTGCTGGGCAGGGATCGGTCGCCCCTTTACCCGAACTGTCCGCCAGAGCCCAAAGAAGACTCGCGCTAGCCAAACGATTGACTAGGGGGAAAAGCAAGGCGACCCAAGGTAGCGACCTCGAAGAGGGCCACTCCTCAGGCCCTGGCGCGTCTGAAACACGCAAAGGCGCCAAGCGGCCCTTCGGAAACCCAAAAGCTCCTAGGGCTCAAGAAAAACTGGGCGAAGAATATTCCTATTGGGAAAATCAACGAGACCTACTCACTAGAATCCAGCAAGCCGAGACCAAAATGTATGAGCTCCAACAGGTAGTAGGAATACCAAAAACTATGCCTATAATCAACGTTCACAACACGTTGCCTGCTCACTCGAGCTCGGTATGGCAAATGCTAGGAGAGGCCGACCTACCAGGTCCGGCGGTGAGATCCACTGGACATGTAAAGGCACGGCTCGGCCTAAAGGCCACGAGTCATGACCCAAAGGTGAATGTGCACGTGCGGTTGCAATACCCAGTCGAGGTAGAAAACCAGCAAGCGAATAGCGAAGAAAGAGAATCTCATCCTCATGTCTCGACTAACCGAGCACATGCACAGGCCCCTCGCCCCTCTCACCAGATAACGAAAATTCCTTGAATCGAGGAACCGCGCGTCTCAGCCCAAGTCGTCGCCGCGCCGTCCCCTGCAGTAGGCTCGACCCCAATTGATAAGCCCATCACTGATACCGAGATAAGGGCCTGGATGGAGAAAGTAGAGGCTAGACAAAGCAGCGGAGTGGTAACAAAGTCAACCAAGATAGGAGGATCGTTCATAAAGCGCATCAGAGACATGGTCATCCCCTCAAAAGTAAAAATACCCTATTTCGACGACTGTGACGGGACCACAACGGCCCTAGACCACATATCAGGTTTTGAGCTAAAAATACCATCGCCACCAAGTTCGATGACATATGGTGCCTTGTCTTCGCCGGCACGCTCAAGAGGCAGGCTCAACAATGGTATAACGGGCTTCCCCCCGAATCTGTCGCTATTGGGAGGATTTCAGAACTATCTTACTGAACAAATTTGCTTCAGCTAGAGATCTCCCCAAAAGCGAAACGGATATGTGCAGCATCAAACAGGAACAGGGGGAATCGGTACTATCCTACATGGCAAGATTCAAAGAGACACTAGCACAGATCCCTGACATTCCACACGCCTCAGTCAGAATGTGTTTTGGGGCAGGCTTCCAGCAAGGAAATTGCAGATCCGAGCTATTGACGAGGCCTCGGCATACGATCGGTGAGATGTTCTTGGCCGCCCAGAGGGTGGCGTTGTTGGACGGCGAGCAACCGGCCACAACTGCAGCCTCCCTCCAAACGTCCTCCGGGGCAGCCAACACCACCGAACGGACATCAGTCAGAAACAAGGGCCATCAAGGAAAGGGAAGAGGTCGATCAACAAAGCCTCAGCCTGAGGCAAGAAAGGAAGAGCCCGACAGCAGTTTCTTCGGGGAAGGAAGAGATATACGGCGAGATTACAGACCGAAAGAGTTCTCCTCGTTAAACGCTCCAATAACGCACATCATGAACGTCCTTCTCTAAGAAAATAAGATATAACCACCAAACCCGATGAGGGCCCCACTCGAGCATCGAAACCCAAGAAAGAGATGTGCTTTCCACAATGACGTGGGTCACTATACCGAGGAATGCGTCCAACTGAAAAGGGCAATACAACGGATAATCAACGAAGGGGATAAGAGGTTCGAGAGAAGGGAACCAAACAACCGAGCCCCAGCACTGAGAGCTCCCGAAGGAGACAACCCACAGCCAAACAAGCGACCCATCATCAATACCATCCGACCCAAAGTTTCGAGCATCACCCAGCTGAAAAACACAATTAACAACCTCACCTACTCGGTTGAATCCATGCTAAACAACGTCGTTGAGCGTGAAATCATATTCCACAAAGCTGAACTAGCCACCAGCGCAATAGCTCGCACACAACCACTGACGCTTCGGGTCAGCATTCACAACAGTTTGGTCAAACGAGTATTGATCGACACGGGAGCTGGAAAGGATGTACTATATTACTCGTGTTTCCTCACGTTAGGGTTCGGAGACTCCAACTTGACCCCAAGCCACCTCCAACTGGAAGGGTTCACGGGTCACAAAGCAACCACGAAAGGAATGATCACTCTCAAGGTTGATCTCGGCAAAGGAAATATGAGCAGAAGCGAGGACATTTCTTTCATGGTCCTCGACCTTCCCCCCTACAATGCTATCCTCGGCTCGCCCGCTCAAGCGAGCTTCCAAATGGTCGCTTCCCTGGCACACCAAAGGATTAAGTACACCACCCCTAACGGTGTCAGAATCCTAAGGAATGATGCAAAAACCACTCTGGAATACATCATCGGCGTAAAGAAAGAAACCGAAAGAAAACTTAACGGAAACATCTAAGGAAAGCATTCTGGAGCCAAGCAAACCCAAGCGAGCAAGAGGTCTCGCGCGAGGAACCCTCTGCCTCATAGCAATTAACACGAATTGGCGAGGTCATTGACCCTGACAATTTGGAAAGGCGGGAGCAGATAGAGGTGGATAGCCTGGACACCAGAGATCTCCCAGTTTTGCAACCTCAGGAAGATGTGGAAGAAGTAATCATCAACTTTGCCTACCCCGAGCAAAAAATCAGGGTTGGGATAGAAATACCAGAACACGAGCGAGCAGCCATCATACAATTCCTGAGGGACAGTATCAACATATTCGCATGGAAAGCTGAGGACATGGGAGAATCGGCAAAGAAGTAGTTGAACACAGATTATCCATCGACGCTATATACCCGCCTCTCAAGAGGCCGATACCAAGCATGAGGCAATATGGCAAATACTACGGGCCAAGATCATTAAGGAAATCCACTATCATGGATTGCTAATGTGGTAATGGTGAAAAAATCAAAATGTGTGTCGAGATTTATTCGAACCAATCATGCCTACTCAGATTGCTACCCTCTCGCCAAGAATAAACCAAATACAATTCTAGTACAAAATCCTAAGCTCGATACTCGATAACAAGAATGATGAGCCCCTACTTACAACATGATGCCCTTTGGCTTGAAAAATGCGGGAGCGACCTACCAGAGAATGGTCAACAAGGTTTTTGGAAATCAATTGGGAAGAAATGTCGAGGCCTACATCGACGACATGGTAATCAAGACCAATAAGTCAAACCATGTTAAGGACCTACGCGAAACCTTCCAAAACCTTAGGGCGAACAACATGAAGTTAAACCCCTCCAAATGTGCCTTCGGGGTAACCACGGGAAAATTCTTGGGCTACATGGTAAACAAAAGAGGAATATAGGCTAATCCGGAAAAAATCAAAGCCATGGCCGAGATGAAAGTACCGACTGTATCAAACAGGTCCAAAAGCTAAATGGGAGGATCGTGACATTGGGAAGGTTCATCTCCAAGTCGGCAGAAAAAAGCCTCCCCTTCTTCAAGATCATTAGGGGCGCCAAAAAGTTCACCTGGAACGAAGAGTGTGATCTCGCATTCGAAGAACTTAAAAATACCTCGGCAACCCCCCTCTATTGAGCATCTCGGTCCCCAACGAAAGACTGTATGTATACCTCTCGGCGGCAGATACCGCGATTGCCTCTGTACACTCAGATAAGAAGGCGGACAACAAAATCCCATTTACTATGTCTCCCATGCACTCACCGACGTCGAAACCATATACATGAATATAGAGAAAATCATTCTTGTGTTGATCTTGACGGCCAGAAAACTGAAGCCATACTTCAAAGCTCACAAAATAGCAGCATACACGGACCTGCCCCTACGTAGGATCATACACAAGCTTGACGTAGCAGGAAGAATGCTGAGATGGGCAGTTGAGCTGACTGAGTATGCCATCACTTACTTACCAAGAAAAACGATCAAGGCCCAAGTGATTGCCGACTTCATTGCAGAGACATCCTTCAAACCAATGGAAGAGAAGAGCCGCTTGACAGATTTTCCCCTTTCCGACAAGGAAACGCCCAACCAAAATCATCCCCACAAAAACCGAGCAGAGAGACCATGGAAACTATTTGTGGATGGCTCATCGAGCAACCATGGCAACGGGGTAGGCATTCTGCTCACCACGCAGGAAGGAGAAGAAACCAACAAAGCCTTAAAGCTCAATTTCTCGGCATCAAACAACGTGGCTGAGTACGAGGCCCTGATAGCAGGAGCCGAGCTAGCCCTCGAGAATGGGGCAACACAAGTTTTACTCTTCAGCGACTCCCAGCTCGTCGTAAAGCAAATTTTGGGGAGTATGGGGTTAACCACCCCACGCTAAGCAAAAATAGGGAGTTCGCACTAAGGGTCCTCGCACAGTTTTAATACTGGGAGCTGCTTCAGATAAGTCGGGTTGATAACGAGAAAGCTGATTACCTCTTTAAGTTATCCTCGGCTAACCCAGCAGAACTACCGAGCGAAACATGGTTCGAAATCTTGGATGCACCTGCCATCGACGACGAGAAAATCATGATGGTCGAGCCAGCAACAGACTGCTGGATCGATGACATTAAAAGATACATCGAGCAAGGAATATTACCTGACGAGAAAGAAAGGGCATGGGCCATGGCAAGGAGATCGGCGAGATACATGTAATCAAAAATCTGCTGTACCGAAGATCCTTCTCAAAACCCCTTTTGAGATGCGTTCGCCCCGAAATCGTGCAGGGATTGTTAGCCGAAGTGCATGGAGGAGTATGCGGAAGCCATCCTGGGGCACGCAGTCTGGCCGACAGAATCATTTTTCACGGTTATTATTGGCCAACAATGAGAAGAGATTCCGAGAGACATGTCCAAAAATATGATAAATGCCATAGATTCGCCGATATACCTAGGTTACCCTCGGCCCCAAACACCAATAATAGCATCGTGGCCATTCGACATGTGGGGCCTTGACTTGATCTGCCCATTCCCCTTGGCGAAAGGACAAAACAAATTCGTGATAGTCGCGGTTGACTACTTCACCAAGTGGATAGAAGCACAACCTCTGGCGAGTATTACCGAGCAAAAGGCAATTAACTTTGTTCTAAATCAAATCTAGTGTAGATTCGGATTGCCGAGGGCCGTCATTTCAAATCATGGTACCCAGTTCTCCAAACGATTCACGATAAAGTGCCACGAGAGAGGAGTCTAACATTGGAAGTCATTAGTAGCACATCCCCAAGGAAACGGACAGGCTGAAGCAGCGAACAAACAGATTCTTCGTGCTTTGAAAAAAAGGTTGGACGAAAAGAAAGGAGCCTAGCTAGAAGAGCTCCCGATGGTATTATGGTCTATAAGAACCTCGGCACGAGGATCAACTGGTGAAACCCCATTTTCTTTGACATATGGCTCTGAGGCATTGGCCCCCGTTGAAATGGCCCTACCAACAATTAGGATAACTCACTATGACCAAGAAACCAACAAGAAAGTCAGGGAGATAGACCTCGATTACCTGGAAGAAAAGAGGTTGGAAGTAAAGTTAAGGTCAGTAAACTACAAAAAACTGGCAAAAGCCCATCATGACAGCCGCATCAGAGCTTGTTCGTTCACCATCGGAGACCTAGTCCTAAGGAAGGTTGAAGCCACAGGAAACAAGATGGGAGGAAACAAGTTGTTACCAAACTAGGAAGGCCCCTTTCATGTCATAGACATTGTACAGGCCGAAACTTACAGACTCTCCAAACCAGATGGAGCTCCTCTAAAAAATCCTTGGCATTCTTACCATCTCAAAAAATATTACCAGTGAATGTAATAAAAGCACTTATTTTTCTAATCATAAGGCTTGACAAGGAAATGTTTATATTAATAAAACTACCTCACTTGTCGAGGGAAGCAACGACCCTTGCAAAAAGAAAAACTAGCCCTAGAGGTGAATAAAACTACCTCGCTTGCCGAGGGAAGCAACGGCCCTTGCAAAAAGAAAAACTAGCCCTAGAGGCGAACAAAACTACCTCGCTTGCCGAGGGAAGCAACTGCCCTTGCAAAAAGAAAAACTAGCCCCGGAGGCGAATAAAACTACCTCGCCTGCCGAGGGAAGCAACGGCCCTTGCAAAAAGAAAAACTAGCCCGAGGCGAATAAAACTACCTCGCTTGCCGAGGGAAGCAGCGGCCCTTGCAAAAAGAAAAACTAGCCCGGCGAATAAAACTAGCTAACAAAAGAAAAACTACGCGAACAAAACTAACTTGCTTGCCGAAGGAAGCAGCGGCCCTTGCAAAAAGAAAAACTAGCCCTAGAGGCGAATAAAACATGATGTAAATAAAAGCAAAAGAAACTACTAAAACATAATATAGACAAAAACATTGTACATTGTTTGAGATAAAATTAAAAATTATAACAAATTACAAAGTATCCGCTCCCACCACTTCATCCCGAGCCGCTTGATCATCGACCTACCATCTTTTTTCGATAAGCTCGTCCCTATTGGTTTTCTCCCCTTCCAGTTCCCTCATCAACTGGCCGCCCACAAAATCATTATGAGGAGAAACTAACGAAATCCCATCTCAGCATAAAGGAAGAAAGTTGTCCTTTACCCAAACCTCATGGGCTAAAAGCTAAACGAAGACGTTGTCACCATCAACAGGAGGAGGAACCCATTCGGGAGCTTGAGCCTTCAGGTCTGCTTCTTGGATCTCATCCTAACTCTTCTCGATCAAAAGGAACGAGAGAAGAGACAACTCGACATTCAAACCTGAAAGATTCAAGGGCAGCCATCTGGACAATAGTAAACATCGAATATGATAGGTCGGACTCAGCTCTTCTCCATAATATCTAGAGCCTTGTCCCCATAAGCAGCCGACACCAGATAGTCAGCAATAGCTTGGTCCCTAGTCGTCATAGATGCAGCCTCTTCCTTCAGCCGATCATTCTCCAGGGACAAAGCCAACAACTCGAGCTTCAACTCTTTGTTGGATCGAGCCACCCGCCCCCTCGGCGACCTTTGCCTCCAACGCCTCTCTGCCTCCAGCCACGTGGCCTTTGTAGACTCCAGCTGGGATACCTCTTCCCTCTTCACTATAAGCTCGGCCTCAAGAGCGACAACCTTATCCAGTGAGGCAGAAGCGTTAGAGCGAAGGCTATCAACTAGGGGTGGGCATCGGGTCGGGTTTCATGTTTTTCAAGTTTTCGGGTCGGGTACTCGAAAAATCGGGTATGATATTTCATTACCCGAACCCGCTCCGAAATAATCGGGTAACCGCTACATCGGGTTCGGATTACCCGCTTTGTTTAAAACCACAAATTTTTTTAATTTGAAAAAATCCCTAAATCCCTAATTGGTCATTTGGTTGGTTTGTTTAGGCTTTAGCACCAGCCGCCCCCCTATCCAGCTATCCTAATTCCTAAATCCCTAATTTGTCTTCTCTCTTCTCTAGTTCTCTCTCAAATCTCAATCTCTCTCTTCTCTTCAGTCTTCTCCACTTTCCTGATTCTCTCTCAAATCTCAATCTCTCTCTTCAATCTTCGTCGCCATTCGCCAAGACGCCAACAACAACAGTCATGCGCACACTCACGCTTCAGTCTCTCTCACGTTGCCGGTGACTTTAGATCTGCCACGATGAGTCGGCGACGGCGAAAACGAAATCAGGTCAGTTACTTAACTTACTCTGTCTCCCTCTCTCTCTCTCTCTCCGAATCTCCGTTTGCTGTTTGTAATGTATTTGAGATTTGAATTTCATAATTACTTGCATGTTATTTAGTATTTGTTATGGGTTTTAAAATTTTCAAGAGTTTTTGGGTCCTTTATATGGTTTTGAATTTCGTCATTATTTTCATGTGTAGTTCAGTATGTAATACTTGTTGTTCTAAAGGTTGCATGTCTAAATAGATTATTTTATAGCTTTGACTGTAGAGCTAGAGAACATTAAATTGGTTTCTTAATATTACAATTGGTTGGCCTGTAATGAGAAGAATCTTGTCGCGTGGATATGTTGTTCATGTCGTGGATATATGTACGAGCATTGTAAATTTTTGTGTCAAAAATATTTTGGTCCTTCTATAACCCAGGTCTTAGATTCTTAGATTCTCTTTATTTGATACTGCATGCTATAGTCTAGGGAGCTATCTTGAATTAAGATATGTGTGTTCTAAAATGGATGTTTGACTTGGTTTCTATAAGAACTCAAAAGGGTTTAATTAATTAAATATTGCTCCTACAAACAAATCAATCATAGCGTTAATTAACCATAATTTTAAAATCAACTATATTTATTTACAATCCACTGATGAATATTACTTCAGCTTTCAAGTGAAATTGTAGTTAATATATATTCTAAATAAAATTAAAGATAATATTGGTATCGATAAATTAAAGAGGGATACAAATCTCAAATACATATCAAGAGGCAATGAACCTTGTGTAAGACGGTTTACTATAAAGATTTTGGCTCTGTTTTACAAATCTTTGAAAGATGGTCTATTGGCTTACACAAGACCTATTCCTTCCCGAATTGGCTGTAAAGACCTTAGTTTCTTAACAACGGTTGCATAAGAAATTGATCTGTGTCTACTTGTTCAATTTTATTTTATTTTTTTGAAATATGTTGTAACTATGTAAATGTATTTGCAGATGTCTACTTTACAAAAAAGAATTCAAGGTCCGACATCAAGAGAAGAAGAGGTCGAGGTCAAGAGGTTAGTGATGATATTGATATGAATGTTGAAAATGATTCTATGGTTGCTGATGATTTAGATATAAAACAAGAGAATGTTGAATCAGAATCTAAAAAAAGATCTAGAACATGTGGTTCGTTGAGGTCACCATATTGGAAACATTATAGAAGATTTTTGTGTAGTAGTGAGAATGTGTGGAAGGGTGAATGTAATTACTGTAAGAGGGTGATTAAAGCTGATCAAAGAAAACATGAGACTAGGCCTTTTAAGAATCACTATGATTCATGCAAGATGAAACCCAAGGAAGTTGAAACTAATCAAACTCGAGTCGCATTTCAACCTCGGGTGGGTGATAAGGTCTTCACCTATGGTTTCGTGGAGATTTGATCAAACTAAATCAAGAGAGGCAATGAGTTGTTGGTTGGTTGTTGACGAGCTTCCTTTTAAAACTGTTGAGAACAAGGGATTTAAGGTTTTAATGTCAACTTTATGTCCCATGTTTATGATTCCATCGCGAAGGACCATAGCTAGAGACATCTATAATTTGTATATAGATGAAAAAAGAAAGTTAAAGGATTTTATTAAGAACCACTCTCAAAGAATATGCATCACTACAGACACATGGACATCAATTCAAAGAGTTAACTACATGTCTCTTACTGCGCATTTTATTGATGACGATTGGAATTTGCAAAAACGAATTTTGAACTTTTGCCCAATTTCTGGACACAAGAGTGAGGAAGTGGGTAAAGGAGTGGAAAAATGTTTACTTGATTGGGGCGTTGATAAAATTTTCACAATTATAGTTGATAATGCTTCTTCAAATGATGGTGCAATTGTGTACTTGTTGAAAAAATTTGATAATTGGGGTACAAATGTTTTGGGTGGTAAGTATGTGCATATTAGATGTATTGCGCATATTGTCAATCTCATTGTGCAAGATGGTTTGAAGAACAAGGATGAACATGTGGCGATCTCTCGTATTAGAGGGGCTGTCAAGTATGTTAAGAGCTCTCCAGCTAGGTACAAAATTTTTTTAGAATGCGTTGATATTGAAAAGTTGGAAACAAATAAATTGTTAAGTCTTGATGTACCTACTAGGTGGAATTCCACCTACTTGATGTTGGAGTATGCAACATGCCTTAGAAGAGCTTTTAATTCTTATGATGATTTAGATCTTAGTTTTGCAAATGATCTTTCAAAGCAACCATATGATGGGGTTCCGACACATTATGATTGGGAGAGGGCTAATTTATTGCTGAAGTTTTTGGCTCATTTCTATAAGCTCACTTTGTGCATTTCTGGCTCATTATATGTCACAAGCAACCATGTTTTTCATGAAATTAGTGGAGTAGAAATGCTTCTTAAAGAATGGTTGGGGAGTAATGACTTTGAATTGAAGCAAATGTCGATGAGGATGAAAGAAAATTTTGACAAATATTGGGGTTCAATTGAAAAAATGAACATGATTTTTTATTATGCAATGATTCTTGATCCGCATCGTAAATTTGTGTTTCTTGAGTATTCATTTGACTCATTATATGGTGATACTTAAAATAGTATGTTCATGAAACACAAAGTGAAAAGTGGGATGCAAGAGTTGTTTGATGAATATAAAGTGAGATATGGGTCGGTTAACTTGGTTCAAAGAAGTGAAGCCACCTCGTCATCTTCATCATTTTCTAAGGGAAGTGAAGTCACCTCGTCATCTTTGATAGATGGATTTAATAAGTACAAGAGTGGAGGAAAAAGTCCCTTTGTTAAGTCAGAGTTGGATAAATATTTAGGTGAGGAGTGTGAGGATGATTGGGAAAAGTTTGATATATTGAATTGGTGGAAAATAAACTCTCAAAGATTTCCAATTCTCTCCAAGGTAGCTCGCGACATATTGGCAGTTCCGGTGTCTACGGTTGCTTTAGAGTCTGCATTTAGCACCGGTGGATGTGTCCTCGATGCATTTAGGAGTTCTTTATCTCCTAAAGTAGTTCAAGCTCTTATTTGCACTCAAGATTGGCTTCGTGTGAACTCAACGCCTATATGCTTGGAAGTAGAGATGTTAATAGGGTGTCCAAACCCGTTAAGACCGAAACCAGCAGGGTTGAAATTTTAGATGGACCGCGGATCGTTTAGGGAGTTCGTTATGAACCTCCACGGTTTAGTATAGTTAGTAATATACGGGATGAGTATAATACCTCGTTAGGGTTAGACCGATTAACAACTTTAATATAATTAGTATAATATACGGACGCGTATAATACTCTCGAATTGGAAAAAAAACAAGTTTAATCTGAACCTGGCAAGACCGAAGACGTTAGGTTTTTGACCGGGCAATAGTGATAACCGACTAAATCGAACCTATTTTGGACCGGAACCGTTAGGGTTGGACCGAAACTGTTAGGGTTGGACCGATTAACATCTCTACTTGGAAGAGGATTTGAGCGAAGTTGAATTGTTTGACAAAGGTATTTAACATTTTGTGCGTTTAATTTTTCATCGTTACTTTATAGTTTAAACAATATTATTCATTATCGATAATTGCTTATTTGCTTATATCTTTAATTTTTGTAGAGTTAACAAAGATGGGGATAGATTCAACAATCATTGATGTGTGATTCTCTACATGTAAGTTTACATTTCATTTTTTTTCTTGTAAATTAGTCTTATTTTACTATGGAGTATTTTTTTAAAAAAAATTTGTAATAGTCTTTTTTTATTTTGCAGACTACTTGCCTAGTTGGACTAGTTGCTTGAAGGAATCAAGGAGCACGATTGGATATTTTAGTGATGAACTGATGATATTATTTTCAAACTAGTTCTTTTTTTTATTTTGCGAAGTTGGACGGTTGGAGTGTTGATGTCGTTCTATCTTTTTTTTTATGTTGTTGACTTGACTTGTTGTTTAACTTGTGTTCTTGTGTCTATTTTTTTTCCCGCCATATTCAGACATTCAGACTTCAGTTGCTTGGTGCCTTGTTGACTATTGTTGCTTAATTACGTATTTGTGTAATTGTGTAACTTGTGTTGAAGACTTGATTGAACTCTTGAACTTGAAAGTATCAATTGGTTTGAGTATTAGATTATGTATTAATTGTGTATTTGTGTAATTGTTGGTGTTTTTGTGTCAGTTTTTTTATAAATCTGTACAAAGAGTCAAGAGATAAAGACTTAAGTTAACTCACTTCACTTAAGTTTCTGGTTGGATTAAGCCATTAATGCTTCTTCTAATAAAAAAATTAGAAATAACAATAAAAAAGACATTTTAAAATCGGGTACCCGATCGGGTATTTCGGGTTTCGCATCAAAACCCGATAACCGATCCGTTTTTCATCGGATCGGGTTCGTGTAACCCGATAACCGAATAAACCCGACCCGTCCGGGTCGGTTCGGGACCCGAAAACCCGAATTCGTTTGCCCACCCCTACTCTCAACCTCTCGCTCCAACGAAACAGCGCCCCCCGGGCCAAGAGTCCGAGACCATCCTCTCCTGATAAGAAGCCAAGCTGAAAAAGAACAAAGGAAGCAACAACGCGGAGGTCACTAACTTAAAAAGGCAACAACGAGCAAAACAGGAGAAGAGAAGGATCAAACAGCTTGCCTCGCTTATAAAAAGGGCGCTTAGGTCATTCAACTGAGACTTAGATAGAGAGGTCGCCCCTTCGGTAGACTCCCGAGGAACCGCCTGCCCTGATAGCCGCTGTGTATATTCGGCAAAAGGTGGGGGGAAGCTGGTAGCCGACTTGTTAAGATGCCTCAAAACGAAATCGATGTCCTCAACTGCCTCGGAGCAAACCCCTTCGCCGACCTCAACCTCGGAAGGATCGCCTTGTGAAACAGCGGGGCTATTGCCAGAATTGACTCTCTGCCGCTTGGGCTTAGTGGCCCTAACAGGGGGTAGCTGGGCCTTGGCCTTGCCCCAAGAAGGAATGCTGACTTGCAACCTTGGGAGGGTCCTCCAGAACACTCGCCATAGGCAAAATCTCTTCCTCGCCGCGAGAAGCTGCTTGCTCACGAGTGGCTCTCAGCTCCTCCCTTCGCTTATTGGCCTCTTCCTTCTTGGCCTTTTCCTTCTTCCGAGCTATTAGCGCATAGTCACTCCCATATTTGCACCACAATAAGGGTGTAAAAAAAATGGGTGAAAGAGATGAAAACCAGAAAAGAAAACAAACAAACCACCTGGCACGAGGCAGCCAAGCTTATCTTTCCCCTTGCAAGCCAAACACTCCGAGCCAAATACACCCCCCTAGTGCATCGGCCAGCCTTCGCAGCTCACATACTCGGCCAACGAACAAGCCATCCCGACCTCCTCATACTTCACCGAAGAAACCCCAAACCTTGAAAGCAGTATGTCGTTTCCCACAATTGCCTTCCAGTTATAACTATGGACCTGCTCACCCAGGGCATTGAACATGGGGGCTTCAATGGCTCGCTTCATGGCCAGGTCGGTCAAACTCAACTTCTTCATCTTGACAATGCCATGGGGCTCTCCATCAGGAACCTTAAAATTCCACCCACAACTGCACTCCACCAACAAAACTTTGTCTGACCATTTATGGTACTTGTGAACAAAATTGGCCATGAGGGGGAACCCATGCGCGTGCCTGCTATCGGTCATCCGAAGCATGGCAAGACCCACCTTGAAATAATGACAAAACAAATAAAGGGAGGGCTCGAACCCCTACGCCCTGGCACACACAATGAAGGACACTAATGCCCTTGTCAAATTCGGGGTCAGATCCAAGGGAACGGAGCTTGTCTCCCTAAAAAACTCACAAATAAACGGATCAAGTGGAAGCCACAGCCCTGGATGACTCAAAAAGAGAAAAGTGAAAGCCGACATGACTTCTGGCCCCCACAGTGGTCGGGTCGATCGGCCGAACGATCGAAGCCATCGGAGCCTTCGCCCACTCGGCTATATCCTGGGGGGCGATATGATTCCTAAATGGCTGAAGATAGCGAGACGCCCTCTCGCCCTCTACCTCCCGAGCCTCTGACCGACCCGGAACTAACGCGTCGCCGCTGCTAGACATCCTTTCGGCCGAGACTCCAGAACCCTTTCAGCTTGACGATAGTGCAACACTTTTTCCCTGGTGAAAAAATTGAGTTATTAGACTTAAAGCAATACGTTCCGTGATCGCAAAAACCCTCATAGGGACATTTAACGGGTAGTCCGGGGCCGAGAAAACTTCGTCGCTGTATTTCCAATGTGAGCTCACTTTTACCCCGGAACTCGCAAGATAGAACCTCGCCTCCCTAGGGGTAACAGCCCTCCAGCTGCCTCGGGATTGGCGATACATAGGACCTCCACGAAGGGACTTGCCAAAGACGGAGTTCAAAAAAAGAACGTCCTCGCCATACTCTATGGAAGAAACTGAAGCAGGGGAGGAACAACCTGAGCTCGGCAGATCAATAACAGTTTCAACCCGAACTGTTGGGTCAACTGTGCACTCCTCACCATGAAACACACTAAAATGATCGCCGTTAGGCGCAGACCCGAAGGCTTCCCCTTCGTCCCCCCTATCTGTCTCAACGCAAACACTCGGCTCGACAATATCTTCAATAGGCGAAGATAAGTCTACAAAATCCACTGAAGTATTGGCCTCAGTCTCGGCAAAAGGAGAACCCTTTGACGTTTCTTCAAATGAAGAAGAAACGTCGGCAGAAACCTCTGGATTCCTAGGCGAAGGGCTCCTAATTGCCAAGGCCCTAACAAATCCCCCTAGGGCATGGTAAGATGGTATGGTTGAGGCCTCAACACCACCAGGAAGTGGGCTCCTGATCACTAATGGCCTCACCTCATTAGACGAGTCGTCAAAACTCGAAGAGCTACTGGAAGATGAAGGATCAAGAATGTAATAGGGAGGCCAGTTGCGACATAACATTTTCGAACAAATAGAAAACATGACCGAGGGAAAAATAGAGAAGGTAAGCACGTGGCTTACCGTGATACAGGAAAAGGAATAGTCCGATTCACCGGCGGCAACCAAAGCAAGCCCAAAGCCTCTCCTGAAAACACACGAAGCTGTCGGAATAACAATTAGAAAAAGAAAATCGTGGAAATGGGGCTATCCCCCACCGAAATCTAATTGACACAAGAAAAAGGAAATAAGACACTTATTGGGTTAAGGAACAAGGGAAGGCATAAAGAATCCCTGGAAAAAATCGTCGGAGCTCACCTGAGTGCAAAGAAGGAGAGAAGAAAAGAATGTGAAAAATGAAAAGCGGTAAAAGTAAAAAGGATGAAAACGGAGGCTATAAATACCATATTCAAAGAGACGCCGTTTCCAAATCCTGGATCACCCAACGAAAACGGTTCAGCCCACGAACGTTCCCCAGAAGCATTTAAGAACGCCGCCTCGATTTCCCGCCCAAATGATTCATCTTACGGAAAAAGGTGGCGCTACAGTAGGTTTGAAATTTGAAAAGACACCCAACATTTAATATTCTGACAGAGGGAAGGAGTCTTTATGATGGCCCAATTTCCAACAAAAAATAAACCGTCATCGCTCCTCTCACACGAATGGCAAGCCGGCAAAGCAAATCGCGAACCAAGAGCAAGAGTCAGGGACGAAGCCAAAACAGTCAACACCACTCGGCCCAAGCTCAGGGGATGGGGAGAGGAGACATTGGTATTAGCCGACCCAGTTACACTTTGAGTAGATTAGGCCAAGCAAACAAATGTGTCGAAGCCACGAGCGACCTGACCTCGCCTAGGAGCTTTACCTCCCTGCAATTCTTCTCATGAGTCCTCCAATCACCTTTTGTCTCCATCCCTCCCGTTGCTGAAATCATTATCGGTGTATGTTTCGGAAGATGAAGAAAGCAAGAACAGCTCGCGCAAAAGGATTGAGTTCAATCTATTTACTTCTCGGCCACCGATTGCCTTCCATGACCAAGAAGTGGGGGGCTACTGAAGGAACTCGGTAGGAGCCGACCAGGGACCCACCATTACCGAGCTAACCTGAGAAGGGACCCATCACTATCGAGCCGACCAGATAACAGTTCTACTGAAGGAATTCGGCAGTAGCCGACTCTTGGCTGCCTTTATCGAGCTAATTGGAAAACGAATCCAACACTCCTGAAAGAAAGATCCCTCAACTCGACTCGTACCGAATAACACTAGCTCGGCAGGACCGCTCCCCTTCTCCATCAGGGCCAAAGTATATGATTCCACCTCGACGAATACCCTTCCCGCTCACCCCAACGCAATGCTCATCCCGATAAGGTCTCTACACTGTAGCTCTGCCTAAAAACCTGATAATAAGACAAAAGTACTGCCATATTCAGCCAACTACTCCCCTGACAGACGCCCGTCTTTTCAAATCATTCACCTAATTCAGCGCCAGAACAATGATGAAATGCCGCCCCGCTCCATCTATGAGAGGCGGCCACCTCCCGGCCAATTATCAACAACGCAACAGTCCGATAGGGTATATAAAGGGGGTTCAAGGATCCCCGGATAAAACCTCATGAAAAGGCACCCTAGAGTAAGAACTTCAAGAATCATCATTATCATAAATAACTTCAAACTCCAGTTGTTTCCCCATCTTCTCTAAGCCTGAAATCTCTCGTTTTAGTTCAGATGATAATGGTCAGTGTAACTATCATTACTCAGGTGTTAGAGAGGGTTTGTTAATGTTTGGAAGAATAATACGCCAGATATCCTCATCATATCATCATATCATCATATTCGCTGTCCTGTGTTGACAAAAGACAAGATCACTGTTATTAAAAATTAATAACAAATAAAGAAACCAAGTAAAAGTTAATTTATTTGGTTAAGAATAAATTGAGAAAATAATTACGAAGTAATAAATATGCGTTGAAATTTTAATAGCCAACATTTATAAGACAACTAAAAACGGAAAGTAAGATGGAGTAATAAAAATGGGGCGGATTCCAATTTATCCATGCCCATCATTAAAAATACTAAACAAAATCTTATGAAAGAGTAGTTTTTTAAAAAAATGTTATAGTTGGCAAATAATGAGATTCAATTGTTTTAAAATGCTATGACAAATGCATCTACAAGAAAAAAAAGTCGTGACTAAAAAACATACATTCTAAAAATACTACATTTTAAAAGGGTGAAATTGCAAACTCCCCTCAACTATTAGTTGGATTCGAATTACCCATTTCAACTACTAATTGAAGCAACGTGTCTTCTCAACTATAACATTTTATTTAATCACAGATTCTGTTTAAACACTCATTTGAGTTGATAGAAAATGTGCACATGAGACTCATATGCGACCATCTTTAGCTATATATATATATATTTTTAACTATAATGTCCTTTTGGTATTTCAATTGACTATATTATCTTGTTGCACTATGATCCTCGTTGTACCTAAAGATGATTAATATAAATAATTGATTATCTCTATTTTGAATATTATGATAAAAATAATACGTAAACATGGTCATGTAAGTCTTAGGTGGGAAAATTTCGTCAATTTAAATGATAGTGGCTAAACATAAGGTGCAATTTAAGAAAATTCTATAGTTAAAGTGAGTGCATTGTTTCAATTGAAAGTTAATGAGAGAAATTCAAACTTGACTCATCGTTGAGTACATTGTTTCAATTTGAAGTTGATGTTAGAAATTCAAACGTGACTCATAATCTTTGAGGGTAGAACTTAAGAGAAGATATAATGTTAACCTAATTATATTTTTAGATCCAACAGACAAATACACTAACTTATTGATGTGGTACAAATCTAGTTTGGGCCGTCTGATTGATGCGTATGATATATGAATTTGATCTGTTTCCTTGACCTTAGTAAGCGTACAAGACTTGACCTCGCGAAACCACTTTGGCGTGAGAGTAAGTATCGTGTCAGAGTCAAAAAACAATATGATAGAGGTTCTAGACTCAAGAAAGTGTGCACTTTGTTTAGGGTTTATGGATGAGTATTTATAAGGCCCCATGACCTAGAATCCTTGTGGGATTATGTTTTCATAAATACCTAGCAATTTTAGGAGGAAACTTCTAAATTGTTGGCGTGACAAGCGGTTGGCTGCGAGAATATAGGAGCAAATTAGGTAAGTGTCTTGCTCGAATAATGAAACCTTTGACCTATCTTGAAGAACAAGTTTCTAAGGTTTCCAGTTCGATGTTTGCCTGGGTGAACAAGACTCTGCCCGACTATATGATGTAGCTCTGGTGAAGACATATATGAATCCCGGGCATGGCCCATAGTCGGACAGACAATGCCCATGTTCGATCAGATTTAGACGAGAGTTACATTGTTCTTTGCTCGGTACCTTACTAGCTCTGTCAACTAAGTCGGTAGGTCCCATGATAGTTGAGCTCATGACTAACACATGATAATTGCTCGTATTTTCCTTATGATCGAATTTGGACCAGATACATCACTTATTAAAAGAAAACTTATTTGGTTCAATGAGCCCAGTGTCTTAAAGTACAAAGAGAGCTGAATCAATCAATTAAATATGATAATAGTGAATTAGTTATTGACCCGTAGTTTTAACTTTAGACAGTTAGTTAAGGGAGATGGTTACAGCATAGTTGCGGGTTGAAAACGTCATTGTTTGGAAGCTAAATAAATAACCTAAGCTAAATTGGAGTTGCTTCATCTTATTAAATTAAAAAAAAAAAAAGAAGGAATAAAGTATAAGATTAAAATTAGTCACGTGATGCCACGTAGGAGTTGTAATTATCACTTATCATGACGTTCATAATCAATTTATAGTATCCAAGTCAGATTTGTGTAATACCTTTGGTTGTAAAAGATAAAAGGTACATTGCCAGATTATATTTTTTAATTTACTACTTTTGTGTCTCTATATTTTTGTTAAATTGCACCTAATCTATGTTGTTAACTCAATTTCAAGTTTTGATTAATTTGAAATTGGAAGCACACTTTATATTTCATAACTAGGTTATTACTCGTGTGATCCCCGATTGACTTAGTATTATTTCTAAAACTTAATTTTATAAATAGAATTTCCAAGTTATTTGAATGAACAAACAACAACAAATTTCCACATAATAAATAAATAAATAAACATGTGATCACATCGAACAATCAAATCGAAAATTCATGCAAATTTTATAGATATAATTTGCAAGCTATATATTTCGTAATGGTTGTTTGTGGTGTTGATGGAACATGTTTAATCAAATTTGATAAAATCTATTTTAAATTGATCGAATATTGGTAAAATAATAAAAATTTAAAAACTTCTACCATAAGAATTGAGGAGTCCTAATCAAATTAAACTTGTCTAATTCAAATGTGATAAAATCTATCCCCAAATAAAAAACTTTTACCATGAAAATTTGAATTACCAATCAAGTGAAACACGTTAAAATCAAATGTGATAAATATATCTGATATTAACCGATTTTGACAATAAAAAATGATAAAAAAAAGCTGTTACCATGTATAAAGGAGGTACATGTTTTAAAATCTATCATATTTTAATTTTTGACAGGAAAAAAAGAATTTTTATAGATTTATTTAGTACCATATGCATGGTTTTAATAGTTTTTGTTTTATTTGCAAAAAATTGTTTATAATAAGATGATTTTCTAAACTTGTAATAAATAAATAATTTTTTAATTAGAATAATTTGAAAAAAATGGTAAATAATCAAAATTGATCATGTAGTCATGTAATTGAAAGATTAGAATATATGAGAATTAATAAAATATATATGCAAAAAAGATTATCATAAAAATTTGGAGATCTAATCAAGTGAAACACGTTTAAATCAAATGTTATAAAATATATCTGGTATTAACCGATTTTGGCAGCAAAAAATGGTAAAAAACGAAAAAAAAAACTTTTAACATGTATAAACTATAAAGGAGGCACCGATTTTAAAATCTATCCGGTTTTAATTTTTTGTAGGAAAAAAAATTATAAACTTGTATAGAATGTGACACATGGAAGCACATAATTCCTTTAAAACTTTAAACGTACAACAGAAACTCGCCTTGTGGTAGCAACAACTTCTGTTTTAATACTCCCTCCGTCTCTAAATAATCGTCCTAGGTGACCCGACGCACAGTTTAAGAAAAAATAATTGACTTGATTATTTATATTGGTTTAATGTGTAGTTTTTTTTAAAGCCCATGTGTATGTGGCTCATAATTAAAGTAGGGTGAAAAAGTAAGGGTAAAGTGGTAAAAGTGATGTTCAAAAAGGTAAGTTTCAAACTGGACAATTATTTTGGGACAGACGAAAAAAAATGAGGACGATAATTTAGGAACGGAGGGAGTAATAGTTAATAGATAATTAATAGATTAGTAACTAATAATTAATAATTATATATTAGTAGAAGAACAATTAACATAGAATTATCTCGTGGATAATTTGTATAAATTAAAAATTATGAAAATAAAAAGAGATGGAAATAGTAGAGTTTTAGTAAAATTAAACTTGTATAAATTTTATAGGATAAAATCGAGTTTAATTAAGTGCTATTTGAAAAAAAAAAAAGAAAACCAAAATCCTAAATCTCTATCATAAATTTACTCGTAAAACTATATCTTAAATTTGTTTTATCTTATCAAATTAGTTTTATGAATTTTATCATATATAATTAGATTTAGAATTTTTATCTTGAACTAATCGATTTTGAAAAAGGAAAAAACTTTTTCCATTTTAAAGGTGACACGTGGTAGCACAAAATCTTATTAAAATTTTTAGTTTTTCACGTGACAGCAGCGGCTTTTGTAAATTTTATCTCTTTAAAATTTATCCTAAATTAACTGTAAACTAATTTATTCTAAACTAAATTAGAAGAGAAAAGAGATAGAGAGTACGTGTAAAGACAGTAGAGAGAAAAAATGGTTAACTACAAATGTTATAAAATTTATCCTAACCTATTTGATAATGCGATAAAATCTACTTGACAATTACAAATGTGATAAAATTTATCCTAACCTAACTGTAAACCTTTATCATATTAACTAAATTGATTAGTAATAACTAAATTTGTGATATAAAATTTACTTGATAACATTTGTAGAAATGGTAATTTCAAAAAGTACCCTATAAATTTAGTTAAGTACCCTATACTAACGGTAATTTTTTACTTTTATATCACAAATTTAGTTAAGTACCCTATACTAACGGTAAGTTTCATTTGTAGTTACTTTTTGATAACTACAAATTTGATAAAAATTACCCACTACTAACGGCAATGTTGATTAGAAATTTTTTTATCACAATTGTAGTTATCAAAAAGTAAGATTATAATATTTTTTGAAAATATTTTAAAATTTAGTTATCACATTTGTAGTTATCAAAAAGTAAAATTTTAAAATTTATCACATTTTTAAAATTAAGATTAGAATATTTTTTAAAAATTGCAAAACGGTAATTTTTATAATTCATAAATAATGACATGTGGCAATACCAAATTACTTAAAAAAATTAAGCACTTAACAGAAAGCCGCCATGTAGTAGCAGCGGCTTCTATTTTAATTATAGTTAATAGATTCAAATTCTAAATATAACATTGGAATGGATCCACAAACATTTTTTTTATATACGCGCATTCTTGTAATCATAGATTTGAAGCTTGAATTTTCAAATTGCAATTTGTTTGAAAGAACCAAAATGAAAAACGTGACACTTTTTAAAGATGGATGGAGTAAGAATTAAGAGGCATCAACCATGACCAAACACTTTATTTTAGGAAAAAATCAATTCCACTCAATTTTCTTAAAAAGTCTTCTATTGGGAATTGCTTTCATAATCTATAAAAAAAGAGTAAATAATGTGTTTGACTTGCCTTAGTAGCTTGATTTGAGTTTTAAATTATATTTACGATAATTGAAGTTAAAGTAAGAAAGACATAGAGAACAATTGTAAGTCTAAAGAGAAAAAAATATAAAATCATGAAACAAAGTCACTAAATTATGAGAAAGTCTCGTATTTTATGTATCCCCATCTTTACTATTGGGCAATCTCCTTAAAGGCTAAGTTGAGTGATCAATCCGACTAATCTAATAATAAAAAATTACCACTTAACCAACCAAACAAAGTCAAAGAAATGTAAGTTGTGGAACAGCTTTGTAATCTAGTGTTCTTGTTGATCAATGAGATGTTATACAATTAGACCGAAAAAAGTAATTTGTGGTAAAAATGGAACCAACAAAAGTGCAAAAGATTTTTAACTATCCTTTCCCGGTTAAAAACATTTTGTTGGCCTACCACAAAGTAGTTAGAAAGACACTGTCTCTAGAACGACGTCGTTTATAACAAACAACGCCTAAGTGACTGTGGGAAACCTTACCCCCGCACGCAGCACTTTAAATGGGGAAATGGACCCAGACAAAAACTTGTCCGCGTCCCGTATTTCGTGTTCACACTGCCACTCGTTGTAATAACTAGAATCTCGGAAGGCATTTACAAAACTCACTCCAAATAAATAAACGTTTTATTATTAATTCTTTAATTAATTACACCTACACCGTATTATAGACTTAAGACCAAATCCGAACAACGTGGGAGGGAACTCAACGAAGAGAAGAGAATAAAAAGAAAAGAAAAGAAAGAGAAAGAAAAAGGAAAAAAGAAAATCCAAGGGGAGCTCAAAAAACGGATTTTGCTTAGCAAAGCAAAGTGCAAGGGGGTTTAGTCATTTTCAATCAAGACTAAGCTCTTTCTTTACTTCCTGATCTTCGCCTTTTGCTCATTTGTTTAATCAAAAAATTTCGATTTATCAAGCTCGAACAAAGCATTACGAAGATCAGTTCATTATAGTTGTTGATGTATTGATTTTATTCTAGTGAGAAGCAATCGAAGAGAAAGGAAGGGGATTTAATTTGGATTTGAGTTTGCATTTACTGGAATAGCCAGTTGTTGTTTGATCTGCTGTTTAGATTGATTTGTTGTAGAGGATTCAGTCGCCGATTGGAGCATTGCCGGTTTCCGATCTGGTCAGAATTATAAAAAAATGGTATGTATTGATATTTCTGTTGCTGTCTAGTGTTTAATTTTAGTTGCATTGTGAATTGATTCTGATTGATCTCCATTTGTGATATTCAACTAAGGAATAAATTGTTGTTGATAGGGGTTTATGTGTAGTTGATCTACTATTGAAATGGTTGTATTTGTTGTTGGTTTTTAGATTGCTATTTAAGTTGTTTTTAATATTCTGTATAGAGGAGTTGAACTGAAATAACCTGTTTCCACAGTTTGGCTGAAAAAGCTCATGAGGAGTAGGACTTGATTTGTACGTTTAGTATGTGTGTTTTCTGGTGGAAATGTTTTGGAAAGCAAGTCAAAGCTAATTTTGGGGAGAAATTTTGTTAGGCTTTGCTGATTAGTGTAGCATTTGATATATGACTATTTGAATTGTTGAGGGCAGAGAATCATTATAGTTTTATTTGTTTGTGTTGTTTTGTAATTTGTATGAGGTTGATATTCTTTCGGCATTACATAGACTGTACTACTCTTCTATGTGGCTATCAAAGTTACTAGCATTCTTTATCATGAATGTCATTGCCGAGGATATATATGTAATAGCCCTTAGGTATTCTATAGACATAGGAAAAATATTGTTGAAGTGATACATATTTTTAGGCTTTCTCTTTACCAACTTGAGCTATTTGTTGAGTTATGAATTATGATAGTGCAACTTGCTTTTATTTTTTGTTTGGTTCATGCAAGAAGTTCATTTTATTTTGTATGCCTCTCACCGTGCATGTTGGGGTTGCACATGCTTCTTACATCTTTTTGCATTTGATATTGCATAAGTAACTACTCTCTGTTTAAAGTTCAAACTGTTTTGCTTGCACTTGTTATAAAATTAAAATTTAAAAGGTTTCATTGGGCTGGGCCCTAGTAACTGATTAAGTGCCTGCTGTCTTATATCTCGAGTTTGTGCTTAGAGAAATGAGCCATCTAATCCCACTTTCATGGAAAGCTTGACTTGATATACGTGGCACAAACAAAAGTATATTTCAGCAAAGCTATTCCGTCCTTACTTTGATGGAAAGCTTGATTTGATACTCACGGTAGCATGAAAATTTATAGAAGGCCTATGTATCATGCATGTGGTTGATGCACATTGTCACCCTCATTACTAAATCAATACTTTTTCAACACGCACGGAATTTCAACGTGTTCTTTTACCACTTATTTGATACTCGCTACACATGACTAACAAACAAAAGAGTGCCCTTATTTAAATTTTTACAGTAATTAGGGAAGTTGACTTTTAGGCAATTTTACTAGTAGAATACCCTTAGTGTCCATACTCCATACCATAGTATTGCCAGTGCACATTGTGACTTGATGATTAACAAATGTAGATTTAGTATCTTCATAGAAAAAGGTACACATTTTGGTACAAAAAATTTCAAAAAGGGACCCTCATTTTGGGATGCAGGGAGTATTTAATTAGAAGCATTAAAAAAGTGGAATACAGGTTAGATGAAAGAGGAGTGTGCATACACAGGAGAGATTAACCATTATATTCCTTCAAATACTTTGTCCTTAATATTTATCCGTGTACCACTATGCCAACTTATGCACATCTGTCTTGTCATTGTTTAACCTTTATACTTGTTGGAATAGTGTTTATTTCTCTTTCTTGTTGTTGGTGCTTGTAAAGATGATTAATTCAAAATGGTCTGTTCCTTTGCAGGCTGCTTCAGTCAGCTTAGGGGTTGGATCACTTGTTTGGGTGGAGGATCCTGACGAGGCTTGGATAGATGGGGAAGTTGTTGGTGTCAGTGGTGATGACATTAAGATTCTTACTACTTCAGGGAAGACGGTGAGTATTCCTTTCACATCTATTCATTGGAAGCTGATGTAATATTCATGTTACCTGATTATCACAGTCAAACTGATCAGTAGTAACTTTCTATCTAAATCTTTTGTTAATTTGCATTTGATACAAAATAATTCAACTACAAACAAGGAGAGCTCTCTCTCTCTCTCTCTCTCTCTCTCCTGTAGCCACTCCAATTCATGGTTGTAGATATCCTTTTTATTCTTTTATCAACAAATATGCTAATGTTGATTCCTTAATTTTTTCATTTTGAATTTGAGTATAGGTCGTTGCCAAATCTTCAACTGTATACCCTAAAGATGCTGAAGCACCGCCGTGCGGAGTGGATGATATGACAAAGCTGGCTTATTTGCATGAACCAGGAGTTCTGAATAATTTAAGATCTAGATATGATATCAACGAGATATATGTAAGTTGTTTTCCTCTCAATTGCAACTGGTCTAGACTCTTGTGAACATTTGTTCGGATATTTTCCTGCACAGATCAAGCTCTTTATTTAAGCTAATAAACTCAATGCTTCCTACAGACATATACAGGGAGCATTTTAATTGCTGTGAACCCTTTCAGAAGATTACCTCATTTATATGACAGCCATATGATGGCACAATACAAAGGGGCAGCATTCGGTGAACTGAGTCCCCACCCTTTTGCTGTTGCAGATGCGGCATACAGGTACTTATGACACTATAATAAGATGTTGACTTGGTTATTTCATTTCTGGTGCTAATTAAACAAAGCCATTTTTCGGATGCAGAGTTATGATAAACGAAGGAATTAGTCAGTCAATTTTGGTTAGCGGAGAGAGTGGAGCTGGTAAAACTGAAAGCACAAAACAGCTTATGCGCTATCTAGCTTACATGGGAGGGAGAGCTGCGGCAGAGGGGAGGAGTGTGGAGCAGAAAGTCCTAGAGGTAACAGTCATGTCCAGTCCTTTTAGGGTTCTGATTAGAGAATGAGTGATTCTGATTCTGGATTCTGATTCTTGTTACTTGTATTGATTCTGAATCTTATTAAGTCATTTAATCCATTTCCTGATTCCCCTATTTTACAGTCAAACCCTGTATTAGAAGCTTTTGGCAATGCAAAGACTGTCAGAAACAATAACTCAAGGTGTGAAAATTTCGCATTCGCTATTTAACTCTTGCAAATGTTTTATACTATTTTCATATTGTGGTGCCTGTTTGAATGGTTTCTTATATGCATGTATGTTTATACCGTTGCAGTCGTTTTGGCAAGTTTGTGGAGATTCAGTTCGATCACAAAGGGAGGATTTCTGGGGCTGCTATCAGAACTTATTTATTGGAACGGTCTCGTGTATGTCAGCTATCAGATCCTGAAAGGAACTATCATTGCTTCTACATGCTTTGTGCTGCACCACTGGAGGTAATGAACTTCCGTTTACTTGAGCAAGATATTCTACATGAGAAGTAAAATTAAATATATTGACATATATTTTGTTTCAGTTTATTAACTTCTTCAGTGTTTATTTGTTGTTGAATATAATTCAATGCTTGGGCTTCATTGTATCTTTAGTCAGGTGGCCAAAAAAATATCTTTCATAGTCATCCTCAGTACTGAGCCTGCAGATTGATCTTTACTTTCTTTCACCTTGTAAGAAGAGAGCATATGCATATAGCAATGCCTTCTCAGCGTGCACTAATTTACATGATTTTGTGCTACCCGATGTGATAATAGCTGCGAGTCCCCATGGCGTAGTTCTATTTTTTGGATTTGATCCGTTTATTGTATTATGTTACTATCACTACATTTCTGAGCTGGGTTATGGGAATCTTGTCTTGTATTTTTGTCCTAGTGAAATCTTGCAGTTCTTCCTGGACATGGACTTCCAAGTTCAAGCATGGAAATCTCTCCGGGTCAAAATGCATGCATGCTTGATCTGTTTATTTTGCTATAATCATATCCTTGACCTTATTATTGCAATGTGTCTCCTGACCTATGAGGGGTTTTCTTCAGTAACTTCTATAGGTTTGGATTGTGGAAACAAAGGTATTAGGCCTGTTGGAAAGGAGTCCAAGGTTGCTCCCGGGAAATATGTAGGTCATGGATTCAAATTATGGAAACAACTTTCTTAATTTCAATGGAAGGCTATGTACATCCAGCTCTTCTTAGACCTCTGTAATTGATGGAACTCTCATTCACGGGTCATCTGATTCCAGTTCGCTAGGTCAAGGTGTAGATTTTCCCAGAAAAAAACTTTTGGAGTCTCTGACTTGGCTCGCATAAGCTCGAGCTCGAGTGTAAACTGTAAAGGAATCAAACTTGAGCTTTGTGGCAGGCTCGATTGTGTAATAGAGCTTGAGCTCAAGAAAGCAAAGCTCGGCTCAAGATCGACTCGTTCGGCTCAACTCGATTTTTTCTTAAATTATTTTTAAAAATTATTTGTTATATATGATGGTTTATTTGTCTTTTAGTAAGCATTGTGATATTATGTTTATAAAGGATGACGGCACGGGTTGATCTATTAGTTTAGGATTTAGGAATATGGAATGGATTGAGCAAAAAGAGGAAAATGAAAACAAAATTACGAGGTGATCTTCTAATTTTAACTTATAGTCTAGTTGCGTACTCTTAGTGATTCCTGCCTATATATGTATGTATGTATGTAATATATATATGTATGCATGTATGTGTCATATATATGTATATAAGTTACTTTGTAGAATGAAGTACTCTAATAACTAACTTATTCTTAAGCTTTAAGAATATCGATGTAAAAGTGATGTATATATAGATTAGGCAAGGGCACTCATGCAAACCTCGAGGTCCTTGGTTCCAATCCCCATACCAACAAGGGGTCACACTCACCTACCAAAAAATAATATAAAATAGGCATTGCTCTCTTATAATTTGAAAACTAGAGTATTTTATTTGTAAGGTAAAACTATCGGTCTATGGATTGAACCCAAATTTTAGTTTGAATTTACCTTTATTATTTCAAAGACATACTTATCTTCTTATTTTTTGATAAAGGTAAATGAATTTATAACACAACGTCAAAACAGGTGACGCGTCCTATTTACATATAAGTATAAAAGCCAAAAGAGTAACTAATGTAAAGGAAAGTTCTGCACAAGTATGTGAGTGCTTTGCGCCTGTGCACCACACAAACAGGAGATGAAGCAGAGCACTCTTCATTTCTGAAATAGATCCTTCCTCGTTATCAAAAGCTCTTCGGTTTCTTTCCTTCCAGATTGTCCACCACACCCCCAACGGAGCAACTTCCCACAAAATATTCCTTTCCTTTCTTCGCCAAAAGTACCTCCAGTTCCACAATAAATCTTTGGAGGCCTCCGGGAGCACCCACTCCACTTTGAACAAGCGGAACAAAAGGTTCCACAATTCCCCCACCACCGGGCAATGTAAAACCAAATGATTTACACTCTCCTCGCTCTCCTTGCACAAGAAGCATCTGTTAACATATATCATCCCTCTTTTCCTCCGATTATCCCCGGTTAGAATAGCCTCGTTCGCCACTTCCCAATCAAAAAAGGCTACGCGACTTGGAGCTACCGTCTTCCACACCGACTTCCAAGGAAAAGGTAACCCTTGTCTTTCCAACAGTTTGGAATAATAACCTTTCACTGAGAATATACTGTCCTTCGACCCTCTCCAAATCACCCTATCAGTCTCGCAACCAACTTTTTGAGCATAAAGAAGCTCAAAAAATCTTGTCACCGAATCCAACTTATCTTCTTATTATCTTAGAGACATACTTAATTCAGCTTGTACTCGGTTTATGCTCAGCTCCAACTCATGGCTCGCGAGCAGCTCGTGATTGACTTATTTCAAGCGGAGTCAAGCCTACATACCTCATTTAATACATGACTTGAGCTCTGAAAATTAAACAAGCCGAGTTCAAGCATGCCAAGCTCGGCTCGGCTCCTCTAGATTACAGCCCTAATCTGATAGCTTCAAGATCCTGTTCAGGGGTTGGTAGTAATGTTTGATGATCGTTGAATTGAACTTATGATGGTTATGGTAGGGTTTAGTATTTCATAAAGGTGCAAGTAAAATGCTTTTATTTTCTTTAGATGGTGAGGAGTAAATCTTGGTTCTTATGTCCAGGAAGTACCAATGACTGGATATAGAAATAAACTGTGAAAAGAAATTAATAAGTAGAAGCGTGCCAGGACTAAATAGGCATAGGTTTCACCTTGATGTGCATTTATAATCCTAGAAGAGTGTCATATACTTCTAAAAGAATTTGATATTAAACTTTATAACTTGGATTTATTTATTTCGAAGCTGGCTGCTGTTTCTTCTATCTTGTTAGAAGGAGAACCTCAGTTTTTGACTCTAATCTCTGTACAATCTGAATAGAATCCAAAACATGACGACCTAAATTTTCAACTGGAGTTGGGATATGATTCAGTGATCCATGTTTAGAGAATCTTGAATTTATAATCATAATGGTAATATATTCACTGATAGAGCTACTTATGAAGGTTACCAGTGACCTCCATTTTTCATTCGACGTGCTCTGAGTTGGTTTTTAACTCATAATGGGCACCTTTACTTTCTTTTCACAAGTAGCAGAAGTTTGATTCCTTATATCCCCAACTTTTGCACCAAAATTGAAGTTTGTAACTTCACTGCATGTTTCGTGGTTGTCTATCTTGCTGTCTAGTCTGTATTTTATATAGGTGCAAGAGTTTTTCTGGAAATTCTCTGCCAGTCAGAGAGATGAATTCTTAATTGTTGACTCAAATCCCCATATTTTTGCTGTCTTTGTCAAATCTTATTTTTACAACTTCTGCTCTTAGGACCGTGAAAGGTACAAAGTGGGAGATCCAAGGGCGTTCCATTATCTAAATCAATCAAATTGCTTTGAGATAGATGGTTTGGATGAATCAAAAGAGTACACTGCTACAAGGACGGCAATGGATGTTGTTGGAATCAATTCTGAGGAGCAGGTATAATGAGGAAATAATGCATAACTGAAGCAAATTTTTAAGTGATGAAGTCTCTTATTTCTTGTTGCTAATCTCTGTTTTCTTTTGCAGGATGCAATCTTCCGAGTTGTGGCTGCAATCCTCCATCTTGGAAACATCGACTTTGCAAAGGGAAAGGAAATGGACTCATCTGTTCCCAAAGATGAAAAATCTTGGTTCCATCTCAGAACCGCTGCTGAGCTATTTATGTAAGTGGTCAATTTCATTTGTGCATGCAGACTCATTAGTGATCGCAATATGAAAGTGTTTCATTGAGAAAAAGGAGGCACAAGTAAGCATTCTTATCCTTAAGAGAACGTGCTGTTCAGGTGTGATGTGAAAGCTTTAGAAGATTCTCTCTGCAAACGTGTCATTGTAACCCGGGATGAAACCATCACAAAATGGCTGGATCCAGAATCTGCTGCTGTCAGCAGAGATGCTTTGGCAAAAGTTGTCTACTCGAGGTTATTTGACTGGTAAGCTTCACTTAAATGCTATGAAAAGTTGTGCCATACAGTCTAAAACCTAGATTTTGCTAATGCTGTCTGCCTATTTATTAACTTGTTATTTTTTATTTTTTACATCTGTGAATTGGATTTTACAGTTTTACTAACGTTCTTGTACCTATATATGCAGGCTCGTAGATAAGATCAATAACTCAATAGGTCAAGACCCAGATTCAAAATACTTAATTGGAGTGCTGGATATTTATGGATTTGAGAGTTTCAAGACAAACAGGTGCTTAACTGGTACGCCTTTTGTTTTCATTTTGACGAGATCTGAGGTGTATTCATGTTAGGGGTCCAAAAGTTGTACCTTTGCTTCATATTTAAGTCTAAACGTGGTCAAATATGATGGGAACAGTAAGGCATGATATACATTGCTGAGCTTTCTTCTAAGAAGTGAGGCTGTAAATCCTTTTCACTTAGGAACTATGTAGTCAGTGGCGAAGCGACATTCAACATTATGGGGCTACTTGATCCCCTTTAGTTTCAAAAAGTTGTCATTTTTCTACCCTTAAAGTTAGAAACAAAAAGACATTTACTATAAAAAAAGGATTTTCATTTCAACCCCCTTTTTAAAGGAAAAACTCTACTATTTTATAAAATTGACCACCATTTTAGCCAAGTTCATACACTACAATGTAATTGTCTACTTCTAAAATAATTTTGACCCCTTTTAAACAAAGTTATGGCTTCGCCAGTGTATGTAGTGGTCCTTGTTTTGGGGGATTGCACTCCTAGGTTCTATTTTCTTCTTCAATATTACTCCTTCTCTGAAGCTTAAACTGTAACACGAGTCTGCGACTCTATTTTTAATCTCCTATTGTTAATATGTACTCAAGTCTACTTAACCTTTGTGTCAACTATTTGGGGTTGGTTACATGAATCCTTTTTCCCACTCCTTTTTTGTCCCAAGGTCCAAGGATTTTAAAAAATAAAAAACCAAACTCAATCTTTTCTTTACAAGAAGTCCCATATTTCAAGGTCTATGCCTTAAGCCAATGCCATGTGCTTGATTTATAATATGGGGCCAGGGAAGTTCTAGTAGTCAACTGCAGAGAGTAAACACAGTCAGTAATATCCTTATATCTTTTTCTGTCCATGTTAATCTTGGTCTTCCCCTACCTCTGGCGTTGCTATTGATATTATCACTTTTCTTAACTGAAACACTTATTGCTATGGGTCTACATTGTATGTGTCATGGACCTTCTCCGTGGTTTTCTCCATTTTATCTCTTTTAGTAGCTTGTTTTATTATCTGACTTGTGTTTATTTTTGAAATTTACGTATGTACACCATATCCATCTTAACATTCACATTTCCGCCACACATTTTATGTATGTGTGTATCTTCTTTGTCCAGCGATTTGTATTATATATAATGAAGCCAGGCTAATAGTTTTCTTATAATTTCCTTACATCTTTATGAGCACTACCATTAACATTTTACCTCTGATGCTCTTATCAATTTCACCCAAGCTGCTGCAATATTTTAATTGATAACTGAATTGTTCTGGAAAGCTGTTAGAGGTGCAACCCAATGAAAGCAAAAACCAATGATGCATCATCCAAGACATGCACCAATGCAAGTCATATTGTACATGTTTAGTCAATCCTAACGCGAAAAGATAAAAGCGTCAGATCTATCTAATGTAGTCCCTTTGAAATCGGACTAGCAAGTTTGTCTTTCTGTAGTTATAGTTATAGTCACTGCTCCATCAAATGTATCGTTGATCCCTCACATGTATCTTGCTTGCCAAAATAATCTAGTTTAACTTGTTTCTTCTGTTATATTCACCAAGTTATTTCTGTAGGCACTCTATCATTTCAGATTCTTTTTCAACAATCAAGCAGTTGTAGCTTTGGTCTGTCTGCATTTTCTAGAAAAAACTGACATGTTTCATCTTCTTCCTAATTGGTCAAGGCCCAATACTTTCCTTATCCTTTACAGAATTCTTGCCATTTACCTTGTTCATCAAGCATTTGGTTTCTGATGCGGATTTATGTGTGGAGCCATCGGTGGAATTTATTATTTATAATTTTATACTGATATCACTCTAAAATTTTCACAATTGGCTTTCAGTAGAATAGGTGTTATCAACTTTAGCAGGGAACACCAAGTTTTTATTTTATTCTTTTATGTGGGAGTGCTCACATTAGTATGAGAAGAAGTGAATCTGTTCATACTGGGTTCAGATGTATTATATTAAGGCAATCATCCTGTCCTCGTTTGTGAATGAGATTTGACTTATGTCTTTTATCAATGTTGTTATGAAACTCATTTAATATTGATGGATAAGTTGCACGGTACTGCCACCGTGATTTTTCCATCACATTGGGCATCATTGCTGTTTTAGATAGCAACTTACTTTTGGTCACACTAGAAATAACCGTTTTCAGATAGCTAAATTTAGATGTTTATTATTATTTTTTTGATAAGTAATGAATAATATATAAATAGAGCGTCAAATCAGGTGACACGGCCTTCGTATACTAGGAGTATACAACCAAAAGAAGTCTGTCAATAGAAATATTATTTACAAAATCTACAAAAGAAGAGGTGGGATTGGATGGATAATGCACTGCCTCAATACACCAAGAGTAAAGTGTTCGAAGCAGAGATTTCTTCAATTCCGGAACAGACTTTTCCTCATTGTCAAAAGCCCTATAATTTCTTAGATGTTTATTCTTATACTAAGTGTTGCATAATATGTGCAGCTTTGAGCAATTTTGCATCAATTTGACCAATGAGAAGCTTCAGCAGCACTTCAATCAGGTTTGAATGGAAGCAATTTTCTCTCTGTCTGTCGTGCTGCTCCTGTAGTCAATATAGTTGATGATACTTTATGATATCTTATTGTTTTGCAGCATGTCTTTAAAATGGAGCAAGAAGAATATACTAAAGAGGAGATAAACTGGAGCTACATTGAATTTGTTGATAATAAAGATATCTTAGATCTCATTGAAAAGGTTTGTGGTGAAAGCTATTCCTATAGGACCTATCCACACAATCATTTACACTGCAGATGTTGGTGTTTTTATATTGGTCTTTTAGCTAATTGATCATTGCATACTCTTATATAATCAACATTCTGCAACTCCTGCTTTCATTTTCCCTTACTTGTGGATCTCTAGTAGCCCATCTGGGCCATCTCCTCTTTATAACCCCATATTTTCATGTTGATACGTATCTCTATCTTATATAATCTATGTTGGGAGTATGGGACGTATCAATGCCAATAATAGCTACAGCTGCTCAAATATCAACCTGAAATACCTTTTTACCAATAAAATTTTCTAATTGTGAGCCTGGTTGCGTCAATACTGGGAGATGTTGAACACTAACTTTGAATATACCCTTGGGTCCATGCCTTTAAATATTTAAGAGACTGAATTTTGATTACATATATATCCATCGGACCATCGATTTGTTTAGAAGATGCAGCCATAGATCAAAGGTAGTAAAGGTGAAGAAGATTTATGTACTTACTAGACAGTTGCCACAAGGCTCAGTATAATCTACTGTAAGATGAATCAGATATTGTTTTAAAGCAAATTATGTGGGCTAGTGTGTGCGGTACAGTTGATTATTGTGTCTTAAACTGTAAAGAAACGGACGGAGAAGAGAAGAAGAAAGAAGAATATGATTTGGAAGCCTTAACCCTAAACAGGATAGGCTAGGGTATTTATATATACGTGCATATTAGACAATAAGTTACACATAACACCCTTTTATAATACCCCTTATTCGCTAACACTCCCCCTCAAGCTGGAGCATAAATATCATGCTTGCCCAACTTGTTACTCATATAACGCAACCTATTTCCAACCACCGACTTTGTTAGAACATCAGCCAGCTCATCACCGGACTTGACATAGCTTGTGACAATAATCTTTTGTTGTAGCTTCTCGCGAATGAAATGATAGTCAACCTCAATATGTTTTGTGCGTTCATGAAACACAGGATTCGATGCAATATGGATGGCTGCTTGATTGTCACACCATAGCTGCATAGGTGTTGAACTACCAAACCCCTATCTCCTCAAGTATTTGGCGAATCCACATCAACTCACAAGTCGACTGAGACATGGCTCTATATTCTGCCTCGGCACCGGATCTCGACACAACCTGCTGCTTCTTGCTTTTCCAAGACACTAAGTTGCCTCCAACAAATATATAATATCCTGTGGTTGACTTCTTACTAATAGGACATCCAGCCCAATCAGCATCACAAAACCCCTCAACTCTTATGTGCCTATGATCTCGATAAAGTAACTTACGGCCTGGAGCTCCTTTGAGATATCAGAGGATTTGTACAATAGCCTCCCAGTGAGTAGATCGTGGAGACGACATAAACTGACTGACTTTACTTGCTGCAAACGCAATGTCTGGTCTAGTCACAGCTAAATAGTTCAACTTCCCTACAAGCGTACGATACCTCTTCGGATGATTCAATTCTTCACCATCATCATCTCTAAGCTTCACATTAGCATCCATAGGAGTCTCAGCTGGTTTTGCCCCTAACATCCCAGTGCTAGTAAGTCCATTACATACTTCCGTTGAGAAAGAAAGATGTCTTGTTTCGAACGGGCAACTTCAATTCCCAAAAAGTACTTGAGGTTCCCAAGATCTTTTGTTTGAATATCTTTCTTGAAGGAAAGACTTTAAAGCATAAATTCCCACACTATCTCCGCCAGTAATGACGATATCATCAACATACACAACCAAGAGAATACACCTTGCTTCACTGTCGATAAAAGACTGAATGATCATTGCTGCACCGCATAAGGCCAAACTCTAACACAACTTCACTAAATCGACCAAACCAAGCTCGAGGAGACTGTTTCAGACCATACAACGATTTTTTTAACTTGCACACCATCCCTGACTCCCCCTGAACAACAAAACCATGAGGTTGTTCAAGATAAACCTCTTCGTGCATGTCACCATGAAGAAAAACATTTTTGACATCTAGTTGGTGAAGCAGCCAGTATGATGCAGCAAGAGAAACAAGCAACCTAACAGAAGCTAACTTCGCAACTGGAGACAAGGTTTCTGAATAATCCACACCATAAGTTTCGGCATAACCCTTCGCAACTAGACGAGCCTTCAATCGAGCAAGGGAACCATCAGGATTCACTTTCACTGTGAAAACCCACTTACAACCAATTGCCTTCTTATTATTCGGCAAAGGTATCAAATCCCAAGTCTGATTCTCCTCCAGAGCTTTCATCTCCTCTTCCATAGCGGTTCTCCAACCAGGGTGAGCCACTGCCTCAGACATAGACTTAGGAATATGATAAGACTCAATTGAATTAATTAAGGAAGAAGTAGAAGAAGACAAACCAAAGTAACTAACGTACTCAGCAATGGAATATTGTGCACAACTACGCTTACATTTACGAAGAGCAATCGGAACATCTAGATCAGATAGTGGTGGCACAGGAGTGCTAGGATCTGCAGAAGAGAGGATTGGCTCGGTAGTGACCACATCAGGAGGTACAGAAGGAGGTTCCTCTCGTTGATGGTGAGAGTAAACTTGCTGAATGGGGGGACGACAAGGAGGGACAGGAGGTGGTACAGGGGCTGCTTCGGACTGTACAAAGTGATAGACAAGGAAATCATCATTTGAGTCCGAAGAGGATGGGTCAATAGAAGGTAGAGGATAGAATGAGTGAGATTCAAAAAAGGTGACATCAAGAGAGACGAGATAACGATTCAACTCGGGAGAAAAACAACGATACCCTTTTGAGACCGAGAGTAGCCAAGGAAGATACATTTGAGGGACTTAGGATCCAACTTGGTGATATGAGGTCAATGATCGCGAACAAAGCAAACACAGCCAAAGGTCTGCGGTGACACGAAAAACAACGAACGGGAAGGATGTAAGACACGATATGGAATCTCTCCCCCCCCCCCCAAGAACCGAGGATGGCATCCCATTAATAAGATGAAAGGCAGACCAGAATGACTTAGGCACATGCATTTGAAAGCTAGGAGCCCTAGCACTTTCCATTAGATGGCGATTCTTTCTTTCCGCCACCCCATTTTGTTGAGGTGTATCAGTGCAAGAGGATTCATGAGTCATGCCATGGTCATGCATAAAAGTAGAGAAAGGGGTGGAGAAATATTCTTTTGCATTGTCACTACGAAGAATTTTAATAGGCACACCAAACTGGGTATTAATTTCAGCACAAAAACCACAAAAAATGGAGAATAACTCAAAACGATTTTTCATTAAGTAAATCCAAGTTACACGTGAAAAATCATCGACAAATGTAACAAAATAACGATAACCAAGTTTCAACACTACCGGAGACGGACCCCAAACATCAGAATGAACCAACTCAAACGGGACACAAGCCCTTTTATTGACTCTAGGAAAGTATGAAACACGATGGTGTTTAGCATACCGACAAGCTTCACAATTTAATGTAGACAAAGACTCTAAACTAGGACACAACTTCTTCAAATTCGAGAGACAAGGATGACCCAAACGACAATGAATCTGATGCGGTGTAAGGGAAGTGACACTGGAACATGTAACAGGAGAGACAACATCATCCAGCAAGTAAAGCCCTCCTGATTCGTAGCCTCTACCAATAATCCTCTTCGTCGTAAGATCCTGAAAGACACAAGAATCAGAAAAGAATGAGACGCTACAGTTGTAATCACGAGTTAATTTAGTGATGGATGAACGGAAAACCAGGGAGGTAAAGGATATAAGACAAAGATAGAGATGGAGTGATACTAGTGATTCCGCTCCCCTGAACACATGCAACAGACCCATTGGCTAAAGTGACACTAGGCAATATAAGAGGTAAAGGAAGATAAAATAGCATCAGGTCATATGATCGGTAGCACCAAAATCAATGACCCAGACTGAGGAGGAAAGACACGCGGTTTACCGAATGGACAAGAGTGGCCGCTAAGAGGAAGATGATGAGAGACACGGTACCGAGCATACTCTTCCATAACCATATGACTAGTTCCGACATTAGCAAATCGGCTGTTTCCCATGAAGGATAACATATGACAATGACGTGGGCATCATTGCGGGACCACCATGACCTCTAGCCCATGAGGGAAGGCAAAGGAGGCGAGATGTGCGTAAAAAAGAAAGGACAAAGAGCAAATGTCAAGAGACAAAATGCAAACTCGCAAGTGCTAACGACGAAATTGTGGACATTTTCTTAAAATCCGAGTCACGGTGCGATCTCTTTGACGAAACAGACAAGTCATCGATTATCAGAATACCTCCAAATACTCCCAAAGATCTTTGAGGTATGTGAAACTAACTTGGCAACATTATCGGTCATGGAATTCATCATCCGCCAAAGAGTAATGCATCATCTCGAATCCAAACCTTCGGTATCCGTGAGATGATCGAGTAAGACTCTTACTAACCACCTTACGCCACATCATATAGTTTGTACCATCAAGCTTTTTATTAAGCGGGAAATAGTCTCGAGTCGCCATAATACGCGAATCCCAACAATAATAGGTTCCAACCGTAAAACTAACCACGGGTAGACTAACTTGGGCAAACTAGATGAAAATTTCTTGTAATAGAACGAAATTGCACTTTTTGACATTGGCCTATCAATCAAGGTTGCACACTCTACTCGAGCATGGCATCAAACCAAGTTTGTTATGGAGAAATCGATACCATGTAAAGAAACAGCCTTAACCCTAAACAAGATGGGCTACCCATATTAGACAATAAGTTACACATAACACCCTTTTATAATACCCCTTATTCGCTAACATAAACAAACCTACCTTCACTGGCTCTAGCCATCACCAATCCCTTGACATTTTCTATCCAAGGATTATTCCAATCGATTCCATTTCCAATCACATGTGCAGAGGTTTTCACCTTTTGGTTGCTATCATTAGTGGCCAAAAGTCTGAGAGAGACTTGCTCAATAAAACAAGGAGGAAGAAGTAGATGGTAGACATCAAGAGACACTTTAAATAAAGGTGGAGCTGATGAACATAAGAGGCAGTTGAGAGCGAGAGAAGTATTAATTAATTGCAATTGTTTGCTATTTGCCCGTCGTCCCTCTCCGACCGGAGGTAGGCTCTCAAGTTTCTTGTATTTTTTGTGGTTCAGTTCTCACCCGAAGAGAGCTTACAATTTCAGAATTCCTTGGTGTTTCCAGTCCTTGTTTACTACATTGTTTGCTTGCTTTGACTGGGACCCTATCAGGAGCAGAGTTGGGTGGATGACAGACATTGAGGGATAGTTAGCTGCTTTGTAGAAGGTTATAGCAGAGTTGGAAGAAGACATGATTATTTGGTGTGAATGCTTGGGATATTGTTCACTATGACACCCAGAATGAACTAAATTCAAGTGTAACTAATAAAATGCTATCAGAGGGAATGGCTGTTGGGAAAATGTGTAATGGAATAGATTTTAGGGGAGACTACTTTCTGTTGAGTGGAACTAGAGGCAAAATTGGGTAAAGGGAATGGCTGTTGGAAAAATGTGTCATGGAATAGATTTTAGGGGAGGCTACTTTCTGTTGAGTAGAACTAGAGGCAAAATTGGGTAAACAAGTGCAAACTTATGTCTTGGAAAGGGTTTCAATTAACTTTACATCATTTTTGGTTTTTCGCCGTACATTACCGGCATGTGGAAGACAAGGTTCCCTTCAAAATTAGTTTGACCTGTCTTATAGTCCATAATCTGTTTTTGGCACATAATTTTTCCATGCTCGAATTCATTTTCAAGGCAGTTTTTGATTGGAGGGGTGGGTGGTTGTGTGTAAATTGATGTACTTTCCGTTCCTAAAAAATAGTCCTTTCCTTTTCAGGCCGTTCCAAAAAAAAATGTCCACTTTATTATCTTTCCTTTTTTGAAAGTTACTTTTATCATTTTACCCTTGATTTGATTCCCACTTTAATTGATGGTCCCACTCTCACATGGGTATCCTTGGAAAATGCACACTATCCTTATATTTGTAGTAGAGTAAATTATCTTTTTTTATTCTATGTATTGGGTCAAAGAAGACAATAATGGAGGGAGTATGCATTTTCTATTCATAGGCGTCAATTTTAAAACTTCAGTTTGGTGGACCCCAAACAACATTTATTCTTTAAGAAACTTTGTTGGGCACTTCTCATGCCTTCTTTGTCTCTGCTCCTATTCCCCCTCCCTCTTCCGATTGAAAAATGTACTCCATCTGCCCTAAATAATTGTCCTATTTCCTAACTTTCCTTTTTAAGAAAATATTTTTATCACTTTACCCTTACTTTTTCTTCCTACTTTAATTATGACCACATACACAAATGACTATAAAGTAAACTATAAACTATACCATTATTTATAATAGAGCCAATTAGTTGTTCTTAAATGGTGTGCCTGGTCAAACATGACGATAATTTAGGAAAGGAGGGAGTAACTCTTTTGATTACCTCTTCTCCTGATTAATGCTATAGTAAACTCACTAATAATATCTAATTTTTCTTTGCAAATGTTCTTTTCTCCCTGCCCATTATCTGAAGTAACATTTGGTGGTTTGTATATTTCATCTAGACTGTACTCTTCATTCTACTCCACAACGAATGCCAGAAAACATTTTTGACTTATCTTTTGTTTTTCATTTTTTTTGGGGGGGGGGAGAGGAGGAGGCGCAACCAATGAGTGCATATCATTACTGTTCTTCTCTCAATCTTGTCGTCTCCGTTCTAACTTATCCTATTTTCATTGCTTAGAAACCCGGTGGCATTATAGCTCTTCTCGATGAAGCTTGGTAAGTACAAAACTGCAAACTAGTCCACTCTAACCCTTTTCTCTTTCCTAGATAGGCCATTAGTAACGATTCAGCTTTAGTAGTTTCTATGGGAGATATGATGTTTTCCAATATTGAAATAACCACTACCCGTGTTTTGTAGCATGTTTCCGAGGTCAACTCATGAAACATTTGCTCAAAAGCTTTATCAAACTTTCAAGAACCACAAACGGTTCACGAAGCCAAAATTGTCGCGTTCCGACTTCACCATTTGTCATTATGCCGGTGATGTAAGTTTCTCTTTATTGTGTTCCTCTTTCTACTTGATATTCTCATCTATATTGAAGGACAAAAATTGTGATAATCGCTAACTGGTCATTTGATTCATGCAACAGGTCACTTATCAGACTGAGTTGTTTTTGGATAAAAACAAAGATTATGTCATTGCTGAACATCAAGCACTCTTGAGTGCTTCCGGATGTTCCTTTGTGTCTAGTTTGTTTGCACCTTCGTCAGAGGAGTCCTCCAAATCATCAAAGTTCTCTTCAATTGGTACACGCTTTAAGGTACAATTGCTCTCTCTCTCTTTCTCTCTGATACTTCTCCTCCTGGGCATGCACACACACTGATAATTTGCTTCCTTTCAAAGTGTCTGGAGTTGAAATTTTCTTTATTGTACTTTCTCAGCAACAACTGCAATCATTGCTCGAAACTCTAAGTTCCACTGAGCCTCATTATATTCGCTGTGTTAAGCCCAATAATCTTCTTAAGCCTGCTATATTTGAGAATGAGAATGTGCTACAACAACTGCGATGTGGGGTAAGGGTGTACATTCTTCTTCCTTTCGTTTCTAAAAATCTGGGTGTCTGCATTTACTTATTGTCCACATATTGATATTCAGGGAGTCTTGGAGGCAATCAGGATTAGTTGTGCAGGATATCCTACCCGAAAATTATTCTTTGAATTTTTGGACCGATTTGGCATCCTTGCACCTGAAGTGTTGGATGGCAGGTAGCCTGAATTGATCTTGTTGGCTGATAAATGTTCTGTGCATGTTTCTAATCCTGCCTTTGTTCTTATTACTGAAATTTTTGATAGTACGGATGAGGTTACTGCTTGCAAGAGGCTTCTAGAAAAGGCGGGACTGCAAGGCTATCAGGTAATTGGAATGCAGTATTAGACATTCGCTTCATTCTAGAGATCTGATTCTATTTTGAGCATTCTGTTCCTGGGCTTGGAGATGCTATTTTATCTTTTTCACGGTAACTAGGAGTGTTTGAAAACTGGGTACCATACATGCATGTTCTTTTATGAAGATGACATTGTTTGTGATGAGAACATCCCAGTGAGGCTATGGCGCCTCCTTTGAAATAAAATATACTTGCTTCATCCCAAAATAGTCCCATGTTGAATTTTTATTTTTATTTTTGGGAGGGGGTGGGGGGCGATGCAATTCTATTCTGATTTTCAAAGTCAATTTATCCATTTTTAGAATTGATATTGGCCAGATTTCCACTTAGTTTTAGAATATAAAACTATAACCTTGGTAAACCACGCTAAAAGTATCATTAATTTTTTTTATTCAAGTTCACTTTGACAAGTCAAACTGGGACTATTATTATTATTATTTTGGGACTGAGGGAGTATAGAATAAAAAAAATGCTCATTTCCTTATTTGGTTAATTGACTTTGAGCAGTTATTTTATATAGTTGAAATTGCTCAACAAATTCTGACCTTGATTGTTTGAGCTACTGACTCAGCATATCTATTTCACTGGTTGTTTTTACTAAGCCACAGTATACTTAACCGGTATGTTCGCATGCAGATTGGTAAAACAAAGGTATTTCTGAGGGCTGGGCAGATGGCGGAGCTGGATGCTCGCAGGACTGAGGTCTTAGGAAGATCAGCCAGCATTATTCAAAGGAAAATTCGTTCTTATGTGGCTCGAAAAAGTTTTATTATGTTGCGCCGGTCTGTTCTGCAAATTCAATCCATCTGCAGAGGTAAGAATTGTGCCGAGTTTTTGTAGCTTCTCAGACAGCTCAAACACAACTCAGTCTTTCTTCCCATTCTTGTGTTTTAGGACAACTTGCTCGGAAAGTTTATGAAAGCATGCGGAGAGAAGCTGCCTGTCTGCGAATTCAGAAAGATTTACGGATGCACCTTGCTAGGAAAGCTTATAAACAATTGTGCACCTCTGCTGTATCTATTCAAACGGGCATAAGAGGGATGGCTGCACGAGATGAGCTTCGCTTTAGAAGGCAGACTAGGGCAGCAATTATTATTCAGGTATCCCTACATTGGCCCTCATAATATTTACTGTTATAAGAAAAAATAGCCTCTAACATTAGAAACAGAGTTAGGAATATTCATTTCTCCTTCTTCCCCCCTGCTTGGCGTGAAGAAAGTTGATATTTTTGATACTTATATCCTATACTCGTACATGTTTAATACTCCCTCCGTTCTAGGCAAAGAGTCCACTATACTATTTTGGGATGTTTCATTTTAAGAGTCTACTTTTAAAAATTATGTCTATAATTTCCATAACATTTCAACATTACCCTCTGCAATTGATATTAACATATTGATTATGCTCAAGCATTATTGTAATTATGATCAACTATAATTAGAAAATAAAAAATAAAATAAAATGATCAACTCTAATGCTAGCTATATATCCCTTAATAATTAGACTTTTCAAACATGGACTCTTTGGGTGGAACGGAGGGAGTACTTCTAAGAAGAAACTTGCATGCCTCACATGACATCTTATTACCAAATTTCTGTTGTAATTGGTACTGGAATTTTGACCCCCTTTATTTCCTTACACCAGAGCCATTGTCGAAAGTTCTTAGCTCGCTTGCACTTTTCAAAGATAAAGAAAGCTGCCATTACTACACAATGTGCTTGGAGGGGAAAAGTTGCTCGTCAGGAACTGAAAAAGCTTAAGATGGTGAGTTCTACTTTGTCCTTCCTCGATTGTAGTTTGGTGTCTTCTCTGTTTAACATACAGCCTCACTTTCTGTTATTCTTTCTTACCTTTTGCTGTACCTCCAGCATTTATCATGCAACCCTGTATGTGATTAGCTAACACAAGCCCTCTATGCCATTCTGAAGATCTTGCAACCGTACAAACTGCTTATTATTATTATTATTAATTTTTTCTCTCAATGTTACTAAGTTTATAACTGTTGTGATCAAGTGAAATTTTAGTACCCAATTTTATTTTTGTGTATTTGATTGAGAAGTTGGGCAATGAGCTACATGCAAAATCACTGGGCAATACCCATCTTTCAAAGTTGGAAAAGCAGAAAGGACGGAATCTGTGAATATTCTAAAATCAAAATTTTATAATTTTTGCATCTCAAAAGGTATCGGACTACATTTACTCATAACACTTGTGCCCAAAAATCTTGACACCTTATGGAAAGATCTGGAGGAAGGATTTACAAGGTGAACACAAGAACTAAGAGAAAATGGAAACTGTTTACCTTCTTAATTTGCTAGGATATACCTCTAATCAATATCTTATTATGATCTTAGTAAAGGCTGAATTTTTTTCTTTTTTGTTTTCCTCTCCTTTTGAAGCCTTTGAGGTACTTATACAGTTTATTTTCTTTTACGTTTTCTGGGAGGCATAAATTCATAATGCGAAACAAGTCATGAGTCACTAATTTAAATGATTAAAAGTCTGAATTACTTATTTACTTCCTCTGTTCCACTCAAGGAGTCCAGTTATTTCTCTTTTGGAACGTTGCATTCACGCAGTTGTATTTGAAAAATTAAGCTAGCTTAATATGTGATTTTCTAAATTTCTCCTCGCTATATTAGATTAATGGTAGAAATATTATTTAGTTTTTTATATTTGTGAAAATTTATTTGCATACTTAAAATACTAAATTTTCACATGTGGACTCCTGAATGTAACTGAGGCTAAGAACTTTCTTTAGTGTAAATATGTTAGATCTCATGTATGTCTTATCTTATTTTTTGAATTTCTTTTGCCCTCTAAACGAACAAAGTGTGTTTCTTACGGATGTTTCATGGGGCACTTCTTGTTCTTCAACTGTAGGCTGCTAGGGAAACTGGAGCTCTGCAAGCTGCTAAGAATAAATTAGAGAAGCAAGTTGAAGAACTAACTTGGCGGCTACAGCTGGAGAAACGAATGAGGGTAGGTTTTCATAATGAACTTTTCCAACCTCTGTTCTACTCTAAATCCTTTGTTTCACTCTGATAGTCACATTGACTGTGTGGTTATGAAATTCCTAAGTTTTGAATCTTAAGTGAGTAAATCCTACGGTGCCTGCTCTTGTATGAAATGATTTGGTTCTGAGCTAGAAAAGATTCTCCTCAAATAAGCTAGCTATCCTCCAACTAATTTGAGAATTCTTATGCATACATTTTTTCCCAGTTGTATGTTGGGGGACAACTTTTATTCCCTCTGTCCATAAAGAAGTCTCTTTTTCATATTCAGGAAAACCCAATGCATAGATCACTTTTATATTTTTCCTAGTTTTCTTTATTCAGTTTAAAAGCCATTATTATTGAAGGTAAATTGGAAACTAATAAATCTCATCAATAACAAGGCAATTTTACAACTCACATATAGATTCGCGAGAAGTCAAAGTTGACACTTTTCAGGGACTGTTGGATAACCAATGTTGCATACTCCTATGCATATGAAGTAGAACAGATTTAATAACATCGTTACAATTCACACGAAGAAGGATAACCGAGGCAAAGAGGTGCTTGCAATTGAATATACTACTCCGAGTATTAATAGAAGCAAAAGCTTGCTTACCTGAAGGAAACTTGGATGTTTCTAGATCACAACCCATGATTTCAGGCAACTAGTCTTTGGCTGATTGAGTGAAGCTACAACTTGATGAAGAAGTTATCTCTAATTGCATTGGTTTATTCTAATAGAAAGAATCTTGTGTGCATTCGGATTGACTAACTAATTCCTATACTAGACTGGAAACACAGCTGTTTGCCAGGTTGCTTGTTATCCATCATATGCCATACAATGATGGATCTATAGAAGACCGATCATGATAACGCGTATATTTTATATTTTTTTATAAGGCTCAGTTACCTTTTGAGATTTTTTCTTATCCGTTGGTTAATGGCTCTGCAACCTCATTATCTGCTTGCAGGCTGACGTCGAAGAAGCAAAAACACAAGAAAATGCCAAATTACAATCCGCTTTACAAGCGATGCAACTTCAATTCAAAGAAACTAAAGACTTGCTCTTGATGGAACGTGAGAATACCAAAAAGGCCGCAGAGCAAATCCCTGTCATCCAGGAAGTCTCAGTTATTGACCATGGGCTCGCGGACAAGCTTTCTGCTGAAAATGAAAAACTCAAGGTAGGGGGGACTTTGATTAAAGGATTTGACTTTCCTGCACTGTTCAGTCTTGAATTTGCATTCTGAGTATGTCTCTCCAGATATCACTTTTCTTGACAACACTGTTTTATGTTTTACACAATTACAGGCTTTAGTTAGTTCTCTTGAAAAGAAAATTGACGAAACAGAGAAAAAATATGAAGAAACAAACAAACTTAGTGAGGAGAGGTTGAAGCAAGCTTTGGAGGCAGAGTCCAAGATTATTCAGTTGAAGACTGCTATGCAGAGGTTTGCACACAATCAAGTTCAACTTGTGTTAGAGATGATGCTTATTAGTAATTTAGCACGTGTGATATCACCTGATAATTTTTTTATAATGTTTATTGACTTGCTGTGTTTTTCTTTATTTAGTACCTGTGATGCTAGACATGATTTTCTTATGTTTATTGACTTGCTGTGTTTTTTTTATTTACAGTCTTCAAGAAAAGGTTTCTGACATGGCATCTGAGACACAAATTCTTCGACAAAAAGCATTGTTGCCTTCAACTGTAAATGTGTCAGAATATCCACAAACTCCAGTAACTAAGGTGAACATTCGTTGCAATATGCCAAAAACCAATGTAGATCCTTTTCTTTCTCCCTCACTATACCCTTCATGATCTGATCTCATAATTGGCTTTCGTGCAGGTTTTGGAGAATGGTCACCATATGAATGAGGTAAGTGTACCCAATGTTATATAATATTTTAAGCACGCATTTACTTGGATTGTCAGCGACATCCTGCCAATATTAAAGGAAATTGTTTGTTTTTATAGGAACCACGAACACCTCCAAGGAACTCTGTGGCTGAATCTGATAGCAAGGCTAAGAGGCCACCTATTGATCGTCAACATGTATGATAAACATAGATTTTAAAGATTCATCTGTTATCTTCCCCTTTTTTGATGTGGATTTTGGGCGATTGGTTCTAATATCTTTGTATTTTAACATTGCTGTAGGAGAATGTTGATGCTCTAATTGACTGTGTTATGAAAGACATTGGATTCAGTCAAGGCAAACCAGTCGCAGCATTTACGATTTATAAATGTCTTCTCCATTGGAAATCTTTTGAAGCTGAAAGGACTAGTGTGTTTGATCGTCTCATTCAGATGATTGGTTCAGCAATAGAGGTAATTAGATGATATTATTTGAATTCACTACTTGCATGTTTCGGATAACCAAAGTGAAGATGTTATACTTGGTATTCGTATTTTCTTCTTGACTGTTCAAGACAAGGATCTTCCTTTATTCTTTAGTGTCCTGTTGTCAACTACATGAAATTGGCAATGGATTTTGTCTAGTTTGATACATGCGAGGGGTTAGTTTGCCAAAGAGCTGGCTATTGGCCCTTTCTAACTTGCAATAGTACCTAAAGTGCACTTCATATACATTATGTAGTTCCACTGTTCCACTATACTCTTCTGGTCCCTAATACAACAACAGCCTCTGTAGATGATTACAGTTGTGATTCAATATTAAAACGGAACTGAATTTCTACCGACTACTGCATTTAAGAATGTTAATGTTTGAATATAAGCAAGTTGGTGATGTACACTAAGCTGGCTATTCCTTTTTCCTGAGGAAAGCTCAGTTTTCTTAAAGTTTCACCAATTTCTAATTTTGTGGAAGTTAATGACCGTAAATCCTTTCAACAATGCTGGAGCAAGCTTTTACTACTTATATTTGTGAAGGCTTTAGTTTGTCATACTATTTCCTTTCCTAGTGGGAGAGGGTATCTATGATCAGTTTGCTATTTGACTGGCAACTAAATTACTTAAAGCAGAGAACATTCTATGCACCACCTTTCAGTTACTCAATCTGCCAACTTCCGTAATCATAGAGACCAGCTCACCAAAAATACTTTTGTAGCATCTTCCTCAACCATCATTTTCGAGAGCAGCTCCCTGATATTTTAGTAGCATCTGCAAGGGAAGACTGCATAATTTGGAGCATAATAAATTCTTTTCTGATTGCAGAATCAAGATAACAACGAGCATATGGCTTATTGGCTCTCAAATACATCTACGTTGTTGTTCTTATTACAAAGAAGTTTAAAACCTGCCGGTGCACCTGGTTCAGCTCCAGTTCGGAAACCACCTGCTCCCACGTCTCTGTTCGGAAGAATGACAATGGTATTGATATTTGCTCTTATTATTGGTTTCAGAAATTTTATTATCATGTTATTTGATATATTTTAATATTCATGTTTAGGGATTTCGCTCTTCCCCTTCTTCAGTCAACCTTGCTGCAGCTTCGGCTGCACTTGAGGTAGTGCGCCCAGTTGAAGCAAAATACCCAGCTTTACTTTTCAAGCAGCAACTAACGGCATATGTGGAGAAAATCTATGGCATTATCCGAGATAACTTGAAGAAAGAGTTGGGATCATTGCTGTCATTATGTATCCAGGTACACTTACATTCTAGCGAGTAACGACTTCCTATCAATTGTTCAGGACTTGCCTCTTGGATATTATTCTTTTTCTTTATGGCACTATACCTTTGCAGCATATTTTGACTTCTTGATCTGAATGTTTATAGATAAGGATTTATGTGAGTTTCTTTTCTGGAAAAGAACATGAAGACTCATTTGGTTACATTATTCCAACTCTCACACTTTGATTCATCAATTGAAAGAAGGGATTCAGGGAGGAAATCTTATTGTCATCCACTCCTCTCTATGTGATTTTACCTTGAATAAGAGATGCATGTCTTTCTTTTCTTTTCTTTTTTTCCCCTCAACTCAACTTAATTCAGCCCTTGTCCCAATTACTTGGGGTCAGCTACCTGAATCCTCTTTTGCCATTTGGTTTGGGCCAATGCAAGGTCGTCACAGAAGCCGACACGACCCACACTCCATATCCTTCTTTATTATGGTTGTCCATTTTGCCTATAAATTCGTTATGATTCTGTATGTGAATTGATCCATGGTGGTTTGATGTGGTGAAAAATGTCTCCCAAGGAATTTTTCCTTCTCTAACTGCTTTCTTTCATGGCAGTTGAGATAACCTTGTTCCTGTAGTGTGCTTATTCTTTAATTCTTTATTGCTTCGTTATCCTTTTCAGGCCTTCTACTAGTACTTGTAAAGTTTATTTGCTTATGGTAACATAATTCCAGTCCCCTAGTTTTACCTATCGTGTTTCTCTAGGTGAATTCTAATGATTGGAAAGCATTGGTTCAGCATGTTATTGTGCGATTTGAAAACTGAATTCTTATAAATCAGGCACCAAGAACATCCAAGGGAGTGCTAAGATCTGGACGGTCCTTTGGCAAAGATTCTGCAAATAATCACTGGCAGGGGATTATTGAATGTCTCAACTCTCTACTCAGCACATTGAAAGAGAACTTCGTATGAATCTTGTTCATTTCCTAATTTGTCTCTTCATCTATATGCATTTCCTTATCGTAGTTACATTTCAGGTGCCTCCCATTATTGTCCAGAAGATATTTACTCAAATTTTCTCGTATGTCAACGTACAACTCTTTAACAGGTATCAACTTTTTTTTCCTTTTCTTATGTTTTTGTTTTTTTCTATTTTTTATCTCTTTTACTAAGTTATTACACAAATAGATTCATCAATTCTATGTGCATGTGGTGTTCATTCTGCAGTCTTCTTCTGCGTCGTGAGTGTTGCACATTTAGCAATGGAGAATATGTAAAATCTGGATTAGCAGAGTTGGAGCTATGGTGCTGCCAGGCAAAAGAAGAGGTAATTCTTTTCTGGGAACCCTATGGTTGATCTCTTGACAAATTAGTATTGTTTGCCACATTTCTATGCCTCACCCCCACCATATACCGTCTTCATGCTGAGTTTTTATTTGAATATTAATTTGATAATTAATACATGTGTATTACAAACAAAATATCAAATGAAGTGACACATCTTGTCTACACTAAGGTATACTCAGACAATAGTGAAGCTACATTAAACCAAAGCTGAACAGAAACTCCAAAAAATGATTCTATTGGATCTGGCATTATCTCCATCTGCACTTTGAAAATTAATAATCATGGGAGATGTGAAAATTATTTATTTATTGATAGGATGAGATTTTTTTAATCAGTAGACGTATTAAATTATTATGTGTGCTCGTAATTGCACTGATCAGGAAACCTTTCTTACGTGCTTTTGTTTATCTTAATTCTACAAAGAAGAATATCTTTTTTGTGATATCTTATCTTCTTTATCTTATGTGTAAAGTTACCGGCTCATCTAAAAGCTTAACACTCCCCCTCACGTGTGACGTGTCCACACGTGGAGAGATACACAAACATGCCTCACCTGGACATCACAAACCAAACAAAGGGACAACATGCACTCCCAATATTCCGGGTAACAAACGCAAGCGGGATAACTCGAACCCATGACCTAGCCAAACTAGAGCTCTGATACCGCGTTATGTTACCAACTCATCTCAAAGCTTATGTTTTGAGATGAGTTGGTAACTGAACATTATGCATAAGAGAGTTCTTAACATGCTTTTAAGTAAGCTTAGGTTGGATTAATTGATCTACTTTAAGCATCTACTTAAAGTTTTCTGCACAAGTAATCATAAATTGAAAGACCCCCTTCCAACTGGTAGTGATCATTAAGAGGTACGGTCTATTCATATTATAAAAGCGACATGTTTTGATTCTATACAACCATGCTCCTCAAGTACTCTACCTTGTCTTCCATTTAACTCTATTACTAATTTAGTCGCCAATAACCTATCAAAATAGTTGGTCACTAATATCTATCTATATATATATATATATATATATAGCCATAAAAAGTGTGATTACTGATTACTGAGTTCTATATTTATTTCAATAATAGATAGTAGAGAAAGATTTTCTCAATAGTTATTATTCTTGAGGTAATAATTTTATTAATAAATGCAATGGAGGTTATTGTTCCCCCAACTTAATTATGTCATGAAAGTAATATAACGAATCTTATGTTAGAAATCAGCTATAAGCTAGTTTTTTAAACCTTCATGCTAATTGTTTCTTTGAATTGCAGTATGCTGGCTCAGCTTGGGATGAACTTAAGCATATCAGACAAGCTGTTGGGTTCTTGGTATGTATCTTATATTTACAATGAAGTCAATTTAGTTTTCATTTAGTCTTCATACACAATTTTGATGGCTAGGTCAGAGGAGAACTGATTATTTTGATTAGATGGCGAAGGGAGAAGATGCTGGTTTGTGTTTGTTAGCCAATAGGGCTGGCAAGGAACTTGTAGAGGCTTAATCTTGATTTTCTTTCACAAAGCCTATTTCCTGAAGCCCGCAACTCATGGTTGTTGGGCTAGGCTATTGCCACTAAGACAAGGATATGTTTAAAAGATTAAAAGTTTATAGGTTAAAGTACCCAAAGAAACCCATGAGCTGCCATGTTGTTCATGGACCATTTGGGTAGCTCAAAACTTGACGTTCTACCTTATGAAGATTCATATGTTATAATGCGTTGAGAAGCCTATCAGAGGAAGGCTAAGCCACATATAGGAGCACTCTTACTAGAAAATTTGAAGGGGCTAATGCTTTGCAGGTACTTAGGTAAGTTAGTTGCAGACAGTGATGCTGCTTGATAAGGTTTTTAGGCATTATACTTGGTTATCCAGATGTAGAAAGAAATTGTATATATATATAAAGATGTGTACTGATGATGGAAAACTGATCATGAGTTGGTCATGCTAGTGCTGAGAGTATTTAGGTTAGTTTATTCCATTTGTCAAAATGTTCCTTGGCAAACTTGTTTTTTCGGGTATGCTTCAGGAAGATCCTAGTTTTATGGCTATTTGGTTTTCAGATCTCTTGTTTTGGTTTTATACCGTCTAACTTCTGACTCTAGGTATTCACGTGTTAGTTGTTACCATGTTGGCCAGCGATTCCTTCACTTTGCTAGTGTCTTTATGTGACAATTGGCTATTTGTTGGTGCATGACAAACGCAATTGCTTTCCTCTCAAGAGTCAAGACATTACAGCCCTTCATCACGTGTTTCTAGTTATAAATTAGGCAATACAAAAATTAGCTTCATTAATGCATTTTTTACCCACAGGTTATACATCAGAAGTACAGAATCTCGTATGATGAGATAATCAATGATCTATGCCCAGTAAGTCTCTCTCTCTCTCAAGATAGAAAAAGTGATCTTTGAGTTATGCACTTTGAGCAAATTTCCCTAGGTAGACACTGATCATCGGGAATAGCTAGTGAAACGTTTTACATTTTTATTATCTGCCTTGTGAAGGTTCGAATGTTATGTTTAGCATACTAAGTTTTTCGGATAAAGTGTGTGTGGACACAAACACGAACACATACACACTTGTGCGTGTGATAAGGTTTTATAGATGTGCACATGGCTTCTTTGAAGAACCAATCATGGAATGGATGTATTTGAAAATCTAAGTTTCAAGTTTAATTGGAAGTAACATGATGTTGACAAAATGTGAGCTTTCTATCTCATTTGTAACTGTCGTTTCCCCAGATTCTAAGCGTCCAGCAGCTGTACAGAATATGCACTCTTTACTGGGATGACAACTACAATACACGAAGTGTATCTCCAGATGTAAGTGTTAAATGTCAAAAAATCCTTTTTAAGAAAAGCTCAAATAAACTTTACACATTCCTGGTTAGAAGTCAATTCATAGCTAGAGTATTCGTTACATATACAGGTTATTTCGAGCATGAGGGTACTAATGACAGAGGACTCCAACAATGCCGTCAGCAATTCCTTCCTCCTAGATGACAATTCCAGGTTCCCCCTTTCATTTCATACTGTAGTTTTGATCTAAAGTAGGTTTAGTGAATTTTGATTTATATTGAAAATGTCATTTAGGCTGTTTAATAGGTTGAACCGCCCTGAGATTGGACCGGGCTCAGCTTGTTTAAAGCTTGACTTGTATTGGGCTTGGGTTTAGGTCTAACATGATTTTAGGTTCGAGGTATAAACGAGCCCATCTCTGCTCTCAGCTTTAGCTCGATTAAGCTCAGTAACCCCAAAATATATACTGCCCAGAATCATCATGAACATTTGATCTTGTTTGTTGATTGTTATGTGTTCCCTCACAATAGTCATACTCCATTGTTCTGAATGCAGCATACCCTTCTCTGTTGATGAACTTTCCGATTCATTGCAAGTAAAGGATTTCATGGATGTCCAGCCCGCAGCAGAACTTGTCGAGAATCCAGCCTTTCATTTTTTGCACGATTAAGGCCAAGGAATCTTGATCATATTGTTCTTTAAGTTTGCAGAAAGTCATTCTTTTTTTCTTTTTCACAGGGTTTCATGGGTACATGGCTACCCATAATGTAAAATTATTCTTTGCAACCGTGTCTGTAAAGCTTCTTTAGTGTATGGGTCAGGGTCAGGGGTTATATCTTTTGATTGATTGTGCAGTGCCTTATGCTTTTTATATATTTTTTTAAAAAATTATTCTGTCAGTACGGGCAGCATTCTTTATAGGGGAGCTATTAGGAGACAAGCATTTTGTTATAGCGGTCGGTGGTCAAGTTTTGTTGTTTATCCCACCCTATTTTACAGGTTATGTAATGAAAAACAGCTGATAGATCACAACACAAGTTATATGAAAAGTTCTTGAGATTGGAATATTGGGTGCACAAATGATCCATTTCTTTTTCGTTGTTCCATATCCTTTTGAGTATGCAAAAATGGCTTGTAAATTGTAATCGAATGATCAGTCTTGGATTAAACGAGAACAATTCTAGCAGCTTATCGTGTATCATGAATTGGATCAGCCTCTAGCAAATGAATTTTTTTTATAAAAAAAATCCAGTCTGGCGCAAAGAAAACTTAACTGAAATATATCTTGTTAATCTATATGTTCATGTAGAAGGTGCTGATTATCAGGTCCATGCGTCAATGAGCTTTAAGACTATGATTGTGGGTATAAGAGTCCGTTAAACAATGGTGGACAATGACAAACAATACAAGCAAGCTGCGCTTATAACCAATCGATAGAAGAAGAAGAAATTGAGCTTAGTGTCGTAGTAAGAGCATGGGCATGTTTCTTATATATATATATATAAACATCTTCAGGCCAAAAGCGTCTTGTGGGTCTCTAGTACCCTTTCATCTACTTTTGGAAGTTGTGCTCCTGACGATAAATCTCAAGCTTATGACGATCATCTTGCTGAGTTGGACACCTTTTCAGAGGTTAAAAAAAAAAAAAAGATTCAAAAATTCTTTAACTGAGAAAGGTGGCTGCTTCAACAATATCCGTTGAACACAAACACCCGAATCATCCTCATTCTCTTGGCTCTTGTTATGTTGAAACTCGGTTATGGACTTGAACAAAAAAAAACAAGGTTGAGTGTGACGGTGATAACACTTTATTGGTTTGATTCAGTGTATTTTGATAGGCTAGTAATATGTCTAATACCAGTACTGAATACATATATACGTACAAGTTACAACAATCAGAACCAAATCTATCATCAAATCACCGTCACTCGTATTTTATTAAAGAAACTGCCTTAAATTTCTTAACTAGAGACACCAACGGTAAACAGATTAGGGGTGGAATCGGGATGGGATCGTCCCGATACCTCTCATCACGATCTCGATCCCGATCCCGTTCCCGTTCCGATATAATTTGAGATTTCAATTAATTTCCAGATCCCGTTCTCGATAAGTGTCGGGACCCTACGAATCGGGATCCTGACAGTTTGAGAGATAAAAATCATCGTAATCCCGATTATAAACAATATTTTCTGATACCAAAATCTTTTTAAAATGTCTCCATCATGATTAAGATTTTAGACTATATTTATAAGTATACTTGAATATTTATTTAATGGTGGGTATTGTTGAATCTGACATTATGAACAAAATGCACCCATCACTCGCAGGAGAAGATCTGCACTAAAGTGCAGAAACGTGTTAGACAAAAAAAACTACAACATTGTGAAAATAAATTTAACAAATACCATTAAGTAATTTTAGCAAACACAAAATAGATATTGTTTAACGTTCACAATATTTATAAAATAAAATAAATATTAGCCGGGATTCGGGAATCCCGACGGGATTGATAATTATCCCGAATATTGTCCCAAAATAAGTCGGACGGGAAAAATCCCGATAAAGTCTGGATCGGGTCAAGCGTCGGGACGGGTCGGGAAAAACAGAATAAAGCAATTCAGCACAATTTCTCTTGAGAATGAACTTGTGTTTGTCTTTAAGATTCATTTTAGGTTGAGGTGGTTTCTTGTAAGACGGTCTTCCGGATCCTTATCCGTAAGATGGAGCCTCATTTAGAAATTCGCTAGTCATAATAAATAGATAATACGTTATAAAAAATCATAAAAATGAATCTGTTGAGATTGTTTGCAGCACAACTCTTAAAGTTTGGATGGAAATTTGAGCGCTGGTCTAAGGTTTGAAACTCCTCAATGCTTTTTTTTAAGGTTTACCACCGAAATTCTTATGTTTCTCACGCCTTACAGTTTAATCCTTTGTCAGCCCCGTTAGCATCAATTGCCTTGAGATACTTGACGGTTCTTAATGGACTTTAACGAAATGCTAAATGACACGTTTAAAGTCAAACGTGACACATTGAAAAGACAAAAGTAACATATTTTAATGTTGAAAGTGACACCATAAAGAGAAATTTATTATAATTCTCATTAAAATTCAAAGTAATATTCTTAATGCTAAAAAGTGACACTCTTAATGCTAAAAAGTGACGCTCTTAATACTAAAAAGTGACGCTCTTAATACTAAAAAGTGACACTCTTAATAGTAAAAAGTGACATTCTTAATACTAAAAAGTGTCACTTTTTAGTGTTAAGAGTGTCACTTTATAGTATTAAGAGTGTCACTTTGTATTTTAATGAGAATTATAATAAATTTCTCTTTATAGTATTACTTTCAACCTTAAAATATGTCACTTTTGTCTTTTCAATGTTTCACGTTTAGCTTTAAATATCTCATTTATTCATTAGAGTCCGTCAAGTATCTCAAGGTAATTGATGCTAACGGATTGCTAATGGAACTGACAAAAGATTAAATTGTAAGGCGTGGAAAACATAAGAATTTCGCCGGCAACTCTTGAAAATGTAGGGACACCGAGCAAAATGACACATCTTACCAATAAAATTAAATAACAGCTCTAAGAGGTTTCAAACCTAAAACTTGATATCAAATTATATTTTGTTAATTTTTGTAACATATTATTTATTATTATGACCCGTAAATTTTTAAATGAGACTCCTTCTTATAAATTTTAAATGGAACTCCATCTTTACATAAATATTTGCCTTTTAGGTTTCACGGTTATTTTGAATTTCTAATGATTAAAAGGAGAATGAGAGAAAGATGATGGGATCAATGAGAGAGAAAGTTTGAAATTTAAGAAACTTAAAAAAAACTACAAAAAATCTTAAGCCAAATGCACCATAATTCTTTCTTATAATGGATCATCAAAACATTAAAATATGAACAAAAAAACAACAACAAAAAGAAGGTGTAAAATTCTTCCTTTCCTAATTATTGTTTTGATTTGATTTTATTAGTCAAATTGAGTATTTTGCAAGTAAAAATTTGACTAATATATATATATATATATTACATTCATAAATACACGACTAAAATGTCAAACTAAGAGCGGCAGCCTCTAAAATCAAACAAATCATTGTAAAATTTGGAAGCCGCGAAACCGTCAATTGGGCAGCCCATGGAAATTTCGGAATACGGCCGTCTGGAACATTTCAACGTTATAACAACCAAATTAACCAACCAAGTTTTAATTTGGTTACAATGTTGTCCTCACCATTTCATAACGACCAAATAAATCAACCAGCTTCTATCAATATCGGGCCAAGAAATTGCCATAGAAGGAAGATATTGATTGAGTTGGTTAATTTGGTCTTTATGAAACGGTGAGGACGACATTGCAACCAAAGTAAAAGTTGATTGATTAATTTGGTCGTTATGAAACGTCGTTAGTCAAATTGGATTTTACCAATTTGTACGATGGTAAAAAAAATGATATTCCCTAAAAATCCGATCCGAATCCGATGTTATTTTTAGGATATGGATTTAGTTTTCAAATCCGATAACCCGATTTTGATCCGAATCCGAAAATCCGAAAGCTTAACAAATCGGATATGGATTAAGGTATTCCGATCCGTTAACAACCCGATCCGATCCGATATAAAAAATATATTAATATTATACATACAAAAGTTACTAATAATGTGTTTTTAGTCATTAATCATTACTAATTTTACTAAATATAAATTTTTCGACGAATTCTAAGGTCTTATTAACATTATTATTCATATTTTGTGTAAGCTAAAATATGAATTTTTAATTTTATTCAACATTTGATTAAGAAAAAACACATTAATATTAATTGTATTCAATACTTTAATTAGAGGTGAATAAAATCCGAATAAAATCCGAATCCGAAAATTTAGGATATGGATCGAGCTTTTGAATATCCGAAAGATAATCCGATCCGATCCAAATCCGATAATTTCTTAACAAATCAGATAATAAATATGACTGATCCGATCCGAATTCGATCCATTGACAGACCTAATCCCAACGCTCTAGTTCTGCACTTCACGGGTAAAATTTGGGACCATAATCTACGGATGGACCGCAATGGGACCACTTTATTTCATTTCATCAATTCAAATCCAAATTACCATTGTAACTCTGCTTTCTCTTGCCTGATCAATCCCTGACCGTTCCATACGGCACTCACATTAATTGCGTGATTTTTTTCACTCAGAAAGTAAAACTTTTTAAGTTGTTCATTAGAAATAAAATGATACTTTTATATCTTAATATTTGAAAATTGACTCATTAAGTAAAATATTTTAAAATGAAATAGTTGATTATTTCTCTAAAATAGAGGGAGTATTTTAAAATTTACTATTGTACTGTATTATTCTATTTTAAAATATTTTAATTAAATAATAAGTTTTTAAGAATTATATCTAGTATCTCCGTACATCATAATTTTATCATTCACATTTGATCTTAACATACTTAATAATGCTTGAATATTTGTGTTATTATGATCAACTCAAATGTTAGTTATATACTTCTTCCGTTCTGGGCAAATAGTCTACTATTTCATTTTGAAATGTTTCACTTAGATAGTCTATTTTTAAAAATATAGACACATAATATAAGTGTTATTTCATTACTAATAAACTATTAAAAGTGTCATTTTTTTTAAAAAAAATATTTTCAAACATGACTATTTGCCCGAAACGAGGAAAATATTCTTAATTATTAGATTTTTCAAATATAAACTCTTTGAATATAACGAATAAAGTATTAACTTGTGTATATGGTCTCTTTTACTTGTTATTTTGTTTTATTTATTTATAGTTTAACATACTTAATCATTTAGAAAATTACTTAAAATACATTCCATCCCTCCACTTTCTATATATTAGAGAGTAAAAGACCAAATAAATATGTAGGGCCCTAACATATATTTGTTCACTTCTATATTTTTTTTGCCTCATATATATTTGTATAAATTAATTATTATATAAATTCTTTAAGTAAACAATGAAAACATTTGTTCAATTGATATTGAAGCACACGAAAAACACTAATCTATTACTTCTACTTCATTATCACATGTAATATACGTTCAATTGTTTATATTAGTACTTTTGCCCGTGTCGATGATACGGCACCAGTTTGTAAATTTATCAATAAATAAAGCCGATAATTTGGAAATGAATTAATATTTATTTATAATTTGTCTAAGTTAATTATGATAACAGTTAAAAATAAAAAAACAAATATTTCAAATTACAAAACTTACGATTTAAAAAAAAAATTATTTGTATATGAAATTGCGGGCCGAAAAAAAATTAAATTGATTAAGGTAATTACGATAACAATTAAAAACAAAAAAATTAAAATAGAAATATTCAAAACTTATACATAAATTAAATTGGGATTCAATTTTAAAAAATAAATTGATTAAGTTAATTACGATAACAATTAAAAAAACAAATATTTCAAATTACAAAACTTACTAATTTTTTAGTATAAAATTGATTAATTAATTAAAATATCGAAAAGAAAAGGAACGTGTGTTTGGTGGAGGAAGGATTAGCGGCCACCAACCGTAAATAGTGGGGGGAATTGGAGAGAGAGAGGGGGTAGTTGCTCAATGTAAACTCAGGGAGTGATAATGACCGTAGGGTCTCAGTAAAGAAATTAATCTCAGCCCCTAAATAACTTTAGTCAATTACACATATGCGACTATGAGTTGTATTGTATTATAGACTAGTACTCTTGCCCGTGCCTATGGCACGGCGTCAATTTGGAAATTATCAAAGTATGGAGCGAGTAGTATTCGAATAAATGAATATATGCGTGAATTTTATAAAGGTGAGATCAATGTACACTACAGAAAGAAAAAAAAAACATTTTATTGGCTAGGAGTATACATCACCAAAATAATTAGCCAATATCAATATTATTTACAAAATCTTCAAGAGAAGGGTTCGGACTGGAAGTAGAATGATCTGCCTCGAAGCACCAAAAATGAAGAGTACGAATCAAAGAATTCTTCAGTTCCGGGACAGACATTTCCTCATTGTCAAAAGTCCTATGATGGCACAACTAACATTAGTATAATACAGTAATGATAATTAATAAAATTAATATTATACATAAACATTCTACCTTTGACATTTATCTACTATTACCAACTTCCAATAGCATTCCCTGTGATTCATAAATAGTAAGTTTCTCCAGAAAATTCTGACACAAAGTTCAATGTTCTTATGGCTATCGGAGACTTTAGCAAATAAAGCGATGTGGCAGGCAAGTGCCACTGAATTTTGCATTGCACTTTAAAAGTTATTCACTCTTTAGGATCCTTGAGTAGAGACTTGAAACTGCAACATTTTGTTGTGAATCTATCGACTCTATCTACTTCATTAACTAAAACATGAAGAAAAGCCAAGAAGATTATAAAGGAAAAGTTCCTAGCAGTATCTATGTAAAAGTAGCATTTTAAATAGCTAGGTAGTGTGATGATTCTGTATTTGAAGTGATTGTCCCTTTGTCCAACTCATTCTATGTAGAAGACAATGCTTAAGCTTCTGACTATTGTAACTCAAGTGAAATCCTATAATACGCACACACAAAAAACAGTGTCAGCCAAAAAAAAAAGCATACAAAAATCAACATGAGTAGCATACCCCAGGTGTTTGGAGAGAATCTTGCAAGCCAAACATTTGCGTATCAGATTGCTCCTCCAACACCTAAAGCATGAGCAAATTAGAAGAGAACGAAGGAAAAGAAAGCTTCATTGAAGCAATTCTTCTAACATTGTGACTTAACATAAATTATTTTCAAATGCAAAACCACATACAAAATCTCCAATCTGTAGATTATCAGTGCCACCTAAAGATGGCATCGCCGTGGAGTAGTAAGGGTAATCCATAGACATCTGATTGAAAATAGAAGTATGTATGTCACCAACACCCGTGTTCATGGATAAATTACCATCTTTATCCTTCCATTGAACTTCATAATGTTCTTCTTTCTCACTTCTTACGATTGCCAGATTTGGCAGGTTTTTCGCAAAAAATTACAGTACAGAAGTCTGCTACTGTTCCTTGCTGTAATTGGATCATAGCAAACACAATCTAGTAAGTAAATGATCAATCTCCACATCACGAATGGTCCTGATTGCAGCACTTTGACGTTCAACTGTAAGGGTAAATCTAAAAACGAAACATGGAAGAATTAAAAACGAAACTTGGAAGAATTAATTTTCAAACACATACACATACAGGACTCAATTAAGGGAATCAGGCAGCCCACAAACACATACACACACAAAAGAAAATGAATGCAGAGGACTCAATTCAGAAATGAAAATAAAGAGGATCAAATAATGCAGATGCCAACCAGATCAAAAGATGCGCCTTCTTTGCCAACTTTTCAGCAAATTTTGTTCGCTGATAATGTTATACAAACCTCTATGAAACTAAAGCTTCAGTTATTTCCAATTGATGAAGGTACACGGAGAGCCTTGGAAATGGTAGGTACTAAGAAACAAAGCAAAACATCTCAGTTTTCAAAAATGCAGCAATGCAAAAGTGACTACATACTGGTCAGCCTAAGCTTTAACAGCTACTCCACTAATGGATTGGCAGCAATCGCCGCCAATATCAGCAACGAATTTAATGACGATAAGGTGGTTTTTGTAGCCAAGTGCTGTACCCCCACCGGGTATTAAACAAATTCAAAAACTAACTCAAAATGCATGCTTATGAAGGCTTTCTTGACAACATTTGGTGTACAATCACAGAGGGGAAAAAACAGAAAGAGCTGGAAAAAAAAGGAACCCAACCTTAGTATTTACAAACACACACACACACACTCGCACTCTTAGAGAGGGGAAATTTAACCTGAAAAAGATTGAAGTGTTTGGAACGAACTGATTAGATAAACTTTGAGATGAAAGGAAATCTAACACTTCATTTACATCTAACACTTCATTTCATTTCATGCCAGAACAGTAAGATCATTCAGATTTGATAAACTTTGATTAGATTTCCTAATCAGTTTGTTATTCCAAAGCACAGCTTTATAGTGACAGGTTATCTAATCAGTTCATTTCATACCAAAGCACAGCTTTACGCCGTTTATCTAATCAGTTCCTTTAACTATAATTGTCGGATCATACATCAATGCCAGAACAGTAATATATTTTTTTCAGTAATATATATTTTTCATGCTAAAAGCAAATGATTTGGAATAATTTGGAATAACAATCAGTAACTCAGTAATCAGGTTATCTAATCAGTAATATATTACTAATTGTTATTCCAAGTGTTAGATAAACAACTAATTGTTGTCATAGATAAACAACTATGATAGGTGACATTTGGAATAACAATAAGTAATATATATTTTTCATGCTAAAATGATTTGGAATAACACCTTTTTGCAAAGCACAGCTTTACGTCGTGCCATAGGACGATGTAAAGGAAATCTAATCAAAGTTTATCTAACACTTCATTTCATACCAAAGTAAAAAAAACTTTTGTCCAATATAAAGGAAATCTATAGAAGCAAATGTTGTGGTCTTGAAATATATATTGGAAACATTTGCCACCTGTCACTATAAAACTGTGCTTTGGAATTACAAACTGCTGCATCATTCCTAATTGTATACTAACTGGCCTTTATAACTAAGAACTGTGAATATTTGAATCAACTTCATTGTTTCACCTGTCAGCTTGTAATTTGTGGAAAAGGTATATAATAAATTTAGGAGAAGAATATGGTGCCTTGATGAATTTGCATACGTGCTGTCATAATAAAAGGAGCAGATAATATTATGCAGACTATCCATACTTTTGACAGATTCCTAAATTCCAGCCCATAGAATAATTAAAACAATAACAGAATAAGGCTCGTGTAATGCCTTTTCGTATGGCACTCGGTTTAAGGAACTTGAAATCTCACTCTCTTTGCCATAATTGTGCTGCAGTCCCCTTAAATTTGATCTATTCTCACTTATGATTCTCTCCTTTTATGCTCTTTCTCTATCATTTATCTGCTAGAATTTATTCCCAACTCAATTCAGACACATATCAAATAAAGACTCTCAAATTACAGCCTGGACACATCATTGATCTCAAATTATTTTTCCTGGACATAGAAGACAAATAACTAACCCAAAACAGATTCATAATTGCTGCAGAACTAATCAAAAACAGATCCAGCAAAAAATATCCAGCAAAACAAAAAGGCTACTAACAACCCCATAAAGAAACTTTTATAAACCAAAATTTTTATCAATATACAGGCTGATGATTATCAAAGAGAAGAAAGAGAAAAAGAAACTTACAATTTCAAGGAGGGAGACCCACATGAGGGCAGGAGACTGCACAGATGAGGGGGAATCGAGCAGCTCTCTGTAAATTCGGGGAGAAGCTCTCTGTAAAGGGGAGGTCGAATTACTTTGACATTTTGTGCTTGCCTAATCACAAATAAAGAGAAGAATCATATCAATGAACATAGTACTTCCACTTTCATTCTTTACTATTTTTCATTTTCCTGAAATAGCAGAATGCTGCTGCACTCAAATGAAATTTTCCCATACTCCAATTCCACCGAAACTCTCAAATTACAGCCTAGACACATCATTGATCTCAAATTCTTTTTCCTGGACATAGAAGACAATAACTAACCCAAAACAGATTCATAATTGCTGCAGAACTAATCAAAAATAGATCCAGCAAAAAATATCCAGCAAAACAAAAAGGCTACTAACAACCCCAGAAAGAAACTTTTATAAACCAAAAATTTTATCAATATATAGGTTGATGAGTATCAAAGAGAAGAAAGAGAAAGAGAAACTTACAATTTCAAGGCGGGAGACCCACATGAGGGCAGGAGACTGCACAGATGAGGGGGAATCGAGCAGCTCTCTGTAAATACCAAAACATTGTACATACCAAAACCATGTATTTCTTAAACATTCAATAAGAGGAAATCCAATAGAACACAATCGGAGAACACATATAGTAATTTTACATGTTTTGCATACCAAGACCCAGCAGGAATAGCAACAAACTCCTTTCCCTGCAGCACCCTCCAGCACACCCTGGTACTGAAACTGGCCACTTTCCCTGCAGCACCCTCCAGACCCAGGTTTGACAAAAGCTCGGAAGTTGGACGGAGAGCCAAATGGTATGTGTTACCAAGGATAATTTGGCAGTCAATCTCTTCAAGCCGGCTAGTTGTCAAACCTTGTATCGTCCCTGCAATCACAGAATCAGAATTTAGACCCAACAGATAAAAATGTAGTGATGCTTGAACCATTACACATGCGTTCAGATATCCATAAATGTGCTTGGCTGGTATTATTCTCCTGCAATATATAAGAATGCGGGAGTCTATACT
>CM028382.1:104626463-104697834 GCA_013146195.2 Codonopsis lanceolata | reverse complement strand
GGTTGGCTTCAGTTTCCTCATCTTTAACAAGGCCATGTTCTTCATCCCTAAAACAAGGAAGCGAGCGTCAGTATCAATATGACAAACAAAGATAGCCAAGTTAAAACTGATAATATAATGGCAAAAAGCAACCATCGTGATCTTCATATGGTGGCGACAATCTCCACCCGGGCCAGGACGTTGGCATTCAACACATTCCCGCTTGAACATTTTGTCATGGCACGCCTATAAGGGTGTGAGGCAGACACGTGGATCAAGAGGGGCTCCACACAGGGGACCTGCTCGCATCACGCAGGCCAAACATAAATTACGCGGATTACAAACCAGCTCTTTCGATCAAGAAGAAATTCTTTGGCCGCGTCTCTCGTTCTCTTCTATCACCCCAATCGGCGGCGGTTTTCACCAACCAGGCGGTCTCTCCCGAAGTTGAAGTCTTGTTTGGCGCCTTGGGATTTTGACTTATTTAGAAGCCGTGGGCATGAGCGACCAACCAACCCGAGATTCAACAAACAAGACCTCCTATCCCGGGAATCTACCTTCCGGGGAACTTCGGATAAGCCTCAAAACCTGGAGTTGGCCCTCACTCCGATCTTCCACTTTGTGCTCGGGGCAAAGATGAATAACTTAGAACAAGTACATGTCGGCTCGAACCCCAATAGCTACTCGCCCTTGTGAAGGCCGTGATGGCACGCAGGACGGTGTTCAACATTAAGTCGCGAGGGCACGACTTTGGTCTCGGTAGAAATCCACCAAGAAGGGTTCCAAAGGAGGCGCAGGTCCAACTCGGAAAAGTCGGCAAAGAATAAAAGCTCATTCCCGCTTTCACGGGGAAAGCTTCATATTAGCGGGCACATCCATCTTGCTCGCCCGTAATAGCCGAATCAACCCTGAGGGCGTGAGCCATGCGGTCCACTTTGTCCGCCCGTGTCGATGTAATTGTGCCCAATAGGCGGCGTACTTGTTCGGCGTCACAAGATTGACATACGATCGGGCTCTTCACTCCTCTTCTTCTTCTTCCTTCATTACTTCCTCGGCGGGAACCCTTGCTTGAGGCCACCTACCTGGTGAGGAGCGGGCAATAGGAACTACTGTCTAGCCAGGTTGTTTCTTCTTCGTGGGGCCACTTTCACTGAAGCGGCAGTTTTCTTGAAGCGCCGGGCAAGTGGCAAGTTGTCTGCCTCATCGGCCTCTGGCCTCTCGGCCAAATCTACTCCGCCAGTTCTTACTCGCCGTAGGAGTCTTCAACAGAAGTCGGCTTCTTTGGTCGAGGCCTTGCCCGACCGCAAAGCCACTTGGCCACACTCTCCTCACTAATCCTCGCTAGAAATCGACTATGTCGACCACGGTCCACGCGCCTTGAGCCGTTGGCCGGGCCACGGATCGCTCCGCTCCGTCACGCTCGACACTAATTGAGGGAGACTTCGTTGCTCGGAGTCATTCTTTCGCCATGGGCGAAAGCCTCGCGGTCATTCTTGGACACGTCAGACATCTACAAAGAGATCGAGGAAGATGACTATCAAAATCTTGCCCGGACAAATATCGAAGAAAAAAGGAAGGAAATCCTAAGTCTAGGCCAACACAAGGGGTTCTGCCCGCTTAGCGAACAAAATCATGGGTACTATTCCTCGATCTCTACCTAAGGGCGGTCTTACCCACTTAAACCCTAACAGAAACATAAGAAGATGGATAGAGAAATCAAAAGCCATCCACAAACCCATGAAATACAAGAAACAGAGAAAAACTTACTGTGAATTATGGGTTGGAGCGTCCTCTGTAAGCAATTCAAGGGAAAGTCGGAACCGCTGCAAAGACTGCAAACCCTGAGGATTGAACAGGGAAAAGAAACGAAGGAACAACCTCGTCGGAGTCGAAAAGAAACCACAGCAATAGCGGCAGCGACGGCTTCAAATGTTTCAGAGCTTTCTCTCTCTAGAACTCAAAGACGATAAAAGAGACGAATGAGGAGAAGGTCTTCCCTTTTATAGGCCGGTCTTTGAATCTTTTGGGGGAAAAACTCGGAGCCCGAAACGGCGCTTGGAATGGGCGGCCCATCATGACAGGGCATTAAATGCAGCCGTTAGCCGTGCCGATCAATCGCCATCGCTTCGGCGACTCACGCAGCGCCTTTTTAGCGCCACGCGACACACCTTTAACAAGAAGCTTCCTTGATACGCCTCAAGTCTACCCCGATGAATTTTTTGTCTTCTTGAAAATTCACAAGTGTTGAAGCCCGTACGAATATCAAACTTGAACGCTCCCCGCTCCGAGCATGAATGCCCGCCTGACGTAGGGGCCAGCGATATACCGGCCACGGCAAGAATACGAGCTAGCATCACGTGCCAATCACGAGCACAATGCGAATGGGGCCCACAGCCCAAACGAGCAAAATGATAGAGCCAGCGAGCATCGAGCAACGCAACTCTCACTCAAACTTGGGCGGTCAACGGCCTTTGTCGACAGGGGCCATGCCCGGCATCATACGTCTTGTGAAAGGAATCGGACTCATATTGTCCAAACACAGTCGAGCATTGGCCTGGGGCCACTCTGGACCTACAATAAGTTCAGAGAGCAATGTGGAATAGCCGGGCAGAGCCCTGCTCGCCCGGGCACACATTACACAGGGAATGGCAGCGACTTGCTCTCCAAGACAAGTCAAAGGTTTCCATGTTTAGGCAGAGCACTTGCCGTATCTACTCCTACATCTGCGCGGTCAGCCGCCTGTTTCGCCTAAAATTAAGGGATTCTCTCTTTGATTGACTCGGCAGTTATGGAAACTAAAATCCTAAACGGATTCAAACATCACCGGGGCCTATAAATACCCCTCCATAATCATCAACAAGGTACACACGCTTTCTTGAGCCTCGTTACTCTGTCAAATTGCTTTCAAACTTAAACACGAGACTTACTCACTTTGGAGGGGCGCCCGCTCAGACTTCCACTCAGGTGTTCTTGTGTTCTTAACAGGCTCAGGGAAGACGATCCAAAAGCCCAGATATCCAACCCACCTCAAGGACGGCCCAAGCTGTGTTTTTGCCACATCATTGTTGGAGATGTTAAATAAGATAATGACATTTTTAGAATAATATTTTTAAAAAATAGTTTTTTATGGTTGAAAAAAAATAGACTTTTAAGATTAAAATTTTTAGAAAAGGGACTCAATTTTTTGACAAGTGTTCCGCCTGCAATTTATCGTTAAGTATTGCGGTATTGCCCAGTAAATACATAGGCCGAGCTTTATCGGTCCATTTGAAAGGCCCACAACAGCGCCAGCTCTTTGTATTGCAGGTGTCAGATGCTACACCGTGGCTGCATAACGATCATCCAAACGAACCCCGAATAACAGCAGCACCCGTACCGTACGCGACGGACTCATGTTTGCAAGACTTTAAACGATGCTGCCTAGTTCTCGGGGACCGGGATCCATGGCTGCGACGGTGGCGCAATTTCCCTATATCATCGTCAGCTGTTCTATCCCATATCCCGAATCGAAATGTTCCGGATTTTCCCGCTATTTTAACGATATCAAATTCACCTCCGTCTTCACCACCGCCGCCGCCACTACTCTCAGTTCATCGTCTCGCTTAGGTCCGCGGAGAAAAAGAACACCTTGCTTAATTACCTGTTTCGCTGCCAATAAGCCCTCTCCCTCCGAAATCAGGTTTCTTTCTCGCGCGCGCACACACACTAGTTTGGTATGTAGAACACATAGTTAAGTATCTACTGGAGTGATCAACCTGTGGTATTTAAAGTTAAAATTTCATTAATGAGTTAATGTCTATGTCTGCTACTGTATGATGTACTCACAATTTCTCGCAACTAGAATCTGTGAATGTCTATGAGAGTGTCATTTACAAAGAATTAGGTTGTACTCTACACGAGTGTTTCTTTTGAAAAAAAATTTAAAAACTGTTCCAAAGTGAGTGCACCTCTTTGAAAAATCCTTGATGGGTGTTCCTTTTCCAATTCAACTCACTCTTAGTCTGAATCACTTGAGGTCGGCTATGTGAATCCTCTTCTGCCACTCAATTTGGTCCAACGCAAGGTGATCATAGGCCACACACATTCGTTTCTTTTTTATTACTGATGTTTGTAATAGTTTTGGCCTTCTCCCATCTCTCCTAAACTGACCATTTTCGACCATGATGTCCCATGTGCACTTGCAAGGCTATAATGTAGACACTAAGCGTATTTATGTTTTTGTGTTATTGAAACTGCTTAAGAATCCAATTCCTTAATTGTGTTGAAAAATCAAAAGAGGGACATGCATTTTGGGACAGAGGGAGTAGACCTGAAACGACTGTATGGATCTTGAAAGTGTACCTGAAGGTTAAAACCGATTAACTCTGTAGAAGGAGTGTGTCCCGAAGGGTGTGATGTGTGCTGGGGTAAAGAGTCAGGCGTGACACGTTGCTATCAAAGAACCTCAAAGAGTGTAGGATCGGGGTGGAAGCCAAGGCTGATCAAACAAAGAGAAAGAGGGCAAAGGTTGATGCCAGAGAGTTCTCTCTCTAATACTCACTAGGTTCTCAATCAAATGAATTCTATCAAATGATTACCGATCCTTGAAAATGAGGTTTTCACCTCTATTTATAGTGAATGTAGGATGACACGTGGAATATTCCCAGCTAGGTGTCATCATCCTATTGATCATGCAATGATCATAAGACAAGTGTCCCATAAGTGGGGACCACAATCAGCTCTTTCTCTCTTAGTGATCAGGTCACACGCGTCGCATGCGTGGTATCGCACGTGTACAACGGGTGCGACTTTCTCTTGACTTCAGCCACTAAACCAATAACCCGAGGTTCCCAAAAACCGGCTCAGTCTTGTAAGGGTTCATGGACCCTAGACCTGCCGTTGCACTTAGAGTAAATCACCCGGTAGTGCCCTAAGCCGGGTCATCCTTGACGGATGTAAGTGCTAGTGGTAAGTTGTTGCCCTTTACCTTAGGCGTAGAGTTAGTTCCTTGGAACCCTATTATTCAGAGATCGGGGTTCTAGGGCCAACTCGATTCTCATAGGGTCAGGCAAGATGTCATCCTGACGGAGCATTTTGACCCTCGACTAGTTTGCTTGTGGAGACCATTAAGAAATCCCGGGTGCGGCCGTAGAGGTCTGGGCATCATTACCCTTAGGCTAAAAGCACTCGACCTCGGCCCCCCTTTAGGCTATTTCCCGGAGCCTAGTACGTTCTCGTACGATAGGTCTTAATTCGGGGAAACTAGGTAATTACGTGGCAATCACCTAGAGTGACGTGGCATAATCCCTACTACAAACTCAATTCTAAGTGTATATATGTTTGTTTTTATCTGTGTGCCTTGGCGAAGAGAGAGATGATCTGGATAGTGGGAACTCTTGATACCTATGGATGATTTCCTGATTCAAGTTTTTATCAGGTAGAGCTGAGTATCTCGAGTCATTTCAACTATTCATGTTGTTTTATTAGAATTGACATCTGGTTTAGTTGCCAGCTACCCTCTTGTGCAAGTGGAGGGACTAGGACATCGACTATTCTAGACGAGTTTGGTTTAAGATATGTCAAACACTTATGCAGATGCTTGCTCTTTAATCTTGAATGTTGATCACATTTCCATGGGCATCTTAAGTTGTTGATTGCTTTCAAGAGATAAAGTGAGCCAGCCTCCCATAACTGTATTCTGCATGGGATTCATCTTCATTTGATAACTGTATATGCACATGTATCTCCCTTCATTATATCAGTGTCCCAACTTACATTTAAAAAAGGAATATCACTTTCTAGAAACAGACGCTGCATCTTCATAAACTACAGGTCCTCATAAAAGGTGCATATTATAAGTTGTCGTGAATATTGTCAAGGAGACAATTTGAATCTTCGGCGGACGCTCTTAACTCATAAGTACCCTTTTTTCATGATTTTCATCTTTTACACTGGCGATTTCTCATATTCTTGGTTTTATGAAATTGTGTGATTTGCTTTTGTGTTTGACACCGTATGCGGGCTCCACACCCTTCCCCTTTCTCTTACTATTTTCCGGGCCTGGAGTCTTTGAGAACTTGATTTATTCTTTTAACTTGCTTTTATGATCTAGTTCTGTTTAACAAGTGGGAACCTCCATAGTTATTGATTTGTTTGTTCTTCAGTTCTACAGCAAGGATAAGGGGTGAAGTTCTTACTCCCTACCGGTCTGTCAGGATGTTCTTTTATCTTGCTTTCATTGCAAGTGCTTCTCTTGGTGGACTGATAGCCACTACACAACTGATTGCTGCTCTGGCCAATCCATCTAAAGCAGCTGCAGTCCCTGAAATCGCCAAGGGCCTTGGCATAGACATCGTAGCAGTTTCTATCTTTGCATTCCTTTATTCTAGGGATAATGCTGCTAAAAATGCTCAATTGGCCAGACTCTCAAGGGAGGAGAACCTCTCAAAACTTAAGCTGCGTGTGGATGAGAAGAGAGTTATTCCTGTTGCTGATTTAAGAGGAATTGCTCGTCTAGTAATCCTTGCTGGACCTGCATCCTTCATTGTAGAGGCATTCAAACTTAGTGAACCTTTTACCGAGAAACTCCTGGAAAGAGGGGTGCTTGTAGTGCCTTTTGCCACGGATGGGAATTCACCTAGTTTTGAGTTCAAAGAGAATGAAGAAATGGAGGAGACAACTGACAAAAGGAAACGGCTCTGGCGGCTGGTTCCTGCTATTACAAACGATTGGTCTGAGTAAGTAGCTACGTTTTAGAAAGCTTTTCCACATCTGATTTTTAAATTCTTTTGCAGTTTATGCTCTGGAAGTTCTGGTTTGGTATACACGTTTGGTTGCCATTTTTTTGGAGAAAAAAGTGTGCATGAATTTACGGAAATCAAATAAAGTTTGATACATTTTAAGTAGCTAAATCTGCATTGGAGTAATTTTTTGTTAAAGCCAATTATTTCTTGAAGGTACCTTCTAGATGTTTTTAAAGGGTGACTCTATTGACATTGCTGCTTCGGCTTTTAGTGTACAACAGTATGAGAAAATGGTACAATGTTTTGTTGCTGTCATCCTAATGATCCCTTGTTTCTTGCAGTTTCCTGCTAATCACAGTTCTTTTTTGTCATATGCAACAGGTGGTTAGCTGAACAAAAGAAACTGGCCAATGTATCACCTGAATCTCCTGTGTAAAGCCCTCTGCTCTTTACTTACCTTTATTTAGAAATTGCTGTTAGCATTCCACTTTTCCAACCAAAGCACTCCCTGTAGTACTACATTTCAGCTGCATGTTGCCCAGGGGAAGATCCAAATGGGTCCAGCCTTAGCCGCTGGACCACCTGGATATTTCCCAAAAACAAATCAGAGATTTAGTATAATATGAAAAATATTTATTTTATACTTATAGGGTTAATTTAATACAACTGAAAGATAAATTGAGTAACTAAAATAATTGTTCAAAGTAGTAATACCTTTGTCCCATTTAAAGATGTGCACTTTGACATAGTTGGTCACTTTGATCAATTTGCGGATGGATATTTATTATTTAATGTAGTTCACAAATTGGTTGTCCCTTTGTAGTTTTTGTACTTCTTCAATTTCCCCTTTTTCTTTTTAAACAAGGATTAATAAATTTGTGATAAAGAGTAAACTTTCACGATTTGAGAGAATTATTTTGTACTATTGATCTTTTGGTCAATGTTGTAGGAGCAAGAATTTTTTCGGAACAAACCAAGTCAGCAGGCCCTTTTAATTTTTTAATATATTATTATACTCCCTCCGTTTTCAAATTATTGTCCACTTTGACCTGACGCACCATTAAAGAAAAAGTAATTGACTCTATTATAAATATCGATGAAATATCAAATGTGTGGTTTCCTTTAATGTCCTTGAGTATGTGGTCATAATTAAAGTAGGTAGAAAAAGTAAGGGTAAAGTGGTAAAAATGTTTTCCTAAAAGGGAAAGTTTTGAAAGAGGACAATTATTTTAAAACAGACGGAAAAAAAAAAGGTGGACGATAATTTGAAAAGGAGGGAGTATTGTATTATTTATTGTTACTTTTTTTTATTACCCCAAATCATGAACCACCTGACCTAAAATCCTGGATTCACCACTGATGATACCTCCTGCGTTGTACAGTGGAATGTATTGGTTGAAGAGTGGAGTGCTAATAAGATTTCCCTTTTCTTAACCTAAAACCTAAATAATAGCTTTATTTGGTCTCTCACACACATTATTCAAGAGACTGCAGTTTCCCATTTTTGTTAATTGTTATTTTTGCATATTTTTCTTCCTCACTAATAATAACATTTCAAGTATATCATCCTAAAAAGCATTTTATGAATTCAGCTACATTGCACTTCAGATCCATGATTTTATCCAAATATTTCTTTCACGTACTTAAAAATATTAAAACTGGTGTTATTGATGTCTCCAAAAAAATTTAACTAGTCATTGTTAAACATGTGAGTCCACAAAATTCTGAGACTGTTAAATGTGAAGGTATTTATCTCTACGGTTGGATGGCCGTGTACGAGGCAGTGGTGTGGGTTACCCCCCTTGGAATGCTTTTGTTGCACAGCTACCACCAGTGAAGGGGATGTGGTCAGGTCTTTTCGATGGCTTTGATGGAAGAGTTTAAAGATTTTTTTGGTTTCAGAATTGCTATAGAGGTGTGGTTCTTTTTCTGCATCACTCTGTTGCAATAACTGTTACCCTTTTTTTTTTTTTTTTTTTCTTGTTGTTCTTCTTCTTCTTCTCTCTCTTTATTTACTGCGATCATTTCTTTTCTTGTTTTTGTTTTCTGGGTTTGGTCTCCAATACTACCAATTCTTATTCCCATGTAAGTGTTTTTAGTTCAGATATTCAACCATTAGTTGGGGTACATATATGTTGCTTGGATCCACTTTCAAGAATATGTTGGAGTAGGAAATTACTTTCAGGGTTGCAAGTCATAAAAGGATGCTCATTTGGTTCTTCCCGCATGGAAAAAGTGAGGATTGGATGGAGGCCATTGGTGATCAAATAAAATTTAGGGGAACTGTCCATTCATTCCTAAATTATTGTCTTTTTTTAGTCAAATTCAGCATTTTCAAATGAAAATTTTGATATATATTTTTCAAAATCATGAAACACGTAATTCAAAGTATTTTTTTAAGTACTACAAATTACGTGTATTATGATTTTGAAATAAATAAAAAAATATGTATCAAATTTTCATTTGACAAACACTCAATTTGACTCAAAAAGTCAAACTAGAACAGTAATTTAGAAAGAGTTGATGTGTGTGTGTGTATGTATATGTTATATATAGGGGGTAATGCTGCAATGATTATTTTCTCCCACTAGCCATTGATTGTTACTAATAACTAGTTTTTTCACCCGTGCGTTAAACGTGCGATATTTATTTTTTTCAACTAAACTATACAAAAACAAATTGAAGTATACAAACAATATTAAAAGAATGATTTAAGGGAAACTGTTTAAATAGAAATATATAATTGTAAGAATAACATTGTGGATTCTAAAAAAAATTATTTTACGCAATATTTGTTCGCTTATCATCTACATCGCATATCAATATCTCCAGAATGAGTTGTTACCCTTGAAACTAGCACATATAGCTGTCCAGGACTTCCATCGACTTCTTCAATAAGAGTCTTATAAGTGATAGTGATTGACGTTGATTCTTGTTAATTGTTATTGCTTACGATACAATGGAAATTTCCTTCTATGGAACTTGAAAGACAACGTGACATTTGATGGAGTCAATGAAATTTTTAGGATAAAAACCAATAAAATAAGTATTAATTTTTGTATAATGTATTCTTCATGATCTGTAATGCATTAAAAATATAATTATTTTAAATTTTAAATTTTTAGTTGTTAATAATCATAGCTTAGAGCAAAAAATACATAAGATGAGATTATTTGCTAAATAATTAATATCATCAATAGAAAAAAAAATGGCATGAATAAGACATATACAACTTAATAATACAAATTTTAAAATGTAACACACACACACACACACACAAAAGTTACATTAAGAAACACTTGGCAACATTAAGAGACACTGTATTTTCTTGTTTAGAATAACATAAACAAAATGATTTGAATCATTTTCATGATTTTTAGAACAAACACTTGGCAAAATACTTGGACTTGTAAATGACAAAAAAAATAATAGAAATTGATGTTTCATGTACTCCGTACTGGTAGTTCATTGAAAAAAATATTTATTATTGTAAATATATAAATACAAAAAAAATTATGAAAATTTACTTTAAAATAGTATAATATTATATCGTTTGTGATATCCGATAAAGGAGAATTTAAGTCAGATTGACACATCTTTAACAAAACCTCGAACATAATTAAGTCTATTGAATTAAAAAAGAAAAGTAAACACTAAATAAAGCACAAAATAACATTATTATTTTCACATGACCTATATTGTAATATACCCAAAATTTAAATAAAAAAATATTAATTATATCAATTAATGTTGTATTTTATTTTGGGTTGACCTTAATATATTTTTTGGCCTATTTTTGGTTATATGAGAAATTTCGAGTTGGATCACAATAGTACTTTGTTTGTTTGGGCTTTAGCCCAAAGTTGGGTTTCAGCAATGGAATGAACAATAAACTCTTTTATGGCTTGATCCATTGGTCTAGTAGTCTGAATTAAATAATGATAATAATAAAAATTAAAGTGATAATAATGATAATTAGAATTTAAAGAAAAAAAGGAACAGAAGACGGGAAGGAGAATAAAGATTCTACCTCTTCCATAAAGATTAGGGGAAGCTAGCTATTCTCAAAGTCAATAGAGTAAGAGAAAGGCGGCGGTGGTGGTGGAGATTAGTGGAGACAGTTGTGAAACAAAGCTAAATTTGATATATGTAATGCAGCGTCGTGTTTTAAATTTGGTTCTTTTGTAGTGGGGGGCTTGGGTTGGAAGAGAAAAATAGAAAGGAATGTTACACTGCTAAGGAAAAGAAATTAATTAAATGTATAAAAATGACATGTTTTTAAGACAATAATTAATAACAAACAAAAAGAAATTGTATGTTTTCAAGACAACAATTAAATAACTAATAGATTATCACTTTTAAAAAGAGTAATGGATTTGTGTTTTCAATGTGTATGTTCTCAATGCATGTCATCTACTTATTGTTAATAAATATAAGTTTCTAATTCGCTAACATGTTTTTGGCGGGAAATTTCATTTTTTAGACACATGTGTCATTAGGGCAAGTCCAATGGTGGTACTTGCCTATAGTTATCAAAACCAAATTTTGATAACTATTGATTATTATTCCTGGGTATCAAATGATCATCTTCAACTATAGGTATCAAAATAAGGGTATTAAAATTAAGTGAGGTACTAAGGGAGGTATTAAATTTGGTACCTTTCCTAGTACCACACCTAATTTTGATACTTTTTACTTTAACCATTGGAGAGCCTAATACTTTTATATAGGTATTAAAATTTGGTTTTGACCCCTACCATTGGACTTGCCCTTATATATATATATATATATATATATATATTATCTATATATTATCTATTGGGTCAAAAATAAAAGGTATTAATGCAATTAATAGATTGTAATCTTTTGAGGTGAATTAATTTTCTTTTCCAACTATCAAATGAATCTCAACCTAGATTTTTGATCCAATAGACAATATAATAGTAATCATCAATGGTTAGTGAGAGAAAGTAACCATTAAAATTATCCTCATATATATATATATATATATATATATAGAGAGAGAGAGAGAGAGAGAGAGAGAGAGAGAGGAACCATTTTTGAAAACTTAACTAATCAATAAATTTTATTGTTCTGAAAATGCTCACTAACTCCCATATGCTTGATGACCACCCTTTCCTTAGCAAATGTCTTGATTAAGAGTTTAAGACATCATTTACCAGTTGCTACGACTGAGTAGTATGTCAAATTCTCATTTACTTTTGCTAGTATGTCAAATTCTCATTCACTATTGCTAACTTATTTTGCAGGCCCTAAATTTTTAGAGCCACTGAAGACTGCAACAAGTTTGAGGGTTGACGCAAGCATGATCTATACAATTATAAGAGATGTGACGACTCTTTGTTGTGAGTCTGACAAATTTTACATTATTAAAAGTGACACCTCTTAAGTAGAGAACTTCTAATTTGTTGTTAGGTATCTGTAAAAAAAATCTTTTTTGAGGAAAAATCTATATAAAATTATCAGGTTAAACACTTTCACAAGACATGGGAATTGTCGCTGACTGTATACTTGCTTTAAACTTGGAGACAGCAATTAGGCTTTAGCCATTAGCATTCAACATTTCCATATAACAGTTTCTTGGCTACCAACAATCTATCTAAAGGATGACTCATGGCCATGCTACAAAAGCGTAGTGATAGAGTTTCGAATATTTTATCCAAAATTTTCATCCAATTCTATGTGGCAAAGCATATGATGTGTTAGGCGTCAAAACACTTGACAAGTTGGATCATAATTTAACCAATCACATGTTTCGCCGCATAGATTAGGATGAACAATTTGCAGATAATCTTAGTATCACTATCACTTTTCGTCCCAAGAAAGGATAATAACTTGGAGCAAGCCTTCTCCATACCGTTCCACTCATGGTTCTAGTTTATTTAGAGACTAGGTGTTGAGTGCATGGTTAACTATGTATTTGCAGTTGCGTTGTATGGTTGAGTAGGGTTGCAAATGAGCCCTACTGTATATGAACTTTACTCGCCTAGGCTCTAGCTCATTTGATTAGTAAACAAATGTAACCCAAACTCAATTTTAGATTTCTTAGATGAACAATCAAAGTTTGAGCAGAGGTAGGTTTGGCTGAGTAAAGCTCAGCTCCACTTGTTTGCAACCTAGTGCCTAATGGTAGCTAATTTCAAACACTAATGCTTATTTCGCCTAGGTTTGGCTCATACAGCCTCCGGTTAGGTGTCACTTGGACCAGTGTGAATTGTGATTGCACATGCATAAGCTACTTGTTAGTTTGTCCAGTGAATGTGAATTATCTAGGCAGATCCTATTACACATTTCCCTGCTACACCCATATGTGAGCCTTATGGTAAAGGATTTATTGCAGTTGCATGTTGCTTGATCATTTGGGTTGTTTATTCTGCAGGTGACGAGTTTGGTACAATCATAGTGAAAATGGATTGAAGCAAGGTCTAGGAAAACATTTTAAAATTAAGGTAAAGAAGAAACCATGATAAGGAATATGGCACACATTCATAAGAAAGCTATTTAACAGGATATTCGAATGGAAGGATTACTACAATTACAACATGAACACAAAAACTTATTTGATTTCTTCAACCTCATCCAATGCATAGTTGTTTGTAGATACGTTGGCATAATTCACTTTGTTGAACCTCACAACAACTGGATAGCGAGTATTCGGGTCCTGCACATTACATAAATACTTCATCAGAATCTCCTGCCACAGAAACAGAGAAAGAGAGAGAGAGAGAGAGAGAGAGAGAGAGAGAGAGAGGCAGAGGCATACCTGATCAACGGTTACGACTAAGCCAACACCCTTGTACCAGTAGGACTCCTTCCTGAGAATTTTCACCTGTGCAGGGAAGCAAATCAAATTCTGACCATGTGAAAGATCTCTCTCTTTCTCTCTACATGTTTGAAGTGTATAAAGTTATAGCCCGAATTTTATGGAATTTCCTCTGTTTGGTTCTAACTGAGTCGAGTTCATCTAGAGTCTTTCTGTTTCAACTGTAGGTTCACTCATTTACTTATCAGGCAATCAGATATTAACTAAGTTGCGTCTTACAAGATCTGAGCACCCAACTCTCCTTTATATACTTATCAGGCAATCATTTGTTAACCAATTTCTCTCCTTATATATCAGCTTACCAGTAATCCCTAACTTAATTTATATAGGACTATAACTATGGATTCTTACTAAGAAAAACAATCACTCTTCTTGCAGGGGTAACTGCCCATTGAAGATACTAAACCCCCACACTCTGCAATAGTGGTGGACAGGCTGACATGGCAGTACTATGTATGTATGTGTTTGAAGCTACAAAACATAAGTTGTGCGCATGCATAGATAAACAGGAAAAGTAGAGGTGGCGGTATGATCATTTACCTTGGTTCCTCTCTTGGGTCCAATCGGAGGCGGCTTGGCAGCAGGAGTGGGTGGAGCAGCGGTGGCAGCGGGTGGCGCCCCCTCATCTGCAGCCTTTACAACCAACCTTGAACTCTTGGTGTTCTTGGAAGAGAACATCAACATACTGCAGCTCCTAACTGGGTTCATATTGTTGGAGGTAACATTTGGTGTCATCACAAACCCCGAGGCAGCGGATGCCATACTGCAGCTTGCCATACTCCTTTCTCTCGTTCTCTGACTTTGTCCCAAACAGTAGCAACTATAAGGATGAGATTTGAAAAAATAGTTGCATAATACTAATCAAAAAAGTGTACATTCGAGAGGCTTTGAATTAATCGGATATCTGTTTGTTTGTTTTTTTATTGGACTGATTATCAAACTGTTCTCAATAGCTCCAACCAGTAATATGGTGCCACCTGGGTACCATATCCCATTTCTCTGGATAATGTTATCCTCGTTCTTGATTCGGCTTGTGTGGATGCCACACTCGCTGCTTATTTCAACTCCACATTAGGTCATTATTAAATAGCTTGATTATTTACAAAATGTTAAGATTCTCATGAACTAATATTTCGCTTGACCACCTAAACCATTTTGTATTGATAGTAATTGAGACCATTGAGTAGTGATCAAGGTTGGAACTTGGGTAAAGATTAAATACTTAAGGCCATTAGTTATAAGATGTTAAGGCTTAACTCATTTTCATCTATATCCACATTTTCCTTCTTCTATAGTCATAAAATCTACTCTTAATAATGAAAATTAACTAATTTTTCCAGCATCATTAAATTTCCCATTGTTACAAAAAGACAAAAAGAAAAAAAAAACAAATTTTCTATTTCCACTTTAAAACGTCAAATTGTTTTGTTTTAAGAAGTAGAGCATGTTACTTTTAGTTGTAGTTTACAAATATTAAACTTAGACCTTATGACAATAAAATTACAGAGCAATAAATATATGTTCTTGAGGGGTTGACAACACAACACCACACTCATCAAAAGCCTTTAAATTATTTGATGCATGTGTAAGTGAATGTATATAGCTTGTATTTCATGCCTCATCCTTTTCCTTCTTTGCAACATTGTAAATTGTAATTATAAATTAAGACGAATCTTTATTATCCGATCCCCCGTGTGTTAGTGGGTTAAATTATAAGAAAGTGAAACTCCTTCTTATAAATTAAAATCTATAAGATCGTTGAAACTTACTTTTAAACTATCTGTTTTTATAAATAACCATATTCATGTGGAGCCATTCCGTTGGGTCCACCCTAGCATTGAAGTTTTTGTAGTTATTTTTTTAGGTAAAAAAATTATTACTTTATTTTTATTTTTTGGGTATTAAAAGAAATCATTATTTATTATACAATTAATTATTTTTTCTCAAACGGTCAATAAAGACAATTATTTAAGAATAGAGAGAATATATGATAATTGATGTGTCAAGCTAATATAGTTCTCAAAAACCACTCATGTTTCTTTTTGTGGTTCATGATTTTTTAAGTAATTTTCTCTCTCATTTAAGTCTCTCCCCTCGTTGATATTGGAGTACATTTTTTTGTGTCTCTTTTCATTTACTTTTTAATCTAATTATTTGTACAATTTTTTATTTTATTTTTTGAGAATATTATTAGTATAAAACTTAAAAACAAAAATCACAAACACAAAACAAACGGCATATCAGCCTAAATAACCCCGTTTTTGGTGTGGACTCGTGAACCGGAAAAACTGAGGTCTCGCCCTCTAGTGCGGGCTTTAGTTCCACTACGGACTAGTCATCATTCACACTTCTAACAGTAGAGATCTCACACTAACACTACCACAAGCTCTACCCTCTCAACGTGCCTAAAGTTTTAACGCGCCTAATACTTATATTCCTTAATTCTCAAATCAATGCCCTCAAATAAATAACCCCGTTTTTGGTGTGGACTCGTGAACCGGAAAAACTGAGGTCTCGCCCTCTCGGGCCCGGACTCGGACTAGTCATCATTCACACTTCACAGTTTCACACCACCTCTACCTCACGTGCCAAGTTCGCGCCTAAACTTATATTCCTTAATTCTCAAATCAATGCCCTCAAATTGGAGTCTAGCGTTCCGATACCTAGTTCTACTTCTATTTGAAATCAATTCGCTGAAGGCTCATGAAACGGAGTAACAAAATCAACTCTAAACATTCACCAAAGAATCGAATTTCTTCAGCTAAAGGTTTGGCCGCAGCTTGTTGCTCCGATAACCGGTCCGATGCCACAACCTCTCTTGAGACTGAAGAAGGTTCTATGTTAAATCCCACACTTCCATTTTTCTCTGTTTTTGTTCTATTTATTCAGTTTTGTATTATCTCGATATGGCGGGTAATTGATTCAGCTTTAGTGTAATTGCTGTTGAATATACTGTACATTTCACATTTTAATATGCAGTAAATCCTCTCCATCTGCTTCTCTGTGTGTGTCTGTGTGCATTTTTAGCTATGTCAATGACAATGTTATGGAATACACCCATCGGCCAAAATAATGATAATAATAATAATAAATCAAAGAGTCTACTTTGGACACTTTGGGTCAACTTGATTAAAATTTGACGGAAGATTTACATAACTTAAACTGTGTTTGCATTGTAATAAAAATTGCTATTCATATTATTCTCGATGTAGTTTTTGATGAATTTGTTTTTATTTCCTAAAACATAATAAAGGTAAGTTAAACTTTGATTTATTCTAGTCCAATGCTGACTTTTAATATGGAAAGCGGATTTTTTATTGGAATGGAGTTTTTTTGTTTGTTTTTTTTAATATTCTAACACGAACAATAAATACCATGTACTTGAAAAGAAAGAAAATTATAGAGTAAGATGTGTAGAATATTGTTATCAACAAGTATAAAAATGGTAAGGTTCATGAAATATTGGATTATGCTGTTTGATGACATTCTGCAAGAGACCAGTTGACTGGTAACTGGTTTCATAGTGGGACATCTTCGTTCGGTAAGATGTTCTAAAGTAAAAACAGTTTTAGGAAGGTTATTTGCAGGCTAGCCCTAGGGACATGGTAAGCAATATGTGGATTCATCATCGATTCGTTAAGGCCACAAATGATGGAGTTATTGAAATTAGTCATGGAAAATGAAGTTTACGTTGAAATTTGCTATTACATTATTGTTAACTGCAATTACTGAACGCATTACCATTTGGTTGCTACCTTTTGTTTTTTCTCTTCTTTTACCTCAAAACTTGTCTTTTTGTTTCTTCATAAGAAATTATTCATTTCTTTTTATATTGTAATCCTCAAAGCTTTTTTTTCATGCTCATCAATAAATTGATACACACATATTTATGACCATTTGTCAACTTGAAACCTGCCTTAGTCATCTATTTAATTTTCCATAATCGCAAGAGTAATGTGCTAAGGTAAAAGAGCAAATAATTTGTTAATTGTGAACTTGATCAATATATTCTTAACATGCCATGGCCTAAAGTGATAACCAATCATGAATTATTTTTGTAATTTTGAAAGGGAAATTTAAATTTTGGATTTAGAAATGAAAATAGAAAACAGTTTCCAAAATGCTAATTTAACAGGAGTGTTTTGTTTTTAAATTTCCATTTTGGTTTGCGCTGGCTGAAGCTGTTCTTTCGTTGCTAGATATGAACAGGGCGAAAAGAGTGAGATTTCAAGATCCTAATGCCGATCATCACCTAAATGTTAAACCAGGTGCCACTTCCAGTCTATGTGAAGCAGCTAAGGCGGCATTATGTAAGTCACTCCCTGCAACTGTCAACCCATTGCTTCAAATACACAGAATATCTTCTAAAAGATCTTGTCCCCCTGTTATCGTAACCGTGGGGAAAGGTGAATGAACCTTATTGAGGGAGGACAATACATTAGGAGGTTTCACCACTGATTTTTGACCATTTGTTGCGTATTCTACTTGCTTGGCCCTACCCCCTTACTTAAATGAAAGCAACAGGCTATTCTTTCTGGAAAAAGTGTATCCAATTTAAAGCATGTAAACAGAATTGAATAATTTATCTCATTTTACCGTGGACACGCTGACTGGTACACCAGAAGAGTAATTCCCTCTTATCTGTCTTTACGAACTCGGAATGATCAGCATTCTTTCTCTGGAAAGAATCTCTCTTGTTTGGCACCTGAAGTTCCTCTTGTCATTACGGCTCTTTTGAGTGAATTATTCTATCACGAGCAAGGTGGAAACTAGAGTGGAGATTCAATGCAAAAAGGAGCAGGGGCCACAGCTACATCCCAGTATATTGGCATGGTCGGATGAACGAGGGCAACCACTAAGCTAATCTTGTTGGGAACTTTTATTTCTGTTAACATGTTTTTCATTTTTATATTTCCCAAGAGTTATGTTTATTTTAGTTCTTGAATACTATTTCTAATTGCATTTCCATGGATGCACTATTACTTGGTATTCATTTTTCAAATATTTACTGTGATGTTAGAATACTTTGCAGCTGATGCCCCAAAAACTTCCGAGTTTGCTTTTTTCAAGAAAATAAAGGAAAAAGCTTGCAGCCATTCATATCAGCTTCATAAAGAGGATAACCAAGTGGAGGATGTCAGATCAAGGGAATCTAGAAGAGGTAAGTTTACGTGCTATAAATCTTCCCTTTGGTCTAGCTTCGACACTCTGAACTAAGTGCATTATATATACACGTATAAACCCTTTGTGTACATGCATGTGTGCGTGTGAGTTTGTAGCGCCTGTCAACTATCAATAATCGTTTTACTGCTTTCTATTAAGTGAGAGAGTTCTGTACCCAGCAGAGACTACCATCATGTTCGACCAGAGCAGAAGCTACCTCAGGTCTTCTTTGCCTTTTGAAAAATCTAGAATCATTAACCGACAATGCTTCCCCTCGACTTTAGGTGATGCATCAAAGGACTCAGGTTTGCATTGTATGTGGGCTATCACCAAGTATTAAGCATTCTAGAATCTATATTTCTTTTTTTTTCACTGACAAGCAGTCATGCATTGAAATGATTTGATGCAGGGCTCAACTATGTTGAACCTTCCTGTGAAAACATCAGCCCTTCTCCCCTGCCTAACAACAAAGTTAAACCTGGAGCACACGATTGGTTTTCTCCATCGTTTGGTGACGGATCAAGAAACTCATGTAAGCATTTTGAATTGTGTATTTCTATTATTAAAACTGAACTTTATGGAAAGAAAGCAAGAGCCAATATGTAAAGTACTCACGGAATTTTTTATATGACCCACTATTAGATATGATCTCTTGTTGTCTAAGAAACAGGACCATTGTATTTGTACCCTAGCGTTAATGCATGCTAGGGAATTGCTCATTAATTTTGCGTTGTGCATATGGAGCGACTATTTCAATGGAGTGAAACTAAAATTATTCCTGCATTTTAGGGATCCAATACTCTGAGAAAGGTGTTTTCTATGCGAAGAGGCAGAAGCTACGGCAATGGGTTGCTGATTCCTCGTTACCTGAAGTTGATGAGCTCTGCTCCAAGGGGTTAGGCAAAACACCGGTCATTAGCTAATTCATTATCTTTATTTGTATATCCGTACTCTAATAACTAATACTTCTGGAAGATGGAAAAATTGTTAATTATTAGAAGTATTCGTTGTAATTAAGTTTATTCATACTATCCTTCACCAAAAAAATGCTCCCTTCTAGATTACATACATACATACAACAAAATAAAAGACCAATTAGACAGTTTTTTGGTCTTTTCACAAAGAAAACATTTTAAAATCCAACACTTGAAGAAGTCCTTAATATCTTTTTGAGCAATCATTGTTTGTGTCTCTTGAGTTTCGCCTACAATTTATTTTTTCTAGCAACTTTCTTAAGTTAACTAGGAAACCCTAATTTATGAAGCAATTGTCTTCCAGAAATGCAATTGATGTCCAAACTGCAGTTAGTACGACTCTTTTACTGTCACCTTTAAATGAGACCCTTCATTGTTTAGTTGTAGAAAATTCTTAATAGTATAACATTCTAATTCAGACTACATGAAGGAAACCTGTGGATATTTATGTAGTTAATATTTTAACTCTATTGATTAATACTGTCATTATTTTTTCAAAAAATAATAATATTAATAGTATATTTATTATTGGAGCGCTGACTATAATATGCAATTCAGTTAAAAAAATTGCAAGTTACCCACCGGGATGAATATCATCTCAGGTCCAGTTTGGTTTCTGTGCTCCTTTACTGTCACCTTTAATTAATAATGTCATTATTTTCTTTAAAAAATTATTAATTATTCTATGTGAACGAAGTTGGTTTCTCAAAATAATAATAATCAATGGAGTATATGTATTATTAGAGGGCTGACCATAATATGCAATTCAGTTGAAAAAATTGCAGGTTACCCACCGGGATGAATATCATCTCAGGTCCAGTTTGGTTTCTGTACTCCTCAGTCGGCTGTTCACCGAGAATAACGAGAACAAAGTATGAATTTTCTGCTTCCTTTTGAGGATGTGAATCTTTCTATTGGTCCATCTCTCCCTTAGTGTCCATGCTGAAATTCAGTCTTTGCCAGTATTGCAGGAATCTGAAGTCAAGGGAAGTAGTGAATGATATTGAACATCAACAAACTATTTTGCCTGATTCAGACACGCATGTCAAGAGACTTCGTAAAACTGATACATTGAACTTAAATGTGTCTGTACACAGGCCATACTTTGATGACGATTTCAGTGAAAATTGGTCAAGCCGACGCACAGATAGAGTTATCCCCAAGTTGGATATCATCGGTTCAGACTCTCCTTCAACCAGTTATGCTGCAAGGACCCCTATCGGATACCCGTATAGTAGAAGTCTTTGCAATGAAGATCATAATAGAATTACTAGTTTCTGGAGAGAGAATGATTCATCTTTTCATCAGTCATTTGAAGGATATGATTCAATTCCATCTAGTCATCTCAAAGAGCTGGACTACTTGCTTGATTACTATCAACCTGAATCCAGAGTACAGGCACATAATCTCTTGCTGAGTTGGGATGATGTCAACAGTGAGAAACACGTGCAAAATACAGCTGCCTCGTCTTTCAACACAGATGTCAGCTCTTTTTCAACGTTGGAAACTTTGTGGGGTGATGACAAAGAGCAGTGTGTGCATAGTGAACCAATAAGTTTGTCTCCCTCGTTTTTGGAAAACAGTGAAAACTTTCCTGCATCACCCAATTACCATTTAGACAGTTTCCTTGGCGATGATTTTCAAAGTAATCTTGTAGAAGATAAGTATCAAGGGGCATTAACCTTATCAAGCACTCCGAAATATCTTAAGCTGGTTGAAGATTGCATACCTGAAAATACACTTGAAAGCAGCAGATTTGAACTCCCTTCTCGAACTTATGTGAGGGAGCATCGTTATTGTAGTTTGGAACCCTTTTTCTTTCCAACCAGGCTAGATTTTGCTTCAGGACTGAAGTTCTTAGCAATGACAGATTCTTTTGAGGAGCATCGATTTACTAACGATACCTTTTGGTTTCTCTTAGAAGAAGGCTTGTGGACATCTTCTGATTCTCTGAGGGAAAATGATAAAGATGATTCCATATATAGCTCAAACTGCCTCAACTATTTTTCTGAAGGCACAGCCACAGGTCACGACTGGTCTGTTAGCAATTTTAAGCTATCCCGTGACAATGATATAGGTCAAACGGGCTGCTTGCTGCTTCATGATTCAAGCTGGGATTTTGGTGAAAAAGAAACATACAGCAATGGCAGGGATGATGATGAGGATTGCGTTGAATGGAAATATATTTGAATATTAAACGGTCTTTTATAGCTTTGGATTGTAAAATAGGTTTTCTTTGTTATCGCTATCAACAGTCAACTCATATTCTTATCGATTATTCATACAGTTACTGGTGTAGATCATATATGGTCGGTCCAACTTCAAACTGAAAAGTGAAAAGGCAAGTGGTTCAGTTCAGTATACCCATTAAGGTTGTTCTTTATGCCTGCATGATGGTACCTGCATAGTGCATAATTAGTTGCTCCCTCCATCCCAATTCCCAAAAGGAGAGGTATGTGTTAGACTTTTTAGACTGAATTAGTTTTTACACATGTCATGTGCGTTAAACACATATATATTTTTAAATTAAATTATATATAAATAAAATGAATAGAAAAACAAAATTAGAAGATGAATATATATCTTAAAATGAAAATTAATATTATAAATTAAAATCGAATTATTTTGAATATTAAAATTGCTTCAATCACGTGATTTTGTAAATCATTGTGTTATCAATATTATAGATATAATGAAATATGATTAAAATGATATCATGTTCTTTGGTACTTGTAAATCATTGTGTGTTGTATATGAATCATTTAACATATACATTTACAAAATAGCCGGTAAAAGATGTTATTAATTATTACGATGCATGAATATACATCAATATTTCAACATTTGAAATCATAATAGGATAATTATCTCTTATTTCGCATGTTCAATTTATTAATAAACATGATTTTTATATTATAGTATTATGTAGTTATTTCAAGAATTATTTGTCATTTATGTATCTCTATGTACACACAAATATGTCGTAAGTAGTTTACAAAAAATATGAACTAAATTTTCACCATTTGTTTTGGATGTACTTGAACAAAAAAAATGAAAATTTGATAAACAAATATGATTAATTAACCTTAACACTATAAACTATTTTTTATTTTATTTTTTACTGAAAACGGTACTAAAATTTATACAATTTGTGTTTTAAGTACTTCAACCAAAAAATATAAATTGATAAACAAATATGGTGAATTAATTTTACCACCATAAAATATTTGTAAATTTGTTTTGTGGAAGTTTTTGTCGCCAATTTAGATCACATCAATTGTAGACATAAATTGTAATTTGTAGCTGCTTGTTGTGATATATGTATATGTCATGGCTATCAAACATTGAAACATTTGATATGTAGTATAAACAAATAATTTGTTTATTTATCATTTTGTAAATTCAACAATAGAAGTTATATTTTTAGATTAGATAATTAATAAAAGAGAAAATAAGAATATATAGGAGTATAAGTTTTATATTTACTTCAACATCAACAATGATTAACATCATAGTATTTTCGGTAAAAAATAATGTGAAAATATCCAAATGATTAAATTAGATTTATATTTTAAAATTTTAGAAATTACTTTTGAAGGTTCACTAATAAGTAATATATATATAGGGGTGAAAATATGAAAGGATATAATGCAAAAAGTGTTGAAAATCTGGATATAATACAAAAAAAATTAGGAGATGTATTTTTTATATATAGGACATTAATTGTTATTAAATGTTGTTGATTATAATAATTTTGTGAAGATCCATTTTTAAAAAGTTGGTTTAGATGAAAAACCGTTATAAATAAGAGTATAAAACTTATACTCCCATTTTATATATAAATAGAAGGGTTATATGGTTCTACCATTTTATATTACACACACACACACACACATATATATATATATATATATATATATATATATATATATATATATATATATATCGATCAGACCAAACTTGATAAGCCGCCTGACAACTCAAGTGTAGGCATTGTGAGTTTGTGACCGGAAGGTTTGGTGTGAAAATCATAATGCCTATGCCTTTGGTGACCACGGCGAGGTCAACCTACAAGCTACAACAAAGCCTGCACAAGGTTTAGGTTCCACAGAGCAAACTATTACAAATTGTTTAATAAATCTGACAATAATTAAATCAGATTTTGATTAACACAAAATTGAGAAGAGTTTGAAAACAAATTTAACAGAATTAAAAGAACTTTATGAGGCATGCAAGAGCACTGTCCTTAAGGATTTTATTTCTAAACCCCCTAGGATTCAACCGAATGAAATGACAATTAAACCTTTAAAAGAAAGTCTTGGGTGATTTTCAAGAGGAAAAAGAGTTTATTTTTTGTGTTAAATGAAGAAAATGGGACGTCTATTTATATTAGCTGAACAACTGATCTTAACTAGAATTAAGGAGTCTCATTTTACTTTCAAATCACAAAATAATATGGAATAGAATATTATTAATTCAAATAATTGAACTAATTTAATATCTCCAAATAAGGAGATATCGATTGCATCAGTTACTTTAAAAACAAGGCAGACTTAGTCTTTCCTTATCAAGGGAGACCAAGTCTTCCAAGTTTCATGTAAAACCCATGTGTGATAAAGGTTGAACTATTTCATTTTTCATTTTAATTTTAAAAATAAAAAACAAAGCGAAAAGCCAAGCAGCTTTTATAGAAAGACTAAGTCCACAACCAACTACTTCCTCACAATGTGGGATTAGTTTACACACAAATATGAAGATTAAGTCTTCTCACTTTTCTCTTCCAATTTGAATTGGAAAGTCTTGGTCTTTAGAAACATATAAAACCATTTTTATCCAACAATCCCCAACATGTTTCAAAAGAATTAAAATAATAATAATAATAAAGCAATTTAAGCTTGGTTACTAAATAAATGTTAGATGCATCCAATATGGTTCTTTTAAACTATGAACCAAACCTAGAAAGATAAATTTTAACATACAAAGTTTTGGTAAAGTGTATAACTTCTATGAACCAAGAACTTTTATCGTAAATTAAAATTTTATCATTCACATTACACTTTCTCAATATATTGTCATTCAAAGCGGTTTTGCGCGAATAGGCCATGCGCGTGCCTGGTTATTTATAAGTGCTCCAGAGACATGTCACGATCTCATAGGAGCGGTCCCACTCCACACTCATATAGGTGAATTTCATCAAATATCTTTTGTAATTAAATATATAACCCTTAAGGGATATGAAATTCATTAGAAGCTTAAAGCTCATCCTCCCATAATTGTATTCTAGTACTTCTCACACCATAGGAAGGTGTAAGATCAATAGTAGCTAGGATTCACCAAACTGTCAATATAGTTCCCAATGTAGCTCGTTATTATAGCTACACTGGAAGGTTCATTGGGCAGAAATCTTAAAAAACAGTGGAAGACTTTAATAATAAAGTAGGAAATAAACTCAAACGGTTATTAAACAATCTACAAGCATATGCATGTAGATCTAGCCTTATGGCCAAAAAGGTTTCACTTAAAAAGATGAATTGTATTACAAAAACTATGTGAAATCACCAAACCAAACACTCTCACAAGACAACAAGTCTTGGAGAGCAAAAACCCACAGAAAAACGGGTAACGAAAACGTGGGAAGAAAAAAACCAACTTCCTAGAAATCCTAGGAAGACAAACAGTTCAACAATCTCAATGTAGGTTCTGATGTAGCTTCTATAGTTGCTGCATCAGAAGCTGCATTCAGAATCAGCACCAAAACTGGAACTCTGAACTTTTGAAACTCTGAATTTTCTGCTTTTCTGCTATTTCTGTATCTGTACACCTTCAGCCGCTGCACATGTCCCTTTATTTATACCATGAAAGAGACATACACATAAACAAGGAAACAAACTCCAATACACTTAAGGATTATGAGATAGATTTCATTACCAAATAGACCAAGGATTCTAGGACACGTATTCAAGGAAGGAATATTACCATGATATTGTTTCCATAATTTCTCCTAAACTTTAGGATCAAGAAACCAAAAATCTTTAGGAATATTTTATTTCAAAAATGCACCTAAACTTTAGGACCAAGAAAACAAAAAATCTTATGAATATTTTGTTTCCAAAAATGCCTAAACTTTAGGACCAATAAAGGAGAAACAAAACCAAAATAGGTCATGCATATTTTACCCTTACAGAAGGGATTATAACAAATTGTGCTAGCATGATTAACAAGTGACTTGTTATTACCCTTATGAACCTCATTCATGGGATCTCCAATCACAAAGGTTGGGTTTCTGTCACCGTCAATCTCTCAAATCGTCTTAAGTCACATTCCCTTGATGTTTCATTAATTAATTTTCTCCCCAAGGGTTTAGTCAGAGGATCTGCCAAATTCACTTTTGACTTTACATAATCAATGGATATAACTACATCTTTCAACAATTGTTTAATCACATCGTGTTTGAGACGAATATTTCAGTTCTTACCATTAAAGGTTTTATTATTTGCAATTGCAATCGCTGCTTGGCAATCACAAAGCATAGCTACAGAAGGTGTTGGTTTTGAACCCAACGGAATGTTTGCTAAGAAGTTTCTCAACCACTCAGCCTCATTGCTAGCTAACTCCAAGGCAACAAATTCAGACTCCATAGTTGACTTAGCTATCATGGTCTGTTTAGCTTACTTCCAGGAAATTGTACCCCCACCAAAGGTGAATATATAACCACTAGTGGATTTTACCTCATTTGAATCAGAGATCCAATTAGCAGCATTGTACCCTTTAAGTACATCAGGATATCCACTATATGTAATACTATAGTCCTTGGTACCTCTCAAAATATTTCATTAGTCTGGATATACCAGCCCAATGATCACGATTGGGATTATGAGTATATCTGCTCAATCTACACACATCATAAGCTATGTCCGGACGAGAGAAGTTCATAAGATGCAACAGACTCCCAATAATCTATGCATATTTAGATTGAGCCACTGGATCACCCAATTTGTTCTTTAATTGTGTGCTAGCATCATAAGGAGTGCTTACTGGTTTGACATCGAAATGTCCAAACTTCTTAAGAAGTTTCTCAACATAATGTTCTTGAGATAACGTTATGCTCTTATTACTGTAAGACCATGGACCTTCGTGTGTTTGACTTCCTTGTTTTGCATGTCAAATGACCATAACATTCTTGTTGGCTTGTTTTTAGTGTGAGAACCCAAACCTTGGTTATTTACCATGATCGTTATTGTTGCTTAACATGCTAGAAATAAACCTAACATGTTTATCTTGGTTCTAGTTCTTTTAGTTGAGTATTGGTTGTCTTATAAGATTTCTATGCTTTGTATGCCTTTTCGTGGTAGCTTTGTGCATCGCCTTAGCTTCCTTAACTCTTAACTAAGTATTAGAGAGTCTTGGTATGATTTTTACATGTTTCTTGGTCATTACTTAGACCATTGGAAGCTTAACTTTGAGGTTGAGACCCTCTTGCTTGTATTTGAGCATTTGGAAATTAGGATGCATGAATGCATTCTTTTGCCTTAGAGACTTGTCCATGTTACTTGTGGTTCATGTGGGTTGAATTCTAGACCAAGGGTACTAGTTCTTTCATGTTTAAACCATCCATGTTCGTGGACTTGTTACAATTGGAAATAAAATAACCAACTTATTACTTCACCGATTCAGTCCTGTTTTTGGGCAAACTTCGGGAAAATTCTGGTACCAATCTACTAAATAGAATTGGCTTAAATTTTAGTTTGTGTTACCTACATATGTTAAGTTAATCCCTGTAAATTTTCATAACTTTACATGGTGTTTAAGTGCCTCAAATAGGCCACGTATTATAGCTGTCTATGTGTTTTATTTTTGAGAATTCAGAATGTTAACATGAACTTGGAGGGACTGTATTTTGATGAATACAAGTCCGAATTGAAAAGATTAAAATTTTAAATTTTAGTTTAAAGAGTCTAGTTTTAGAAAAATTAAAAATCACCTCAATCGGAGCTGTGAACGGTTTATGGTAGATTTTACAAGATTGACTGTCCAGTAACTTCGCAAATGAAAATTTTGTTTCCAGATTTCGGGATTTTTGTGGTTGCAGCCATTCCCCCTTGCTTCCTTGACCCAAGTCTGACCTTGAATGACCCAATTCACTTATGTTGAATCCCCTTTGACCCATCTTAAGCCCTTGATGAGTTTTGATCAATGGTAGGCAAGGATTGACCAATAGAAACTCACTTAACCCATCACTTGGATTAAACCCAATTTTCTCTCCAACAATTGCAAAGGCTGAACCATCCCAGCCATTTCAGCCATTTTCCATCTTCTATCACTTATGTATTCACAGAGGGAACCTAGAAGAGAGATTCAAGAGACCTCCTTCACCTTCCTTGATCATTTCCTGGAGCTCTGGCCACCCGATCGGAGAAGTTAGACTACCAAAACGAAGCTCTTGCCTTCCTCTTCGATTGTCTCCATTTTATTTGTTTATCAATCATGTTAATCTAAGGTTTAAGATACGTTTTCAAACCCATAAAATTTGTAGGTTCAATATTAGTGCATACTCCCTTCATAATAGTTGTTGTATACATGCTTAAGAAGATTTTTTGTGAAGTAGAAATCTTCATTTCAACAAGATAGATATATGAAATTTTGGGGCTGCCATGTTAACTTATTAATTTGGATTTAGTTCAAGCATGAATGTTGTTCTAAATTTTCCTAAGAGTAGTTCTTGTGAAGGAATTAATTACATTTGCAAGATGTTGAGAAATTATCATTTTTAGGTTTGAAATCTGAATTTATTGGGCTGCCCTATAAGTCAATAATTTGGACTTGGGTAAAGCATGAATAATGTCCCAAATGTGTTTAGGAACAACTCTTGTGAAGGAAGTAATTGCAATTGAAAGCCGTAGAGAAAGTTCTATGTTAGGGTTTCAAATTGTAGAATTTGGGACATCGATAAACTAAGGTCATGTTTGGCTTGGTATTGTGGTCCTAATGGATTTATAAAAAGGGTTTTTAAAAAGGATTGTAAGACTTGTAGGAACGTGACCTACCCATGTTTTGGATCCTATGGATTTGGGGTTATTGATGTGGGAACTCCAACTTACTAGAGTCGCCTTATATGTGTGAATGCACCCTAACTTGTTTAAGGACTTGGTTAGGAATCTTGGGATCATCTCGGGGAATCCGAGATGGTGAATTAGAGAATCTCCTATAGAGCGAATTTTGAATCACGTTGAGATGAGGTCGACCCAAATCTTGGTCACGAACCAAGCACATGCACCTTCACGTGATAGATACGTGAGATATAGAGACCAGGAAAAGGGTTACCCGAGCAAGATAAACCAGAATGGATACTTCACGTCGACTAGGATTCCTTCCGTAGACTTGTCCGATCACGGAGCAAGGCTGCCTGAGTGAACGGACATTCATCCTATACACAACGGCATGATAACTCTTAAGTCCGAGTTTTCCGTCACGACTCCGTCGGTTACGTGGCTACTCCGCATTTATAGTCATAAAGGCCTAATATCTCTCAACAATAACGGCTGAGCTTGGATTCTGCTCCCAAGGGGGTTGTATATATAATTTACAATGTTTCATTGGAAAGGTAGACTCATTTTAACTGGTTGAAACCTGTCAAACTGTATTCACACCTGTGTGTTGGCTAATTTTTACACCAGAGTGCATTTGCAGGGAAAGCCCCTGCTTAATTTACGGTTATCTTTAATTTGTTTGACATGTTTGGGCCTTGAATTCACGGATAGATTGAAAGTCAGATATCCAAGTATTAAAGCCTAGTATATCTACACAATTTGGATACATCACGTTGTATCATTTGTAAATCGTGATGTATCAATTTAAATTTGAGATGCAGAAAAGATGTATCAATTTGAAACATTTGTTAATTGTGTACATGTAAGAAGGGACATGAAAAGTGTGGTTCATTTTTTGATGCAATTTTATTTGTAGCGCGAGGCAATATTGATGTTTGACTTGGTGCATCGCGATATATAAATTGAATTAGGTAATTTAAATTGATACATTATGATGCATAAATTGATGCAACTCAATGCTTAAATTGATGCAACGAGATGCATAAATTAGATTGTGTAATTTAAAGTTATGCAGCGCGATGCATTGAGTTAGTGTTTCATAGTGCGTCTTAGGTTCATTAAGGGTATCATAATTTTTTCGTCCTCAAAAATGTTTTTTCCTAGTTAAAAAAAATGATAAATTGCAAGCCGATCTACTTTACTAAATTTTCAACATGCCTAGTACCTTTATAAAAAAAAACACCATATAAGTTCACTCTATAGGGCCGTTTGGTAGTCATGATTAAGGACATATAGGATTAATAAGTCGAGTTGTCTGATGTTTGGTACGCAATAAGTGGTCGGGACTAATAGCACGAGTTATCCGGATAAAGTCATTATCCCCCACTATTAATACCAAGGGGGAGGGTGGTATTATTAGCGCCCTCATTAAAAAAATTGGGATTAGCATTTGTAATCTCAAAACTACCCCGATATGCAAGTGAGGATTAATAGCGAAGACATTAATAGTACTGAGATTAATAATATTGCTTATCCTTGTCCGACTACCAAACAAGCCCTATTTCTCTTATTTGTAATTCATGATAACAAACAATGGAAATATTGGAAGATAGGGCTAGGCCTGTCAATTTCAACCCATTATCCATGAATCCACCCAACTCAACCCATTAATTACCCAATCTAATCCAATCTATTAATAAAATAAATTTAAATAGGTTACCCAACTTAACCCATTTAATTTCATGGGTTAAGTTGGGTTGAACCCACAAACCTGAATAAACCCGGCAATGAAAGTTTGAAACTATCGTCAAAAACTCGAAAGTCGAAACCTAAGTCTCTCTCTCTCTCTCTTCGCTCGATCTATTTTCCCTCTCTCTCTCTCCACAATGAACACAGGCGCCAGGTAATTTCCTTCCCCACTCCGGCCTCCTTCTCCATATTTGATTATTGAAACGGTTTTTGAGCCGGTGATTCTCCATAAACGACGAAGAGGGACGAATCCAATCTTGTCGTTTAGAGCTTCAGAAACACATGTTTGAGGTATTCTTCTTTTTCTAAACTCAATCTTTTATGGGACTTAATTTTATGTGTAACAACTAATAACATCATGAGTACTGAAGAATGAAAGAATAAAAGATCTCACAATCTGCAGGAAGGCACCAATGTACAAAATCTGCAACCATGTTTGGATTTAAGTAAAGTGGAAAAACAAAGCAGTTCAAATTCTTTAGTCAATTGAGTTACTTGTTGAGGAAAAGTGTTTCCCTTATTGTATACATGATGCAAAAAATTGTATGTGCTTGAATAAATTTTGCTAAAGATTGGTGGTGTGACGTGTGACGATGGATTGTTGTTGAATAAAACTTTGGCTCTTAAATCTTAATATTTTCCTCTCTGTTAATGAAGTTCTTATTAGGAACACGACGAATCCTTTTCAGACTCACAATGTGTTTTTGATGATTAAAATCCCCTGAAATCTGAAATTTTTCATGTGGGTCGAAAACATTATAGATTTTTGTCGAATAATCTTACATATGACAGGAATATCTCATCATTGTTTACTTGAAAGTTTGGTCACGTTTATCTACTATCATTAAAATCCCATTATTGTTTACTTGTTTTATTGTTATAACCTTGTTTGGCATGGTGTCTTCTCCATTTGCAGGACCCACCACTTTCCTCAAATCTTAAGGGAGAAACATTTTGTGCTTTGCTTGGAACTCATAGTAGGTATGAGTAGCTAGAACACTTCGATCACACGTTGGCTTAATAGTTTAAAAGGAGAGCCTATTTTTGTTGTTGATCCTAAGTTGTTGGGACAGAGGAATTGCTTAATTGAGATCTAAGCACATGCTTGACCTATTTGTGAACAATGTTATGGTTGCAAATCTTGGCAATTCTCTCTTGTACCATGGGAAATTTATTTCCGATGTCTTTTTTGTGCTCTCGGTTGTGTACACTCCTGTTTTGCCTTCTTCAGTTTTTATGATCATGGAAATATTAAAATTACTATGTAGGACTTAATGTGGTCTTCAGTTTGAAACTACTTGAAGCCTTTTTCCGCTTTGTTTCTTCAACTATGATTGCACCATTTTCCTTCCCTTCTTGCACTACCATCTTAACTTGTACCTAAAAATAAATAAATTATTATTAGGTAAAAGTGTGTTACAAGTATATGAAGATGCAGAGAACATACTGCTTGTAGAGCTTGAAGTCAACACACACCAGTTCTTGCTTTGTAGTTTTATTGATCTATCATCTATGGACGGTGGAATATTAAGTTGGTAGCCGGTAGGTGCATGTCATTAAAGTTTTTTTTTTTTTTTGCTGGGTTGACTTGATGCAAGAAGATATGCTAGATATCATATATTTGAAACTTTTGTAGCCTAAAAGAAATTATATTATAATTTGCAATAGAAATATATTTAAAATAATTTTTTGTAACATACATTTCCAACTATGCCTTTTACTAGTAACTTGGCAAGATCATTCCTTCTTGTGGATCGTTCAATGTTTTCATTAAGTTGGTGCAACATGAAGGGCCTTCAAGCAGTTTACATAAATGAAACATTTGAGTGAACTGATGATTTTGCTCCTTAAATTGCATGAGAGATGTTACAGGACTTTGAATAAGCCTCGGTCAAATTATCCTATAAATTTTTTAATCTGTTTGTTTGTTTGTGAATTTTAAAAAATATTTTACATTTTTATGTTCAGAGATAAAAGAACGGATATTTGATTGGAAAAAGAAGTCTCATCACTATTCACTACTCCATAATCTCTCAAGTGGTTAACTCATAAATTTTGATTTTCAGTTTTATGTAATTTCTGGTGGTTTTGAGATTTGAAGATGTTATCTAGTATCATTATATGTTTCATACCTCATCAATGGTTTGGGAAGCAACTGGTATTGATCTTTGTAAACAATTTTATTCATTTGACCTTTTGGCAGGACATCGTCGAAATCCACAAACATAAGCATTCTGGCAGTTTCTAGAACTTCAATATCTTCTTGATAACACATTGGAACAGATTGAGCTAGCCCAAAGTTCAGCCTCATCTGTTTCTAAAGGTATTTTGCCATTTTCTGTTGTGATTGTCACTGAAGACTAGCTTCTTAGATCATTCAATTATCTTTGCATGTGTGACAAAAATTTGTGCCTAATTACAATTATTGGATGGAAGCCTTCTCGAGTCCCATTCTACCAGCCTCAGTTGTAATATTGTGCGGAGTACATGAATTTGCATACCGAAGCTTAGATCTTCATTAACTCAGATGAGACTTAAAACAAATGTATCAGTGTAAAGATGACATTTTTGGCTGGGCCTAGATCTATTATCTTCCCAGATGGTGGATTGTCTTTGGAGCGCTGAGGGTAACAGTGAAGGTCGAATCGTTTCTGAGGCGGTACATAAATTCTTGGTATGTGATGGGAATCCAAAAGTGTAATAAATTTAGTTGGTTTTATGCTTATTTTAGAACAAAACATTACACTTTTGGTTGGTTTTTGTGTTGATTATGATGTAGGATCACGGAAGGCGTAAAGGAGGAAAATCTTTGGATTCGGAGCAGGAAAATTCGGAAGGTCACATGCCCATGTGATGTCACGATTTCTGAGGACCGATTCTTGAGGTTAGAGGCGGATGGTAGAAAATTAGACAATGCGGTTATTATTGTCTAAATTCGGTTTATGTACTAAGTCAAAACATTAATGTGTGCAGTAGTAGTGGGTGGTTTTGATAAGTTAGTGGTAGTTTTAAAACTACCAAATAGTGGAGTTAGTGGGAAGAGAAAATGTTATTTATGGATGTGTTCTCTGATCAGTGAGGAGGTCGGCCATGGAGTAAGTTTAAGCAGGCAGTAAGTGTTGAGAAAGGAAAGGAGTGTGAAACAATTGTGAGAAAGAGTGGTGATCAACTTGTAATTTCTTTGGGAATTCTTAATGCTGGAAACATCTTATTAATTTTACGTAAGTGTTGTTATTAATTATGTTTATTAGCTAAGTAATCTTTCGATCGATGGGAGATTGAGTCTCTTCCCCTTTATTTCCGTGAGATCTAATTGATCTAACTCTTGTGTGGGTTTAAATATTTATTTGTACTCCGGAGTTACACGTAGGATGATTATTGTACTTAATTAATGTTTAATGGCGGAATGTTAATAATATAATAATCTAAAGCTAGTTAACGCCGTTGATCCGTAATTGTCCTCGGATTTAACGAAGTGGCAAGTAATCACCGTTTAGGCATCACAAGCATAATCGGACCGTACTACAGTGCGAATGTCGTTGTTACATGATATTGCTTCAATACACATGGCTTTGAATCGGGTCTCTGCATCTTAATGCAACCAGAGTTATTAAATCTTCACGGCGTCTCGGGGTTGTAACTTCGGTTAGGCGGTGCGCCTCTTAATTATCAATTCGGTAAGGGAGATTGAGTGTTGGGCGTTCGTCGACGCTTTTAACCGGTTTATTTAAAATTCCATAAGACATTTTTGCATCGATGACCGGAAATAAAGGGCGAGATGAAATTGACTCATTGGCTGGGACTTAATTTTTATTGAGTAAAAGTAATTGTTAATTTGTTAGCTTAATTAGAGTTGCTAATTTTTAGTTAATTAGTCTTCAAATTTATTTTCTAGCTTAATTTAAAATCCAAATTGTGTTCTATCATTTCAATATAATTCTAAAAGAAATAAATTCGACGTTCCCTGCGGATACGATCCCGACTTACCTTATACTCGTTATTAGGAAGAAGGTGAATTAATTTTGACGATTTGACATTCGTCAGTATGTTTCATGGATATTGATATATGAGTTTATGTCCTTTTTTCAAAATTCTTGTAACGTCAGTAGGAGTCTAGGAGCTTGATATGTGTGTGTGTGTGTGTGTGTGTGTGTGTGATATTGTCATTTTGATACATGAGTTAATGCCCTGTTTAGTGATTCTTGTAATAGCTTTTTATGTGTGTTTCATTGTCATATTGATTTACCACTTGAGTTTATGCTCTTTTTGGGAATTCTAGTGTCCCTGGCAAGAAGCTTGGTGTGTGTGTGTGTGTGTGTGTTTACGCTCTTTTGGGGGAATTCTCCTATTGTTGCACGGACCTTTGTGTGTGTGTGTGTGTGATATAATATGTTTTCAGTTTAGATCAGATGCATTTATTATTGTTGAAAATGTGTTATTAGACCATTTTATTTTAGGCTATCAATTTGCACTCTGGTTTTTCAATATAATTTTGCATTTAGTAGTAACAATTGTCCAAGTTGCAATTGATTCTTTTTACTGACCTACTATTTTAGTTATATCAGTTTTGTTGTTGAATTTAAGAAGGCTTCTTGCAGTGTAACACCCTTCGCTAACCATAGTTTTGAAGATGAGACACTACATATTTAATTGGAAACTTCAAGGCAGTGATTATGCACCAGTGAAATATCTAACTCATACTCAAAGTCATGTGGACTTGCAAGATGCACGATTTAGATATTAGATTTTAGATTTTAGGTTTTAGGTTTTAGGTTTTAGGTAATAACAATTGGTGTGGAAATGTTCATTTGTAGTGCTAGTTCTATGATGTAATTTGTATCGTTCTATACTGCAGCCCTGTTGAGAAATGTTCAAGTAGATATATGTTTTTGTTTATCTTCGACATGACTTTGTTTCAATTCTTATGAACAATGTTTCGTTGTTTAATGTGTTGGAGATATATTTTATTTATACACGAATGACTTAAAGTTCAAATGGGTTCACCTATCTTAACCCGACCTATTTGAGCCGTTTATTATTTTTGGGTTGTACTATGTCGCATCGCGACTCTGATGAGAAATGTCTGAAATATATTATGTTTATTTTTGACGTGAACATTTTCTGCACTTTGATTAAATTCTTATTGACGATGTTTCGTTGTTTAATGTATTGGGGTATATTTTATTTATCTATATAAAATAATAATAATAATAATAATGGGTTAAAGTGGGTTGGCCCGCTTTAACCTGACCCATTTATGACCTGACCCATCTGACCCATTTAATATTTGGGTTGTGGTAGGTCATGACCCATTTCAATCCATTACCCACTCTAACCTAATCCAACATAACCCAACCCAATTGACACACCTAGAAAGGGTTATGAAAATGATGCACAAATTATTATCATAATAAACCTTGTTTGCACATAATAAAAAGAAGGCATTGATATACATGACTCATGTGAAGTTAATGGAGTATGGTATGCAACGATTATCACACCAATTTAATGTCGCTGAAGACTTCTTCATACAGTCATACTGCCCAGTACCCACCAACCCTGAAGTTGCGAGAGTTGTGCTGCTTCACTGAATAGCCAATTGCAATACATGAAGTATTGGAATTGAAGCATAAAAATGGACATATATTTGGGTCTCAAAGAATGGTATAGCTTCTACCATCCTCCCTATGCTCGAGAAAGCAATGTTTGAAGCAACCATCAATCCTTTTTTAATTTCATAACGGAATAATTTTAAATTTGCAATACACAATTTTGAATTAGATTACAAAAATAAATTTTGATGTACAATTTTGATTTTACGATGTACAAAATGGATTCCCAATACAGCGTAGCGTGCCTAATTCAATTTCATTAAGGGTATACTCGTTATTTCACCATTTAGAGGTTGAAATTAGTTGGAGGGGACTAGCCCGATTATCACCTTAAAAAAATAGTGAACTATAGTCTATACCAATTGAAGACTTTTAAAATGAATAATTATGGGTCGGTATCATTTTCTATAATTGTAACCACTCAAGTACTTTTTTTTAAAACCGCATAAGTCTATTTTTATAAATTTTTTCCTTAAATGTCTCTCTTTTTACCAAAACATGAGCCATCGGTTTATGGACATAAAAATACACCTTGAAAAACGAAAAGGTGCTTTGTAAACATAAAAAAACTTGGAAAACAAAAAGGTTCAATTAGAAATATGATAACTTCATTGATGATATAGAGTCTCATCCTTCTCGTAAGTTGTGGTTGGGTTGGATCCTTTCCATTCTCCATTCTCATTACAAAGTCAGTCAATTAGAGGTATGCTACGAGATCTTCAATGTTCAACTTTCTACCTTTGCGCAGTGGCAAAGTCAATTTCATCAATCTTTCAACTTCTCGTGTGGCCAAACCGTGGTTAGCAAAGATGTTGTACTCAATCTCGACAAAAACACTTCACTTAGCAACAATGGTTTTCGATACATCGGAGAAGAACTTCCTGAATCTTTCCTTGTTTTTCAATTTCAATCATTTCCAACGATGTAACAATCGAGACCAACGACACAACCTATGAGTGTTGATAATATTATTGAATAAAAGATTTTGCGTAACGAAAATTTATCATGTCTGATGCTTGTTTTGATTTAGTGAGTGTTTGTTTAGTTTACTGATTTCATCTTTTCTACTTAATTTTATTTGGACCTTGACTTTATCCACACGTCTTTCCTTAATTAAATGTATTTTTTGTCATTTTACCTCCAAAAATATACTTTAGCAATTTAAAGCAAATATAATAGATTTTTTCGATTATAATTCATCACATGTGACCGGCCGGTAATCACCCCTTTTTAAAGGACCGTCCTAAAGTTTAACCCGTTTCATTTGGTTTATGGGTGGTAAATCGGTCGTGCTGGGCCGTTATCGGGTCGGCACGATAACAGCACGAACACGACACGATAAACTTATTGTGCCTAATATTAAAACCCGAACACGACACGATAAAAATACGAAAAGCACGGCACGATAGACACGATAAGCAAAAAAATACGATTTATTTAGTCAGACCTGTTAGGCGTTAGACATGTTAAGCGTAATAAACATTATAAAATATATAATTTTGATTTTTTAATACATATTTTGAAAATTTGTTGATATAAATAGTCAAATAGTTTAAAAGTTATAAATTTTCAAATGATAAAATTATGAAATAATTATGAAAATAGTTCGAACGAATTGAATATCCCCTAGTGAATTTAAAAATATATATATTTTAAAAACATATATATTTTAAAAACATATATATTTTAGTTATCGTGTCTTACCGTACTTATCAAGTCAACCCGATAGCAATCCACTTTTTATCGTGTCTTATCGTGTTGGTCCTATACCGACCCAAACCCGATAGACATCAGCCCAAACCCTATAATTACGTATCGTGTTCGTATCAACCAATCGTGTCGTGCCTCAAATTCCCACCCCAAATTTTGGTTTCTTAAGAGCATCCTCATTGTGTAATCTTCCTATACATCTTCTTAGCTGAGTCCTAATGTCACCTACATATTTTTATCTTCTTACTCATTTAAGAATATATATATTTTTATTGTATAATCTTCTTACATATCTTTTTATACAAAAATATTTAATTTAACATCATCTCACATAAATACAAAACCTTCCCACCCACACACAGACTGCCGCCGCCCCTCTCTCCAAAAGTCTTTTTCTCTCCCCAAAAATCTTCTTATTTAGAAATATGCTCTCAATGTTTACTTGTTTTTCTTCAAAATAAGAAGATAGCTACATTGCAACAATGAAATTGCTCTAACCCCTTGAAAAAGGAGAGAGATTTGGTGGATGGCCCATTAAGATTTTGGTCAAATCGTTCTAGCCTTCTAGGTCCGTTTATGAGTCTACCAGCTATAGCCTAGAGTAGGCCCATTGGTCCAATATTGTCATAACAGAACACCTAAACGCAACACCAAAATTCATAAACGCAACACCATTTAAAATGTAAAATTACTTTGCTACCCCTCTTCACATTTAAACTATACTACCTCCTCCCTCCTCCCCCCTTCACGTAATTTTAATTACGTGTCATTATGATTCGATTTCAATTTGTTAATTCGCATGATAATACATGTGAATTAAATTGATTTTGATTCGATTTATTTTTTCTTTTCAATTACGAACAAAAACCGTTGATTTGCATTTTTTTCGATTTCGGATAACAACCGCTACACACTAGCGGATGTTTTATAAAACAAGCTACACACTTAGCGGATATTTTATAAAACATCCGTAGAGGCGTAGATGTTTTATAAAACATCCACTAGTGTGTAGCGGTTGTTTTATAAAACATCCGCTAGTGTGTAGCGGTTGTTTTATAAAACATCAGCTAGTTTGTATAAAAAGTGATTATCTATTAAATGTTAAAAGGGGCATTTAGGTCATTTTATACATTAAATGGTGTTGCATTTAGGGAATTTGGTGTTGCGTTTAGGGTTACTCTTGTCATAAAAGTAGTTGAAAATTGGACAAGAATCAAAGAAGCAATTGTTTGTCATATGACTTAATCTGTCCGACCCGAAACATATAAGATATTACATTTACAGCAAACTAGAGAATATAATGATAGTATGACTGTTTATCAAAATAAAACTCAGTTTAATATCGATTTCCTTATACACGTTTATGTGCGTAACTCTGGCATGACATGACATATCTAGTAAATTCACAATTTGCATCCATAAAATCTTTTTTATACAAATGGACCTTGAAACAAGACAGGTGTCTATCGCAATTTTTATATTTTTTTTTAGATTTTAATTGGTCACGAGTTATATTTTAAAAATCGTTTGATTAAAAAGATTATATACCACAAATGGATAAAAAATAATTTTATTCACAATTTAATTATTGACACTCTTTGATGTTCTCTTGATCTCTTCCTCCTTAGTTGTTTAGATGCACAACTTGTAACGAGGCATAACAATTATAACTCAAAACTCATTATCATATTTGACATGAAAAATTACCTAATCCGACCTAAATCGTTAATATTTTTTACGTTAAAACGAGTAATTCATTTTCAACAAAAAAATATTAACAAGAGTTGGGTTAAGTCAGATTAAAGTGGATCGATCTCGTTGTCCATTTTTTTACCCGATATTATTGTACTCTACAAATGTATGTATTTTTTCGATAAAAATTTAAGTTAAGACAAATTGGTCCGCTTTAACCCGCTAATCATTTAAACCCGACTCGTTTCTACTAATTTGATATTTTGATTATAATAAATTCCCAACCTAACTCATACTCAACCCGACACACTTAATTACCCGACCTAGCTGTAATGTTGTGGGAGAGAAAAATAGACACCGCCAAGCGTTGAGGAAAGTAATAATAATACTAGTACGGAGTACAAAGTAATAGCCTGACTATAATGGGACGGGGTGGTTGAATTAAGTACTCCCATTTGTAGCAAATTGTTTGTTTCCGTGTTATCTCTCTCAGATTATTTTTTTGTATGTATTAAGAACAAAGCTTAGAATAGACAACTTAAAAAACGATAAGAATGTTAAGAAAGACGTGTGTTTGTTAAACAAATCCACAATTACCTGTTATTGTTATTATTTTATTATGTAAAAATTTATGTAAGACGGTTTTACGAATAGTTTTTGTAAGACAGATCCTTTTTATTTGACTCATCGTATATTGATGGATTGAGTTGTGAGAAAATAAAGTTTCGTCTTACAAATTAAGATCCGTAAGATAGTCTTATGAGACCTACACTTATTATTACTTTATCCGTCCCTAAATTATCGTCCTCTGTTCTTCCTAAAATAATTGTCCAGTTTGAAACTTACATTTTTAGGATATCACTTTTATCACATTACCTTATTTTTTCACTCTACTTTAATTATGAACCACATATACATAAACTTTAACAAAAATTATATATTAAATCAATATAAATAATTAAGTGAATTATTTTTTTTGAACTATACATCGAGTCTAAGACGATTTATTCAGGGACATGGAAGGATTATTTTTAGGGGCGGAGAAAGGGAAAACTACAAAAATTGCCAAGGTGGTTGGTGGTGGGTCCCTTGTTCCCCAAATTTCCCAAAAAATCGTCCAATTAGGTATGAATTGATGGTCAACGTCTCAGTTTCAATGGGTTAGGTTTTTTTCGTAATTATGCGGAAGAATACGAGCTATCTTCGTAACAAGAGAAAGACGAAAATGAAAAAAAGACAAAAAATAAAATACAAAAAGAAAAAGTGAACAAAACCCTTGGAAAGCTAATTCATTACGTAATCATTGTTTTGTACTTGTATATGGTACGTGGATGTAAAATCCTACTCTTAATTACTTTATTTTTTAAAGATTCTTTCGTCTTTTATTTTTATATAAATTTATTTATTTTATTTTTAAAACTTATCATATTTTAGTTAGAACTTGTAATGTTGAATATAAATATTACAAAAAATATTAATTTACATATGTTACTACAACACTCAAAAATTCAATTCTAATAAAAATAAAATAAAATATTGATACTTATTTCATTTACGGATAGAATGAGTGCGTACTAATAAAAAAAAAAGAGTGCGTACTAATAATATGCTTACACTTTATATATTGCATCCAAACCCTTCTTCCTATTGTATTTGTTATTTCAAGATTTAGATAATATTATAACTTTTAATCTCGTACATGAAATTAACGAGTCAAGCACAACATAACTTTTATCTTATACATATTTCAAAGGATCGATGCATTTTTTAAATAAATTTAAAGATTTTTGTAAGTGATATTGAAGTTGCATTGGTTATTTGGTTTTGTGTTTTTCAGCTTAACTTTGAGAATTTTGGATCGTTCATTCAAAGGATTTATCTTAGTGGTTAAGGATATCTAACGTGATGTTTAACTCTCTCATCAAGGGTTTGGGCATTATGAAACTACTGAATTTGACTTGAAGGGTTACCAAGTGAAAGTTGAGTTTTTTTTATTTTTTTGGGTGGCTATTGTCAAGTGAAAGTAGAGTTGACAAATGAGAAATGATGTATGGAATATAAACGAGTCCAGATCTTATGTACTACTTATGTGTATCACTGGTGTATTACTTTTCATTTCAACTATTACATTTCAATTATTACATCTTAACCATGATTGATATGAAAAGTAGTATACCAGTAGTATACACAAGTGGTACAGGAGATCTGGACTCGATATAAAAATCACTCTAATCTCCATGGTTTCCAAATATAGAAAAGTTTTTTCCTTTTTAAACCTCTTATTAGTTTCCATATAAATAATGTACATGTGAAGTACCAAATAAAGTGAGAAAAAGGATAAATTTTGGAAGGTATTAATGTGTACATTATTCTAATTAATATAAAAAGTAAATAATGCCATAGGAGGGAACTAAGCATTATCACAGCTGCTTGTGGAGGAATTATCTTCTTCTTCTTCTTCACCATATTCTAGTCTAGCTAGTCAGTTGAGCAATCTTCCTCACATGAAATGTTTCTAGCTATCTCTGCAATTTCTCATTGAACGAGAACTGTGCATGGGAGAGCCAATTGCTTTAAAGATGTACAGAGCTATCTACTAATAAGACTTAGGCCACAACTATAATGGGGATATAAATAGATGGATAGCTATCCACATTAATATATTTTTTATTCTCTTATTAATTACAAATGACAAAAACAATCATTTGGAGTGTATGAACATTGAACACCAAACATATTACTCATTAGGGAGAATCAATCTCCAGTATAAACAATTGCATTCCTTAAAATTTAATCAATGTCTAGACAAAATTACCCTCCAAATCCAACTTATTTAAAATATAAATAATCACCAAATATTTTGTTTCCGTTTGTAACAATTTCTTTTTTCGTCTTTTTAAATAAATTACTCCCTCCGGTTCCGGACAAAGAGTCCCCCTATTTCATTTTGAGATGTTTCACTTAACGAGTCTATTTTCAAAAATTAAGGTATGAAAGTGTCATTTTATTACTAACGAGCCACTAAAAGTGTCATTTTCTTAAAAAGTTTGACTTTCAAAGACTCTTTATCTGGAATGGAAAGAGTATAATTAATAATGCACAAAGAAATTATGATTTTATATCCTAAAAATCTTAAATTATAAATAATAAAAATAAAAATAATTCATAAGCCTAGTTTATTTCTTACAAATAAGAAACAAAATAGAAATGCTCAAAAAATAGACTAGACAAAGAGGTGCAATTAATTATATAATACAGTATCTAATTACAAACTATATTTTTCAACAAAAAAAAACTTCAATGGTAAATTCATTAATGAACATGTTTTTTTTTAAATGATGTTTGACGATTGTACAACATAATTGAGCGTTGTTTTGTCTTTTGACATTTAAATTCAGTTTGCTAACCTTGTTAAGGGTTCGTTTGGATACATTGATTTTGAATTTAATAAATATTTAAATTCTATAAAATTTAAATAACTTAGAATTAGCTTTCAAAATCATAGCATTTCCATTGTTTGGATAATGTGTGGAATTGTAATTCTGAATTATACTTAAAATAAGAGTTCAATAAACATGTCAAGTATCTAGTTTAGTCTAGTGACATACGGTTCTTAGTTATTATGAAATATAGAGGTTCAAACCTTGCTAACAACATAAGTATTAAAAAGTTTCATTTTAGAAAATAAATAATATATAGTGGTAGTGGTTAACGGCGGCGGTAGTGGGTGGCAACCGGTGGATGTAGTTGGAGGCGGCGGTTTTCGGTGGTGGCAGCAGTGGTGGTGGTGGCCGGAGGTTTAGAATTTAAATTATTATGATTTAGAATGAAATTAGTTTTATGGAATTGAGTGATTTATAATTCCAACACAATTCCAATTCCAAGCTATGGAATTGGGGTATCCAAACATACTATTAAAAAATCTCTTGAAGAAATGACATGAAAATAAATGGAAGAAGGATTTAACTTTTTAGTGTTGAGGAAGAGATATAAGTTATTTGAGAAGATAAGAAAATAAAGAAAAATAGAAATTTAACTTATCAAAGAAAAATAGTACTCAACTTTAAGCAAATTGTCATCAGATAAGGTAAGTATTTAAATGGTCATGAATATAAATAATTTAATTATAATTAATAAATGTAATTGAAAAGTAAAAATTGTAATAAAAATAGATTCTTCCTATCGATTATTCTCACTTCATACATTATAAAAGTGATGAGCATGGAGTTGGGACATAAGACAAGTTAAACGATTGGCATATTTGAGGACCTTCCTTTAGGTGCTAAATGTCTTTGAGGAACCTATCTGTCGCCTAATCAATATAAAACACTTTTTAAGAATTCTAACTGCTAAAGCATATAAATGTAAAGCATGATATATATTGTATGTGTTATATCTAACGGGTTAAACTTATAGATGAGTTGGTTATTTAATATTCCCTCAATTCCTGAATTTTTTTAGAATGTTTTATTCAAAGAGTTTATTTTCAAAAATTAATGTATAAAAGTGTTATTTTATTAATAACGTGCTACTAAAAATATTATTTTTATTAACAATTTTAACTTTTAAACAATAACCATTTACTCACGAAGAAAGTATGATATAAGAGCTCTTAATTTGGAAAGGACAAAAGTTCAAATCATTGTACTCCCTCCGTCCCTAATTTATTATCCTGGTTGACCCGGCGTACCGTTTAAGAAAACCTATTTAATTGGATTATTAATATTGGTTTAATGTGGAGTTTCCTTTAAAGCCCATGTGTATGTGGCTCATAATTAAAGTATGGTGAAAAAGTAAGGGTAAAGTGGTAAAAATGATGTTCTAAAAAGATAAGTTTCAAAATGAACAATTATTTTGGGACGGACGAAAAAAAAAAAAAGGACGATAATTTACGGGCGGAGGGAGTATAACATTTCTTCTTGATCAATGTATCAAACATGTAAATGGTTGATGTGATTGAGATTAATAATTAGGTGACAAGAATCCCTTGCATTTTCAGTAAAGAAGGAGCGTGATATCTCCAAGCACTTGCACATAGTGATAATTCGGTGCAATTCAGCAATTGGACTCAACTAGTAATTACAATGTACAAGCAAGTGTGCAAGTATCGGAAAATACAAGCTTTCATTGCAAAGAAGTGAAGTACAAGGACCACCGTACAAATACACTTAAGGTTGTTAATTTAATACTCTATACTTAATTTTTAATAATTGCATTCCCCCAATTTCTTATTTTCCTCTCTCTGTCCATTATCTGTTTATTCACTTCACTTTCTTTCCTACTCTCTCTCTCTCTCTCTCTCTCTCTACCTACGTAATCGACTCATAAATGAATCAGAATAAACGAAGATCCGAGTCTGGTAATCTCTGTGTACGCAACATCATCTCCGCTCTCTAAATCCGGGTAATCTCCGGCCACATTCCCATCGGAATGTCAGATTCCGGCCAGCTTGCAGCCACCACACTCACAAAGGTCCTGATCGCTTCTCTCTCTCGATTTTCTTTGCTAGCGTTGTAGCTCTCAACCTTTTTGCACTCTCTTTCGATCTCGCTTTCCGAAGGTTAAACGAATCTTTATCTCTCTCTCTTTATATCTCTCACTCACTCTCTCTGCCTGTTTACTGTAAATTGCAGCCTTTTTCGTGTTTTTGAATCTCAAAAATGCCTTTTGTGACAATAACCCCTAGCTAATTAGCTTTAATTGTTGTGATTTACTTGTAGCTTATCTAACTTTTTTTTTATGCTTCTTTTTTAATAATTTATTAGTTCGTGGTTTGCTTTAAATTACATTTTAGCTTACAGAAATTAGGGTTTTTTGTTACGCTTTTTATTTTTTAATTAATTAATTGTCGGTGCGAATTTGAGTGAATACGATTAGATTGTTTGTCTTTTAGATTAGTGTGTTTTTTAAATTAATTTTGGTTTTGGAGCTTATGGAAGCATGTTTTGACTGCTTGATGTGATGTTTCATGGGAATATGCTGAAAATTTTACAGTTCACAGTAGTATTGTCCCTGTTATTACTCTCTTTCCCTCTCTCTCTCTCTCTCTCTCTCTCTTGGGCATAACCCTAGGTGGCGTTAAGAGATCAATCGTGATTTGGTTTACTGAAGAAACAGCTTCCCTAACATCTCTCTTTCAACTCCTGTGCGCATCTCTGTGTTTTTCCTTGCTTGACCTGTTGAAGTGTGCTATTTATGGATCATAGTACAAATTATCAGGTAGATGTTGGTAATATACTCTGGATTTGAATTTGCGACTTGAGGTTTGAAGCTTTTTTTTTCTTTTTTTAACTGTGGGAGCATTTTCCATTCATTAACTACCAGGTCGGGGGTGGTTTTTCATTTTCATGTAGTGAAATTTTGTGGCATCAAATTTCAGCTAACCATCAGTTGGATGTACAATTTTGATATAACCTTGTTATATTTGTTATTAATTCTTGTTTTTGCCTTTATAGTTGTGTCATGTTCTTGTAAGAAATGAAGACATTTTAACGATTAAGACTGAAGCATGCCATTTCAGGTGCTAGAATGATTCAGAATGGGAAAAATCGTAGTCTTGATAAACCTGTTCCAGGGTGCTTGGGAAGAGTGGTGAACCTATTTGACTTGAATACTGGGGTGGGAGGAAACAGGTTGCTCATGGATAAGCCACACTGTGATGGTGATTTTCTATCTTATCCTTTATTATGTATGATTAGAAAGATAAATGAGTGTATGTTGTGATTTATGATTAAAGTACATTATGTTTTGGTAAAGTTTCCTTCTTCTTGAAAGTGCTTTTTATTAGTTGTCATCTTGGGTGTGTCAATCTTCAAGATAGATATTCTATTTTTCATTTGTTTTTCTTTCTGAAATGTGCACATATAGTTTTATGGCAGCTGGTTATGACTTGAAACCAGTTTCAATTTCCCCTGAAAATGTTCTTCTGAGCAACATAATCTGCATTCTGAGATCATTCGGTCTACCACATTTCTTGACCTTCCATTGCCCTTTCATTTCTGTTATTTTCCGACATGAATGATCATCTCTCTTCTGCCATCCCTACCTCTATCACTGATGTTATAGCTATATCTTTACATGTTAGTAATTGTTGAACAGGTTCTCCATTGTCTAGAAGGCGATCAGATGTGTCAAGGATGAGTCCACTTGGGGATCAGATGGAGGATAAAGTGGTAAATATATAAAATCATTACTTAACTTTAATTTTGGAGACATGATGAACCAAATTGCTTGTAGATGGTATTGTCAGTACTATGACCGAGTCATGTTATTGTTACTGCATAATGTGTATATCATTGTATGGTGGCATGCAGATGGTGTCAGAGTTAAGAAGACCCTCTTCGAATAGGAAATCAAATGGAACACCTATAAAGATGCTCATAGCTCAAGAAATGTCTAAAGAAGCAGAATCTAAGCATAATCCACCCAGTTTGGTTGCCAAGCTAATGGGGCTTGATGCCTTCCCGCAGCAACAACCCAATTCAGCCTCACGCAGAGGCCATTCTAGAGGTTCTTCACGAAGCCATTCAGGTATATCCATGGACTTTTTGCAGCAAGAACATGGATTCTTGGATGCCCGAACGCAGCATGAGCTGCATCATTATCCGGAGCAGAAAGAATACAAAGATGTTTATGAAATATGGCAGCAGTCTAGCAAAACAGATTATGTGAGAGATATATCGCCACAAAAGGGGAGATATAATGACACCAAGAATGAAAAAAAGATGGATCTTGTTCGTCAGAAATTCATGGAAGCAAAACGATTATCTACCGATGAAAAACTTCGTCAGTCTAAGCAATTCCAAGATGCCTTAGAAGTTTTAAGTTCTAATAAGGATTTATTCCTGAAGTTTCTGCAAGAACCTAATTCTATGTTCTCCCAGCATCTGTACAATTTACAGACTATTCATCCTCCTCCTGACACGAAACGCATCACTGTTCTTAGACCATCGAAGATGGCAGAAAGTAATAAAATATCTGGCTCAGGGAAGAAGAATGAAAAACAGATAAAGGAAACAACCCAAGCGACTCATCTTAGTGGTTGGGAGAAAAAAAATCCTGGATTTTTGCCACCTCCAGAATGCTATGATAACCCAAGTCAACCAACTCGCATTGTGGTACTGAAACCTAGTCCTGGAAAGCCTCAGGACATCAAGACTGTTAGTTCGCCACCTTCCTCATCAGTAAGAACGTCAAATGGTGAAGAATTCTATGGGTGCGTAGAAAATAGCGAGTCATTAGAATCAAGAGAAGTAGCGAAGGAGATTACGCAACAGATGTGTGAGAATCTGAGTGGGCACAGAAGAGATGAAACATTGATTTCTTCTGTTTTTTCCAATGGTTATATTGGAGATGAAAGTTCGTTCAATAAATCTGAAATTGAGTATGCAGGAGGGAATCTGAGCGATTCGGAAGTCATGTCACCAACCTCAAGGCATTCATGGGATTACATCAATCGATTTGGTAGCCCCTATTCTACTTCTTCCTTCAGTCGTGCATCTTATTCGCCAGAGTCATCTGTTTGCAGGGAAGCTAAGAAACGACTCTCTGAAAGATGGGCCATGATGGCATCTAATGGTACTTACCAAGAACAAAGACATGTGCGAAGAAGCTCTAGTACATTGGGTGAGATGCTTGCTCTTTCAGATTTAAAGAAGTCAGTAAGACCTGAGGAAGAGGATAGTATAAAAGAACAAGAATCCAGGGGATCCACATCATGCTTGACTAGCGATTGGAAGAAGGCTGAAGTGATTGATATTTCTCCCAAGAACCTTTTGAGGTCGAAGTCAGTTCCTGTCTCTTCTACAGTGTCTGGGATCAGGCTTAATGTGCAGGCTGCGGATCCTGAGAAGGCCAAGGCAGATGGTCTGAAGGATGAGGTTAGGGAAAGAAGTGTGAAATCAACATTCAAGGGGAGAGTTTCAAGTTTATTTTTCTCGAGGAGTAGAAAATCGAGCAAAGAGAAGTCACAATTGTCCAAGGATGAGCCTCAATCTACTGGAGTGCCTGGGCATTCTCCAGGAAAAACTGGTAACAATGCATCGCAGTGTGTTAATGACAGAGATGTTGAAGAGGAATTTTCAGCCGGACTACAGGGGTCGTTGGGGAAAGCGTCTTACCAAGATCCATTGAATGTAGGACATAAACAGGGAATAATTTTACCCGAGGTGAGTCGCCTGTCTTTTTAAATGTTAGTGCATTTTTGTTGCGTTTTGGTAAATTCTACTCCCTATGTTCGTAAATAATTGTCATGCTTTCCTTTTTGTCCGTTCCAAAAAAATTGTCCTTTTAGGAAAACTTTACCACTCTACGTTACTTATTCTTCCTATTTTAATTATGGCCACATGCACAAGGGCTTTAATGGAGTATATGTTGTGGTATATGTTATTTGTTGTTAAAAAGGGGTATATATCAGCAAGATATAAAGAAAAAATCTACGTCAGCAGATTTTGTGAATTGTTGATCTCTCAAGTATAACTATGAGTAACTAGTGTTTAGGAGAAATTGAAAATTTTAATTAGACAGTTTTATTTGTGTTCACAAGATTGACCCTATCGATATGATTTTTAAAGTATATATATATATATATTTTTAGGGGGGGGGGGGTGCATGGGCAAAATATTGATCAACATATTGAGAGATTGAGCACACTCTTAAATCAGTTTACGAGGTTGCATTGCTTCCAAAGTCCCGGGTGACTATTTTTCCTTCTCTTAAAAGTGTGATGGAATGATAAGCATTCAGCATTCCATTAATTGTTTCAACGTTCATCTGTAATTAAACTAGTTATGAAATGAGAAATATGACAATGATTTAATGAGATCTTTTACTACCTTTGGCAGGCTGGATTTTCTGGTACAAAACCTGTGGGCCCTGGAAGCTCAAATGAGAACCAGGACCAGCCAAGTCCAATTTCAGTTTTGGAACTACGTTTTGAAGAGGATGACCACACAGCCAGTGTGTTTTCTGGCAATTTAAGGCCAGACCAGCGCGGTAACTGTTCTCATAGCTGCATTGAATTTCTCATTTTCTGCTACCCTCTTCATGCATTATTATAATACATTGTTAGTTTTGACCATTCAATTTTATTATCCATAGTAATATTCATCTTTCTCGGCGATAAAGCTAATATGGTCCATAATGGGTATATTTTGTGTTAGCTGGTGTGGAACTGCCTGTTAATGCTCTCAAGTCCAATCTGATTGACAAATCACCGCCCATTGGATCCATTGCTCGAACTCTATCATGGGAGGATTCAGCTATGGAGACAGCCACTTCATATCCATCCAAACACCCCGTGGCACCACTGGGAGCCGAGGAAGAAGAACAAGAATGTTTGCTCCTTGTTCAAACATTACTGTCAGCAGCTGGCATCGACAACGAGCTGCATTCCGACTCGTTCCTATCCAGGTGGCACTCGCCTGACAGCCCTCTGGACCCATCTTTGAGGGACAAATACGTGAATTTAAACGACAAGGATATACTCCATGTGGCGAAGCAAAGGCAACGGAGATCATTCCGAAAGCTTGTTTTCGATTGTGTGAATGCAGCATTGGTGGAAATAGCAGGGCATGGGCCATGCAGTGGGCCTCAGAGCAGGATCGAGGACTGCTCATCATCGTCGGTACTGGTGGACCGGGTGTGGGCCAGGATGAAGGAGTGGATATCAGAGGAGGTGAGGTGTGTAGTGTGGGGGGGTGATGGTGGGGACAATAGCAGCCTGGTTGTAGAGAGGGTGGTGAGGAAAGAGGTGGTGGGTAGAGGTTGGGTGGAGCATTTGAGATTGGAAATTGACAATATTAGGAAGGAAATTGAAGGGAAATTGCTGGAAGAGCTTGTGGAAGAGGCAGTGACCGAATTGACAGGTAGGGTGTGACGAGGCTTTTTCTTTTATCTAATTTCCTCGTCCACTTTTTTTAATTTATAACACAATTATTTTGTGTATTATTATGTCATTTTCAATTTTCAACGATGATGGTCCTTCCCACTGCCATTTGTTTAGTGCTGCAATTTTATTTCTCTCTATCCATATACACCATGTATGTATGTCTGTATGTATGTATGTGTACAAATATATATATATATATATATATATATATATGTGTGTGTGTGTGTGTGTGTGTAGACATGTATGAATAATAAATATATAGATACCCAAAGTAGAAGAGCTGTCTACTGAGTACTGACAGGAGGATGCTTTTATTACGTAGGGATGGTCCTGCCATTGTTGGGGGGTTCTAGGAAATGGACAAGTTAACCCAATGCATGTCCGTCTAGTACTGTATTTATTAGTTACTGTATTATAAAAAGGATAATGTAATTTTTTGGTCCCTGAACTATACAAATACTAGCGATTGTTTTCAAATTAGTTTTAAAAACCTGGCGACTTTTGTCCTTTTAATGGCGACTTTTTTCAAAACTCTTTAAAGGACATGGCGATTTGTCAACTTTTTTATAAAAAAAAGAGGCAACAGTAGAAAAGTTGGGTTGGATAAGTTTTGGGTGTAGAGGAAAGGATAAAAGGGCTGATGTACTCTTAAAACTGTGATCAAAGAATGGCGCTCTCCGTTGTCCTTTCAAAATTATTCTCCTACACTGCACCAGTACTCACTTTTCTCTATGTCCTTTCACAGAAAAAACCGCATAGAAAATGGGAAAAAAATACCGGGAAGCCCATATTTGCCAATGCTTGACCCGGCTAGCTAAAATCTCCGATCATGATAACGGACAACCGAGCAATTTTGGACTAATGAAAAAGGCGGTTTGAAAAAAATTATCCCTATTAATTTAATTTAGTTTAGTAAATGAGTGTTTTTTTAAATGGATGGAGGGCAATTTGGTAAACAAAGTTATTTTTAAGTTTAGTGTTTTAAAAAAAAATATGAGGATATTTTGGTAACTTAACATGTTAAGTGATGTTGTATTTAGGGTTTTTCGGTGTAACATTTAGGGATTCTGTTACTGTATTATAAAAAGGATAATATAATTTTTTGGTCCCTGAACTATACCAATACTATGTGTTTGGTCTCTTAATTTTTTTTGTATGCATTTGGTCCCTCAATTCGATTTTTTTGGTCAATTCCCCCTTCGAACCGTTACCGTTACTGAAAAATTTAACATTGACTAACTTTTCAAAATGTCCAAACTATAGGGACTTAATGTGCCAATTGAAAAAGATAAAGCTCTCTTTAAAACTTCAAGACCACCATTACGGACCGTCTTCTTTCTCGATTCCCTTCATCTCTTAGTCGCCCTTCATCTACAGACACGGCGATTCCCTTCTAGCCGCAGCCGTCTTCGCTCCACCTCCGGCCAAAACCTCCGACCGCCTGCCTTCTTCCTCTGTCTTGCCAATCTCTCATCTCCGATGAGTCGCCCCCATCTCTATCTTATCCCCTAGCCTCTCCGTCTTCTCCCACCATCTCTTACCCATCTCCATCTCTCTACTCCAGGTCGCCGCTATTCGATTGCCGCCTCATCTAAACCAAGAATCCCCATTGCATTGAAAATGCATTTCTCTAGCTTTACCCTGAACTTCACCTAGGGCGAACTCTAATGGAATCATCTACATCCAGATAAGCACTTCCTCACAATCCCCATAGGGAAGATCTATTCTCATAGAAGTCACTCGAGATCGAATTCACAGAAAGAGAGGACTTCACACTAACTGGAGACGAACCAAAATCTGTAAAATCAGTAGAATTAGAAACTATATCTTTCTTCCACATCTTCCATCCACCCCTATTTCAATTTCACAACCGGCCCCAGCTTCAACCCTGCTAGCCATAGCAAGCTCCACCAAGCAATCCAGCCGCCGTTGACCCCTTCCATTTAATCTCCACCCTGCCAGCCCTTAGCAGCCCTGTCATGCTCTAGTTTCTCACTGTCGGCCCAGATACTTCATTTCGCCGCCATCGTTCTTTGTAGATGGACAACCCAAGTAGTCCAACGAGGTTCCGTTTTATTCTCAGCCGCCCCCAAGTGAATCTCCATCGCCGAACTCCAATGCGGGCTCATGTTTCATCTCAATTTCGAGTTCAACCTGGAAATTGGAAACTCCCCCATTTTAGCAATTCAAGTAAGACTTTTCTAATTTGTTTTGAAATAGTTGTTGCAATTTGAAATTGTTACCCAATTTTGAGGAAGTTTGGGAAATTTGATTTTCAGGAAGTTTCAAGAAATTTGATTTTCGAGTTTAACTTATTGCTTTCGCATCTTTTTCAATGGGCACATTAAGTCCCTATAGTTTGAATATTTTGAAAAGTTAGCCAATGTTAAATTTTCAGTAACGGTACGAAGGGGGAATTGACTAAAAAAATCGAATTGAGGGATCAAACGCATACAAAAAAAAATTGAGGGACCAAACGCATAGTATTGATATGGTTCAGGACCAAAAAATTATATTATCCTTATAAAAATTAGTACACGGTTTGATTAACTTCTTACTGTTGATGGTATTTGGGAATTCAAATTAAAATATGCTGCTTCTATTAGTAGCTGCTCTGCAGACTGCAGATGTGGACAATTCGGCCGAATTGAGGGCTTTTTTTTCCTACTTGGAGTAGGGAGTAGAGAGTAGGAAGACCCCGGGTAGCGGGTAATACGATAATAATAGTGAACTCTGTTTTTTTCCACTGGTATGTTATTGTAGGTAAGATCTACCTACTTACTTTTTCAAATTATCGCTCCTTTTTTTTTTTTTGGTTAGTTTTAAAATAATTATCTTCTTTTAAAATTTCCTTTTAGGAAAACATGTTACCAATTTACCCTTATTTTTTCTACCTACATGTTCAAAAGTATTAAAGAAAATCACACATTTCATTAATATTTATAGTACATTTAATTACTTTTAATTCGAAAACGGAGGGAGTATTATTTTGGTTGAATCTATTCTGTTGATTAACGTGGCGTGACTGTGACTGTGATTGTGAGTCAATTCAAAATGTTTACTTCGTCTTGTTTAAGATGATAACGAGTAACAAAGAGGAAGACGATCATATAGTCTCGAATTAGCCGGTTTTATTTAGTTGTCAAATGTGCAGTGTGTATATTTCATTTTGCTTTTTTCTTGAATCCTACTTCAGATTCATCTCAGTCATTTAAGACGAATGGTGCAAACTGACCAGTGATACTGCCCAATCTTTTATGATTTATCTTTATTCTAATTCCTAAATCCTAACCAACAACTCCATGTTCGATGGACTAAAATCACGCAAACTGAACTATTTGGCGGTGGAAACAGACGCTTAACCTGCCTCGATAGTGACTCAACATTATACTCATTCTTCTTGCTCAAGCTCATTGTTTTTCAGATGAAATTTTGATGTATATCTTCCCTCCGTTCAGGTAAAAAATCCTCGTTTTCGTTTTAAAGTTAAATTTTTTTAAAAAAATGACACTTATAGTAGTTTATTAGTAATAAAATGATATATTTATACATTTATTTATAAAAGTGGACTTTTTAAGTGAAATATCTCAAAATAGAATAGTGGACTCTTTGTTCGGAACAAAGGAAGTATATATTAGTTACTACCCAAAATTAGATTGTTTGAGAACTTTTTATCTTGCATTATTTGTGTTTATTTTGAAATTTGCATTATTTTATTTATAATAATTTACTTTTAATATGTTATTTTCTAATGTTTGATTATAATTCAAAACCAAAATCTTATTATTATTGTTATTGTTGATGTTGGTTTGAAATTTGGAGCCAAGAGGGAATGGTTCAATTCGTAATTTTTGGATAAATCAAATCGAAGCAGCGAATCATGTATATCCCTTTAAAGAAATTGGTTGTGGTAGCTCAGTCGAATTAAAAGTAAGTACCCGTGTGAACAACACTGAGCTCAGTCGCAGGTAAACTTGCGCAATCACCCCCACGGCCCCACCCCACCATTAATATTCAAAAAAAATTGTCACCATGCGTTAGCGTGAAGAGTGAAGAGTCAACTAACGGCACAAAAATTTTGAATGTTGAAATGTAGATTTGGCATCGCATCATCATCAAGGATATGTTTCCAAACAGTGTAAATGGGGCCAATGTAAAAGAAAAATACAAAATCACCTATCAAAGCGGGGGAGAAAAAAGTAAAACAGACAAGGAGTTTCGCTCTGGCTATATTGGGTTAGAAAACAAATGGCAGATCCGCTCTTGTGATCCCTCTTTTCTACAAAACAGGAGCCAAAAGATTCCATCTAGTGCCACACCTTCCTTGTCGTGCGTACGGTCAAAACTATTGGGATAATATAATTTTTTGGTCCCTGAACTATACTAATACTATGCATTTGGTCCATGTTCTTTTTTTGTAATGCGTTTGGTCCTTTAAGTAGGTTTTTAGTAAGAGATTACCTCCTGACGGGTTACCGTCTGTTTTACCGTTATGTTTTTTTAAAAACCTAATTTTACCCTTAATAATATTAGTGGTTATGAAAAATGAAAAAAAAGAAAAGAAAAAGGGAATCAGTCCCAATTATCTCCACAAACCCACATTTCTACACATTCCTTCCCTCTCCCAAGCTCTCGCCATCTACATCCCCTACTCCGACCATCTCCATCTCAATCTCCATCTCCACCTCCGGCCACCTTCTGCTCCGGCCATCTCCACCTTCTACACCTTCCTTCCTCCATTTCGCTTCCAAATAGACAATTCTGTATCTCTTTCTCTCCTTCTCTAAGAGACAAAAAGACAAACAACTGGTGTGCACCAATCACCAAGCACCAAGCACCCAGCCATTCTCAACTCTTGAAACCAACCAAAAGAAAAACATTAAAGAAAAACATGAAATCCAGCGTTGATTCCCTTAAAGACTGGACTGAGCTCTACCACCACCAACAACACCACCACCACCAACAACCACCGCCTCCGTCCCATCACCACCAACACCAACACCAACACCAAAATCAAAACCCCTCTCCCACTACCACCGCTGCCGCCCCACCTTCTGCCTCCAATGGAATTGATAGACCTCCTTATATGGTGTACCCAAACTCCGTTCCTTCCGCCGTTGCTTCCCCATTAGAGACCGTTCGGAGGAAAAGGGGCCGACCCAGAAAGTATGGTACGCCTGAGCAAGCTGCGGCGGCAAAGAGATTGTCCTCCTCGTCTCATTCGCCTTCAACGTCTTCCATGCCCATGTCACTACTTAGGTATGATCATAGACCTCAAGAGGGAATGTCCATCCTGGCCCTTCCCCTTTTCTCTTTTCCTATCGGCTGATCGAAGAACTCCTACAGCTCCCGCCTTACCTAAGAATCGCAATCCCCTTGAAGCTAGCCCATCATCCCAAGCTTGCTAAAGCGTGACTTCCATACAAAGAATGTCATTTTGGTCCATACCACAAAAATGCATCTCCTTTGCCCGTGCCTTGGTCCGAAGAAGAGAGAAAAGTCGAGTCAAAGTCAAGTTCAATGCCAAGTCTTTTGAACCACAAACATCACTAAGGGTAAAATTGGGTTTTCAAAAAAAACATAACGGTAAAACTGACGGTAATCCCGTCAAGGGGTAATCTTTTACTAAAAATCTACTTTAAGGATCAAACGCATTAAAAAAAAGAACAGGGACCAAAAAATTATATTATCCAAATTATTAATAAGTTGATTCATAATAAATAAATTAGTACACAAGAAAATAGTGTTTGTTCATGCCTCATTCTGGAACATCAAATCAACTCATTTGATTATACTATATTTTAACCATGAACCACAAGACATCTTTAATGCTAAGGGTTTTACTTTTTAGGAGTATAATTTGGATCATCGATTGTATTATTCATTATTGTACAAGTTTTATAAGGAATGAAAAACAAAAACAAAGGAATAAATGGGGCCCAACATTAACTTGAATATTTGGGAAAGAGATGTGCTTTTTTGTTTTTAATGTAACAGAGTGAAAGAAACTTTAAATATTTATCAAGAGTAATGTTTTAAAATTCTCATGATTGATATTACGTAAAAACGACGCTCTTACCGATATATTTTGTAAAATAAATCTTACTTATTCGATTTATCATGTATTATTGGGTTGAGTTACGAATGAATAATGTCTCATTCAACGAATTAAAATTCGTAAAATACAGTTGATAACTACTTACTTATGATTTTGTCAAGAGCCAAGACTATTAACTCTTATGTATGATTTACGTATTTGATATCGAAACAAGAATTACCATTATTGGTTTTTTAATTTACTAGGCTATTATTAATAAATGAAAAATTACTTGGTGTAGATAATATTATATGCTCGCATAATTTGTCGTGTAATCTAATCATAAAAGTAAAATCCTGATATTTTATTTATTTATATTTTCACAATTAACATAATTGGATAATATTTTTGGTATATTTGATCAAATAATATTTTATTAACTTTTTATGTTGTTTTAAATAACAAATATATCAATATTTTAATCTATTTCATCAAGTCAAAGTGTTAACTTTACTTTAGAATATTATTTTATGTTGATAAAAATATACATTTATGTTATTTTGTACGGATTAATTGGAAAACTTCTATTGTAAGATTCTTAGTGGGACCGCCAATGGGAACCGTATAATTTAGGGACAGTAGATGCGGCAACAGTTGAGGTTTAGTTATCCTTCTATCCTTTCTTATGACATTTATCACCAAAGTTATTATAAATAGAGTAATGTTAGAATCACTCAATGAATACTTAAATTTATGTATCAAATGATGTGGTTTTTAATATGTCATTTTATTGGCTCCACTATAAGTTAAAAAGTTATGTTAATAATATAACACATATAATGCCACATTATTTGATACCCAAAATTGAATGCTATTAGAATGACCATAGCATTACCCTTATAAATAACCCAATAATACTTTCCTTTCCTCGCTCCTCCGCTGCGTACGGAAGAGAGAGCAACAGTGTGTATGGGTTTTGTAATTGTAAGATATAATCGACCATCGACACCGTACTATTAGTGGGTTTGATTTGAGGTTTGTTATGGAATATTTTTGGTATTTTTTATCGATAGATTTTTTTTTAAGGTAAGGGAGACTATGCAGTACTGATTCTGTTTCAATTTAATCACATTATTGTTCCTATAATATTCATGTTTGATTCGTACTCTTTATTATTAAATCGTGTTTATTGTTATCGGTAAACCTTTGATATTAGTTTGACTTTAAAATAATTTCATGTTAATATTTAAGGTGTTTTCTTGAGAAAATGCTATTTTAATTGTCGAGTAATTGATTGTTTGGAATGGTTTAGAGATACTGATCAGTGGAACGACCGTGAATAATCTAGATACTGTGATTGAGACTCAGCTTGTTGAGTGCCCTTGTTTGTTGTGCTTGTTTAATAATCTGACACTGACTTAAGCTGATTAGTATACTGAATTGTCACATGTGATCAGTTGTTATTTAGTAATACTCGTTATCGTTCTTTGGGTTAATAATCTTTGGTTCATATTTTTATATTCATGAACTTGGTATTTGAATCATATGTCATTTTATATTCTTTGGTGCTATACCCCTTCCTTGCTGGGCTCACAAACTCACCCCCTTGCGGGGTTCTTTTTCTATTATGTGGTGTTTTCTGTATAGGTGCAACCCTCCATCGCTCCTTGTATGTACGGTTCAATCTTATTTTTTTTCCGGTTCATTTTGCTTTGGATCTTCATTCACCTTTTATTATGAAAAACATCGATGTTACCCTACAATTGTTTTATCCCAAATTCTCATTTATAAAACATAGGTACTTAATACAGCATTTATAAAATGCTTAATACAACATTTTTATAAAATATTTGACCAAAATACCCTTTACATAATTTTTTAAAATTAAATTTAAATTAACTAAAATTTATTTTTTTGTTTTTTATTAAATTTAAATTAGATAATTTAAAATTTAATAATTAATTTGATTTGAATTAGGTTTAAATTTAAAAAAACAAGTTTTGGGGTAAAAAAAAACATGTTAAAAAACATTTTTTTGGGTAATTTAATTTTTTGTTTTTTTAATTAAATTTAAATTAACTAAAATTTATTTTTTTGTTTTTTATTAAATTTAAATTAGCTAATTTAAAATTTAATAATTAATTTGATTTGAATTATGTTTAAATTAAAAAAAAAAACCAACTTTTGCGTTTAAGGACTGGATTGAAACCAGTCCTAAACCCATTCATTTCCCCCCACAAGCCCACTGCCTGCTACCAGACCAGCCCTCAACCCATCCCCCCCAATTTGGCCTGCTAGCAGATCGGTCCCTAGCCCATCTCCTCATTTGGACTGATACAAAACCGGTCCTAAGGCCTAAGCACAAAACTTGTTTTTTTTTTTAATTTAAACCTAATTCAAATCAAATTAATTATTAAATTTTAAATTAGCTAATTTAAATTTAATAAAAAAAAAAATTAAATTTTAGCTAATTTAAATTTAATTAAAATAAATAAATAAATTACCCAAAACTTGTTTTTTTTAATTTAAACCTAATTCAAATCAAATTAAAAAAATTTTAAAATTTAAACCTAACTCAAAGATAATTTTTCACTTAGTATAACTAAATCAAATTAATTAGTAATTTAATTGTTTTTAGTAACTAAATCAAATTAATAAATAAATTAATTGTGCTTAAAATATTTTTAAATTTAAAATTTGTTAAATTAAATTTAATAAAAAAACAAAAAAAAATTATGTAAAGGGTATTTTGGTCAAATATTTTTTAAAAATACTGTATTAAGCATTTTATAGGTGTTGTATTAAGTATTCCCCTTATAAAATTGTACAACAATTGTAGCATGGGGCAACGACGTGAGTAACACCTAATTTAAGGGTACTTTTATTGAAATTAATCTTGTATACCAAACACCATATTAGATATTTAGTTGGATAAATTAATGTAATATGTGGAGTGAAAATTTAATCAATTGGATCTCTTGGGGGCAAGCAATTGACAAGAACACGATGGTGAAAGGGGGTATGATTTTGGTTTAATATATAATTTGGTCCCTGAATTTCACATTTTAAATTGATTTGCTTCAATCTTTTTGACACTTTCTATTTTAGTCCTTAAACTCAAGTTTTGGCCTTCAGTTAGTCCTTCATGTGATGGTTGTCAATTTGAACATTAAAAATTGCATGAAAGGACTAAAATACCCTTAGTAAATAATGAGTGGGGCTATTATATTAGAAAGCTAAGTTGGATTTTTTTTTTTGGAGTGAGGCTAATTTTAATTTTTTTGCTCTTCTCTCTCTTCTGTCACATATTTTTTTCTTTTCTGTTATTTTTTTTATTTTTGATTTTATACTTTAATTTATTCTCTAGTTCATTTCAAATTTCAATCAATTTCTTTGTTATCGTTTTCTAGTAAATTTCATTACAAAAAACTTGTTCATTGTGATACAAATAATTTTGAATTTAATCCAAAAAATATTTTTTTTGAATCACATTTGTCATTAATTATTAAGTTTTTATTTGGTTTACATTTATTTTATTTTCCTCTTTAAATATTTTATATTTAAATTAATTCATTTTTAAGTTTCTATTTTATAACCAGACCCAAGTAGTCTAACCCATCCTCCTAAGACCATCTCCAACAGTTTGAAGTTAAAACTGCACCAAATCTTTAGACTGGTGCAATTTCTGCACCAAATTTCTTACACTATCTCCAACAGTTCTACTTCAAAGTTTACTCTAAAAGGAATATTCCAAGTATATTCTTCATTATTTCATTTAATTTGTATTCCAAGTATATGTTTTATTTTATTTAATTTGCATTAATGTATTTTAGCAAAACAAATATATTGCATAATTTGTATTAGTATTAATATTATGAATATGTATGTTGTGTGATTTAATTTAATGTAATGTACTTTTCATTTATTTATTAATGTCTAATATATATAAACTTTATCATAAATAATTTTAATATTATATATAACTAATAACTAACAATATAAATAAAATAATTGAATTATTTTTTTGTATTATTTAAACCAAAACATCTCAAAATGGTATTTAAACTAAACAATTAAACTAACAATAATAATGAAAACATAAAACACAAAATAATTACTTAAACCAAAAAAAAAAAAAAAGAGGTAAAATGAAGTATGAACAGTCTACTCTGAATTTGAAGTTCAAACTGCTTCACTTCAAATCTGAAGCTGATATAAAGTATCCGTTGAAGATAAAAACAGTAGACTTGGCCTTTAAATCTGGAGTTTAGCGCAGCCCTTGGAGATGGTCTAACACCACCCCTTCCCATTAATTCCCCTTAGCATACACAATGGTGGACCTTTAAAACACACTAAAAAAACCTCGTTTTTTGTTCCAGTTATATTGTTTTTAACAATCTAAAAATAAATTTACTCCAACAATATCCATTTACACAACACTCTTTAATTTTAAAAAAATAATAAAAAAGAATAAAGAACAAAAACAAAACTGACGCCCCTCTTTAAATTTAAAAAGAAAAAAGAAAAATAAACTGAAAGAGATTTATCTATTGTAGTCATCTTCTTCACAAAAACAATCCAAACAACGTAGTTTGTCTCCAATTGCTAGAAACCTTATAATTTATTTTCTAACTCCCCACCCACCAACAGTTTGATGCACTCGATTTGTTCAACCTTTCATCGGAAGCTTGGAATTTTAACCTATTTCTTGTACCCATTAAACCTTAGAAAAATCCTAGAAAGTGAAGATGAAAATTTTATGAAGAGCAATCGAATGGAAATCACCAAAAACCAACCGCAACGCCAATCAATTGGAAGTATTGGAATTCATTGGAGATAAAGTCGTCGGAATTAATGTCGGCTGGTGAGGTGAGGAGGAGGTGGTGGCGGCATTTTGGGTCTCGCTTTGAATGGTGAGGGGAGAGAGAAAAATGAGGAAGAAATATGTTGGGGGTGAGAGATCAAAGAGAGAGGGGAGGAGAATAAAGCACTATCAGACCCAAACCTAATACACCCAACACACACCATCTACTGCCTCCTCCACTACATTGATAGATTTAGAAATTGATGTAAGAAATGGAAGACATGAGAAAGGAAATTGAGACTGGAGATGAGATGAAAAAGAAAGTATTCATGAAAGAGAGTTATATTAATGGTTGGTGTTGGTATGTCTTTGTCGAATTCGGGAGGGAGAGAGAGAGACAAATAAGAGAGAAGATGAAAATATAGAGATTAGAGGGAAGACAAACACGGAAGATGCCAGAGAAAACAAATCCAGAATATGCATTTTCCTTTATACCAATTTTTTTTTATCTAACATTTTATGCCAATTAGCAATTTCAGTCACCATCCACTAATGGCATTTATGTTATTAAATTAAAAATTTAAAGTAAAAGATAACTGTCGTGAAATAAGGGACTAACTAAAGGTTAAAACTTAAGTTTAAAGGTGTGTCAAAGAGGTTGAACCAAATCAATTTAAAATGTTAAATTTAAGAAAGAAATTATATATTAAACCAATGATTTTCTTCGAATGAGTTACAGCTCAATGACAATGACAATGGCAAATGTGTCACTGTGTGCGTGTGTGTGAGAGAGAAAGAGAGTGAGAATATCAAATTCAAATGGGAATGAAAATCGTTGCAATTTGAAGTGTTTGAGGACACAGAATGGTATCATGGTATCGTAGGCTCGTAGCTAGGGTAGGGCTTGCATTGACAATTTGACATTACACAAAAGTTACTCTTGGGTAATATTTTATCAATAGTAATTTTTTTTTTAATCTAAAGTAAACTAATACAGTATTTTTAATAACAACACTTCTCAATGGGTTTGTTCAAAAAACAAAACGCGACCAAAAGAAAAACAAAGAGTTGGGGATTGAAATTTTAAGGGTTCAGGACTTCACACGGATCATCTCAGCTACAAGTGGTTGCAGTTACAAAGCTTAAGAGAAAGGAACTGAGCAGGGTAAACACAAATTATGGGACTTAACATGCTCTTCTTCGAAAACATCAAAGTCTCTTCAGTTTTTGGTTCCAGGTTCCAAAGTTCTACGAATGCACTCAAAAAACAAAACCTATGTGAGTCTTCAAAATGCACAATGTCTACGTTAATATCAAAATCATAAACCATGGATGAGCAAAAAATAAGTACATGATATTGAATGTTCGAACAACAATAACATTTCCTTGGCCGGAGTCCTTGTTATAACTTGCAACAATTTGATACATACTCTCTGGTGCCATGGAGTGACTAGTGAGTGTGTTTGGGGGATTGGGTGTTATAGAGTTCACAGTATTCAGTTTACTTAAAAGTTATGCTCGAAAACCATCACAACCTTCTCTTTCTATACAAACCAACTCAGTAACATAGCACAGATCTGGCATCATTGACACTCAACCATAGTATACGCTTACCAAATCAAGCATATTTTTCCCATCAGAATATGTTAGCATCTTCGCAGACAAACATGCTTACGAGACCTACTGTCAACTTTTTGATACACAACCACACTCTGGCTCTATATGTACATAACAAGACTAGTTTGTTGCTCTGAGTTTCACTGATTAGACTTCATGTCACCAGAAAAGTTCCGGTTATACACATTGTTGGTATTAGCTTCACCACCACCCAATCCATACTGCAACACCAAGAACAAAGACCAAGTAAATCAAATTAGAGAGAGGGAAAGTGTGTGTGTGCGCACGGGCAAGAGAGAGTTGTGGAAATAACTGACTATTTCCAGAAGATCCAAAAAAGTAAAGGAAAAAGAACACAGAACTTCTCATTCCAAAGTAACTAAAAACTGACATATGAGAATCCATGCTATAGTTCAACTAAACAAAATGGACATAGCTGGCAGTGAAGCTAAATAAATATACCAAACTGACATGGGCAATTGCAATCTGCTTGAGTATGTAGGATCCCATACAGCAGTCCAAAAGTAGAAAAACTGGAGTAAGCAAAGCCAAAAGAATGACAAATGAAAGGAGATGAGATTTTCTCCCACACGTCTGGCAAGCAAAGCATGAACAACTCTTAGAAATTTATGAGACTTTGATTCTTTGTGACACAAAGCAAATGACAAGTGCAGTAAATACTTTTGTGATACAAACAGTTCTGCATATTTAAATAATCTTAAATTTGCATTTACTCGATTCTGCATAAAATAACAGCTGAATCAATAAATAAAACTACTTTATAATATATTAATAACCAAACCTTGAAATTTGCAAATCTCAAGACTACTTAGAGTTATCAAAAGAAAGGATTCAAACAATACATGAACACTTTCTCAAGATAATTTTGACTTACTTTTTAAATTAGAAGAAAGAGAGTTGGCCATTGTCCGTGATAAATCTAACAGCTTATAAAACTAACTTTTGCAAATTAGCTTGTTTTTCTAATGCTTCCCCCCCTCCCTCCTCTCCCTCTCTCCACACGTTAATATCCAACTTTAGGTCCTTATGAATTTTGAAAATATCACAATGTGAATTCAGGTAATTGGTACCTTTTCTCTCATCCGTGAGCTCCACATGTCAGAGTGAGGCCCTCTGGTGTCACCCTTGTATGGCCCAGATGTCTGGCCTAAATGGGGATGTAGCAGCGGTTCCCATGTTTTACCACCAACCTCATAATCTCCGTCAATGTCAGGGTCCACTCTGGATGCAGAAACCATGGCTCGCAGGATTATTGCAAGAAGTAGAGACAAAACCTGAAAACAAGACCATCAATGATGCGTATCCTAAGATAGATCACTGATCTCATGAAGAGAAAAAAAACCTCAAATGTGCCATTAATTATAACATCAACAAGTTACTGTCCCTTAGACAAGTGTTCACACCTTTTATTTGTTCTTCTAAAAGATGAGTTTCTAATAATTTGCCTGTATTTACTATCTTACTAGAAGGACTCATGAACCCTTGAAATAGCCCAAAATACATGGTAAAATGGTAGAACAACTATAGTTAACAAGTGCATTCAAGAACAATGTGCTCCAAAAGATGGTAAGATGGTGGAACAACTGGTTAACAAGTGCATCAAGAGCAGCAATGTGCTCTAAGAGATGGTAAGATGGTGGAACAACTGGTTAACAAGTGCATTCAAGAACAGCAATGTGCTCTAAAAGAAGTGAGCTACTATTAGGGAAAAAAAGGTACCGCCAGGATTCAGAAGTAAGACAAGCTTGATTGCTTGTATAGTGTTAAATAATGTATTTAGATAGATTTATTCTGTTGTATCTTCCTTGTTTATAGTCAGCTTATTGTTATCTAGGATTGATTGTAATTTCCTTGATTTTAGCTTAGGAAAGATACTGTAAATCTTCACATATATATCACCTTAGCAGTGATCATAATGGACAAGGAAAGTTTGACATTCTCACATGGTATCAGAGCACTAGGGCAATTTTTTGTGCGCCGCTTCCTTGTGCCATTCCCGTCTTCTGCCTTCTTTCGTCTTTCTCTCTTCTCGCCTCTTTCATGGCTTCATCTAAGTCATCATTCCACCCGGCCCTTGCCGTCTCCAACATCAAGAACCACATTCCAATCATTCTTGAAATGGAGAACGTCCAATATGCGACGTGGGCGGAGCTCTTCACCATCCATGCCCGTTCCTACCGTGTCATCTCCCACATCGAGGCATCGGCTGCTGCCCCTACAACCGATGAGGAAAAGGAACTGTGGATCACACTCGATGCTACCGTTCTCTCCTGGATTTATTCCACCATATCCAGTGACCTCCTTCAAACTATTCTTGAACCCGGCTTATCGGCACTCGACGCTTGGACTCGCCTGCATGACATCTTCCAAGATAACAAAACATCTCGTGACGTCACCCTTGAGCAGGAATTCTCTCACACGAAAATGGAGGACTTTCCTAATGTCTCAGCCTATTGTCAACGGCTCAAGAGTCTCTCCGACCAACTCAAGAACGTAGGTGCTGAAGTCTCCAACAATCGACTTGTTCTCCAAATGGTTTCGGGTCTTACTGAAGCATACAGTGGAGTCGGCACTCTTCTTCGCCAGAGTAATCCCATTCCTCCTTACTATCAAGCACGGTCGATGCTTACACTTGAGGAAGCTGGCTTCGCCAAACAGGCAGCGAACAGTTCACCCACAGTCTTGCTTGCTAAAGACGTTGATGAGGGCTCTTTTCCTTCATCCCCTCACCAGCGTGCTTTAAGCACTGGTAGTCGGGGCGGTAACAGTGGGCATAGGGGCCGTGGTGGAGGTCGTCACAACAACAGGGGCAGCGGTGCCCGCAATGGCCACAGAGGCGGTGGTCGCCAACTCCAGCCGCAACATATCAGTTCGCCACAGACTTGGAACCCGTGGATGTCTCCTGCTCAACATCAGTGGGCTGGGTCGTTTCTACCTTGGGCTATTCCACCTTGCCCATACCCCACTACACCTTGGACTCGGCCCTCTACTCCCTCTTCTCAGCCTGGCCTTCTTGGTCCGCGTCCTCAACAGGCTTATTCTGCCGCAAATCAGCCGACTCCCACGGACATTGAAGTTGCGATGAACACACTCGGGCTCTCTCCTCCGGCCCCTAACTGGTACATGGACACCGGGGCAACCTCTCACATGACATCCGAAAATGGTACTCTCCCTTCTTATTCTAATTTGAGCACATCTCATGGTATTACTGTCGGAAATGGCCATTCCATTCCTATTCACGGTTTTGGTCACACTATATTACCTTTCCCAAACCCCCCCTTCACTTTAAATAACGTCCTTCATGCCCCTAAAATTATCAAAAGTTTAATTTCTGTTCGTAAATTTACTACTGATAATTTAGTCTCTGTTGAGTTTGACCCGTTTGGATTTTCTGTGAAGGATTTTCGGACGGGGGCGCGTCTAATGAGATGTGACAGTCAAGGAGATCTCTACCCCATCACCTCCGCTAAATCTGCTTCTCCATCTGTTTTTACTGCTATTTCCTCTTCTTTATGGCATGACCGTTTAGGTCATCCGGGAGCCCCTGTCTTTGACTCCCTTCGCAAAACTAAATTTATTAATTGTACTGGAACCTCTAATTCTCATAATTGTACTGGAACCTCTAAATTTATTAATTGTTTTTTTTTTGTCATTCTTGTTCTCTTGGGAAACATGTGAAATCTCCTTTTATCTCATCATGTTCTTACACTGTTATGCCATTTGACATTATACATTGTGATATTTGGACATCTCCTGTATTAAGTTCTTCAGGTCATCGTTATTATCTCCTGCTTTTAGATGATTACACGAATTTCCTGTGGACTTTTCCGTTATCAAAAAAATCTGACGTTTATTCCACCTTCTTAACGTTTAAATTTTTTATTCGAACTCAATTCGAACGAGAAATTAAAACTATTCAAAGTGATAACGGCAGAGAATTTGATAATAAGTCTTTTTGGACTTTCTGTCACCTTCATGGTATTTCTTTTCGTCTTTCTTGCCCCTATACATCTTCTCAGAATGGCAAAGCTGAACGAAAAATTCGGTCTATTAACAACATCATTCGTACCTTACTGATGCACTCCTCCATTCCTGTTTCTATGTGGCATCATGCTCTTAAAACTGCAACCTACCTTTCTAATATACTTCCTAGTAAATTATTAGGGTTTCATTCACCACTTAAAATTTTATATCAGAAAGATCCCTCCTACTCTCATCTCCGTGTTTTCGGGTGTTTATGCTATCCTCTTTTCCCTTCGACTACTATTCATAAACTTCAAGCCCGTTCTACCCCGTGTGTGTTCTTAGGGTATCCGGACCATCATCGTGGTTACAAATGCTATGATCTTTCCTCTAATAAAATCATTCTCTGTCGTCACGTCATTTTTGACGAAACCAAATTTCCGTTTGCTACCCTTCACAAACCATCCCCTCAAACTTATGATTTTCTCCAAGATAATATTTCTCCTCTCCTTCTAAATCATTTAGCCTCCCCTCTTGAATCTGGCTCAGACCATCTTCCTACCTCGTCCAGCCCAGTATCGCCTCTTCCTTCCCCACCCAGCCCACGTTCCAGCCCAACCATTTCCTCAACTGCTTCTATGCCGCACCAACCCCCCTCTTCTCCTTTAGCCACCGGCCCAATAACTAGAAGCAAGCATGGCATAGTCAAACCCAATCCCAAATATGCTTTATTCTCTCATCTTCCTGAATCTCCTATTCCTAGTAACCCCGTATCTGCTCTTAAAGACCCGAATTGGAAAATGGCCATGGATGACTAATATAATGCTCTTATTATGAATAAGACGGGGAATTAGTACCCGTCCTTCTAATGTTAATGTTATTCGCTCCATGTGGATTTTCGGACATAAAGAACATTCGATGGTTCTTTTGAGAGGCATAAAGCCCGTCTTGTAGGTGATGGCAAAACTCAGCAGGTCGGGGTTGACTGTGGTGAAACTTTCAGTCCGGTCGTCAAACCAGCTACCATCTGCACGGTTCTTAGTTTGGCTTTGTCCAAAGCATGGCCCATTCACCAGTTGGATGTAAAGAATGCTTTCCTTCATGGCGATCTCAAGGAAACTGTCTACATGCATCAACCTTTGGGCTATAGGGACTCCACTCACCCGGATTATGTCTGCCTCCTCAAGAAATCTTTGTACGGGCTTAAACAGGCACCACGCGCTTGGTACAAAAGATTCGCCGATTTTGTTTCAAGTATTGGTTTCTCCAACAAAGAAGTCGATCATTCTCTTCATCTATCTAAGACGGGGCGATATGGCATATATTCTTCTATATGTCGATGACATAATCTTGACCACTTCATCCGACGCTCTGCGCCATTCCATCATGAAACTTCTTAGCTCAGAATTTGCTATGAAGGATCTGGGGCCATTAAGCTACTTCTTGGGTATCGCCGTTACTCGTCACAAAGGCGGTCTCTTCTTATCTCAAAAGAAGTACGCTGAAGAAATTGTTGACCGCTGCAGCATGGCTTCTGTAAACCTAGCCCTACCCCGTCGACACTAAACCAAAAACTTAGTGCTTCCTCTAGCACTCCTTATGCCGATCCCTTTCTATATAGGAGTCTTGCTAGCCTCTGCATCTTACATTCACCAGGACATCTCATATCTTTGCTCAACATTTGCCTCTTTATGCACAATCCTATGGACACGCATATGCTCGCTCTTAAGCGCATTATACGCTATGTTCAAGGGACTCTACATCTCGGTCTTCATTTATTTCCTTCTTCTACGACCAAGCTCATCTCCTACACGACGCCGATTGGGCAGGCCGCCTCGATACCGACGCCAACATCCGGCCATCTTTGCAGATTTCTTGGCGATAACCTATTGTCTTGGTCTTCTAAACGCCAAGCTACTCTATCTCGCTCCGATCTTTGAGGCCGAATATCGAGGGTAGCTAATGTTGTTTCGAATCATGTTGGATACGGAATCTACTCCTTGAGCTTCACTGCCCTATCTCAACAGAGTATTAAAGGCGTTCTTAGGGAGATGGAATCCACATTTAGTTTGTCTTCAAGAAACAAAATGGCAAATCGATAGAAGAGTAGTGAATAGTGTAGAGGCGGCAGGCCAGATGGTTTGATTGGGTTTCTGTTGGAGCTAATGGATGCAGGGGAATTTTGGTTATGTGGGATAGGAGAGTTATATCTAAGATCGATGTGGTCAAGGGTGATTTTTCGCTTCTGCTTTGCCGCAATCGCTGGAGAATGATAAGCAATGGATTTTTTCGGGAGTTTATGGTCCCCTGTGAGGATAACTCAAGCAATTTATGTGGAATGAACCGAAGTCAATTAGAAGCGTATGGCCGAGCCGTGGTGCATCGGGGAGATTTCAATGTAATTAGGAATTCAAATGAACGATCGGGGCCGAGCGTGTATTCTCGGCGATGGTTGATTTTAATGAATTTATAAATGATATGGGATTATTGGATCTTCGTTAAAGGGAGGTAACTTCACTTGGTTCAGACACGGTGATAGAAATCAATTCTCGAGATTGATAGATTTCTTATTTCGGTGATTGGGATGATGGTGGAAGGGGGTCTACGCAGATTGCACGCCTGCAGAATTGTGTCGATCATACGCTATTTTATTGGTGAGTGGTGGACCGAAGAAAAGTAAATCTCCATTTAGGTTTGAAAATATGTGGCTATGTGAGCCGGGCTTTGTGGATTGGGTCGAGTCTAGATGGTGCTCTTACGACTGACGGAAATCCTTTTTTTCATCCTTGCGAAAAAGTTGAAGATGCTCAAAGAGGATCTCAAATTATGGAATATAGAGGTGTTTGGGAGGATTGATATTAAAATCAAACAAGTTATGGAGGAGGTGAGAGTTTTGGATGAGAAGGCGGGGTGGGAGTGGTGGTTTAAATGAGATGGAGGAGGCTCGGCCAGAGAGAGTTACGTAGAGAGGGAGAGTCTTTGTTATTTAAGGAGGAGATATCCTGGAGACAAAAATCTAGAGTGCAGTGGCTTAAAGAAGGAGATAAAAATACTAAATTTTTTCACAAGACTGCAAGTTTGCATAAAAGGGTAAATCAGATTGAAAGGATGTCGATTAATGGTGTTCTTCTGGAAAGTCAGCAAGAAATAAAAGAGGGTTTAGCAGGCTTCTTCGAAGATCTGTACGTGGATGAGGGGGTTTGGCGCCCGAAGCTGGATGGTATCAGTTTCAGCACCTTGACAGAAGCTGATAGAAGAATGCTGGATGCGCCGTTTTCGGAAGAGGAGGTGGCAGCTGCATTGCGGGGTATGTGCAGGGATAAAGCTCCGGGTCCGGATGGTTTCACAATGGCCTTCTTTGCTCAGTGTAGGGAAGTGGTGAGGGATGATGTTATGGAGGTGTTTAAATTCTTTCATGTCAACAGGTGTTTTGAGAAAAGTTTAAATGCGACTTTCATCACATTGATTCCAAAAAAAATGGGGGCTGAATATGCAGGGGATTTTAGACCAATTAGTTTGGTTGGCAGCTTTTACAAATTGCTATCCAAGGTTCTTGCTTTGAGATTGAGACAGGTGGTGGGTAAGTTAATCTCTGACTCACAACACGCTTTCGTGGGGGGCAAACAGATTACTGACGCTTCCTTTATAGCTAATGAAGTAGTGGATGCAAAATTGAAAAGTGGTCATCCGGGGCTTTTGTGCAAATTAGATATAGAGAAGGCATATGATAATGTCAACTGGGATTTCTTGCTGTATCTCTTAGAGAAAATGAAATTCAGCTCTGAATGGATAGAAGGGATTCGGTTCTGCATTTCTTCGATTCGTTTTTCTGTGTTAGTGAATGGGGAACCCGCAGGATTTTTTCCGAGTTCTAAAGGTTTGCGACAGGGGGATCCTCTCTCTCCCTTCCTTTTCATCCTAGTTATGGAGGCATTGAGTAAAATGTTGGATAAAGCTGTGGCAGGTGGTTACATGAGTGGTTTCAAAATAGGCAATTCAAGGGAATCAGAAGTTATGGTCTCCCATTTGCTCTTTGCAGATGATACTCTTATTTTTTGTGATGCAGACATTGAACAGTTGGGTTATCTCCGTTTAGTTCTCTCGTTTTTTCAGATGGTCTCTGGGCTGAAAGTTAATATTAAGAAAAGTGTTATCATCCCGGTAGGTGCTGTGGCAGATGTGGAAGATTTTGTTTTAGCCTTCGGGTGTGAGTCTGCGAAGCTCCCTTCTATCTACTTGGGGCTGCCGATAGGTGCTAATTATAAAAATAAGACCATGTGGAATACGGTGATTGAGAAGATGGATCAACGATTGGCGGGATGGAAGAAACAAATGCTGTCCAAAGCTGGTAGGTTAACCTTGGTGAAGAATGCATTATCGTGTATTCCCAGATAAGAGAAGATTGAAAGAGACTTCCTTTGGGAAGGTCAAGGAGAAGAGCGTAAATATCATTTGGTGAAGTGGAATACAGTGTGCTCAAAGATTAAGGATGGCGGTCTTGGATTGAAGAAATTAAGTTTGTTTAATTCAGCTCCTTGGGAAATGGTTA
>CM028382.1:104491127-104626363 GCA_013146195.2 Codonopsis lanceolata | reverse complement strand
TTTGCATGGGAGGCTTGTAGAGAGTAAGCCATTCTAACCGGGATAATCTTTAGGCGGAGAGGCAAGATTTATGTGTGAATTGGTGCTACATGTGTGGAAGTGTAGCGAAAGCACGAATCACCTGCTCCATTGTTCATTGTTTCGGATCTGTAGATTATGATCCCAAGGCTGTTTAAAATTCAATGGGTGATGCCTAGATCAGTGAAAGACTTCCTGTTGTGTTGGCCTGGTTCTAGTGGTAGGAGGAGGAATCCTTTGGAGAGTAATTTCGCTGCAACTGTGGATTATTTGGGGAGAGAAATAGAAGAGTATTCGACAATGTGGAGCTTAACGTTGGACCAACTAAAGGATCAGCTTGTTGCATACTGTACACTGGTGGTGGAATCAGGGGTTTGAGGCTGAAAATGTTCATCAATCCCTTGGGGATTTAGTGGATAGGTTCTGCCTGTTTTAATTAGTGTTGTATACTCCTAGTGTACATGTTTGCGCCTTAGTTTAGGCGCCTTGATTTTAATGAATCTTTTACTTATCAAAAAAAAAAAAACAGCGACATTAGTGTACTGTGACAATGTTAGTGCAGTCTATCTCTCCGGCAATCCTGTTCAGCATCAGCGTACCAAACACATTGAGATCGACATCCACTTTGTCCGGGAACAAGTTAGTCGTGGTCATGTCCGTGTTCTACATATCCCTTCTCGCTCCCAGATTGCGGATATTTTCACTAAAGGTCTTCCTTTGGTTCTTTTTGAAGATTTTCGCGACAGTCCCAACGTTCACAAACCTCCCGTTTTGACTGCGGGGGTGTGTTAAATAATGTATTTAGATAGATTTATTCTGTTGTATCTTCCTTGTTTATAGTCAGCTTATTGTTATCTAGGATTGATTGTAATTTCCTTGATTTTAGCTTAGGAAAGATACTGTAAATCTTCACATATATATCACCTTAGCAGTGATCATAATGGACAAGGAAAGTTTGACATTGATTGCTTGTATAGAACAAGAAAAATAATGTAATCTTATAAACTAATTGCAGACTAGATAGAAGAATAAAAACAAGCCAGGTCAAAGGTTTGTGTTTCTGCTCTGCCAAGTTAATTGTTTAAGAAATTGAAAGCAGTGTATTTATGAGCATTTCTTGAATACGTGTTACAAGGATTTTAACAAAATAATGACTTTAACGTGAATTATCTACAAACTCCAAATCAACTCTCATTGGGTAGCCCCAAAAGACAAATCATGAAAACAATTTATTTTTTTGGCCGAAGAGGGCATATACATATTGGTTTAATTATGCATGATCACATTATCATGATCATCCACCCCGCCACACTAGCTACCCCCCCCCCCATTTCCCATAAAATAAAGGCACCAAAATCCCTTATACCAGGAAAGAAGGAAACAAGGGGAAAAAACCACACACTAAAAAGTACACCACCAGAAGGAAGGAACAAAAAAAGAAGTGCATCTGTCAACATGCATAATTAAACCAATATGTATATGCCCTCTTCGGCAAAGCTCCAATTCAGATTGCATATACAGATTATGAATGACTAGATGATTTGAAATATGAATCCAGAAAATGATTATTTGAACGAAAGTCTTTCAAATGGCATAAATAAGAATGAATGGTTAACTCTAGAAGTGATCAATAAAGCCTAAAATTTACCTGAATTACAACTACAGCAATGCCAACCCACTTACAAACATCCATATTTGTTTCAATGAAGCTCCTAAGGCTATCAAGTTCACCAGTTGGGTCCGGTGGTAGATCCTGAATAAATTGTTGAGCATATGGTTAAACATGAGAGGGATCCCAAGACCACAATAAATAATAAAATCTGAATCACAGATGGACCTTTTCCCAATGATGATCAAGTGCTACAAATGCCACAAACGCCGCTTCCAACAGGATGAGTGTAGTTGCGAGTAGGCTATACTGCAATGTTTTTCAAGTTAAGGAAGAGAATACAGGCCCAAACTGTATGTCTAACACACTAATAGATAAGCTACACGATTCTCGAAATCCATATGAAGTGCTGATTATTGACACATTCATTGATTCCTTTAATTGTGCATGTTCAATCAGCAAAGTAGTTTCCCCAATGAGATAAATTTCACAAATGAGAATGGTGGGGCTTTTCACTAGTTACTTGATAAAGCTGGAAAAAACTCAAAATCCCAATTGTTAACAAATAATTTCCCAATATCAGTAAATCTGGATTAACAATGTTAGTAAAAAAAAGAATTGAAGGATTCTCAATGCTCATTTCTGTCTTTTGTGTGTGTTGGGGGGGGGGGAGAGATCGATGTTTTGTTGAAATTTTAAATAATCCATTTCTTAGATGTGCCATTTTGAAGAAAAAATACTTATGGGATCAAGATGCAAACAAACATAAGATGGGCCAATTTATTTTGGCAAGATACAAAAATCTTCTGATCAGAGACCACCTATGAAAATGTTAATCGATGTTCTTATACAACAATAACAATTTCACTCTCTTCTAGTACTAGTTAACCTGTTTGAAATTTAAGGAAACTCAATTCCATATTCACCGAAAACTGAGAATTCATAACGAGAGAAAAAGGATACACAACAAAGGCAACATCCATTAATTGCTTCGGCTGCAACATGACCAACACAAGTGATACAACACAGCACAACACCCACTCCCATAAATGCATATATAAACCTGCCACAGAAAAATTGCATCAAAGGACTATCAGTTCACATTAGTCCCTTCTTGAAATTTCCTCTGCCCCCATAAATGAGCAAGAATAATAATAAAAACAAAGATTCCCGAAATCAACCACATGAGCTGCATTAATTACAAAGAAATTAAGACCCATTTAAATCAATCAAAAACAATAATAACCCATCTAAATTTGGTGAATGTGGGGTAGGGTTTGCGGGTTATAAATCATAAGGAAATTCAGATCCCATTAAATCAATCCGAAACAATAATAACCCGTATAACTTTGCCCAATGTGGTACCGTCTTCTTATAGAAAATATAAAACATTGAATGGTTGTAGTCGTTTCACTGATGGTTATGTTGTACGACACTTTATTGCATTATTTCCCTCCTCCATTTAAGAAAGTTCCGTAGAATTCTGGTTCGTACTGATACTGGCCATAGCAATATTCCCATGCCATGCAGATACATTTAAAAACATATGTATGAAATGTTGTGTTAAAAAAAACAGCAGGGAAATTTTGAATTACCAGGGAGTAGGAAGGGCTTGTAGACTGACAGATAAACCGTCATCGCCACCGTTGAAGACGCCAGCGGCAAGATCCAAGGGGGCAATATGATCAGAAACCCCAACGGCGTTGAAATTCGACAGCAGCGAACGGGGAAAGTCAGGAAATTGAGCTGAAGATGGGTGTGGGGGAGAGTGTTTGCTCCATTGATTCAACATATAAGCTGAGTAAAGAATTATTGAAACGCCAATGAAAGTTTGGAGAAAATTGAGGAACTTGAGAAGGAATGCCAAACATGTATGGCAACATGGTGTTCTCATTTTTAGGGTATTTCCTTCAATTATTGGCACCAATAATTCTAATTCAAAACCCTAAATCCCCCCAATTTTCATGTACCTTTGTTGGTTTTGTTGCTTCTGTATTTTGCTGTTTTTTTTCCTTTTTTTTTTTTTTTGTTCGAGTTCTGTTTCATGCGGGAAAGGTCAAAAGTTTGATTGGCAAAACACACAAATGGGTTAGCTAACTTTCATATTTTTTTTTGATTCGGTCATCAAAAATTTAAAATATCTATTTTGATCATTTAATTTTAGTCATGTTACAAACGAATCTATTTTCTGATAGACGTTAACCCAGAACGTTATATTTATGTCAATTTCCTATTTTATCCCTTTTATCCCTGTCCAACAGTAAATGACATAATTAATAAGAGTGATCCTAAATGCCACACAAAAAACACTAAATACCACATTTATTAAATAGTTTAATTACTAATTACTCATTTTATAAAAAAGAGTTACAATTAACCCTAAACTCTAATTACTAATTAATCATTATCCTTTTATATAAAAGAGTTTCAATTAATCATCCTATAAATATATGTCAAATCCTCATTCACAATTAACTATAAACCTTAAACTTGTTCCTTCTATTAAATCATGTATCTTTTTTTCTTTTTCTTTTTTGGTTAAATTTTTTGTAAAAAAACTAGCGATTTTTTTAATTTTTTTTTAACAAAGTGGCAACTTTTATTAACTTTTTAAAGTTCTTGTTCCTCCACGTCAGTGTCATCCCCAGTTCTTGTTCCTTCAACTTGGCGATTTTTTGTCCAAATTTTTGTTTTAAAGTGGCGACTTTTTGTAAACAAAAATTTTAAACTTGGCGACTTTTTAAAACCAAAATTTTTAAACCTTGGCGATTTTTTGTTCAATTTTTTTTTTAAAGTGGCGACTTTTTGTAAAAAAAAATTTTTAAACTTGGCGACTTTTTAAAACCAAAATTTTTAAACTTGGCGTTTTTTTGTCAAAAAAATTTTTTAAGTGGCGACTTTTTGTAACAAAATTTTTTTAACTTGGAGTCTTTTTGTAATTTTTTTTTTTAAAAAGTGGCGACTTTTTAAAAAAAAAAAATTTAATGGCGATTTTTTGTCAATTTTTTATAAAAAAAGGCGACTTTTTTCAGTTTTTTTTTAATATCTGGCGTCTTTTTTGGATTTTTTTTATAAAAACGTGGGGATTTTTTTTCTTTTTTTTGCATAACAAACATGCGATTTTTTCAATTTTTTTAAAAAAAAACTGGTGAATTTTTTTTAATTTTTTTAAAGAAACTGACAATTATTTTTCAGGCTGTTCTTGATTTTAGGGGTTAGATATTTAGTTAAATTGAGTTTTTTTTTAATGGAAGAAGGGTAGTTTGGTAAACAAAACTATTTTAAAGTTAAGTCCTTTTGAAAAAAAATCAAAGGAGGATAGTTTGGTAATTTAATTTCTTAAGTGATGTTGCATTTAGGGTGTTTAGGTGTAACATTTAGGGGTTTTGATTAATAATCCATCTCTTCTCCCTTGTTACCATTCTACCTTCCATCTCTTCTCTCTCTTCATCTTTTCTCCATTCTTTCCCCGCCACCATAGACAATGAAAATGAAAACCCAATTCACAAAACCTCAAAAAAAAAAAAAAAACACCTTCACAATTATCCAAAACCAAGTAACCCAGATCGAGGGCTTGAAATTGGAGACTTTGGATCTTCTGCAGTTTTCCTCGACGGAGATCGTTGTTGTTGTAAGTCCAGTAGGCAACAAACAAGGCTAGAGGCGGTGAATAGCCTTTTTAAAACTTTGAGGTTTGATTTGTAAAACTTGTAAAGTTGGCAGCAGAAAATTTGTTTTGTCAGTCAGCTGATATTGGTCAGCTGGCTGATACTTTAAAATTTCTTGTGCTAATGAAAGTTTGGTCAGCTGGCTGACACAACAGTTTTCAAAAGAGGTTGGCTTATAATGTAGAATCACTGTATACAGAGAAGAAAATGAAAAACAATTTATCTGAACAACTAAGCAAACAATTGTTAAGCCGGCGACACTTGTCAGGTTGAAAAACTTCTTAAGTGTTAGGTCGGTTTGCAAAGTATGAGTAATGGTGACAAATCGGTTGAAGTGGTTCACAGATAAACCTGCACGCCCACTACCAAGTTGGTCGACTTGGATTTTTGAAGTGCACTAATTTTATTAAAAATCTATTTGATCTCTAATGGATCAGTGTACAACAAAAGACCGGTGTTTATGGAGAATGATTGAGAAACAATCAAACTCGTGAGACAAACTGACTGATTTCAAAATGATATGAAAAGGGATCACTCAGTGTTTGCCTAAATAATAACTAGACAGAATTATACAGGAAAGATTATCTAGCTATGGTTTTTAAGAAGACTAAAACGCATAGAATTTCTTGAAAGTATGAGGCTTCAGACTTCTATATATGTCTTGAAAAAAAATGCTTCCAGTGGGTATTTACAGATGAACTACAAGAGTAACCCGTTGGGAACACATTTTGAATTTGAAAATGTGTTTGGCAGATTATATATCTTCACAAGATCACAAAGATCCTGAGAAAGAATATCTAGCAGAATATCTACCAAAAACATAAAATGAGAAAGTGTCAGTAAAAGTATTAGTTCAATCAAATAAGGAAAGCATGCTGACACATAAAACGTTATGGTCATACGAACAAGTAACTGACAAACAACAAGCTGACCAAAATATTTTTAAGCTTTTGGCTGGCAACCAAGTGGAATTATTTTAAGCAAATTTAATCTTCATGCAAGATTCAACAGTTGTCCATACACTGGATTGGTGGTTGCCGACAAGCTCGCAGGTAGTGATGCAAAGAATGGATGGGGATGGATTCATACAAGGCTTTGTTGACAGGGTTGGCCTTGTCAAACATGTAAGATTTGAATCAAAAGTGGGATGAGTTTGTTGGAAGCAAGAGGGCGGTGATGTAGTTGATGCCGGAGAAGAAGAAGTCGAAGTCGGGTCTGGGTGAGGAGAAGTCGAATCTGGAGGTGGTTTTGACTAGATATGGGTTGGGGCGGAGATAAAGATTCACCGGAGAAGAAAGAAGAACGTATGGAGAAATCGGGGAAAGAGAAGCAGGCTCGCCGGATCTGAAGTAGGGGCGACGATTATGGAGGATGATGACAGAGCTAGGTTTCGACACTATTAAAGAGAAGGAGACGGCCGAAGTCTGTAACCAAAGTTTCTGTTAGATGTGGTTGTGGTGTTCTCTTTTTCTTTTTCGTTTTTAATATAAATTTATCACCAACAATGATTCTGTGCTCTGTGGTAAATGATTTCGTTCCTCTTCATTTGGTTTTCATGGAATTGACAGCTTCAAGGTGGAATTTTCTAGGTTTTATTTTGTTTCCCATTTTTTGGGAATTGACAGATCTGTTAGATGATTTTTTTTTTGGTAGTTCAGAATCTTTTTTACAAAGATTTAAATGGGGCTGAGCAAATGGGCGCTTTAATGGGTAGTGTTCATGGCAAATGTTGTGGGAAGATGAAGATGAACCCCAGATCTGTAACCAAAGTTCTATTATTTACAGTTTGACCCTTTTTTATTATAATTGTTCTTCGTTTTTGTTTGTGCTTTCTATTGGACCCCTTTGGGTTTCTAAAATCACACAAAGTTTTAGCATTTACAAGGGCCAAAAAGGGATTTCACTTAAATTTAACGTCATGGGCTAACGACATCCAAAAAATGGGCTCGTTTGCAACATGACTAAAGTTGGATGGCCAAAATAGATATTTCAAACTTTCAGTAGTCGAATTGCAAAAAGTGGAAAAGTTGGGTGGCCCATTGGTGTGTTTTACCAGAGTTTGGAGGCAAAAATTGGTAATTAACTGTTAGGGGGTGGGTTTGCATCGGAGCTAATTGTCAAGATCAGCTCAATGGGCTTACTTTTATTAGCCTGTACTTATTATAAAAAGGCCAACAATTTGGTTTTGAAAGAAGGTTGTTTAAATCTCATTTGGTCACACCCTACTTTTGACTAAAATTCATTAAGCTCACTATACTTCATTTTTAGTCAAATTAGTCGTCGTACTTCACAAATATAATCACTCTCATCATTCTGTTAGTCAACAGGTAACGACATTGTAAATTTTTTATGATAACCTAAAATTACCCTTATTTTCGAATGTGCAAGTAGAGCTGCCAAATAGGGCAAAATCCCACGGACACGCCCACCCCACCACCCATTAGGGGCGGGTTGAGAAAATGTATTAGATACCCGTTTGGAAAACGGGCTTTGCCTTGCGAGCTGCGGGCAACCAGCACTTTCTGGACTTTGGGCCTATGGCTTATAATTCTTAAAAGATTTAAAACATTGCACAACTGCCCAAAGGCCAAGCCCATTTCGTCTAATAAGTAGTATAAGAGTTAGACTTAGGGTTACTTAGGGATGAACTCTCAGTCTGATAAAAATACCCTCTCATAAAATAGGGTTACTTAGGGATGAACTCTCAGTCTGATAAAAATACCCTCTCATAAAATACTCTCCCTCTCTCACTCACGCCGGCTCTCTCTCTCTCTCTCTCTCTCGCCGGCAACCAAATACCTGCTACAACCAAACACTACTCATTGGTTAGCAATTTCCATTTCCTCATAACTCAATTATTGACATACAAACCCGAATATATTTCTTGAAAATTTTATCATGGGCGCATTTTAGCCCAGACAGATAGTCCTCGCCTCCTCGCTACCATGCACATCCTAATGTAACACATAGGCCAATATATCTGATGAGCACAAATAAGTACGATTTGACACCCGCCAATATCTCAATTTTATTTATGGTTTCTTGGAAGAAAATCTTTTATTTATTTTATATTGAGGGGATGCAAATCTTCAATCTTGTTCAGGGTTAGCACTGGAGAAAGGTTAAGGGGTGTTGCTCCTAGTCCCAGTGTGGAAGAAAGAAGGCAAGTGGTGGTAGGGGATTTGCAAACGGAGGTGTTTGGATTGAAGAAGAATGGCTCAAAATGGTTCAATTGGGCCAAGATGAACTGGAAGGCCTCGGACCAAGATGAGTGTGCCGTGTGCTTGGACATTTCAAGGTGGGAGAGACCCTTGCTCACTTGCCTTGCGCCCACCACTTCCATTCAAGGTATCTTGTGCCCTAGCTTGACAACAATGCACACTACCCTTGTTGCAAGGCTCCAAATTCATTTGCTACCTAGAATACTATTTTTCAATTATCCTTTTCTTGTGTTGTTTTAACATTGGTGTGAAACTATAATTGTATAGAATGCAACCTATTTACTGAGTCTTGTACTTCATGTCAAACAGTGTTTACTACTCTCCAGGTCCAGGTTCAGGTTCGTCCTCTTTGCAAGATCATGCTATTAAAAAACTATTGAGTAAATGCATTTTTTGCGGGCAAAGCCCGTTTTGCCCGCGACCCTACACGGGGCGGTTTGGGCCAAGGTATTCAAGGACCGCTAAGCTTGCGGGCTTTCCCACCCTGACTCGTTCAGTTGCGGGCTTTTTTAGGCCCCCAGGCAAACCCGCCCCGTTTGCCCGTTTTGACAGATCTATGTACAAGTCACGTTATGTATTATAGAGCCTCATCCTCATCTCAAACAAACCAACAAACGACCATGTCTAAGCTCAAACAAAGACTGAGCTCAAACGAAGAAAACCAAGACGAAATTCTCACAACCTTCGAAGATGAAGACGAAGACGAAACCTACCACGAAGCTACCATTGAGCACATACAATTGAAGGTTGGAAGGTTTGATTCTTAATCAATCTCATTTATACCATGTCGAGTAGTTCAAGTCGAGGTATTTGAAACCCTAATAACTCAGATCATACGATTAAAGATAGATTATGTAATTGTAGTAAAGGGGTTAGTATTTGGACATCGTGGACTGAGGAACATCTTGGGATAAGGTTTTTTGGTTGCCCAAATTGGAAGGTATGTGATTCTCTTTTTAAAAAAATTGTTTTAATTTCCAAATTTGGTCTTCGATTGATTGCCCAAAATTGGTTTTTGTTATTGGTTATTTGTTATTTGTTTTTGGTTTTTTATTTTAATTTCCACAATTGGTTTTCAATTGATGCCCATAATTGTTTTGGTTATGGGTAATTTCTGCTTGGTTTTTGTTTTTGGTTTTAATTTCCAGAATTGATCTTCAATTTATTGACAAGAACTTGTTTTGGTTATGGGTTATTGGTTCGGTTTCTTTTTCTTTTTTTTTTAATTTTCAGAATAGGTCTTTGGTTGGTTGCCCATATTTAAATTCCCAAAATTGGTTATGCCTGTTTGTTTAATTGATTGTAGCAATATGATGAAAAAAGGTGTCGTTACTTTGCTTGGTTCTACCCTCAATTGAATCAAAGAGCAAGAGAGCTACTCAATGATTTTAAGAACAAGGAGGGTGAGATGAAGATAGTGTTGTCTAAGCTTGCAAGCACAAAAATCAAAGTAACAAATTTGAAGGCGGAGGTTGGAAGATCGATGGAAGAGAATGTTATTTTGAAGTCAAAATTGAAAGAGAAGAATGCCAAAATATCAAAATATATGTGTGTTTTAAGTTTAGTTGTAGTCATTATCAGTGGTCTCTTAGTTTATAAGAATGGCAAAATGTATCACCAATTCATGTTGCCTTAGATTATTTTGATGCAATATTCTTGTTTTGATGTAATATGATTTTGTGGACTTGGTCTGTAATTTTCTTGTGTTGGTAATGATGATGAACATAAGCCTTGTATTTGAAGCTTTGAGTTGATTTTTATTGATTGCATTATTAACTGATTGTGTTGATTTTCTTGTTGGTAATGATTTTTTTTCTTGTTTCATTATCAATTGATTTTCTTGTGTTTGCCATGTAATAGAACAAATTCATTGGACATCTTGTAATATACCAAATGGAACAATGTCTCTATCCATGTTTGTATTTCCATTCCAAAAAAAATGTCTCTATCCATGTTTGTAATAGACCAAATGGACACTTCATTTTTGTTTTGCTAATAGCTTTCCCTGTTTCCACCGACATAGTGAACAAAAGTGCTAATTAAGTGTTTAACAAACAAGAAAGCTTGGGTTTCAACTGAAAGGCCAAAGCTAAAAGCAAAATGAACAACAATTATGTAACTCATTTGCATAACAAAAAACAATGTCATTGCTTCAATTATCAATTACCAAAAACACCATCATTACATCAACATTCTATCATTTTTACAAGTGACATGATGGACAATAGGGAAAGCCAAAAACATCATGGCTTGATTTGCATACTGTTGAGAATGGGATGGTATGGACTTTTCGTGTTTCGGACAAGTGCATCGTGACTTTTGGGGTTAGGCGATCGCTAAGTGTTTTGGCTGAGCGATCGCTTAGTAAAGTATCCTTCGAGGCGTGCTACTGCATTTTGCACGGTTGCCCAGTGCTTGGGCTGAGCGACCGCTCAACCCCGTTTTTAGGGTTTTGCTGCTTTGTCTGTTTTTTGTCCTTTTAAGGGTTTTAGGGTTTCTATTGTATCCATATAAATAGTTGTATCCCTAGAACGTTTTCAAGGTGAGCCTCTAATAAAATTCGACATTCCGTTGGCCTCGATCTCTCTCTCTTCTTTGTGATTGATCCTATTATACTCTGTTAATTTGTTTGCTAGTCTTCCGCTGTGCACAACATATACGCCCCAAAAACTAATCATTATTCCATGTTTTACAGTTAAAGTACCAAAACACAGTCAAATACTCCCAAAACACACTATCAATCAAATACTCCCCAGAGTAACATTTTAAGTACAAAAAACAAAGGTGGAACATACTATCAGTCAAACACATTCTATCAATCAATATTTATAAATTGTCCATTGGTCTTCTGACAATTCTTTGCAAAGATGTTGTTCATATTCCGTTGCGATCTTCTAATATGTTCCATTTTCTCCAATTTAACTCTTTTAACACTCCGGGGTCCCTAATTGAAAGACAAGAAAATGTTAACAACATTTACAAGTCAATCACAAATATGTCATAGAACAAAAATGATTTACCTGACTTGGTTGACTAGCAAATCTTATATTCCCTCCTGACTGCATAGCTCCCTCAACAACAATTGGTCTATATATATATATATATATACAAGACAAGTAAAATTAGACAAAAAAATTATAAAAGCAAAACAAAATAACAAAAATTATTTTCCTGACTTGGTTGACTAGCAAAGCTTATAGCTCCCTGAGCAACAATTGGTTGACTTACTTGAGTCCTAATGTTTGTATTTCCATTCCCTGGTTGCTTCTTTGTTCCTTCCCCTGACTGCCTTGCTCCCTCACCAATAATAGGTTGCTGCCTTGTTCCTTCCCCTGCCTGCCTTGCTCCCTCACCAACAATAGCTTCCTATTTATAACACAAGTAAAATTAAGACAAAAATAAATGAAAGAAAAAACCTAGGGAATTTATAACAGGTTCACAGAATAACTCATTTACCTGACTTGCTTGAGTCCTAATGTTTGTATTTCCATTTCCTGGTTGTTGCCTTGCTCATTCCCCTGCCTATCTTGCTCCCTCACCAACAATAGCTTCCTATTTATAACAAGTAAAATTAAGACAAGAATAACTGAAAGAAAAAACCTAGGGAATTTATAACAAGTTCACATAATAACTGATCATTTACCTGACTTGCTTGAGTCCTAATGTTTGTATTTCCATTCCCTGGTTGTTGACTTGCTCCTTCCCCTGCCTGCCTTGCTCCCTCACTAACAATAGCTTCATATTTACAACACAAGTAGAATTAAGACAAGAATAACTGAAAGAAAAAACATAGGGAATTCATAACAGGTTCACATAATAACTCATTTACCTGACCTGCTTGAGTCCTAATGTTTGTATTTCCATTAGCTAGTTGCTACTTTGCTCTTTCACCAACAATAGGTTCCTATTTATAACACAAGTAAAATTAAACCATAATGTTAACATGTAAACAAAATAACTCATTTACCTGAGAAGTCCCATCAGTTTCCAACTTATTTTTAAGGCAACCTCTCTTATTGTGCCCAATTCTATTACCCTACCTTCCCTTGATAAGCCCAGTTTTTGTGGTGGACCTGACCTTGGCTGATCCATTTCCTCTTCATGTGCCGCTTTAATCTTTAATTTTCTAGGTCTGCATGGCATTTTCTTATTCAGTTGTATCAGCATAGGTTTCTTGCTTGACTTTCCCCACTGATTGGACTTAAAGAATATGCATAGGCTTTTTAAAAATGTTGTCTTCAGGTAGCACCCATCCAAATGTTTTTTCAAGCCTTTCACCTTTTTGGAGTATGACAACAATATTGCATGGGTACAAGGGATTCCATTGAGCTGCCATCTTCTACAACTGCAAGTCTTCCTACCAATGTTTACCACATAACCCTTTTTTTATACCCCACCTCAAACCCACCATCCCCATTATAGATTGAGTTCCAAAAATTCACATCTTTTTGTTTAATCTCCAACACTTTTATGATAGCAGGACAATACTCATCATGCACGTTCTTCTTTTCTCAAACCTAGCCATCATATACAACCTGATTTCTTCTAACATATATATGATTGGTTTTAATGTGAACTCAACAATGGTTCCATTAAAAGCTTCTGTCATGTTATTCTCAACACTATTAACCTTAATATCAGTCCTAAAGAACACCCTGCAGAATTGCCCTAATTAAGTCTCTTTTCAGCAATCCATAATATGCTGCCTCATCAATCTCTTTCAGTTTATCCAATCCCTTTTGCATTTGAGTCTCATTACTTGCATAAGCAGCTGCCCAAAAACATTTTCTCAACTCACCTCCTTTGAACTGCTTCTTCTAGTTGATGTAAATATGTCTAACATAATTTATGTGCTCAACAAAAGGTAGAATCTCATGCACTGCCTCCATCAGACCCTTATGTTGATCAGATATCACAGTCCATCCATCACCACTCCCTAAACCCAAGTCTTCCTTTAATATTTCAATAAACCACTTCCTTTTTTTTTTGTTCTCAACCTGAACCACAACCCATGCCACAGGAAACATGTGATTATTTCCATCCCTCCCTATTGCAACAAGTAATTCCCCTATACAATCCCCCTTCAAAAAGCATCCATCAAGGCCTAATACAGGCCTACATTCAAATACCACTTTTTCAATGCACCAAAACATATGTATATCTTATCAAAATAGTCTTCCCTAGTAGTTGGATGAACCCATTTATCTATCTCAATAGTGCTCCCCTCATTTATTCTTTTTAACTCTTTTATGTAATCCCAAAATTTGACATAGTTGTAGACACCCCAATTTCGTACCTCTATTTTATGACATTCCATAAAATATCAAGACATGTTAAAAGGTCTAACCGATGTCAAGTTACAATGTAAAAAGTACAAAAGAACAGAAGAATTAACAAACAGTGAATTGTAGGGGGCGAAAGTGCAAAAAAGTAAAGAAAAAGCAAAGCATGCGCGGCCCATAACCAATCTGGACGCTGCGCCCAGATCTCTCATAGGTGGCGCCCATAATGGGTGTAGGCAGCGCCCACAACTTCTTTATTCACTATTGCAGTTAGCTATGCAATTCCTTCTGCGCACGGTATAAACCGTTAAAGCACAAATGAAAATATTTGCGTTTATCTTTAATGTTAAGGAAACCCAGCCTCTCAGCCTATAAATAGAAGGCCTTCGGTAGTGAAAAAAAAAGGAGAGACTCTCACAAACAGTTTTACGGAGAGAACGCTGCAGTTGTTTCCCATCCAACCCTGAAGCTCTGCTAGGCTGCCAAAACTTCCCTTAAACACTAAAACTCTTCGCCCAAAGTGAACCCTAGCTACCCAACTAGGTTTCCGCCCTATTTCACCGGTTCCAAAAACCCAAAAAGAGCAATTGTTCTCCCCGAATCCAGTCGAAGCAAGTAGTTGTTCTGTCCGATTTCAGACTCAACGACAACAAAAAGCAAGCAAGCAATAAGCAAGCAAACAACCAACAAAAAGCACGCAAGCAAAAGCAAGCAGTTGTGCCGCCCGGATTCTGTGGCGAAAACAATCAAAAAGACCAGTCACGCTGCTCGAAATCCAGCAACAGTAGAAAAAAGACTTCCTTTCTCGGAAGGACAGGGGAAGCACATGTAGACCACCGAGTGGGCTTAAGCCCAGACATACCGGGTTCAAACACTCACGTCTGGGAAGTGTTGTTCCCGTAGTTATTTATTATAATCTATAACTTAAATATAAATATCTAAGTAAATTTCATTTCAGTTTATACTTTAATATAATAATAGTTATAATTTCTTTTCATTTAATTAGTTTATTTTCCTGTTTTTACTTTAATGTAGAAATAGTTAATAGTTTCCTACAGCTTAATTAGTTTATTTTCCTGTTTTTACTTTAATACAATAATACTTATATTTCCTTTCTGTTTAATTAGTTTATTTTCTGTATTTTCTTTAAATGTAATAATAGTTGTATTTTCCTTTTATTTTAATTAGATTCTTTTCTGTTACTACTTTAATGTAAAGTAATTATAATTTCTGGCAGTTTAATTAGTTTCTTTTCTACACATACTTTGAATATAAAAATAGTTATATTTCTTATTATTTAATAAATTTCTTTCATGTTTATACATGTAATGTAAATAAAGTTTGTACTAGCATAACTATTTTATATTCTTAAAATAGCTTACAAAATGTTGTAATTATTCTCTAATTGTATTATTCAAATTATAATTTTGATTTCTTTTCTTTAATAAATGTAAAGTAATTTCTCTTTATTTCTTTATGTCGTATATAAATGTATTTTTCTGAACCAAAGTGTATAAAATAAAGCAAGCATATTGACAAACTCATTGTGAGACCGAAAGGGCGAATTGGGTGCCTAACCCCTTCCTAACTCGTAACTTAGCCCCCGAACTCATATATTCTGGTAATTTTGGTTTTTCTTTGTTTAACCATAAAATAGAGGTGACGACTCTATAACACATTTTTGGTCCACAATTGAGGTCGAGCGAATTACATATGCTTTAAAGTTTCGAAACCATCCGCTTTTCAGTAGCGGAGGAAAAGGTTAAAAACAGGGAACTCACAATAGTGTCCATCAAGTGATCTCATCTCTTCACCAAAAACCATAGCCCTAGTTCTTAGGCACATACTCATACTTACATCTAATTCATGTGTATCCAACACCTACTTTTTAAACTGTTTTACTTTTCATTTAGGTTTACTCAAAATCTTTTCATGATACATTTTAGCTAGCCATGCAATACCACAACATCTGCTCTTAAACCTCTTGCCAAATTGATGGACTGGACAAAAGGTTTCAATCTAAAATGTAGTTTCATCACGAATAGTGCTAGCCCACACCTCCCTCGTACAAACATCTGAATTAACACACTTTGCATGTCATTTTTTTTTTAATCATTTTCCATAAATCTTATGTCATACCCATTCTTACAACCATAATCCCTAATTGCATCCCTACACTCATGGACGTTAGTAAAAGTTTCATGCAAGCTGAAATTTATATTCTTCATATCTCATTTAGGGTTATACCTAGGGAATTTTTTTCTTACATCTTTTTGTATACTATCATCATTTTCATCTTCACTGCTACTATCAGAATAAGAGAGGGAAATCAACATCCCTCTCATCAAACACCATCTCAGAATTTTCAAGATTATGGACTACTAACTGTCTCTCATCCTCACCACCAATTTTAGATGTACCTTATTCAACAAAATTATATGTAAACCCTCTCCTCTTAATTCTAAAAGACTTTTCATTCACACCCCATTTGACATTACCCTTGGTCTTAAAGGCAATCACATTCATCCTAACAGTTAGTAACTCATCATCATTGAGGTTTTCTAAGTCCTCATCTTCCAAACTACATTCAGATGAATCATCATCCTCACTATCTTCAGACCCAAGATAATCAACATCACTATACATCTCATATTCTAGTTCCATATCATCATGTAAAATGTAAATTCCAATCTTACTTAATTATGCAGCAACTTTCATGAACATCTCCCAATCTCTAGGGGTATCAATGCCCTAAGCCCCGTGTCAGTAGGATTTGAAACAGTTGTACGATAAAAAATGGAACTCATTTGAGAGTACCCTAGCTCACTTTGTACTATACCCTTTAACCCAAAAAATGAGATGTCTTTCATATCTAACACATCCCAATAATACTCCTTCCCCTCATATCTACCTGACATTTCTTTGAGAAATTCACCCCATAATGACACTTCACATAAATTTTCATTGTGCTCTGAAAGTTTTAATACAGTAAGATGAGGGGACCATAATAATCTGACAAAACATTTAATACAGTATAAAATTTTTAAAAACAGAGTAGTGGGGGACCAAGCAGAATATTAAAAAAAAAACATTTTTACATAAAAACATAGTGGGGGACTAAGCAAAATATAAAAACATAGTGGGGGACAAGCTTTTTGCATACAATATCACATAAATAACATAACAAATTCCAAAAACCATGTTTACTCTCACTATATGCATGCATACACGTCAAACATACAAAAAAAAACCCAACCATGTACAATGACTAACAAAAGCCCTCATATTCATGACAGAAACCATCAAGGCATCAACAGACACCATTTTGTAACACAACAATCCCTAAAAATGACATTAACTACAAGCAAAATCATAATCCTTTTTAATGACATCAAAATCGAATAACACTAAGGTTTCTATTAAAACCATATTTTGTAACACAAATTAGGTTTTTTTTCTTCAAGAAACCCAAATTTGTTTTACCGCCTCGATTTCATATTTAAAACAATAAAAAAAACTAGGGTTTTTATATGCTCACCTTTTCAATCCTTCAAGAATTCAGCCAATTGACGAACGCGTAGTGTAAGTTGCCTTCAATTCTTCGTGATTCCCTTCATTTTGATTCTTATGATTTCATCCAGTTGAGAAATTTTGTGGTCAAGTGTCGAATGCTTTGAAGTGAAGTGTCGAAGGCTTTGAAGTCTCATAGTGTAAGTTCCCTTTATTCTGATTCTTAATTTCTTATGACTCATCACGTGCACGACTTGTCCCTTCTATAAGGACATTTACGACTTTTTGATGATTTCCATTCACTAAATAGACGGAAAATACACATGGTAACCTTATTGATTATATTTGTGAAGTACAATGATTATTTTGACGAAAAATGAAGTAGAGTGGGCTTAATGAATTTTGGGCGAAAGTAGGGTGACCAACTTGAGATTTTAACCTTGAAAAAAGGGTAAAATTCTCGCCGGTCCCTTTTTCAAAGTTTATAACCTCAAAAGTACACTGCTTTTTTTTCAACAACAAAAAACCACTTTTCGAAAAATTGTTCCAAAAATGTCATCGTCTTCGGCAACACACTTTCAATTAATGCAATAAAATTGATGAATCGCGGTTCAATAGTCAATGCACCACAACTCATTTCTGTAGCACGCCTCAAGCTCATTAAGGGCATCGTTTTCTTTTTGACCTCAAAAGTGTCATTTTTCGGTTTGAAAAAAAAAAGTACAGGACTGTAGCGATTATAAATCCCCTTTCGTAAAATTGTTACCGCTCCACTCCCCTATTTTTTTATTCAACCGATAAAGTCCATTTTTATAAATGAAAAAAACCAATAATACACGTCTTCCTCTTCTCGGTCTCCCTCATCTTCGTTCCAAAGGGCATAAATTATTTATTTGGCTAAGGACTTAGAACTTTTGTTGGGTGGCCTACAGTGTAAATATTATTTATATTGTCTAGTTTTCATCATTGTTTCACTAGCCACGATCATTATCAGTCGGATAAGCAAGATCATGAATTGAATTACAAGTAACTACTGGCCTTTCAGCCTTCTCATTCTTGTCCACCATTCTAGCTATTGTTGGGCGCGTGTTTTAAATAGGCACTTCATTTGATATAATCTCTCAACTTCTATTGCCACTTGAGATCATACGAAGGATCCTACCTTCACAAATCTATAAAGTTCAGTGTCGGCACGAAATAATTCCAAAAGCGGTTGAAGAAGACGACAGACCCAACAAACTCAGTTGCGATTCAAGCGTCGAAGTTGGCGATTTAGGCGTCGGTGGTTGCGATGTGGGCGTCGAACATGAGGCCAAAGTAGTTCAATAACTGAAACATATTGGTTAACTTGTCACTTTCTTTGAGGTACAATTTTGAGGCAAAATGCAGAGTGTTCAATTTTGAAACAGAATAGGGGCACCATGGGAGGGAGGAGCGGTTCCCATAGGCCTTTTTGAGTGATCGATGCCCGAAATTGATGAACGATACCCAACAAATCTTGAACGAAACCCCAATTTTTGGAGCGACACCCCAAAATTTTTGAACAACGCCCAAATTTTTTTACCGACGCACAAATTTGGACAATGGCTTTATGTGCATGCCTTTCCTTCATTAAGGGTATTTTCGTCATTTCCTCCCCCCAAAAAAGTGCACTGTAGTGGTTTAAAAAATAATGGTAGACTTTTGCGGTTATAATTCCACCACATGGTACTAGAGCCGTCAAAATGGGTCAAACCCGTTGGGTTGATCCGCCCCGCCATATTAAAAAGGTAGGTTGGGTTTTAAAAATATGACCCCACCAAAAGACGGGCTTTTTGGGTTAGACCCAAACGGGTAGTGGGTTAGGCGGGGCGGGGGCAGGTTGGTCCGCCTATATATATATACATGTATCTCATATATATACCAATCAACCATCACTTACTTTCCTAAAACCTCTAACATGCATCTCAACTCTCGAGGAAAGAGGCAACAGATTCAGGGCTGACCAACTCCTGTCCAACCATCCCAAACAACCGGTTCCAAAGATAAGGAGCACTGCTGGCTGCTGCACCGAAGGAAAAGATGATCATGAGATCCTGGAACTCTTACACATCACGCACAAATTTGGATAGATGTTTGTTAGGCTTACATTCTTGCAACATGTCATTATCCTTGAGTTTATTAAGCACCAAAGACCACACGAAGGCTCTAATATTGAAGGGGACACTAGCCTCCAAATAAACGATGAAATGGGGAAAAGAGAAGGATACGGAAATCAAATCAAAAGAAAACAGAAAGATTGACAAGAGTAAAGCCTAGGCTGGATTACCCAAGAGTCTTGAGAAGGGGAAAGACACACTTGGGGAAGGGTAATAATAAGAGCAGTAGCTTCAATGGCCTTCCGGTCTTTGAGATTATGAAAGAAATGGAAGTCCCTGAAAGACCACTAACCCCACTGCCAATAAGAAGGCCTGAAATATGAACCAAAGAGATGCAAAACAAATAAGGGAAAACACCTTGAAGTGCAGTACCTACCACCAACACATCTTCCCAAAAACGAATCTGGGCCCTATCGGATAGATCCCTCCTCATTCTGATGCACCTCAAACTTGTTCTTGTTTGTGATACTTCTGATTTGGTATTCATCAGGGTTCTAATTTGAACATAATTCATGCTATACAAATATTACTGAAGTTCATATTTTAAAAAATCAAAAAATATAATACTCCTTCTGTGCCAATTAAAACGGTACACTTTCGCTAATTCCAGAAATTATGAAAAAGTAGAGTAAGCACTAACTTCCTAAAATACCCTATCGTTGTTTGGCTACAATTTCAAGTTGGGTTAGTTCATATGACATGATTATCCTAACCACAAACTCAAAGGGTATTAAAGACATTAAACAATGTTTCATAAAGAACAAATGTACCTCCTCAATTTGGACAATCAAAAAAGGAACGAGTATTTCTATAATTACAATGGAGGGAGTATGAAATCATTGTTATATTAGGAGATGCTTGATAAAGGCATAAAAAGATGGAGAGTCTTGGTTAGAAGAAACAACATACGAGTGGCATTTGTCCGATTCACTGCAGCAAAATCAGCTCAATGTCTAACTTTACTTAAAGAAATATACTGAAGGAAAATAGACCATCACAAGAAAAGACAAATGGAAAATGTCAGCCCTGAATCTATTGCCTCTTTACTCGGTCTTGAATGACTTGGTCCAAATTTTTTCAAATGGCGGGTTGGTCCACCCCGCCCCGCAACCCAAGGTGGGTTGGGTTGGGTCGTTGTTTTTTCAGTCCGCCAAATTTTCAGGTTGGTCTGCCCCGCTGATCCATTTTGACGGCTCTACATGGTACCTGCCCGGTTATCACCCAAGTTTTTAATCACTAAAATGCACTCTTTTTGTCAACCGGAAAAAGTCAATTTTGTGGACAAAATGACTACGATACCCATAATGAACTGAAGGCGAGCTACGGATGTCATTTACTCAGTGTATCACGTTGTATCAAATTTTGCACCGCGATACAAAAAATTAACTGCATCAATTTTTGCACCGTGATTCATCATTTTAATTACATAATCCAAATCAGCACCGCGATGAAACAAATTTTTCACCGCGATGAATTAATTTTTGAACCGTGATACATAAAATATTATTTAATCAAATTTTGCACCGTGGTACAAAATTCATAATTAACCTATCATTGTCCTCCACCATATTTTTCAATTTCCTCCGTCGTAAGCCTTTTTCCTCCTCCGTCTTTGTCGTACTGAAAAACATTCAGCCCATCAAAGATCAATTACATTTTCGTACTTAATGCATCAAAAAAAAAAATTTGTTTACCTTTTTTGTTGTCCAACAATGGTGATTTTTGAATCCAATGTGTTTGTCGGAACTATTATAGGAGACGATGACATTTCTGGAACAATATTTCGAAATATGGTCTTTTGCGGTTTGAAAAAAAAGGGTACTGGAGGAGTTACAAACTTTTAAAAAGGAACCGGTCATAATCTTACCCAATAAGGTTTATTATCGGGCTAAATTACATACCGGTGTACTTAAATATTTAACCCTTTTAAGTACCTTTTTTTTTCAATCGCATGAGTCCACTTTGTTAAAATTCTTGAATGCCCCCGTCCGTTAAAGACACCGTATTTTCTTATCCAAACAAATTCTTCTCTCTCCTCCCTATTTCTCCCTATTTATACTATTTTCTTAATTTACTCTGTTGAAGATGAGTAATTATGTTGCATTGATCGGAGTCCTATAATTACGCATGATAAAAAATTACAGCCAGAATTCACAGGGATGGAGAAGAAGAGAGTGGAGAGATCCGATGGTGAAGAAGACTTGTGTGTTTCACCTTGGATTCGATTAATCTGTCACCCTAACTACTCACTCTATTTTCTCTTCATCTATTGATCTTCAGTTTTAGCTATACATCGAGGATTACTTTATATTTGAATCGCAGGTGAAATTTAGTGTACTGTTCGGTCGTGCTAAAACTTATGATTTTTTTTAATTTTGTTTCCATGTCATTATCTAATTAGTGTGCTATAATGCAGCATAATACATTTGAAAATTTCACTTCAATTATCTTTTTCTTCTTCATCATTGCGTGTATATTATTTAAATGAAATAAATTCACTTTGGATGTATTGATATGCATGTAAAATGTTTGATAAAATGTCTGAATATGAACTTGTCTATTGTTGGACACCTTTTTCCATCACGATGCATCAATTTTGAATTACTATGCATCGTTTGTGAATCGTGATGCATTGTTTGGTATGGGTTCGATCCCGATGCATACTTTTGATTTTGCGACACATAAAATGGGTTTTCCCATGTTGAACATCCTGATACATATTTTTGGATTTGCGATGCATAATTTAGAATTAGAATACAAAAGTAAATTTAGATGCATAATTTTGATTTTCGATGTACAAACTGGATTACTCATGTAGAAAAATTCCGATGTACAATTTTTGGATTTGTGATGCACAATATGGAATTATTAAATTCCGATAGACGATTTTGATTTTCGATGCACCAATTTGGATTTACGATGCACAATTTAGAATTAGTAAATCATGATGCATAATTTTGATTTTCAATGCACAAATTGGAATTGCTATGCATCGACTTGGAATTGTGATGTAACGCATGTTTTATTGAATTTCATTAAGGGTATACTCGTCATCTATGCCCTAAAAATATCCTTTAGCGGTTGAAAACTAAACCTTTTTAGGTTGAAAATCGATGACAGGGGACCGGCCTCGTTGCCACCCTTATTGCTGAAGACGAATCCATTACTAGGCCCAAGCGTGGACCTTGCTTCTCAGTTTATTGAGAGAATTACAAAACAAAACATGACCTCTTTTACAAATTTCAAACTAAAGCTCATTTTTTTTCCAGATCAATTAAACATCCACCTCACATGAACGAAAGATTTTAATTGTAAAAAATATATTAATTGGAGGTTTAATAGGTAAAAAACACGAGGTTTTATTAAAAATGTGTTATACATTTTGAATGTTGATAATTCTTCTTCTTTTTTTCTTCCAAATATTTTGTAGTCCTCTGACTCATCAAATAACTAGTAGTTGATGATGATGTAAAAATATGTTTTGAGCTGTTCAATTGATACGCATGATATATGAGCTTGATTGTATGGATTGGATCTCATCACAACCCGTCTAAGAACACGAAAATACATTAGTTGGAGTGCAAGACTTGACCTTGCGAAACCACTCTGACGTGAGAGTCAGTATCGTGTGAGAGTCAAAAAAGAAATTTGACAGAGGTTTGAGATCGTAAAGAGTGTGTACCTTGTTTAGGGTTTATGGAGGGGTATTTAATTTATCGGCCCCCAATAACATAGTTACCTTTTGTGTTTCAATTCCATAATTACCTAGCAGGTTTAGGAGGAAACTTTTAAATTATAGGCATAACAGGTGGCTGGCTGGGTAAATGTCGGAACAGATACGGTAAATGCTCTGCTCGGATAAGGAAACCTTTGACCTGTCTTGGATAGCAAGTCTCTGAGATTCCTACTTGATACTTACCTGGGTGAGCATGGCTCTGCCCGGCTGCATGATGCATGTCTGATGATGATAGGTGTAATTCTTGGGCATGGCCCTCTGGTCGAGCAGGTAAGGCCTATGCTCGGCCAGGCTTGGACGAGACATGTCAATGATCTTTGCTCGGGTACCTTACTAGCTCATCTCGTTAGGCTTGTGGATCTCATGTTATCAAGCTCGTGACTGGCACGTGATGATCACTTGTGGTTTACTCGTGTTGGGTTTGGGCCGGCCACATCAATTGACATGATCTCATTCAAAACACACAGATACCATTGATAAAATATATTGTATATAATAAAAGTGATGGATGTCCGGTGAACGTACACTTTTTAAGCTAACAAGGTTTTTGAAAATGATAAAACCTTAGGAAAGAAGTTTAATAGATATTTTTTGTTAAACGGATCTCCCTAACCCAACTTGTCGTGTGTTGGTGATCTGAGCTGTGAGAGAGTATGACTTTCTTTTACTAATTAAGAATTAAAATCTGTAACATCGTCTTAAAAAATACCTACTTTTGAAAATTAAGTGCGACGAATTTCTTCAGCCTGTGCAGTTGCTTTTTTGAAAATTAAGGGTGAATAATTTCTTCACCATGTGCTGCTGCCTTTTTGAGAATTAAGGGTGATTAAGGCTCCGTTTGTTTCACGGAAAATGATTTCTGGAAAACGTTTTCCTCATTTTCCGGTGTTTGGTAACCTTAGGAAAATGTAGTCAACGTAAAAGCTTTTTTCGAGTCAACGGAAAATGAAGTATTCTTTTCCGGAAAATGACTTACAGATTCATTTTCCGTAAGTCATTTTCCAAAAGTCCAAGCACCTCTCCGCCTCTTCCACAAGTACACATTCACTCAAAAAATAAATATATTTAGAAATATAAATGGAGTTTGTGCACACTATTTATAAATTATAATTTTAATAAATACTCACTACGTCCTAAAATTAGTGTCAACTATATTATTTAGGGACGTCTCAAATAATGTTAATTTTCTTTTTTAAAATGTTTTTTTTTCATATCAATTGTCAATTTTTTTATTTGTATTTTTAAGATTGAAAAAAGATGGACCTTATTGATTTGACACGACTAATGATAAATTTAGGTTACCGATAGAAAATTACTTAAATCTCAACACTACTTATATTCAATATGAGCATTAATATTAGAATATATTTTTGTATTTATTCATATATTGTTTTCCGTAGCATTTTCCGTACGTTTGCCAAACACCCGAAAATGTTTTCCGGCATATTTTCAAAATATTTACCAAACACCTAAAAATGAAATCTTTTCATTTTCCAGAAATCATTTTCCGTAAAACAAACGAAGCCTAATTTCCTCACCTTATGCAGCTGCTATATATATTCCAGACTAGACATAGAATTGCCTCTATATATGATGCAACAAGCCAAGAACTCCATTAATTATTCATTGGCCTTAAATGTTTCTTGATTTCTTTCTCCAATAATGCTCAACTAGAGCCGGCGAAAAAAGCATAGGCCCACGGGTTGGCCCAGCCCATCCAATTTTTTAACACGTCAAACTTTATATATTGGCAATCCAAAGAAAACGGGGACTTTTTTGGCCCGTGCCAACAGACCCACGGATCATTTGGGCTTGGATAAAAAAAACTGGGCCTTTTCGGGCCGGGTCAACCCAACCCAACCGTATTTTAAAAAATAATTTGTTATATTGTATTGTAGACAATAAAACAATATAAAATCACAATAGAAGAAGCCAAAGTCCAATAATCCAACTAATAGGCCCACTGGCAGACTAACCCAACTACAAGTCAATAAGGGTCCGTCTTCTGTCATTTGTCAAACGATGAATCAAACGACTCGCACAGTTTGCCATTTGGGACTTGGGGACCGACCTTGGGGTTAGGGACTTAGGATAAGTTATTTGCTAAAGTAGTCGTTTTAGTTTTAAAACCAATTATTTCAATTTTTAAAATAGCTCGGTAATTTGGTATATAGCTTGGTTACACACTTACACTATACTCTATTAGTTTGTAACTAAGCATGTGTATTAAAAATTAGTACTTTTTACGGCTTACAATTACAGTGTCACATACTCACATTGATATTAATCAGTAATCATTAATGATTGAAGATGTTTTTAAGTAGTCACATTGATGTATGTTAACTGTTAAGTGATCAACTCTGAATTGGTGTTACAATTGGTTTTACATGATTTGGCTCTACTGCATTGACCTTTTTCGTTTATGTTGATTTTATAACTTTATGTTTATGGTGCTACTGTTAGTGATTTTAAATTATAAATTTTACTACTTTTTATATTTATGGTTATCGGTTGATTTTATTTTGGACCGGGTTGGCCCATAGTCTTTCGACAAGCTGTATCGGGCTATTGTTTTGATAAGTCCATCGAATTTCGAGCCAAACCGGTCCATCCCAAAAAAAACTGTCAACCCACCGGATCCGGGTTGGGCGAGCCCATTTGCCAGCTCTATCAGCTCAGTTGAGTAGGACTACCAATTTTGCATTAATTTTAAAGCAATGCTGTGTCTACTGGTTCTTTTGAGTTGATTGCTGCGAATTGAACAAGTTAAAGCAAGGAAAGTACCAATGACGCCATGCATTAACATCACTGGAGTTGTAGTTATTCACAAGTACTGTATACGTTGTTTTTGAACACACATCATAATCCCCGGCCAAGCATTTAATTGGTTCAGGACGAAACTCAAGAAAAATGACTTTTATTTAATAATAAAAATTAATATTTAGAAAAAATCGCGAGCCGCTCCACTTTTTGAAACATTTAATCGCTAAAGTACACTTTTTTTGATTTTCAATCGAAAAAATCACTTTTAGTGGCAAAATAACTACGATACATTTAATGAACCGTAGGCGCGCTATGAAGGTCATTATTTTTACACCGCGATTCATCAATTTTATCACATTTTTTGCACTGCGGTTCAATAGTGTAACTGCTAGTCTATTTTTGAACCGCAATTCATCAATTTTTATTGAATTAATTTTGTATCGCGGTTCAATAGTGTAACTACTAGTCTATCTTTGTATCGCAATTCATCAATTTTAGTGTATTAATTTTTGAATCGCAGTTCAATAATGTAATTACTACTCTATTTTTGAACCGTGATTCATCAATTTTAATGCATTAATATTTTCTCATAATATTTATACATAAGTGATCGAAGTCATAATATACTCAAGACATATTAAGGCTATAACTATTACTAATTGAACTGTTTGAGAATTGTCGAATTTGAATGTATGAAATGAGCCAGGGCCGTGTCTTAAGTTTGAGAATTGTCGAATTAGACTGTTTTATTTAGATTTTTGATTTCTTCAGCTAGCTGCATAAAAAAAAAACACTAACTCGATATAATACTATTACTAATACCCACAAAATTTTAGGCCCCTAATTAGCTTGGGCCCTGGGTTGGTGCCCAGTCTGCCTTTGCCCAGGACCGACCCTAATAATCCCCAAATCAATACACTAAAAATGTCATATGCCGTAAAATATTCTGGCCAATACTTACGAAAACATGTATTTTAGTTTATACTTCTCTTCTTCCAAACAAAGAATCTACTATATTTCATTTTTGGATGTTTTACTCAAAGAGTCAATTTTCAATATTTAAGGCATAAAAATGTTATTTTATTACTAATAGACTACAAAAAATGTTAATTTTTTTAAAAAATGACTTTCAATCCGGGACTGTTTTTCTGGAACGGAAAGAGTATAATTCAATTGAAGTTTGAAGAGGTTGTCGTCCTTCTTCTTTTTCTTGGCAAAAATTTTGGTAAGACGGTCTTATGAATATTTTTTGTAAGACAAATCCTCTTATCCAACCTACCGTGTGTAGATAGGTGAAACTATGAAAGAGTGAGCTCTGTCTTACAAATTAAGATCTGTAAGATGGTCTTATAGGAGACCTACCCATTCTTTCTAGTGTTACTTAGCGATCAAGATTAATTTTGGGGTTGGAATAAACAAAATATTTAATTTTTAATTTTTAATTTTTAATTAAGGTTTAGTGTAGCAATAAAAAATCAAAAATGCTATGTCTACAACTAGTTTTACAACTTTGGTAACAACTACTGAATGTGCACGTGCTAGGAAAACCCGAAGACAATAATACCCTTGCATTTAGAATCCTGATTGCCACGGAAATCCCATGGGCTTCGCACTTCCCATCTCTGCGGTCTCTCTTCCTCTTCACCCCTTCCCGTCGCTGTCGCCTCTTCTCTTCACACCCTGCAAAGGTATCCTCTCTATCCATGAACTAAACACAATGAAATAAAAAAACTAAAAAATTACAGATTTTTCACGTAATCTGCTCATTGGGTCTCTGTTTCTTTTGCAATCAAATTCCTGGTACTTCTCTAATTCCTCTTTCTATATACATGTGTGTGTAACTGAGATTGTAAAGATCTTATTTATGTTATTATAATGATGGAGGAAGTCAATTATGATGCATACTTTTGTGGGTCTATATTTACATTAGTTACAATTATGATTGTTGGCTATTTTGTAAGCCTCACTAATACGTGAAGCTTCCTACTCTTGACGCATAATTGGAGTCTTAACTTTGGATTTTTGTTCTCACGAATACATTGATTTGCTTTTTTTTTTTTTTTTTTTTTGTGAAACGAGGCAAGATCACATGTTTCGCTAAGAAACTTCGTATCATTCTGATGTGAATGCGGAAGCTTGAATCGCAAAATCTGTCCAACAATTTGGGACAGCCCTATGGCTGAATCAACAACCCAAAAACAGTCTGTAATCCTCCCCAAAACTGCCACAAAAAGCTGCTCCAAACACTCTAAAGACTGCTCCAACCCACCAACAACTACTGACCCCAAACAGTTTGTTTTGAACATGATTTTTCCTTACCAAAATAGCTAACTAATTATCAACCAAACTCCCCTCAACAAACCCTATTATACGCCTAATTAAGGCAGGCTTTGGACTGCCCAGCAGCCTATTAATTCCAGCACTCACACGCCTAGGACCTGCTCAGAAAACCTTCCCACGTTTTGGACTATGGTCGTCCCAAACAGTTGACGTTCGTTAGAGATTATGAACTGCTCAAAAACTGCATGACTCCGTAATAGAGTAGGCTTCCACGAAACAATAAGAAGAAGAAGAAAGAGAGAGGGATAGAATCGGTTTCACCGAACAAGAGAGAGGACCAGCCCTTTGTACCCCTTCCAATTGTGAGTCTCGGGGTCCCTTTTCTTCCCAGCCCAAACAGTCCAAGAAGTCTTCTCCATTTGTGAAGGGCTGCCTTCGTGGCTACCCCCTTGATGGTTCCTTTCCCTTTCAGACTTGGTTTCATTCTCACTTATAGTCAACCCAAGTATTCCCATGCAACTTGTAACATTCTCCATTGCAACCGCATAACATTCTCTTTAGATGATTTCTGTAACAAAGGTTGAATTATGTAATGCCAACTACAAAACTTTCTAAATGTAAATAAAGATCATATATATTTGATGACAATGGCCCAACTAACCCGGTTATTGAAAAACTAATTTTCTTTGTATACTGAATAGTGACTACTTCCTAACAAAATTTTTGGCCAAGTTCCTCTTTCGTCACCAGTCAGTGTGTTGTGTAAAATTGAATCAATTATTCCAGGAACCATAAAATTCACCACCAATGATAGCACAAACATTTGTGTTAAGTAGTAAGACCTAAGAAGTAGTCAAACTGAACTATGACAAAACAACCTTAAAGTCTCACACCAAACCATTAAGAGTTATGCCATGAAAAGTTTTCTGTTTTGAACTTGTATCTTTACAGTTGGTATCTCAAATATTCATGTGGGATGTGATACCAGATGTCTGGAATGAACTTGTATCATTCATTTAATTTCTTAACTTTCAATTATTTGGTATATGATGTAGTTGATTCCCTCCGGAAAGTTAAGGATTTCCTTGTAGCTTTAATTTGAAAGATTAGCAATTACATTTAAGAGGTTGCAATAATAATTTCTCATTTATACCTAAATTTTTTTACAAGATGGAGGGAGATGACTTATCGGAAGCAATGTTTGACGAAGAAGAAAATGTTGAACAACAAATTATTGTTTTCGAAGATGAAGCCAATATGGAAGAAGAAATCAATGGGGAAGATGAAACCAATGTTGGAAGACATGAAGATGATAAATTTGTAGAACCTAAGTGTGGGATGTCATTTCCAGATTATGATGCACTTTTTGACTATTGGATGGCCTATGGTACAACAAAGGGTTTTCCAGTTAGAAAAAGAACATCAAAAAAGGTTGATGGGTTAGTATCCTTCATTACTTATATGTGTTCTTTAGGAGAAAAGCCTAGCAGTGCATCAAGTAATCCTTTAAAGCTTCAAGCAAATACTCGATTAGGATGTCCAGTTAAGTTATCTGCACATTTGAGCTTAGATGGACAATGGTATATTACAGTTCTCAATCTTGAACATAATCATGCATTAAGTCCGAGTAAGTCACGATACTTTTGACATAATCGCTCCATTCCTACTAAAACCAAACGAAGACTTGAATTAAATGATAGAGTCGGGATTAGAGCAAATCAAAATATCAGTGCTTGCATAGAGGAGAGTGGTGGATATGAGAATGCAACATATATTGTAAAAGATGCAAGGAATTATATTGACAAAGCGAGACATCTACGACTCGGCCAAGGAGATGCAATGGCAATTCAAAATTATTTTTTGAAGATGCAAGCTCAAAGCCCAGGTTTCTTTTTTTCTATGGATATAGATGAGGTTGAAGGTCGACTGCAAAATGTATTTTGGGTTGATGCTAGAAGCAGAGAAGCTTACAAGGAATTTGGTAGGGTTGTTACTTTTGATACCACATATCTTGTAAATAGGTATGACATGCCATTCGCTCCATTTGTAGGAGTTAATCATCATGATCAATATGTGTTGCTTGGTTGTGGTCTAATTTCATCGGAGAAAACGGAAACATTCTGCTGGTTATTTCAAACTTGGCTTACTTGTATGTCAGGTTGTGCCCCTGAAGGCATAATTACCGATCAGGATAAAGCAATGCAAAATGCAATTGAGATTGTTTTTCCAAATACTAGGCACCGATGGTGTTTGTGGCATATCACGAACAAGATTCCTCAGAAGTTGGGTAGTTATAAGGCAAATGCTTCGATCATTTCTGACATGTTTAACTGCATCTATGATTCACAGAAATCGACAGAATTTGAACTAAATTGGAATGCAATGATCGATAAGTACCATTTGCAGGAAAACGATTGGCTGAGTGGATTGTATAATCAAAGGCACAGATGGATCCCATGTTTTTTGAAGTCTAATTTTTGGGCTGGCATGTCAACTACCCAACGAAGCGAGAGCATTAATGCGTTTTTTGATGGGTATGTGAATAAAAAAACAACTTTAAAACAATTTGTGGAACAATATGGCAATGCTCTTAGAAGCAAAGTGGAAAAGAGACTCAAGCAGATTTCAGATCATCATCGCAGATGCTACCTCTGTCAACACGTTTTGAAATGGAGAAGCAATTTCAAAATGTTTACACTCATTCCAAGTTTAAAGAATTTCAGAGAGAGTTAATAGATAGCAAGTTATATTGTGAACAAATTTCAAAGAAGGAAGGTGACATGTGTTTAGAATGGGTGATAGAAGAAGATGTCAAAGTTGGAGATGCGTTATCAAAAATTGTGAGTTTTACTGTTTTAATTAATAAAACTAACTCTAATATCAAGTGTAGTTGTCAATTGTTTGAGTTTAGAGGGATACTTTGTAGACATGCATTGTCTGTATTTTTGAAGGGATATGGTAATATTGAACTTCCAGATAAATACATTTTCAAGCTGTGGAGGAAAGATGTAAAGAGATGTCATTCACGGGTAAAAATCCCTTATGATGGTTGGGTTGCTACAGATGAAGAAAAAATGTATGATCATTTGTGCACTGTGTTTACTAAAGTTGCAGATTTGGCTTCAGATACTGAAAACAAATACAGTGAGGTGTTAATGTTATTAGAAAGTTTGAAAGAACACTTGTCAAGCAATGTATCTAGCCTAGCTAGTAACATAGTCTCACCAACCTCCCAACCAATACATCAAGATATCATTGACCCAATTTGCAAACGGACTAAAGGTCGCCCATCAGAAAAAAGGAAGGTATCCCTTTACGAGATAATAAAGAAGAAGAAAAGGAAGGTAAGATACAAAGTATTTTTAATCATTTTTCATGTACCTTGTATGTTATATCATCTATTGGTTATGTGTTTCTGATTATAATTGGTTTTGTGTATATTGTAGGAGGCTTTGAAGAACAATATTGACTCATCCAAAATACAAAATAAACATGTGCAAAAGAGAAAGAAAATTCCAAAGGTATTTCCATTTGTTTGTAGTCAACAATATTTGTTATGTTTCAATAGATGTACAGTGTAAATTTTTAGCTATTTTTAGGAAAAGATCATACCATCACCAACCTCTATGAAGTATCAATTTCTCAAATTCATGAGGTAACACCAGCACAGACAAACACAAGTTTACATACGTGTTCTCGTCACGGGAGTGTGTCTTTAGGTGTTCATCTAACACATGAAAGATTATATGTTCCTGATGTATACACTAGAGAACATGTACTTCCCTACGATGTAAGTTTGTTAGTTTTATCGTGGATTTGTATATTCTTGCCTTTTAGAGTATATTGTTAATCTAAAAATTTATATATTGCTAATATGCAGATGATAACTCCACAAATTTCTCAGAATCTATGTAAACAATTCGCACACAGGATATGGTGCAGGTGTTAACATTCGACCTCCAGGATATGGCGGAGGTGTCTGCATTACGCCTCCAAGATATGGTGCAAATGGAGCAACCCCTGATCCCAATTGACATTAGAGGATATTTTATTTTATGTATGTAAGATACACTATTTTATTCTTCTTAAGATGTCAAGCTGGTGATGTTGATAGGCTTCTCAGCGCCTTTCATTATTTCTTTTTCTGGTGCTTTGGTAATGGAAGAAGCTTCTGGCTCCCAGTTGATATCTTTTGCAGCCTGTAATACTACAGTTTATGCATTCTCGATGTTACTTGCTGCTTCAAGATTCTCAGTGGCATCTAAATCTGAAGCTGGAACCTGTTTACGACAAAGTTATAAATATTGGTTAGAATGATGACAAAAAAAAGAGATATGTTGACATATTCGCGTGCTGCTTTTAATATGACCTTATTGGGCTCTTGTTCTGATGATGATGGCATTTGAAGCTCTGTAGTGCAATTTTCTTCCTCCACAATCTGTTCTTTGATGTTTTCACTTTCCTCGGCCATTTCAACTCCCCTAAGCACATGTTCAACATGTAAATTGGAAGTAGTAAAGATAACTCTAAATCATCCAATGTCAAAGAATGCAATACATGAGTTTGCTTTTGACTGACCTCTTCCGTCAAGATCATATTGTTCATTATCTCAATCGTAGACTATGTTCCGTTAATTTGATGTTCAGCCTCTGATTCTGGTTCCACTTCCTCGCTCCTCCCATTTTGGCCTTTCTGAGAATTTTCTCCAAATATCTTCTCCTCAGCAGTTGTATCAGAAAAGAGAGAAACCTCTTCCACAGCAGCCTCAAGATTTGTCTTTTAACAACTTTTGTATCTTCATATGTCTTGGTTTGTATGGTTTCAAGGAGTGTTTTGTCACTTTTGTCTACAGATGATGTGAGTTTATGTGGTTCAATTGTTTCAGGATTCTGTTGCACAAAAACATATTTAACTATTAGAGAAAAGCTCAATGTGATCTAGACTAATATCGAATAATATTATCCAACAAAAGTTAGTACCCAACTTTTTTTGTGGAACCATTTTATTTTATTTTGTGTGGAACCATCAGTATGGTTGATTTCCCATTATCCTTGCGTCCCTTGATTGAACCAAGTGACAACAGTTGCCAAATTTCTTAGAGCTTTGGCGACCATCCAACTAGGGAATGTCATAAATAATTAATCAATTATTAGTCTTAATCTTTACCTCAACTACATTTACATTGTCCATCCGTATATTTGTAAGCTCCATGAGGGTAGCATCTATTGGATACATGGGATCATCTTCTTTCTGTTCTAACTTCTCTTCTGCTGTCTCTGTTGTTAACGGAGAAGGCATGTTGATATCTGAAACTTCAATTTTCTCAGGATTCCTGTTCATTGCTTCACTATTTCCAGTTGTCGCCAGCTTACTGTCTGTGTCAATGGTTTAGAAGATTCCCCAAGTATTAGTTCTGATACATAAGATAAAGGCACCTCACTTGAGGTATCCTTGCTTTCATCTTCACCTTTTGGTAATGTGGTAACCGCTTCACACACCGTCTCTTCTCCAGCTTCATCTGCTTCCCTTTTTGCTCTTTCTGAGATCTGAGTATGCTCACCTATTTCAGTAGCTTCTTCAAGTTTAGCTGTGATGTTTACATCATCTAATCCAGTCTCAATTTCCAGACTTTTCTCTTGAATAGACAGATCTGAATTGTTTGGCTCTGTTTTGTGCTCTTGTTCGACTTCCTTTATGCTTGTTTCTTCTATTAACTCTATGATCATAGATTCTGCCTTTTCCAGATTGTCATCTTCTGTATCTTTTTGTGACACTTGACGCATGGAGGAAATTATGACAAGGTCTTCATTGATTGCCTGCAGCAGTATTTCTTCTGATAATTCTCTACTACCATTACTGTGTTTATCTGGCTTTCGATCAAAACTAGTTGTAGACATAGCATGAATGTGAGTTTTGCTTATGTTTCCACATTCTCGTTTATCAATGACTATTGTAAGATGGAATTGTTGAGAATTTAACCATTTGATGTGTGAAAAATCCAACTTCAGTTGTGACAATGCCATTTGATATGCAATTTTGAGTTTGTTAAAGAGTTATTTCTAGTGTTTAGGGTTTTCTTCTTTTTTATTTTTTATATTTTCAGTGCTCCGTTGTAAATGGCCAGGTTTTTCCCTGCAAATTGCAGCTGAAGCCAATATGCATTGTGATTTGAACAAGTTGTAATAGCGCATTGTCCCAAATGATAGCCATGCATTTTTCAAGGTAAGAATTTCAGAAACGTAGCTGGAAGAAGAAAAAACTTTTAAACACCGAATAAACAATAGCCTCGGAAACATACTTTCCTTTTTTTGTTAGTCTGCTTAATACTTTTAGATATGCTATTCCTTGAACTCAGAAAATAAAAACACTAGAAGAATAGCGTTCAACTCACACAGCCAACATTTCAAACAATGATCTCAAATGCACATTGATTTCATAAAATCTTGTCATTCACCAACAATTTTTGGTACAACAACTTGTATCTGATAATAAGCACAAGGAGCCAAATGGGGAAATTTTACTCCCATGAACTCTGGCAGATATGTAGTAGCAGCGAGCCAGTGAATGAGCTACAACTCCCACTTCAAGCTAGAATGATTTAGCTACAGAGCAAATAGATCTTGAACGCACTTTGACTTCATAAAAGCTAGCGATTCGCCAACACAAGGACAAACCGTTGCAGCTTCAATCTCATGAAGGTAGTTGTTAGCGTAGATGTGATTGAGCTCCAACTCCCATTATAAGCTAAACTGAAAAGGAGAAGAAAAAATGAGGTGCAGATCAATCCCCAAAAGGGTTGGACCATTCCACTCTCTGAGTTGATTATCTTTACTTCCTCTTTCAAAGCAATATCCCGCAACCTCTATTCCAAAAACAAGTCAGTTCATGAAAGGATGTGTCGCAAAAGGCACACACGGTCAAACACCTTGCATAAGGTACATACCCTTAGCCAAGGCGAAATGTAACATGCAAATGCTCTCAAAGTAGGTGGAGTTGATCCCCAAATCTCTCCACCTTATTGAGTACAATCTCAACCAGCTGTAAACATGTAGCCGCATATATAAATTGATCCAAAATTCCAAGGAGACTAGCATGGGAAAGGTGAGGTACATATATCCCACTTTTGGAACAATAACTTTGTTCAATTTAGACCCAATGAAATACAGAACTGGAAAACCCTTGTAGCATTTGTAACACACCCCGAACCTGAAACAAGAAAGAACAACGATTATCATAATAGGAAGCAAATAGCAAGCCAGTAACTGAGATATTACCTTGATAGAAGTTTGATTTACTGAACTTGGTGTCAGTATATGCTCGCCAAGAACAAAATTTTGAAGCCTCCAAACATATGCCTGTGCAGTATCCATATGGCAGGTTACCACATTGCAACAGTCGCGCTCTCTGATTTCAGCTAAAAGTTATAATACAAAATAAGAAGAAGAAAAAAAATGTCGTGGCGGTTGTATTTTGTAATGAATAAGAGCGTGGGGCGAAAAAGTTCAAAGGAAAAGAACTATGCAAGCGTAAGCGCTTCTAGACATCTAATTGATCCATTTTGGGTGAAAGGATCCTTAGCCTGAACCAACTTTATAGATCCAAAAACAAGCATAAACTTAGGTCCCAAGACATTGACAACTATGAGAGAGCATAACAAATCACAATACCAACTAGGATTTGTCACAAATTCAGTAACCCTTTGCTTTTAGACCAAACCACCTCTTCCCTGCCGAAGGCTGCTCAAACAACTCAACCGAGTCCTAAACCTTCCATATTTGTTCCCCAAGATTCTATCCCTCATGTACAGATTAATGTCAACTCCAAGATGTTGGTTGGGGATGATATTCCCACTACAAGCAACCCCAATCAGGTGGAAACTGAACATGAGCTCGCAGCTAATGAAATCATTTTAACAGTGACCCATAAAAAGAATCTAAGCAATGAGAAGGAGACGAAAGTGGAGGAATAGAACAACTTACTTGAGACGAGAAATAGGGGCCGACCAATTTCAAACTCTTCGACCTCAGATTTGTGCGACCGAGCAAGGAAAGAAATAGGGATTTGGGGTTTCAAAGTTGGGTTAGGGTTTTGAAAAATCTACAATTTTTTAGTTTTTTGATTTCATTGTGTTTAGTTCATGGATAGAGAGGATACCTTTGCAGGGTGTGAAGAGAAGAGGCGGCAGCGACGAGAAGGGGTGAAGAGGAAGAGAGACTGCAGAGATGGGAAGTGCGAAGCCCATGGGATTTCCGCGACAATCAGGATTCTAAATGCAAGTGTATTATTGTCTTCGTGTTTTCCTAGCACGTGCACATTCGGAAGTTGTTATCAAAGTTGTAAAACTAATTGTAGACATATCATTTTTGATATAAATAATTAAGTCAATTATTTTTTCTTAAAATGTGCATTAGGTCAATTAGACGATTATTTAGGAACGGAGGGAGTACTAGGTATGCATCATTTAATTATTAGATTTTTAAATATGTAATCATAGGAAGAAACGGATGGAGTAATAAATTTGACTATCGACAACTCTTTAATTATGTTTAAACTTTAAACTTGTCAATGAGCTGATCAAATCAAACAGAGTAAAGCAGCTGTGACTTTACCATACACGTACGTCAAGTTGACTTATTGTCTCCAATCTTTGGTTATATTATTGAAAAAGCCCAAGTAGAAACTTGAAGTTCTCGGTTGTTACTGAAAAATTCATTGTTAGTATATATATATATATATATACTCACTCCGTCCCTAAATAATTGTCTTGATTGATCCGGCGTACAGTTCAAGAAAAAGTAATTGACTTGATTATTTATATTGGTTTAATATGTAGTTTCCTTTAATATCCATATATATGTGATCCATAATTAAAGTAAAGTGAAAAAGTAAGAGTAAAGTGGTAAAAGTGATGTTCTAAAAAAGTAAATTTTAAAGTGGACAATTATTTTGGAACGACGAAAAAGGAAAGGAGGACAATAATTTAGGGACGGAGGGAGTATTAATTAGTCTAAAAGAGGTAAAATCTTGTAAAGATGTACTTGCTAAAAAAAGAAACTTATATTTGAGTATTACAGAGTATTAGTTAGTATGTATTGGGAACACAAATTCAATTAATTGATTACACAACTTTCAAGATTTATTGAAAATGTGCAAATATGCACATATTGTAGAGAATACTAAGTTTCTATGTAGTACTCACTTCGTCCCTAAATTATCGTTCCCCTTTCCTTTTTCGTCCGTCCCAAAATAATTGTCCACTTTAAAACTTACCATTTTAAAACATCACTTTTACCACTTTACCCTTATTTTTTCAATTTACTTTAATTATGAGCTACATACACATGGACATTAAAGGAAACTACACATTAAACCAATATAAATAATCAAGTCAATTGTTTTTTTTTAAATTGTGCGTCGGGTCAACTAGGACGATTATTTAGGGACGGAAGGAGTAGTATTTAATAGGAGTAGCCACCCATGTGAAAATCTGTAAATACAAATATCTTTTGATACATACTTAATTTGCTGATTAATTAAAATGAGCAAATAACAATGGAATAAGAACAAATGTGCTATATAAAAAAATTTCATTGAATACATGTGATTACAAAATAAAATATAACCACAATTAATTATAAAAAGTCTGCTATGTAAATCTTTATATATGACTTGTCTGTATTTGAAACTTTTGTGTTTCTTTCATCATATCTGAAATTATAATATCAAAACAAAATTTATTTTAACAAATAACCATAATTAATTATAACTTATTGGTAAATCATAGGAATATATACGATTAAATCATAGTAGTAGATACCAACCACAAATTTTATATATTAAATAAATATATATGTTATATTGAGAAGAATATACATCTGAATTACTATTTATACTACTTAAGATCCTAAATTTTAATAACAAAAAATATTAATTATTAAACTCTATAAAATTATGAACGAGAAAATGACTTAAACAATTCATAAAATATTGGATTAAATGATATCAATTATACCGATATAAGTTGTTCTCTTCATCATGTTTTTTCTATATTTTTTTATTTTGTTTATTATCTTCATTTTATTTGTGTATAATTTAGTTAATAGAGATATATGCAAGTGCGTTTAACGCACATGTGTAAATTACGTATGCACTAAAAGATGTTTGTATTTACAGATTTTCACATGAGTGACTACTCCTATTAAATACTACTGTACTACATATAAAATTGGTATTTTCTACAACATGTGCATATTTGCACATTTTCATTACATCTTGAGAGTTGTGTAATCAATTAATCAGATTTGTGTTCCCAATGCATGTTAACTAACTATATATTATATAATAATACTCAAATATGACTTTCTTTTTTTTAATAAGTGCATTTTGGTAGGATTTTATCTCTTTTAGACTACTTAGCTTAATTTACCTCTTTTATACTACTTAAGATCGTAAATTTTAATAACAAATAATATTAATTATTAAACTCTATAAAATTTTGAACGAGGAAATAACTTAAACAATTCATAAAATATTGGGTGAAATGATATCAATTTTACTGATATAATTTGTTCCCTTTATCATATTTTTTCTTTATTTTCTTTATTATCTTTATTTTATTTGTGTATAATTTAATTAAGAGAAATATATTCCCGTGCATTTAACGCATGGATGTAAGACTAGTTTCACTTTATATTAATATAGCATTCTCTCGGTTCCTAGAAAAAAATCATTTTGACTTGACAAGTAAATTAAGAAGAACAAATTAACTCAATTATAAATAATCATAAGTAATGTTGTATGATTTTCAGAACTGTTTTTACGATAGCGTGATCATCGATTAAAGTATGAATCAAATTAGAGTAAATTTTCTGTAAAATAATTTTACGGATCTCAATTCGTAAGATGAAATCTCACTCTCTTATAACTCAATTCATCAACACAAAATAAATAAAATAAAAAGAATTTATTTTATAAAAAATATCTTTACGACCAACTTACCTAAATTTTGATGGAAGAACCGGACCCAAGCAGCAGTTATAACTCTTTCTAACCGCTTACCACCTTTGACCTTGACCCTACAACACTTTTTACTACTAATGCATCAACTTAGCCCATTAAACTCGTACAGCTTTCTCTCTATTTTTCTTTCTCTTTGTAGACAACATTAATGAAAGCTCAACTAACAAAGATGATTAACACTACACTCCATGCGACCTGTATAAAAACCATCCCATCTCTTTCTTTCACTCACAACTATAACCTCTAGATATTTAAGAAAAGATCATACTAGCTAGAGAGAGAGAGAGAGAGAGAGAGAGAGATAATGTCTAACTCTTTATTTTCCGTTACGTTCTTAGCTTGTAGACTAGCAGTAATTGTACTAGTACTGCTGGTAACATCTGCACCAGAAGCTGAGACAGCTCGTGCATTCTTTGTTTTCGGCGACTCGCTTGTCGACAACGGCAACAACAACTACTTGTTCACCTCTGCAAGAGCCGATTCGCCACCTTATGGCATTGACTTTCCCACTCACCGTGCCACCGGACGCTTTTCCAATGGTTTGAACATCCCCGACATAATCAGTAAGTATTAGTACTAATTAAGTCTTCCTTACTAGCTATTTTACCTTCTTAATGCAAAAACTAATTAAGACTATAATTATCATTAAATTAAACGTGCGTGCGTACGCTACATGGTGCGCTTTTTGCTAGGTGAAGAGCTCGGAGCCGAGCCGACGTTGCCCTACTTGAGCCCGGAGCTCAATGGAGACAAACTACTTGTTGGGGCAAACTTTGCTTCGGCCGGAATCGGTATACTTAATGACACCGGGATACAGTTTGTAAGTCATGCAAATTAAGCTTGTTTCTACATAGCGTTGTTCTTGTCTTGGTTATATGTTCTGCATGCCTCCTTGATAAGGTTGCATTTTTCTGGAGGAACATGATCAAATTTTGCTAGTTTAGTGTGATAACCTCCTCTTTTTTTTTTTCTGGCATGAGTATCAATTTTGGGCAAGGACGCCCTATTTTCGAGAGTTTGCGTCCATTTCGCGATGTATTTATTTTCATGATTTTTTTTATAGTTTTGACTTTTAATAAAATGATAGAAAGAAAAATAGTGTGATCAATGAAAACAAATTTAAAGACAATGTCCAAAAGATACAATGGAAAACATATACTAGTTGTTATGTTCTGACTTCTTAAAGTCAAACCGGTTGTTTATAGTTTTGTAAAAAACAATTAAAAATTAAAAATATAAGTCAATCTTCTGTGAAAAAAACAATCAAATAATTATAAAAAAATCTAAACAAGATAATTATTTAAGAATGAATGAAGTATGAAACTAACCAATTTCGACAAAAAAAAAAAAATGATTTGATGTTGCTTATATTTTGTACTCTTATAGAGAGAAAATATATAAAGATTTTTCTAGAATTTATGAGAATCCTTGAAACTTGAATTTGAGGTAGAGCCTTTTTTTTTTGCAAGTGATCGATTAGCCTTTTTAGTACAAATAATTTTACTAACTTAACAAGTGTTATATATACATGCGGAGATATGTTCGTCAAATATTTTTGTATTTTATACTCCTTCCGTTCTAGACAATGAGCCCCCTGTTTGAAAGTAAAATTTAAAAAAAAATAATATTTTTAAGTAGCTCATTAATAATAAAATAATACTTTTAAATCTTAATTTTTAAAATGATCTCTTTAAATGAAATATACCAAAATAAAATAATAAACCTTCTGTATACAACAATGAAGTATTTATGGACTATGGTTGATCAGAAGAACGTCATTAGAGTGAATGAAAACTGACGAGTGATGACTTGTTTTAATATTAATTGCACCTCATTTTTGGACTGAACTGTTGATAAATTCTGAGAGGTGCAGGTTTATGGGTGCAGACTTGCATTGCTGAAAATAGTGAAATACTACAACATTTGGCATTTTCAGTGATGCATATCCATATATCTAATATCCTCACTATGTATTGTTAATATTAAATGAATACACTTCAAATAACATGTTTTAATATGAATAATTTGGCTAGTGAAGTCAATGTATACCTTTTTTCGATTGGAATATTGGGCAGTAATTGGTTTAATTCAGTGCTAACTGGAAAGGAGTATGGCCTAAACCAGGCAAACAATTGTTGGTGGGAGTGTCATGACTCATATGATAATCAATAACCGTCCTTTTTAGTTTTGATGACTCGTATGGACATATCTAGTATTGGTATTTTTTAAGGGGCGGTCTAGTGGTAGAGATGTGGTTATATAAAATGCGAGGTCGCAGGTTTAATACTTGTTTCGATCTAATAATTTGTGAAAAGTGACCTGATTAATATAGGAGTAGTATATTTGTAAGATGTTGTTTTAAAATGAATTTTTAAATTTTTTTTGCTAATAAAGAAGTTGATTTTTGAGTTATTTTAATAGCACATGTATATGAATACCTTAATTTTCTATATTATACTATTGTAAGTGAACGGTAGGATCTAATAACAAGCAACAATTAATTTAAATAATTATACAAAAAATTATAAATAAATACTCATTTTAAGAAGGTTGAAATATTGCAAAATATCCTCCCCCGTGTTCCTTGCTTTTAGTAGAGGCCCACCGGACAGAGCTGTCAAAATTAAGTCCGGAACACCTGATTTTTCATGGGACTGAGCCTCAGTTTAGAAGGCTCGAAAAAATACGGGTCTATTTTAGCACGACCCGATAGACCAGTTGAGTGCAACTGACCCGGATCTGAAAGCCCACTAGACCCGGTCCAATCACACTTATTTATCAAAAATGAATAGATATATCTTCTATTTCAAAAACAAAAAGAGCAATTGTGACTTAGACATTGATATTTTTACTGTGCACTTGCTACCCCTTGGTTTGTTGGACATAAATTGATTAAGTGTCATACGTAGCAGAGTGGTGGGTAGCATTACAAGTTCAGTCTCACATGTGCCTTAAAAATATTATTCATCAATGTTAACCACTATTCTACAATGATATATTTTGCTCGGCATTAGTCTTGACTAAGTAAATTTGTTTTGTTGTGTTAACGTGTTTTATTAATTTATTTTGTTTTTGAAGTTTGAACAATTGAATTCAGATAAACTAACTAGCAAATTTAGTTAATTTGTGATTTTTTTGAATAAAAATAAAGGTAAAATTATGGCTGGTCTTTTTTTCAAAGTTTGTAACCCTAATAGTTTATTGTTATTTTTTCAATCGTTAAAGTCTATTTTTCGAAATATTATTTCGAAAATGTCATCGTCTCCTTCAACAACTCCGACAAACACATTAGATTCGAAAATCACTATTACTGCGCAACGAAATGGAGATCGACCTGAACAATTTTTTTGATTTATGAAATACGAAACTGTAATGGATCTATGTTGGGTTGTGATTTTTTGGTAGAGACGAAGGCGGAGGAGGAGAAGGAGGAAGAAGAAGATAACTTACGACGGATGAGATAGAAGAAGAAGGTGGATGCGTGGTTTGGTTATTTATATATGATTTTGTATCGCGATGCAAAAATATTATATTAATGTATCGCGTTGCAAATATTGATGTATCGCGGTACAAAAATAGACTAGTCAATTAAACTGATGAATCGTGATTCAAACATTGATGTATCGCGGTGTAAAAATAAACTGGTCAATTAAACTGATGAATGGCGGTGCAAAAATAGATTAGACAATTAAACTAATGAATCGCGGTGCAAAAATTAATTTAATAAAATTGATGCATTGCGGTTATAGTCAATCACCACGATTCATTTCGTAGTGCGCCACATGCTCATTAAGGGCATTGTAGTCTTTTTACTCCCAAAAGTGTTTTTTTTTTCGGTTTGAAAAAAAAAATGAGACTGGAGCAGTTGATTTTGAAAAGTGGACCGGTCCGCAATTGTTCATATTTTTTTGGCCTATAGGCCCCAAGGGAAAGTCCAATGGTTGGGGTCAAAACCAAATTTTGATACCTATGTAAGAGTATTGGACCCTCCAATTGTTAAAGTAAAAGTTATCAAAATTAAGTGTGGTACTAGGGAAGGTACCAAATTTGATACCTCCCTTAGTACCACACCTAATTTTAATACCCTTCATTTTGATATCTATGGTTGGAGATGATCATTTGATACCCATGAATAATAACCAATAGACATCAAAATTTGGTTTTGATACCTATAGGCAAGTACCAACATCGGACTTGCTCTAGGTTGATATGGGCCGACTTTGAGTTTTTTGAGGTGCGACGTATCTTAGGGCCGACCCGATGTTAAGCTAGGTTAGGAGGGTTTGGGCCGACCCGATTGACAGCTCTACCACCGGGTAATTTTGACTTTTGGAAGATATCAATAACATGTTAAAATGTCTTTCTCTTGGTCCGTAAAATCATTACTGACACACAATATATAATTCAAGCATACCCATGTGAAAGTGGAATCATCAATTAAGTGAAGATCAAATCAAGAGTGGTAAATGATAACAGATAATATTATATTGTTTACTGAATGTGAACTTTGAAGCATGATCGATGGTAATAACATGTAACATAATAAGTTTCTATGTATTGAATCTAATCTGTGAGTTTTATAGAGTAAACCAAATTGTATAATTTCGTAATATTTTGTGTGCTAGGCAAACATAATAAGGATCACCCAGCAAATTGAGTTTTTCCAAGTGTACCAGGCTCGACTTGCTGCCCTGATTGGACAAGAACAGGCACATCAGCGAGTAAGCAAAGCCCTCGTCCTCATCACACTTGGTGGCAACGACTACGTCAACAACTACTTCTTCACACCAATTACCGCAAGAAGGCTACAGCTCTCTCTCCCCGATTTCTCCCGTTACCTCATCGACGAATATCGCAAAATCCTAATGGTAAGAGTGTTAAATTCGTTTAGCATTTTTCATTCTCGAAAATTCAAATGATCCGGCATAATGATGCAGGGATTATATGACCTGGGAGCCAGGAGAGTCTTAGTGACCGGGTCCGGACCATTGGGTTGCGTACCATCGCAGTTAGCCACTAGGAGCGCTAATGGGCAGTGCGCTGAGGAGCCTCAGCGGGCTGCTGCCATATACAACCCACTACTTGTTCAAATGATTAAAGGGCTCAACCAGGAGGTTGGCTCCACTGTTTTCATTGCTGTCAATGCACAAAACATGCAGAATGACTTCTTCAATAATCCCCATGCCTTTGGTAATTCTTCCCCACTATGCTTTTAATTGATTAAAATTTGTTCTAGTGATATTGTATATCATATGGATATGGTATGCTACTAAGTTACTAACATTCTAAAACAGGATTTGTGACATCAAAGATAGCGTGTTGCGGACAAGGACCATTCAATGGGATTGGAATCTGTAACCCGGCTTCAAATCTTTGCCCCAATAGAGATCTATACGCGTTTTGGGATCCATACCATCCAACCGAGCGCGCAAATAGGATCATTGTCCAAACAATCTTCACTGGTTCCGATGAGTACATGCACCCGATGAATCTAAGCACTATAATGGCCATGGATAATATGAGCTAAGTAATGAAGATAATAAATATAAATCGAGAGTCGAAAACATAAATGAATTCTGTAATATTTTACGTTTGGTAATATTTGCAGCAGATAGGCCCTAGAAAAGGGTATGTAGTAAAATAGGCGATGTTATGTCCTTTATCAGTGCAACTATGCAGTAGTATGTGTCTTTAATTTCGATTTTCAGTGATCAATTCTACTCTTTTCTTCTTCAAATTAATGAGTAAACATGGGCATGTGTAACTATTAGTTTCATTTACTTAAAATAGTAAAGTGGGTAATTATTTAGTACCCCTCCGTTTCGGACAAATAGTCCACCATATTATTTTGAAATGCTTCACTTTAAGAGTTCACTTTGAAAATATTATATTTATTATTTCCATAGCATTTCAATTTTACCCCAACATTAGATAATAACAAATTTATTATACTCCAACATTTTTGTAATTATGACAAACTTTAATACTGGTTATATATCTCATAATAATTGGACCTTTCAAACATGGACTCTTTGAGTATAACATAGTACATGATAATTGGTAAATAAAGTTTTAAGTAATTTTGTCAATTTAAAAAAAAGTAACAGAGCTTTATTCACCCCTCACTTTAAAATATATAAATAAATGAGTAAGCTAGCTACCATAGCAAATCAAACATTTTGGTTATATTAATAAATCCGTTCTACTACAAAATAAATGGTCGTATGCAAGACACAAATGATAAAGGAATGACAAGAAAATTGTTTAACGTAGCAAAACATAAGAAAGCTTGTCGTTGCAATGGAAAATTATCAACAAATTTACCAATTTTACAATTTATATACAAGGAGATCGATAGCCCTACTTTTGATTTGCATTATGAAGAAGTATAGGAAACAGTCGACTCTTAAATCTTGATGGCATACCATCAACTTGGTCATCTATGAATAGGAATGAATTATACCTCCTTACGAACATGCAAGACAATTATTTCATCTCGTATCACATTTGATAATTGATAAAATACATTCAGGGTACTCTTCAAACATTATATGTTTGTAAAACTCGACTAATGATGAGCTTAAAGTGATGTTTTATAAGTAATTGAAGACTTGAAGTAGTCCAATAAGCAACGTAAAGTCTTCCCAAATCCTTGTAAACATAATTAGCTGACCCCAACTAGTTACAAAAAGGCTCGAATCAAGTAGTAGAAAAGTAGTGACTTTGGGAGGTTAAATGTCAGTCTTCAGTAGGTTAAGGGGGATTTAGTCCCATCTACATAAGCTTGTGGGCTTTAAAATGTCATGTAAAATTCTCCCATCCCACGTTTTCATTTTCCGCGCAACATGTAGTTACCAAATGTGATTATTGGCGGGATATAGTTTGATTTGTTTCTTATATACTTCGTTGACTAGGGTTGTAGTTAAAATAGACGGAGCTCAACACAGCTAGCTAATCGTTCCTTTAAATCATTCAAGCGATCTCTGTCTCCAGATTAAGCTTGTAAGTACTTTCTAGGGTTCCCTTTTCCCCTTCCTATCTTTAATGGATTTCATACGCAGCAGCAGTTGTAAATTTTGTTGAATATGATGAGTATGAACCTGAAATTAGAGTTAAGATGAATATATCTGACTGAGGAAGATCAAATTAGGTTTAAATTGTCCATTTTTCAGATTTGGGAATCTTTCTCGGAACTCAAATTTCGAGTTGGTAATTGCAGGAGCCAGAAGGTCACAGACTCATTAGCCGGAAATGCCTAAAGTTCCGTCGCTACTCACGTTATGCATAGAAGCAATCAAAGATGAAATTATTGCTGGTAAATTTATAGTAGTGGCTACATTTTGATCGACTAAAAAAGTAACTGAATCATATATTTTGTGCTGTTAGATCCTAAACCAAGTCTAATAAGATAAAAATCTATTTATGTATTAGTTTTTAACCGAGTCTAAGTTCGATTAGATAAATGATTTATTTATGTACTATAAATATGTGTGCTATTGAGGATTTCCAATAAGAGATTATAATTTCCAACCCAAAAATATAGTGTGACGTGTGCCACTTTCCCTCCTCTCTCGGTGCGTCTCCTGCCATTTTTTTCTTCCAAACCATTCTTCAGTGTGCATGTGTTATCACAAGTTTCTTAACAATTCTTCTTCACCAAGTTTGCCAAAGTGCTTTCTTCATTGTCAGTGGGTTATATATATATATAATACTAATTAATTATTAGTATTATCATTTTTGTTTAATTCTATATTTGGTTTTAGAGTTAGTTCGTGGTCAGGAAGGTTTGTAGCAAGGTTTATATGAGTCCCAAGTTTGATGGAAAAATTAATTTTCCAGATTAGAGATGTCAGATGTATAATTTTTTGGTGGTCTACGATTTAGAAAAATACGTTGATGAGAAACTTGCGGAGAATGTGGCTAAAGGGGAGAAAATCAAGTCTGTTGAAGCACTTGATTATATTTTTAATGCAGTTGAAGATGGTGTTCGGAAGAAGATTATTGGTTCTAAATCAACATATAAAGCGTTCGATGTTTTGACAAAGACGTATGGAGGTGATGATAAAATTAAGAGAAATTACTTACAGGTTTTGACGAAGAAATTTGAAAATATAAATATGGAGAAATCAGAGAAAGTTTCAAAGTATATCTCTCGTGTGAGCGATCTGGCTTCAGATATGAAGGCAAACGGAGATGATGTTTTAGATGAAAGAATTCGTTCGAAAATTCTTCGTTCGATGACGAAAGCGTTTCAAGGTGCTGTAGAAATAAATATGGCGACTAAAGATTTGAAGACGTTGACGGTAGCAGAATTAGAATCCGCCCTTGTTAGTCATGAGTTACTATTTGGTGAAAGATCGGAGAAAACAAAAGAAGCTGCATTGCAAAGTCAAGTGAATTTGAAAAACGCGAATGATGGATCAAAGGATAATAATGGATCAACTTAGGGAGGCTATAATAAATCAATTTGAGATGACAGATTTGAGACTTATGTCTTATTTTCTTTGAATTAAAGTTGCTCAAGTAGATGGGGGAATTTTTATTTTACAGAAAAAGTATGCTAGTGATATTTTGAAGAAGTTTAATATGGATAAGGCTAAACCAATTTTGACTCCACTTGAGGCGAAGTTGAAGTTAGTGAGTGATGTTAATGGTGGTTTCGTTGATCCTACTTATTTTAGAAGATTGGTTGGGAATTTGAGATATTTAACTTCAACAAGGCCCGATATTGTTTATGGTGTTGGATTGATTAGCAGGTTTATGGAATCTCCACGTCAATCTCATTTGCAAGCTGTAAAGCGAATTTTGCGTTATATCCGAGGTACGTGTAGTGATGACATTTTTTATTCGAGTTCTAGTATTGGGAAGCTAGTTGGTTATACATATAGCAATTGAGCTGGTGATACTGAGAATATGAAAAGTACTTCGAGTTATGCATTTTATCTTGGTTTGGGCATGTTTTCGTGGTCTTCAAAGAAACAACAGGTTGTCGCTCTCTCTACGGCTAAAGCAAAATACATGGCAGCAACGGGTAGTGCTACTCAAGCGGTGTGGTTGTGTAAATTGCTCAATGTTTTACAATTTAAGCAAGATTGTCCAACGAAATTTTTTATGTGATAACAAGTCGGCGATTGCATTATATAAGAATCTAGTTTTTCATGGTCGAAGCAAGCATATCGACATCAAGTTTCACGTCATTCGTGATTTGGTTCGTGATAAAGAGATTGTGGTTGAATATTGTTCGACTGAAGATGAAGTTGCATATATTTTTACGAAGCCATTGAAAACCGAGCTATTTTGGAAGTTGAAGACTATGTTGGACATGATTAAGTTTGAAGACTTGGTTTAAGGGAGGCAATGTTGGATCCTAAACCAAGTTCAATAAGATAAATGATTTATTTATGTATTAGTTTTTAACCTAGTCCAAGTCCGATTAGATAAAAGATTTATTTATGTACTATAAATATGTGTGTTATTGAGGATTTCCAATAAGAGATAGATAATAATTTTCAGCCCAAAAATATTGTGTGACGTGTGTCGTGTACCACTTTCCCTCCTCTCTCGGTGCGTCTCCTGCCATTTTTTTCTTCCAAACCATTCTTCATCACAACAACATCCAATCAATTAGTAATTTGGTTTGTGTGCATGTGTTATCACAAGCTTCTTAACAATTCTTCTTCACCAAGTTTGCCAAAGTGCTTTCTTCATTGTCGGCGGGTTATATATATAATACTAATTAATTATTAGTATTATCATTATTATTTAATTCTACATGTACTTTTGAATGTTTTAAATTTATATAAAAAATTCAGTTGAAATTGAGATAAGTCAAACTAGGAGTCTAGGACTCTTTTTATGAAGGAGAGAGAACAGTATTAGTAATTAAGAATGAATTAGCAGTTGAATTTCTTGACAATGAGAAAATTGTTTTATGTTATGTGCAGGTGATGATATTATACCTTACGTTTATAAACTTCCATCGGAGTTGTTTGATTGTTTGTTGCCACACTTGCCACCATTGGCCTTGCAAAAGCTACAAGAACAACTGTTGGTTTATCTGCCTCTTTCTCAATTCTTTGTTTAGCTACTTACCTCTTGCTTTTGTGTGGACATATATATACTGAGAATCATTAAATTGCCTATGTTGTCAATTTTTGTAGCCCTTTTTTTTTTTTTTTCCGACAACGAAGTGTAGCTTAGTGGTAGGACGCTTCACTTACACCAAATAGGTTGTGGGTTCGAGTCACCGTAGGGGTAAGTGGAGAATCACTATTGATCCTTTTACTAAAAAAAAGAAAAAAAGTTCTACCAGTTTTCACTCTTTATTTCCAGCTTAGGTAAAAGAATTGATTGAGTTTTTTCTTTTTACCCGAGCTCCAGAAATTCATATTCTATACGCAAGACAGATTTGTAATATCATTGGGTACATATTCATTCTGCTGTGAATTGATCTGTTTTTGAAGTATGCCTTACACTCATTATATGATGGGAATCCAGGGGTTGATGCAACAGTGAGCTTTTTATTAAGTTTCCTATTACTTTTATCTTTATTAATGGAAAGTTTATTCATAAGAAATGGTTGGGAGTGACATGTGTTACATTAAATGGGTGAAGCTACATAATATGTCATAGAGCTAAAAGGCCAAAGCTTGTGATTTATGACATCATTGGGTATGTAATGAAACTGCTTTTTGTAGAGTTATTAGCATTTCCCTATTGAATTGTGTTGATATTTTTCCCATACTCTTTTTGCGATTCTTAAACAATACTTGTTTGATAGTCAGACATTTTAAGGATTAAAATAAACTTACATTCATGCACTTCACGTGAAGGGAATAGTTGGCTAATTTTAGTTCAATGTTATGAGGATAAATTGGATACTCAAAACATTTATTTGCTTAATTTGTAAAACTAGAGGTAAGCGAACATCTGGATATAGATTGTAGGACTCTTTCAGTGGAATGGAGGGAGTGATGAGATTCCAGGGTGCTGGAGCAATGGATGTGACTTTTATTAATTTCAGTTTAATTTCAATTGGTAGGGAGTGTATTTCAATAGTAACTGTATTGTATGAGCTTCAATCTGAATTTTTGGCTGCTTGTTGGCCCACTACTATTTACATGCTATGTAACTGCTACAAAATCGTTAGACGTCCCTGATCCTTCTCTTCTAGGGATAAATTGCACAATTAGTATGTCTTTAGTTCGTTTATTGAACCAAATACATCTGCTTTGTTTTGGTATATTCAGACATATTGCACATATGATGATTAAGCAGCTTCATCAGACATCCCACTTGCTTTTACAGATGACCAAAGAGGGCATTCCTTCTGTATTTACAAAGCATATAGTTGATATGACATGGACTGTGCAAGCCCCCAATGCTAGCTGCATTCCCAATTCTTAAATGATCTTCAGGAATTATTCAGAGCTTATAGAGTTCCTCACTTTATTTGAGAACAGAAGCAGTCCTTCTATAACCTCCTTGGAAAATCCTATTATTTCTCTCCTGTCACAGGATGTAAACATCACCCGATTTCACCGAGTCCTGATCTGGTTGAGCTTGTCGATTCCCACTTTTTAAGTCATTTGTACATCATTAGTTTTTTTTGATAAGTAAAAATATATATACAAACAAGCGCGCCAAAACAGGTGATGCGTCCTTTGTATACAAGGAATATACTCGACCCAAAAGAACATATACAAAAGAAAACTTATCCAAAAAATCAGCCATAGGGTCCTCCATACTTCGAGAGCACTTAGTGCACCAAAGACGGAGATTTTCAATAATTCCCTCCTTTATCTTCTCTATATCTATCTTTGTACATCATTAGTTATTACCGTCATCTTCAGCCACTGTGACTATTGACAACATGACTAGGGAGGAAACAGAGAATATCTTGCTATTTATGGATTTCTGTTATCATCTTTGCAGGCCATTAAATGGTTGTGATGATCGTGAATCTTCCCATGATATTTTTGGAAGTCGGAAAAAGCGAAAAAGGTTTGAAGAGTATTGTTCAATATCAAGTTAAAGGAGTCTTAAGGTTAAAATTAGATCATCAGTTGAGTCTTCTTGTGAAACTAATGTTTTTACAGATTTGAAAACTTTGAAACAGTATGGAAGGTACTATATGATTCACGATGGCCAAGAGAAGATGTAGTCGATTGCGAATTGGTAAACGATTGGCAGCAAAAGTACTGGGAAGGACATTTGCAGAAGTATGCACTTTGATTACATTGACATACAAGTTTATTTTGGTACACCGTCCGTGAAAAAAAATAAAATTACAAAAGCACCCAAAAATATATCAATAAGGAATGGCATAATTTCAAGGCTGTTGATATATATATGAGATATTATATTAATTGACATTTGAGGTGTTTTTAGATCTTAAAAAAGTGTACGGATGCGTTAAATCTACTTTATTTATTGGCCAATCAAATACCTCAAAATAAAAACTCAATTAATTGAGCATCAAAAATAAATTTTTTGGCTTACAAGCTTTCGGATATATGCAATGTTTAAGGAAGCAATGTGTAAGCCTTCCCCTTGTGTTTGATATTGTTAAGTTACTTATTCATCTAAAAGCTTAAGCTATAGATAGGGGCTCTCTAATGTATATCAAGTCGTCCATACGTGGAGAGATACATAAACATGCCTCACCAGGGCATCACAAACCAAACAAATTGACAATTTGCACTCACAATATTTTGGGTAACAAATACAAGCGGGTTGACTCAAACACGCGACCTTGCCACATGCCATGTTAACTTACCAACTCATCTAAAAAGCTTAAATTATTAAATAGGGGTTCAATAATGTATATCAAACTTAACACTCCCCTCACTTGTCACCCGTCCACACGTGGAGACATACACAAACATGCCTTACCATGCATTCAATATTTTCGGGTAACAAATGCAAGCAGGATGATTTGAACCCACGATCTTGCCAAACCAAAGTTGTGATGTCATGTTAAGTTACCAACTCAACTTAAAGCTTAAGGTATTTGATAGGGGCTCAACAATGTATATCAAGCTTAAAACGCTAAGTTTTTTTTTATAAGTAGAAATATTATAAACAAGCGACAACATCCTTTGTACACGGGCGGTATACTCCTACAAAAGATACTATACGGTAGTAAATCTATCTAAGAACTCGACAAAAGAACTGTCCACTCTTTGAGTTCGATTTGTACACCAGAACCTTATCATTTCCACAATGCATTCCTTAGATATGTCTACATTCAACTCAATGTTCTCGAAGGCTCTGGGATTATGTTCGGTCCATGTACACCAGCACACCGCTAAAGGAGCCACTTCCCAAACATCATTCTTCCTTTTTTTTCTCTGGTAAAAACAGTCACCAAAATATTTCTTCCACCGTCTTGGGCATTACCCAAGCTATTTTGAACAAATTGAAAATGTAATTCCAAATATCCCTGGCCACAGGACAATGTAACAACCAATGATTTACTGTTTTCTTCATCTTTCTTACACATGTAGCACCAATTTACGCTTATCTTCTTTCTTTTTCTCAAATTATCTCCGGTCAAAAGAGCTTCTAATACTGCCTCCCACGCAAAAAACACCACCCTACTTGACGCCTTCGACTTCCAAATGACCTCCCAAGGAAAAGCCCGACCCTCCCAAGGTTAAGCTTCCCCCTCACGTGTGGCCCGTCCACACGTGGAGATATAAACAAACATGCCTCACCGGGGAATCACAAACCAAACATAGTGCTAACATGCACTCACAATACTTCTGGCGACAAATGCAAACAGGATGACTTGTACACATGACCTTGCCAAACCAAAGCTCTATACCCTGTCAAGTTACCAACTCATCTAAAAGCTTAACCTATTAAATAGAGGCTCAACAATGTATATCAAACTTAACAGATACCAAACCGTTCAAGATTTTAGGCTGCCCGTGTAAAAAAAATTACACCAACAATGTACCAAAATTTTACTCCATACGTACATATGAACTTCTTCTCTGTATCAACATTCTGTTCTTGTTTGATTACCCTTATTTGAATTTAAAACAGTTGCCTAGATGCTGGAGCAGAGATTCTTTCAGTTCCATCTTTTGATGGTTGCCTTGGTGAAATCCAAATACCAGGTTAGTATGGACTTTCTTGGCAATATCCTGTATTTTAAGTTAAAATGTTCTTTTACGTAGAAGTGAAATATATTTGTCTGATGTTCCTACCATAGTCATTAGCATGCTTGATTTTTTTTTTTTTGATAAGTAAGAATATAGTATAAATAAGCGTCAAACCAAACCAGGTGACACATATGTACATAGGGAGTATAGAAGAAGAATTTTTTTTGGTAAGTATACAAGAAGAAAAATTAAGTACTAGATATGCTATCCACAAACTCTACAAAAGGGTTTACACCAAGTGATATCGACTCATGGCACCACAAAAACAATCAGCTCGTTGATCTTCTCTAAGCTTCTCTCCACGTTCTAAAAAATTCTAGCATTTCCTTCTAACCAAATAGTCCAACAAATCACCATAGGGGCAACATCCCACAAATAATTCCTCCTTCTCAGTTTATGCAAGGACCAACATCTCACCATCTCCTTCACAGAATTTGGCATCACCCACACCACTTTGAATAAATTGAAAACAAAGTCCCAACACTCCTTGGCTACTGACAATGTAGCAGTAAATGATTAACACATTCCCCATCGCATTTGCCCATGCAACACCTATCAACAATTTTTTTTTCTCAATGTTGGAGGTTATCACCCGTTAACAAAGCTTCATTAGCGGCTTGGAGGAAATCACTGCTCTCGAATATGCTTGAATGGAGTGTAGGGGCAGATTATAATAGAAACCTTAGTGGCAACACTAGCGCAAATGTTGTGAATATTTTTCACATTGGCTAGTGGGTATATTTTTTGTGTAGTTTTCTCCTATGTAAAGGACGCGTCACCTATTTTGACACTCTTCTTTTATACACACTTCACCTTTATAAAAAAAAAACAAAGGTTCATTAGCGGCTTCCCGCATAAAAAACCCATCCTTGTAGGGGCCTTTGACTTCCATACACTCTTCCACGGGAACGTTCCATCACCCTCCCACACCGTTGTATCTCCTCTATGTCTATCCACTATCTGGTTGTAAAGCAACTCAAAGAGACGCCCCAGAGAATACATCTCCCAATCCTAGAGGTTCTTTCTAAAGGAGGGTTCCACATAAGAGTGTCACCATTAAAATGTGAGACAGAACCAAGAGTTTCCTCCTTATGAGTAGCTAGATTGTACAGCAAAGGAAAGGCCCTTCAAAGCTCCGTGTCCCCACACCATGTATCACTCCAAAATCTAACCAAATTACCATTACCCACGTCAAACGCTATAAACCTCTGCATAATAGTCTACCTCATTCTAATACCTTTCCACACGCCCACCCCGTCCACACATGGTCTCCTACACCGAACTTACTCATCACGATCTTCTTCCAAAGAGTATCCTTTTCACGTATATATCTCCAAAGCCATTTACCCATCAACGCCGCGTTGAACAATTTAAGCCTTTTAATCCCCAGATCACCTCCTCTCATACTCGAGCAAACCACTTCCCATATGGTTTTTTTTTATCCACCGCTTGGCCTCCCACAAAAAATCTCTTTCCAACCTTTTGATCCTATAGCAAACATCGACCTAAAGTACATAGACAAATTTGAGAGGGTACTTTTGATAAGGGCCAATCTACCACCCTTTGACAAATATTGTTTTTTCCACCCCGCTAATCAGCCCTCAAATCTTGCTATAATCGGACTCCAAATCTTGAAATGTTAACCCATGTTAGCTCGAGTATTGGCCTCTATAGCTCACGGCTGAACCCTTTTTGGAAACGATTTGTGATCTTATTTCCTGTTTAGGCTAATTCTGCAGTTCCAAGTTATTGCAGCTTATTAATGCGAATATAAAAAGAGAAAGAAACAGAAGGCAAGAAGAAAAGGAATAACAGCTTTTTCAGGGGAATTTATCTAGCACGAGCGTACTATGTCTATCACTGTTTTCCGCATATGTGTTGTTGATAGTATTCTAATGTAATTTGTAATATTATGCTTCTTAAAAGAGTAGCAGAGATGAATCTGAAGGGAGCAATGGATGAATTAGCTGAACCATTATATGAGTAAAGATAAAAGCACAATTTTTATGGATACTCAAAATCAGTTTATTACACCATTCTTTTCTTTGTCTATACATCTTTACGTGCTCTTGGGTTCTCGGTAAAGATGTCCAGTATACTGTTTTTTTGGCGTTGTCAAGCACCTATAATAACCGAGCATGCAGACATAACAAACTTTAATGTCACGTCAGCAGTTTTAAGTGACAATGATTCCTCTATTCTTCACATTTCTTTACGGGCAACAACTTTGGGGAGATATTTTTTTTTCTGGTATGTGCAGATGTGTTGGTAAATTATATTGGTCACAGCGGACATCATCATAGTACAACGGGTGATTACTCGAAGTTATCGTATCACTGCCAACAGTTTGGTCTATATGCCAGGTAAGGTATTATTTCAGCTTCTTTTATTGGGCTGTGGACCTACCTATTCCTTTTTTTTGGGGATCCAAATGGACCTACCTATTTGTGACACTATAATTCACTTGACGGTTGATTGTTGCTTTCTGTACAACTTCGCTTACCTAGGTATACATGCATACTCCTTTTGACTCGTCTATTCTTTCTGGATGTATGTATTAGTTATGGTACAAAGCACAATTGCTTCTCGTTGTACGTCTACTAAGATAAATGCACCATAAAGGTCCATGTGTTACTGTTAATTAATCGAATAAATCATGTATAAATCAGGAGAAATACTTCTTAGTGCATAATTTTCTCGGTGCAGATGTCTGAGACTTCAAAACGTGCTCTGTGTTGATGAAATTAGTGTAAGTCATTCTCATTCATAGAATAAAACTTTGGTCAATTGATACTTGTTACTTTGTTTTTAGTATTTTGTTTTATATCAAAACAAACAGAGAATCTTTCATTTATTTTTCTTGTTTTCCTCTGCATAACTATGCAAAGGACCAGTTTCTTACTATGGTGTCTGAGCATTTCTGCTAAGTGATCCCTTGCCTAACCTTCTCACATGTCATTTGTTTAGGGTGAAGTACGTCTATTGTATTCAGTATACAAGTGTCTCAACCTTATTGAACATAAGCTAAAATGATTGGTTTATTGAGGATCTATCTAGAGAGGGGAAAAAAAAACTCTCTAGTTGCATTAAGGTTCTATGCCCTCATTCATCCTTTTCCATAAAGGGACCAATTGATTTTATATACAAGAAAGTTTTTATTAGATAATGGCTGGGATATTTAGAAGAAAATACACAGTTAGCAATACTATCCTTGTAGTTTTTTTTATACTCCCTCCGTCCCAAAATTATTGTCATGTTTGACCCGGCACTCGGATTAAGGAAAAACAATTGACTTGATTATTAATATTTGTTTAGTTTCTTTTAAAGCTCATGTGCATATAGCCCATAATTAAAGTAGGAAGAAAAAGTAATGGTAAAAGTGTTGTCCTAAAAAGGAAATTTACAAACAATGCAATTTTTTTGGGACGAACGAAAAAGGAAAGTAGGACAATAATTTTGGAACCGAGAGAGTATAATTTATTTATTGATGTGATTGTGATTTTGTTTATTCTATGCCCTTAAATCAAAATAGAAATAAAAGAAGCAACTGAAACATAGTCTATTCGAATAGTGTCCTCCAGGATTGTTTGTTTGTCGCACAAGTAAATGCAAACTTATATAAAGGTAAGGTGATTGTAATTTGGATAAACTTTCTCCTGTGCATGTCAGAATTGATATATATATATATATATATATATATTCAACGAAGTACATAATCGTGGTGATAGTCTATTTTTATTTTATCACTGAAGCTTATTGATCAAAATGGATGCTTGACACACTTTACTTTTGACATGAAACTCTGGAGCTGATTTTCCTTGGTTTCTGCTTCCGTTTCTCTGTTGCTATCCTTTTCTTCTCTAATAACATTGGATTGATATAATTGAATTTTAAGATATGGCCAATTGGATAATGGACTTCAACCAACTCGCATAGATGGTTTTTGACCTTGTATTCCTTTTCTGACCAAAAAAGGAAAAAATGGATGGACGTTTCATCAGCACATGACTTGAAAATCATTCTTCCTTGACTAGTTTCAGAAGACAAGATGCAGATGGACAATTCCTGGATTTGAAAAATACGATAACGCTCTGAAAAAATTGGAATTATTGATCCATATTTGCATAAAGTTTTACGGTTTTACCACTTGTACACTTGCTATTTTCCTTTTGCAGCATTTGTTAAGGAAATGTAAACTGCAAAGTTTGGAACTGCATTGGATCAAGTCCAAGGAACATGTAAGCTTAGTTCTTTTCCTTAACCTTTGATCTAATAGCATATACATTTTATTTAATGATAGATAAGTTTGGCCCCTCAATATGGGGATCGGAACCAAGGACCTCTAGGTGTTTACCTTAGTCCCCTTGCCATTTCTCCCACCCCTGGGGTACTACTGGTACATACTATGAAGTTAGAATTTTGCACAAAAGACTCTTAAAGAAAATTGTTCTGGAGAGAGAGACTTCTTGTTTGTATTTTTGGTCTACTATCACCAGCAAATAAGGGAATAGCGTAGTGGTGCTGCTGGAAAAATTAAAAGAATTGTTAAGTCACTAGTTCATTTACATGCCTCAACTGTTAGATGCAAACACCCACCAGAATAAGTGGCCCACGGACGTATTGTGTTTCTTGAACATGTTGAGAAGTTTGTTTAAATTTATGCATGTGTACATTATGTATATTGTACACATTTTTTTTTGATAAGAAAAAAAATGTTTGTACGATATATATATATATATATATATATATATATATAATGCAAGAAAAATAGAGATGGCCAATGATATTGGAAGAATTAATGGTTTTAGATTAAAGATAGAAAATGGAATAGTTCTTATTTTTTGATAAAATTACTCAAGAACCAGCACGTCCAATTCCTATCTGACCAGGCTCGAGTTCGAGTGGATCGCAAAACTCAAATGATTTACGTAGGTCTACCTCAAAGAAGGATTTTGCTAGTGGTATAATACTCAATAGTGATTGTGTGACTGAGAACTTTTCCATTGAGTGTTTCCTTCTGCAATTGTGTGATGAATAACGTATCCCTTGGTGTGCTGCCACTTCTTCTCTCCACATTTTGCACTTTGATCTGTTACCCTAAATATCTAAATTTGCTTAGCCACTCGTGTTCTTCATCAGACAATATCCTTAGCTACTAAAACCTCTAAAGTACCATGTAATCTCACAGTAGTTTTCTTAATATTGTTCATAGAGCCCAGAATGGCCAAATCATTTGTGTTCCTTAATCGGCTCAACTCCTTGCATTTCTCTTACACCTTTTTATGAAACTTAAACGCATTTGCTAATTTCTGTTGAAACGCGTTATCATAATAAGCCAACTACTATTCTGGTAGCCACACCACTTATGGTTTCAAAGCTTGTAGGAGAGTATCGCAGTGCTTCAACATCAAAAGCATTGTTTTAGATAGGAAAAGCCCAACACAAACCATCATTCTCTGACAAAAATGTAATGACATATCCTTTTCCCTAGGCTATCGGCTATCCAACTCTGAAATACTAATTAATTAGGGGGGATTTAAACAAATATTAATAGAAACTCTTTTATGTAATGCAACCTTCTTAGTCACGTTTATCTGTGTTCTTTTTTATAGGTTAGTCATGTTAATCAATGTTTCGGCCATCTTCCAGACCATTGGTAGCATATAAGGATCCTTTAAGACTGCTCAGGAAGTCAGGAAGGGGTCATTGGTTCCAACCCCCATACCAACAAGGGGTCACACTTATAAAAAAAAGACTGTTGAGGAAGTTAGGATACTGTAGTTGCACCTTCATCTACTAGTCATGAGCAATCACTTTTTGAGAGAACTAGCATATACGATGATTTCCTGCATTATTTAAAGACTTAGGATTTTTATTTTTATTGTTATCTACCCAACAAAGATTGATTAAATTTGTTACTTCTGGTGTGATCATCATTATGTTTCCTGCTGAATGAAGGTAGGTCACAACCCAGTTGTTATGCTGCATAATCTAACCATATTCATTGCCCATGATATGAAAGCACACACAAGATTGATGGTTAAATGGTTAGTCTAATATCAAGTGTTTCCACTTTTAATGCGTTCAGTTGCCCACTAATGATGACCGATGGAAAAAAAAGGTTTGCTCTGTGCTATTAGACTGATGAAGCATTTAATAACATTGAACAGGTTGAGGGATTATGCAAACTTCTTTGCCAGAACAGTGAGACATTAATATCGCTTGAATTTATCCATTGCAAGCTTTCTGCAGCCATCGTAAATGCAATCTGTCACTCGCTAAACATGAAGGGTCATCAAACACATCATGGGATACAAAATTTCTCAATCAAGAGATCAAGCTTTCTTGAAGCCAGTTCCTTTTCCTTGCCTGATGGACTGGCATCGTTCTTATCATCAACAAGGTATGTCTGTTTGCTATTTTTAGTACTTATCCTGTCTCAACTCTTGGTAGTGTATCTGTTATTTTAGAATGATGTATTGGTCATTCTCTATATTGATGCTAAGGTATTAAACTTTTTATAGAAGATTCCCAATATAGTGCAATTTTCTTTTTTTAGATAAGAATAATTGAGTGAGAACTGAGAAATGGTCAAGTTGGATATGAGATGGTTACCGACTGAACTATCCTCTATAATACTATCACTGAGACTAGCTGATGGGGAACAGGTAGGGATTAAAATCAGAGTCTGGAATAAGAAGGGGAAGAAGGGGGGAAACTATCCTGGCAAGGGATTTGTAGAAACAGACACACAAGTTTACACGCCTTTAATTCTCTAAAACTCAACTCTGATTAATAACGTGAAATTACTTCACAATATGCAGTGCTAACTAAACCCTTATTCAACAAGGGATATTCTTATTCTAGATAAGACCTTAATAAATTAGAAGACTAAAATAACCCTAACTAATTACTCCCTCTGTTCTGGGAAAATAGTCCACTATTCTATTTTGGGATATCTTACTTAAAGAGTCCACTTTCAAAAATTATCCTACAATTTCGATAACTTTTCAACTCTACCCTCCACTTGTTATATAAGCATCTTGATTATGCTCAAATATTTTTGTAATTATGACCAACTCTAATGATACATTTGTATCCCTTGATAATCAGACTTTTCAAACGTAGACTGTTTGGGTGGAACGGAGGGAGTATCAAATAGCACAAATAATATTAATCTAAAACTACAAAGGACACTTGCCATTGGACCTAAAGAACTTGTTACGTTGAACACTATCCATGGGCCTGGCCTCCAAAAGCCTGTCCTTTATCCATTTAGCTAATGTGTTCTGTGTCACAAGCAAATTTCTTGCCATACAACTTGTTGATTGGGCTTGCCCAAGTTACAGGCTTACAGCTGCAATCTGTTTTTCAATACGACAATGTTATGGTTCAATTCCAATTGGGATAAAGTTGTGTAAATGGCGTCTCTCTGGGCTTTCAGCAAGGAGTGCCTTATATAGAGGAGTTCCATTTTGGTGATGCAACATGATCGGAGTGGTTTGAGTTCTCTTTTAAAAAGATAAAATAAAAAATAAAAAATCCACTCTCTTCTTTTGTATTTGGTTTTCTTTTTATGGACTTGTCTTCCATCTCTTATAATCTTCTCTTCCCATGTATATAAGCTTCTTTTTTTATTTTTTATTTATTCTTATTCTTATTATTATTATTATTTTGGTCTTCCACTAGGTGTCCCATGTATAAAAGCTTCTTTGCTTATCCAAAAAAATGTTTCAGTTCCATTGGGGTTTTTCTTGTTAATAGCATCTAAACTTCAATAAACTTGATGCATTTCTTTGGAAACAAAGTTGGAAGGAGTTAATCCAAATATTTCTACGGAGAGGCAGGGGGACTTGAATACCCATTTCCTTAAGATGAGGTGGGTGGTGCCACTCAAGCTTGAGCTTGTTGGTATGCATAAGCTTTTTATATGAGTAGTCATAACTTACTCCATCCTTTCCACTCAATGAGTCCACATTTGAAAGTCAAAACATTCTTAAGAATAAAATAGATTTCCATAAATATCTTTTATTTTAAAACAAGAATCTTTTAGTGGAACAGCCCGAAATAGAAAATAGGACTCTTTGAGCAAATAGGCGGGTGTGTTATTTATATTGTTTTATGTTGGGTCAGCTCTGACTTGTAAAGCATGTATCATTTTGGTATCAGGTCATTGTCTTCATTGAACTTCTCTGAAAACCACCTTCGATGGAATTTTGCAAAAATGGTGTTTGACACCCTGCTTGGCGCTTCGTCTAGTATAGCCATCCTGGACCTCTCAGAAAACAGTGTGGGCACTGCTTCTATGATTATTATTAAATTATATTTGTTCCTTGTACAATATGATAAAATTATGTTGACAACATTGCAGATAGCTGGTTGCTTCTCTCATTTTAAATGGAGTTCATTAAACTGTTCCCTGCTGTCTCTAGGGATAGGCAAGTCCTTGCAATTTCTACGCGTGCTTAATTTAAGGTATCTTACTATTCTCACAAGGCTATGTCTTCTTGTAAACAATGAACTGAGTAAACTTTAATTAAGATTTAAGACACCTGGGGCATCACTTGTGCATTTTAAGGTGCACATTAATAGATACCTTGGTTTACCAGTGAACGGGACAGAATAGCCTTTCTGCTTGATTATATTTATGGAATTTGTCAAATTGCAGGAGTAATAATTTATGCAAATACGATGCTGATTGTCTTAGATATGCTCTGGTTCACATGCCAAACTTGGAAGTTCTTGATTTAAGTGACAATCCAATTGATGATGGAATCAGGTGAGATGAGTTTTACATTCTCCATGCATACTGGCCACTGCCCACCCACCACCCAAAAAAAATAAAAATTAAACAGATGGGCCAAAACTCATGAGCTCTTTCTTCTTTAACAGGAGTTTAATCTCATATCTTGTTGAGATTTCTGAAAGAAGCGCCTTGGCCAATTTGAACTTGGAGAGGTGTGAGCTTTCTTGCCATGGAGTGACTGAGCTTTTAGAAGTTCTTTCTACCTTAAAGAAGCCACTTAATTTTTTGTCCCTTGCTGATAATTACCTTGGCAGGTTAGTGCGGGAAGTAGAACTTTTTGTTAAGTAACTTTCTTTTGATATTTGGGTTTAAATATTGCTGTCCTCCAGCGAAGTGGGAGAGCCCTTGGGAAAATTCTTGTGCACAGGTATCCTGACCCTAGATATTGAAGGAATTGGACTTGGTTCACCTGGATTTCTTAGAGCGCGAGAAGAAATCGTTGAAGATCTCAAGCTTGTTCGCATCAACATGAGGTTTTAATGATACTTGGACTTTTCCTTGTATACTATTATAGCTGCTGCTGAAAATTTAATGTGCTGATGGATCTTTTATAGCAAGAATCGTGGGGGAATGGAAACTGCAAACTTTTTGTCAAGGCTCATTTCACGGGCTCCAGAACTTGTGGAGGTCAATGCAGGATCCAATTTTATGCCCTTGGTATCTCTGTCAGTTATTAGCTCTTGCTTGAAAGTTGCAAAAGGTACAGATTTTTTATGTGAAGGTTTTAGTATTTACTACTTATCTAAGAATTTTGAAATTCAGAAAATTAACGATGTGGTTGAGAGCACTAAGATTAGTTGGTGCTTGTTCTTTGCAAAAGCATGCTTATTCTGTGGTTGAGAGCACTGGGATTATATTTTCTCTATTTGATGTCTTTTTTTATTTTCTCTCTTGTCTATTGGTTGATTTTTTATCCACTTTTGTATATTCTTCCTATTATTGATACCTCCTTTTTCTATCCAAATTAAAGAGAATGAAAAAAATGCTCCGTTGTTGAGCTTCATCTTGAGTTGTGGCATTTGCTACAAATGCATCTTATTTGGAACATTAAACATATAAAACGTATGAAATTTATATATCCGCCGGAAAAGAAAAAAAAAAGCTTGTCTTCATATCCCAAGATGCTTGTGGAGGGGTTTCGGCAGTTCAAAAGTTATTACCATCACTTTTTGAAAGGGTGTGAGAAACCAAACAACATAGAAATTTCAGAGCTATGTCACAGAAAACACTAACATAAGTTCAAGAATGGGGCAACTTGTAGGGAGAACCCTAGGGAAGTGGCCTAATTGAATAGTTTGGGTTTAGGGTGGTCTATGTGAAAATTCGCAAGAAGTATGGCGACCTGAATTACTTTTTTACCTTTCCAAAAATAGGCTTGCTACTTTAAGTATCTCCCTAAATATCCTATTTCAAAAGTAATTCCCAATATATACCTTTTTAGAAAGTTATTACTAGCATTAACGAATTTAGTTTTAGAAATTATATTAAGTCACTACTGCTAATAACAAAGTAGCGATGTAATCACAAGATAGTTTTCTACTGTACTTATGGTAATGCTATCTTCACTTTGAAGTTGTTACTAGCAGTAGCAACTTTAGAAGTTAGCTGTAGCGACTTTAGAAGTGCATTGTTCATAAAGTCGCTACAGCAGTAGCTTTAGAAAATGGTATATTTTGGGAATTATTTTTCGAAAAATGACATTTAGGGAGATACTTTGGCTAGCAGGTCTATGTTACATAATTTGCTTGTGATTAAGGGCCTGTTACCGTGTTCAAAGTTGTTTTATGTTATCGTCCTCGAAATTCAAACTGCCTATTTCAATCTTGGTTTAAAATAAGAAATTCAATAGTTATTATTTTGACACATCGTTTTTGAAGTCGATAATGATTAAAAGCACAATCAAATAATTTGATTGCATTTTGATGCGTATATTGATTTGGTGAATTCTGAGAAGGAAACTAATGAACTGTTTTGAGAATGCCTAGTATACTAAATTTTGCTCTTCTTGAGAAAAAGAATCTAAAGTTTAGAAGTCTTGGAATACTCGAGTGATTGATTCCTTTTATATTATTGATACATGTAATGCGAGTGAAATCTGCTGGCTTCACCTTAATGTATTTTCAATAATTTAGGGAAACTCAAGAGTCTAGACTTGACGGGAAACTACCCATGCCATCAACCTGCAAACTCTTTGCTGGATGAATTTCAAATCAATGGAAAGCCTATTGTCATACTTGAGTCACCGTTCTCCTCGGATACACTTTACGACCATGATCCTTAGCTCCTGCATCTTCCTACAACATATAGTGGAACAAGGCCAGGGACCAGCTGCAAATTATTAAGTCATTGGTTTTGCCGATGTAAACCAGCTCCCCACCATTAATCACGTGAGTAATGAATCAATCCCTTTACAGAAATATTTTTTTTTCCTTCTCTCTACATGCTTGTACATTTAAGGAAGCATAAATCCGTATATTGTGATCAACAAATTATTTGAATTTTAAGGTGAGTAATGAATTTTTTTTAAGGATTACTCTATTTTATTTGAGCATCGATCTATACGACTCCTCATTCTCTCTCTCTTGGTGGTGGTTGGGGGGGGGGGTACTTTTTCCTTTTACTAAGCTGTGTGATCTGTGGTTTCTGATGCTCGACCTTTTTAACAACTCTATGCAGGCAAGGGCCAACCTGTAAAGGTGAACCCTCTCTTATCTTAATATATTACGCAATCAATCTTTGGTTTAAAAAATGTAGACCTAAGATTATGATGAAACAAAAGTGTAAGTTGCCATCTTTTCTTTTCTTAAATCATCATCAAAAGGGGTTGGTGGATTGGCTTTGTCATGAGGTTATCCTTAACCATGTTTATCTATCCATGTTTCCAGAACTTATTACCCCTTACCTAAACTTATTAACAAACATAAAATGATGCTTTGAAAGACATTGCAACAAACTATATGCAGTTTTCATTGAAACTCATCATCAGTAAAGAAATTGGAATATCTATATATGTGTTGTATGTCGATACCTGCATTAAATTCTAGTGGCCAACATATAGACTTAATTTTCAAATGCATACACCAGGCGGGGGTGTGCGCTCTTGGGCAGGGGCTCATCTCAGAATAAGTACAGGAATATAAACACAATACAACTTTTTTTGTGTGTGCCTAATGTACTATGTTTCTGTACGTATTGAACTGAAGTTGACTTGAAATAAGTCAATGGTCTAAATGGAATTGAGCCGATTTAAGGTTTGTTGTACTTGGTTTGTCAATGCCTCAATTTGTTCAAGTGTTATTATCTTTCCAAGTAAGTTAAATTCTAAAAAGTTGGGAATGAAATTGACGATGTAACGAACGGACCTTAGTTGACATGGATAATCTAATGGGCAGTAGTTATTGACTAGAGACATTGATTGGTTATGTTATGGTCTAGTAAAGTAGTGGTGGTTATGGTTTTGTCATTGTTGTTGTCTTTTCAGTTTTCATTGTGACAAGGGCACCCTATGAATAGGACTAATAAGTAATAATCAAGTCTATTTTCATTAATTGCATTACTAAATTAAAGAAGAAAAAAATAATAGACAACACCAAACAAAATCCGCCGACAGTTCTTTCTACATAGTTAAGAGTTTAGGGGTCCTACAAATCATGAAGACAGATTTTATTACAATGGCTGTTTTGGTTATCTTTTATTTTTTGGTATGATGGGTAATTAAGGTGTTTCGATTGGGACATAGCGTATGTGTATTTCAAGTTTCAAGTCAATATGGACAAGTCCAGAAATGTACTTTTTAAGCTGGGCGTAGCATTGGAAATTGCCTTCCAAGTCTTAGTAAATTAAACCTGAATGAATAGTTTGGGGAGCAAATTTAGCTACGATTCGCACCAACCTCTGTGATAACAACCACTATTGTCCGTAGGGGAATGTAACAACAATTTCTGTAAAGAAACGACGACTCCACATCTAAAGTGTTCAAAGGTTTTCTTTTTATTTATTTTGACTTTTCTATTGCTTCTTTCAAATTGATCAACATAAATTTATCTCTCGCAAACTTAATAAGCCTAGTCTGAACAAATGGTCTTTGACATGTCTAGAAAGATGGATAAGTCAATAACTAAAGTTTTTCCAATCTTGTCATTAGAGATGTTTGGTAATTGGTACACAGTGAAATGTGATTACTTTTATGGCCTCGTACATAAAGTCATAAACCCATCACCACCACAATTATGGTTGCGGTTGTGCCCGAGGAAATGGCATGACTAATAGCTGGCCCGGACCGACCCCAATCCAGCGGGCTGGCTTTTGGATTGTCCAAGCCCGAAATTCAGGCTATCAAAATGCTAACCTGGCCCGGTCTGTCCTAGGCCCATGGGCCACTAGGCCAGGCCGAATCATAATAAAATCAACCATGAAATTATAAAATTTAGAAGAAAATGTGGGCTGGTTCACTTTTTAAAGTTTCTAATTCTTTTAGAACCATGTTTTTTTTTCAACCAGAAAAAAGTATTTTTGGATGCGAAAAGATAACGATACTCTTAATGAGTATGAGGCGCGCTACATAAATGAATCGCAGTGCATTGACTATTGAATTGCGATTCATCAATTTGATTGCATTCATTTTTGCACCGCGGTTCAATAGTTTTATTGCTTAGTCCTATTGTATCGCGATCCATCAATTTTTTTGCATTAATTTTTACACAATGATATCAACTTTTATGTACCGCGATGAATTAATTTTTGAACTGCGATACATATACCTAATCCAAGTTGCACCGTTGTATCAACTTTTATGTAATGCGATAAATTAATTTTTGAATCACGATACATAAAATATTATTAATCTATTTTTGTACCGTGATACAAAATGATAACGAACTAGACCATGTCTCCCATCTCTTTTTTCCGTCTCTTTCGTCGTAAGCCTTCTTCTCCCCCCTCCTATGCCTTCGTCTTACTGAAAAATCATTCAATCTAGCACAGATTCATTACAATTTCGTACATAATGAATCAAAATAAGATGTTTACCGTTTGGGGGCGTTGCCCCCTCGACTCTTGCGACTTGACCAGACATATTGATCCTCGTTTCGTTGTGCAATAATGGTAATTTTCGAATCCAAAGTGTGTTGCTGTAGCCGTTGAAGAAGACAATGACATTTTCGAACAACATTTCAAAAATTGGTCTTTTGCGGTTGAAAAAAAGAACGTTGAGTTTTGAGGTTTAAAACTTTGGAAAAAGGGACCGACTAAAATTTACAATTCAAAGTATACAAACATGTGATGAAAAGCCCAATGTATGTAGCACTCGAAAAAAAATACAATAATTTAATAAAAGAAACATGTTGTCATTAATGCAATTATGTTTGTGCCTTATAAATTTTTTAGCCAAAAGATTAGAAAATGCCAATGCAATAGCACCCAATTCTATGAGCTTAAACCTTAACGACTTATTTCTTCTTGAAAAATCAAAACGAATCATTTTTTCGTATGGACTAAGTTCAACAAGGTAAAGAAAGTTAGGCCATTTAAAGGCTTCCGTCACCAAGGTCTGAATGTTCGACCTAGGAAAGACAAGCTCATGTCACGTGAGTTTAATTATCTAAACAAATACTCACCTAGGTTGATTAATTAGAGTGAAAGGGCACGCACTATGCGTCCACCCTGGTCTGGGTCTAGCCCAGTGATTCTCTTTAACTAAAAAGCCCTTCTTTTTGGCATGTTACATTTTGGTCAACTGAGTTGATACTAAGGGTGGTCGAATCATTTTTCCAAAACGAAAACATTTATAAAATTTATTTGTATACATTATACTAATAGTCAATTACTTCGTAACTACACAATCTAACAGTCTGCCCTTATCGTATTTGTATACAATATACTATTTTTTAAATTTTGATTGGGCTGACTCACCCCAAATAATCTATGGGCATGTTGGCCCGTGCCAAAAAGGGTTAACGTTTTTTGGATCGTCAATATTTGAAGTCCGACCCATCTAAATATTGGATGGGATGGGCCAACCCATTGAGCTTGTCTTTTTTTGCTAGCTCCAGGCATCACTAATGCAAATGTAAAAGTGACAAAAAATCAAGTGCAACGTGGGATTTACACATTTTTAAAGTAACAAAACTTTTCAATGTGGATAAAAGTTGTGGATACGACGTGTCTGTTTTTTTTTCTTCACATTCTCAATAAAAATGTTAATATTTCTCATTCTGTTTGATGATGTGAATACATTCAAACCACTATTTTTCTTCTGAACACTCTTTCTATTGGTTGTTCCATTTTCTGTTATATTTTGATTTTTTGTCAAATTTAATTTTAATAGTTGGATGCTCGTCACATAAGATCAAATCCATGATTGCATTGGAAATATATTTTTTAATTGAATGTGAATGGAGAGAAAAAATTAACATATATAATTAAGAGCATCCACAATGGTTGCACCCTAAAACACCCTTTATATAATCCTCTAAACCTTTTTAGAGGCCCTTTAAAAAAGTTTCAACTCCAATGAGCATCCTTTATATAACCCTTTGAATTGATGACATCTTAACTAACAAACCTAAATACCAATATATTTCTATTTTTTATTTTTTATTTTCTTACCGCAATTGAAATAAAATTTTTATACATTTAAATTTTATATTTTATGAAAATTATAGTATATGTTTTGATTATATCAATTATTTTTATTTAAATAAAGTTTTGTCACACTTTTTAATATTATCAATATACCCATAATTTTAAGTTATAAATAATAAAAAGGGAAATGTACACTAAATTAATTGAAAAAACAATGGAATAAGCATACCATCATCAAAGTGATGATGTGAGTTGAGTTGTTTATTTAATTCATGATTGCATTGGAAATATAAATTTTGGAACAAAATTTTTAATTGAATGTGAATGGAGAGAAAAAATTAACATATATAATTAAAGATGTTAATTATCTACGATTATACGAGATAAAATTCATGATTGCATCGATAATGCTCTTAATAGTTCCGGTGTTGTGATTTTGAAACCATTGTTTCGTCACTTTGTAGCCTTCCGAGACTGGGCTCATCAAATCCTTTGTGATTGTGTCGATGACTAACGCCAATATCGACATTTGGCCGTGGCATGATTACATATATCAGAGTGCAGCGTAATTATGGACGTAACTCAAAAAATGAGCAATCATAGGCTGCTAATGTCAATGACTACTCTGTGGTCTGTACTGTATAATGATGGCATAAAAAAAGGGGGAGGTGGGCGAAAGGACCCATATCACAACAACAACTTTACTAAACAAAAGCAGTAGAATGTTTTGAAGTAGAAGGGCTTAATTACGACGAATCATTGAAAGTTCAAGGACTATTAACAGAAATAAGTATCGGAAAGGTGCACTTAAAATTACTTACAGGATGGAACGGTAAATTGAATTGATTTTTCAAATGCGTCAACCCAAACTGATACATCAACCCCGTCCGTCAATCTAGCCAAAAACATTTCTCTCTCTCTCTCTCTCTCTCTCTCTCCTGTCACTCTTTTCAGTGTCTCTGTCACTGCTCCACCAACACCTCCGTCAAATTTAACACCCCCAACTTTCATTTTCCTCCCAAAATTGGCAATCACCCAACCCACAGATCTAACTCTCACTCCACCAGATCTAACGCCTCCCTCATCCAGTCCGTCCACCGCCATGGAGGAGGCGCTGGAAATGGCGCGTGCCAAGGACACTAAAGAGAGAATGGCAGGCGTTGAGCGGCTCCATCAACTTCTAGAAGCTTCCAGGAAGAGCTTATCGTCTTCGGAAGTGACTTCGCTCGTCGATTGTTGCTTGGATCTCTTGAAGGACAATAATTTTAGGGTTTCTCAGGGCGGTTTGCAAGCGCTTGACTCGGCGGCGGTTCTCTCCGGTGAACACCTAAAGCTTCATTTCAATGCGTTGGTTCCGGCTACCGTTGAGCGGCTGGGTGATGCGAAGCAGCCTGTCCGTGACGCTGCTAGACGTCTCTTGCTCACTCTCATGCAGGTCTATCTCTTACTGTGTGTGAATGATGACTGTGTGTATATGTACAGTAGCTTTTTAGTGAAGTGAGTTTGATCCAAATGCGAATGTTGATACTAAATCTAACGGTAATAAGTTGTTGGATAATGTTGAGAATTCAACTGCATTTAGTATATTTGTTTAGGGTGCTCTTTGAATGTTTGTTGGAATATGGTTTAGCTGCACTAGTCGGAAATTATTTATTAGATAGTGTAATGAGTCCAGTGGAATACAATTCAAGAATTTTTTTCGGATGTCAAGATTTCACCAGGAGATGTTTTGTAAACATTGGTTTTCATATTTCATTAAGCTACCGAAATATCCGGTCCTTTATTTGGAATTAAATTATGAAATGATTCAAATTTTCCTCAGTAAAGAGTCGGTGGAAGAATTTTTTTTCTTCCCTTTATTTATGTCCTTGGATGTCAGTTGAATTTGATCTGGCTTTCTGATTGTTTAATTGCATTTCTCTGTATGATATTTTGTTACTGGCTAGTCCTGTACTATGAAATTGAAATTCAAAAGCCTGCCAAGGTTGGCATAGACCATAGTAAAAAAATTATGACACTTAAAGGGAGGGTAAGGTTAGTGTCAAAGGTTGGATCCTCAAGCCATGGGGAAGAAAAGAAAGCGGAAACATATACACTCCTCTTCTTTACACAATTGGGGTAATGCTTTGGACACTTTAGCAAAAAATACCATGTCACTTAATGACAGATAATAATCTAATTAATATAGGATTTTGCGTTGCATCTGATTTGTCCTTTTTTGTTCACATTTGCTTAAGGTATTCTCAATGCTCAAGTGCCTCATGAAGACAATGTAAGCATGATTCTCTTTATTCTTTTTTGGGGGGGGGATATGGAGAGGTAAGTGCTATTTTGAGGATTGAGCTATGTTAATGTTCATAATTTTCTTTAGCAAATGAGAGTTTTTCTCATTCTGGATTCACTTGAACATACCATTATATGTCTAGCCTTTGAGGAAGTTAATTCACCTAAAAGAAAATAATCTGAAATGATCCTTATAGTGAGAATGCAGAACAGGCTGGGTTGGGTATATGCCTAACCTCATTAGCAAAGAAGTGGGTACCCTCATTAGTCAATGACAAGGGGCAAAGGATACAAGAGATGGACAAGCAGTCCATCAAACAAAACATATTGAGAACCACCTAAGCAAATTTTGTAAGGAGCTACACTAGAGACATAGCAGGCTACAATTTTGAAATTTTATTTTAATGTTTTTTGACAGAATAAAGAAAATAATATTAGTCAATGACAACAAAGGATACAAGAAACAGACAAGCAGTCCATTGAACAAAAGACTAAAAGAAAATCCAAAAGTCAAAGACTAAAAGCTGAGAAATCAAAGCAGCCCAACCCCGTAGAATCTCTAAGATGGGGATCCCTCAAAAAGATCCCCAAGCCCCAGTTCAAAGAGAAGCCAAATAAAAGGCTCCATTCCCTAGAGCAGAGAGCCTGATCCTTAATAATTTGATTTTCCTCTCAGTCTGCAGACTCTGCACGCTCCAGAGAGTTGTGAGGGTGTTAACATCCCAAATTCCTAAAACAGGCAAGCCTCACTTCTGCTACCAAAACTTTCAAGTCGATATGAAGAAAGTCCAAGATAAATCTATGGCTAGCACAAGCTTCCCCCACCATGTCGAACAGAGAGCAGCCCTATAATTTAGGAATAAATGGTCTTGAGATTCAGGGGCACCCTTACACGTAGACACCAGCTCGGGAAGATCTTCTTATAGGGTTTACCCCTTGCAAGACATTGATAGTGTAGAGCTTATCAAGAACTAAGGTCCTAATGAAGACTAACTTTTAAGGGAATTTTTACTTTCCAATTGATATGAGAGAAAGTGAAGAGGGGGTTGAGATCGGATTCAGTGAGATTAGAAAGACTGACAAGAGAATACCTCTGAATCACCACACCCAAGACTTGAGGATCAGAAACTTGGGAAAGGCGCACACTAGCAATTCTATCAAGCCGGTGAGGCTCTCGAGCTTCCTGGTCATTTAAGTTATGACAGAATTGAAAATATTAAGAAAGGGTAGATTCTTCCTTGGAAAGGAAAGCCAAGATAAGAGCCAAAGCCAAATGCTAGGAGGAATGGAGGATAATCAGAATAGACGATGAGAAACAGGCATAATGAATCCTCTCCTACCCAAACATACTCCCAGAACAGATTCCAGTGCCATTACTCACCATGGAAAGGGCAAAGGGTCACATTGATGAATAAACTCCAAGGGCTGAGATGGGTAGCTGGCAGCCCAATGCCAGATATTCTCTAATGCATGTCAGACTCTCTCTTAATCACTTTATGTCAATACCTTGTGGTTCATGGGTAGAACGCTGAATAGGGATATATTCATGCTGGGTTTTTTTTTTTTCCTTTGTTATTTTGATGAAAGAATAAGTTATTAGAATGAGGGAAAGATACAAAGCAGGAGGACAAGCTTTCCATCTGGAAAAAAGAAGAACAAAATGAAAAAGGAAAAGTCGGTGCTGAAGAAAAAACTAGCAAAACTTAAAAGAAAGCCACAAGAAGTGTGGCAAGCATAAGCCTTCAAAACTAGCCGCTAATGGAGCACCACTTTTGGACATCTGCTCATACCATAGTGATCCCCCCACCCCACCCCCCACACACCATAGTTGTCAAAGGCGGTCGCCTCTGGCGAGGGTCAAGCGCCCAAAGTGGTATAGGCGAGTCAGTGAGCCGGAGGCGTGCATAGCCGGAAAGTTTTCATTCTAGATCTAACTGGTCCAACCTCATTGCTAGAAAGGCGTATGGGGGAAGCTGACACCCTTTTTTGGCAGTTTGGAACTCTTGAAGGCGCTCAAATGGTGTGTGGAAAGTTTTCACCCTCTTTTGGCAGTTTGGAACTTTTGATAAATCCTTAGTATGCCACTCACCGTTTGAAGCTTCACTACGTACTGATCTAGCGGTCTTGGGGGTGGCAAAGGATGGGGCTACTTTATTTGATTTTCCTTTTTTTTTTTTCCATTATTTATTTCTAAGTGGATTTGGATTCTCTAATCTGTACACTCTCATCTGTCTTTGAAAGCAACTTTTTTTTTTCCCGGCCTGCAGGTTTCATCACCGACGCTTATTGTTGAAAGAGCTGGGACTTATGCCTGGACTCACAGAAGCTGGAGAGTTCGAGAAGAGTTTGCGCGTACTGTAACATCAGCCATTGGGCTGTTTGCATCTACTGAGCTACCTCTTCAGCGGGCCATTCTTCCCCATGTAGGCCATTTATAAATATTCCTAGTGTCAAAGGCAGTTTGCTTCTTTTTGTTAGTTGACACTATTCCTCGATGATACATATTCACTTTCTCTGTCTTTTGTCTCTGTTTGTCCCCTCCTCTATATCTTAATTCTACAAAACTTCAGATTTTACAAATGTTGAATGATCCCAATCCGGGTGTTAGGGAAGCAGCTATTTCGTGCATTGAGGTGAGCAAAACACTTGGTATAACTGTTCTTGTTATATTCCTTTCAAGCTTATTCCCTTGAGTTATGATTTCTTTGAAGTTGATAACCTAAATATTGTCTGTATTGTCAGTGTTCTACAGCTCTATACTCATTTTACTGATTTTTTGTAAGAGTATTCTTCTTGCCCAAACTTGTTTACATTTTCCAAGTGAGCATTTACGCCCCACTGGATTTATTTACTCTGTTCTGCAATGGGGGATCTTAAAGTATGTCAAAATGGATTATCACTGCTCAGTTTTGCATTGGGGCATCTTGAAAGAAGTCCCTAAGCGTTAGGTCTAATTAGTGAATTGCAGGAAGCTGCACTCTAGCTAAAATCATATGTTGAAGCTCTCTCTTAATTGTAGGCACTCTACCTGGTACCTGCACAGTTGTTCATTATTAGAAAATATCACTTGAAAGTATCTTCACATCTTTCTTTAAGACCCTTCCTTTTTATCCTCCACCAGCTAACCCAAGGCTCCTTACGGACCATGAACAAATTACCCCACAGATTTCATAGTGCAATACCTATATCTTTATACTCCCCCGAGAAGAATATATGACTGCCTTCGAAATAAGTAGTTAGAACGAATCCCCCAAGAGCGTCCAACTTGTTTACCTATCATTATGTAACTTGGAGGTTGAGTCTTCAAGTGAATGTCTAAACTGGAAAAGGTGCTCTTTAAATGGACCAGAGGTATAATAATAGTTGTTTCTCGCTATTATCAATGAAACAAATTAATGCTCTTTATACTTTAGTCACCTATCCTGGAATTTCTTGGCATTACCTCTGGCTCTTTGCTGAGTTTGGGTTATCAAGTTATAGGGCCAACAGTGAGGATGATGCTGTTACTTCTGGAGATGTTTGGAAACATCCCTACTTTTCATCTGTTTCTTATCTTCTTTTTTGCGTACGGTGGGGTTGGGGGATGGGTCAAGTATCTGGAACTTTTGCGGTGGGCTCTGGGTGCATGTATCATTGTATGTGCTCCGTTTCTTGTTCGGCTGTGGCTGTGGCTGTGCTGCGATTACTGGTTGTTATATTCTACTGATCTTAGTATGTCTTTTGGACCTTTATATATATCCTAGTTGTCTTTTGGATCTTGAGGGTGTTTGTAGTTGCATATAGAATTCTTTAACGAAGTTTTCTAGCAGTTCTCTCCTCTCTTCTTCATCTTCAAACTTCATTATGTAGAGGCTGAAGGCTGCTGACTTGAGGAAACTATAGTTTTAGGAGAAAACAAACTCATTATCTTGGTTGGTTGTACTGGGTAGGATTGTCTATATTTACTTACCGAGGTGTGTGAGCAAGTGCAGTACTGTTATGTTTTCTTTATGTTTTACGAGCTTTCAGGCTTTTTACTTATAAAAAAAACGAGCCTTCAGGCTTTACCTGTTAAAAGTGTCTTAGTCTTTAACTCTGTTTATTATTTAGTAATCATCATGATGTTTTTTCTCCCACTTGGTTCAGTGTAAATAAGCTCTTATTAATACGATCCCCTTCCATCTTGCAGGAGATGTATGCTCAAATTGGGCCTCAGTTCCGTGAAGAACTTCAGCGTCATCATCTTCCTACATCAATGGTGATTGTATAACTGCTACAGTTCCATTTCATTTTATCATTTCCATCCTAGTACATTATCTATTTCTGAGTAAATCTATTTATTGTCTTTATGACTATGAAAGAGACATTTATAGGGAGGGGCCTTTTAGTAGTTTACACCATACTGACAAACGTGGAATATGTGTAATATGATAATTATGTATCTTAAATGTTTCAAAGCAATCTGAGATCAAGACATTTGTTCAACAAGTCAGGCAAGCAATATAAACTCTGCTTTGTGGGAAAAGGGAGCATAGTTGTTTGGAAAAGGATGTATGTGTATCATATACTATACGTGCCTGTGAAGAGCCATGCATTCTGCTGCCTATGCATTTGGTTTCTTCAAAAAAGAGCCATGCATTCTGCTGCCTATGTATTTGGTTTCTTCCAAATATGCTTATCTTTCTCAGCTGCTTTCTGTGTGCCCACTGTAGGATTGTCTAAAATTCAGACGAAAAGGATATTCAAGAATTTTTTTCTGATGTGATATTGTGCTGCAGGTTAAAGATATAAATGCCAGACTGGAGCGGGTTGAACCAAAGAATCGTTCTTCAGACATACGTATTAATACTTATGTTGCTGGTGAGATCAAGCCTAACCATAATCCCAAAAGGAGCAGTCCAAAGGCTAAAAATTCTACGCGTGAAGTCTCGCTTTTTGGAGGTTAGTGCGTGTCAGCCTTGTTAGATATTTTCAGTTTGTTTGACATGCTTCTCATATATATTAAAGGTTCTTCAGCAAGTGACATTTGTTGGAAGAGCAGCAGGTTGTCAAAGATTGCCAGCTCTTGGTTCATAAAACAAAGGATCCATTAGTAATACCTAGCATCAAAACAAAGGAGAAGTTTCATTCCTTAATGGAACTACTAGCTCTGGGTTTGTACAACATATGATCCGTTAGGAATACCTAGCATCAAAACAAAGGAGAATTTTCAATTTCTTTGATAAGTAAAGATTGTATTAATTACGGCGCCAAAAAGTGAGGTGAAACCATGTATACAGGGAGCATACTAAACACAAATTACAATTGGATGAAACTATCTGCTACAATTGGAGTATACTAAACAAAAATTCTCCTTTGGAGGAGAATTTTCAAATGATAATTTTCATTCCTTTATGGAACTACTAGGTTTCCACAGGGTGCATTTTGTAAGCCAAAATTAAAGTGCTTCCATAGATCCAATGATATAAAAAAGGAATTCAAAAGTTGCCATAGCATCAGGTTTCAAAAATTTGGATATTGAGCTTGCGAATTGTTCTCCTACAATCGTGTTGCGACGGTTGAAAGAGTTGAATTGAATCTTACTGTTAATCATGGGAAAACTGTGCATTCTTAAGTTCCTCTGCTGATATAATGGACTACACAAATATATAGGAGGATATGACTTGGATTGGACCAAGACAACTTGATGGCCAGGTTAGCTTAGGGACAAAATGCTGACAAAAAGAGCTATAATAATTAACCTAGGCCTACATACCTGGATCTATTACAGTAGGCTCAGTCTTATATCCTTTCTGAAACCCCACAAAATGCAGCCCTTAATGAAGCAATTGTTTGAAACACAATAGGACTTGACATCTAATTGATAAAACCACCAAGGAAAAACATCTTGGAGAATCTAATATAATATGCTAGAAACTTCCAAGCTCAAACTGAAATGAACAACCTACAAATTGCATTACCTTCTTCCTTTGAATTGCTTTTATTTGCATCGGATATAATTTGATATTTTTTTGGGGTTGCTGTGTGTTGATAGAACATCAGAATTAGTCACGCAGTTCATTAAAATCTTGATATTACTTGCATTTGGCCTCTATGTAAGTAAATTTCTAAAACCAACTTGAAAACTAACTTTTGTATAAATTTGCAAGAAAAAAAATCTGAAAGAATAAATTATTTTTATGATATATATTCCTCAATATTCTTCTAAGCAGAGTGTTGCCTTGGATCCCGTAGCAACTTCTTTTACTAGTGGACGGTAAGGGTCCTAACATGAAAAATTGTCTACCAGAACTTCCCTTACCGGCCATTTTAGATAGAGTAAAGGTGATCTGTAGGTGTATGAATGTATTATTTTTGGCATCTACTCTTCACAAGCTAGGCCCTATAATTTGGTGAGGTTATTAATCTCACTACTGGTATACATGGCATGTGGTCAGTTACATGCTTGTTTGACTTGAAAAATTATAGAGAAATTTAATAATGATTCATATATCTCAGTTTACATGAAGAGCTATATTTATAGGAGTATATCAGCTCAGTCAAATAAGAGAATCAATAATTCGGTAACTATCCTATGCTTATCTAAATCAATTACTAACAAATTTATACTTATCTAAAAATACAAGTATCTACAACTGGTTAATCTCACCATTGGTCCCTTGACTTTGGGCCATTCTCACCATTAGTCCCTTAACAAACTTTTGTAACAATTGGGTCCTAAATGTTTCAGCTCAGTCAAATTTTTGTTGCCCTAGATGGTCCCCAAACATCAAGATGAAATGGTTTTGATGCAAAATATGGTTTTGTTTTATATGTAGTACAATGACTTTTTGATAAATGAGAACTTTCACAGTTGAAAGAAGAAGAATCAATGTTTTTGAACAATGAGGGAAACAAATACTTCAAATAGGAAAAACTCGGGTGTTCTAATCTAAGGTGCCAAAGCATTATTTTTTCACGAACAGAGAGAGAACTTATACTTGAGCCAAGTCCTTGAGCCCGAGCTTGTTTAATCCTGAATTGGTCATCATTAAAGAAATAGAGGCCGTCCTCCATACAGGCACTGCCAATCATCATCCCCGTTGTCTGGTCCTGAAGTTCACAATGAGAATCAAAGAATATGACACGACAGTTAGAATCTCTAGAAAGTTTACTAACTGATGGGAGATTACATGAAAAATTTGGAACATGAAGAGAATCTCCCGTCGGCTACTTGGACTTTCCTATTGATGTAACATGGTGAATAAGAGTGGAAAATGTTTTGAAAGATTGGTCATACGGTCAGAAGCACCTTAATCAATGATCCATGGTGTAAAGTTTGAATGACACGAAAGAGCACAAGGATTCTTACCAGTTTGAGCCAAGGAACTACCAGGTGTACCAGATTCGAGATTGGATTTCAGCAGTTTTTGGAGGAGATCTATATGTTCTTTGTTGAAAGGGCCGGTAGTGGAGTTAGCTTCATTGTGGCTATTGAACACTGAGGCTTCTCTCCAGACTTGCTGCTCTTCCAATTCGCTGGTTTTCCGTGAATCTTCAGAATGTCTCTCGATTATGTCGGGGTTTGTTGCAAACATCGCACGATTCGCACCAAATTCATGGTTTTTAATCTCCACGTCGCTGATAACTCTGATTTCTGCTCACATTAGCCTCGGTAGTAAGTAGAGCAGAATTTTCCACCGGTGCTATGGATTCCTTCTTTCCCAACATCACATTCCGATGACTCTCTTCTCGCCTTACTTCAGCAAATACTTCCTCAAGTGAGGGTAGTGATCCATGCCCAATAATTCTGCCGCGCACATCATTGAAATTTACCTTCAAAACTACAAGGAAATTAAGTATATGTTCATTCTCCACCATCTTTAGGTGGTGTTTGGAGTCGTCTGCAGACTTCCATTCGTAGGTATTGAACATGTCGAGGTCCTGCACGGTCTCTTGAGCATGTGAAAGTATTTGGTGACAGTGTCGTCTTTCTGTCTAATTTCTCCGAGTTGGAGCTGCGGCTCGTACACTTGCGATTGATTACCTAGATGGGAATACATCTCATGGATGCTTGTCCCAACACAGTCGGATAATTCATGTAATTCTAGGCGATATCTTCATCCATGGAGGAGACAGGCCATGTCATTACCATTGAATTCTCTGCATCCCAAGTTGCATAAGTCGCATCTTCAGTTGCGGGAGCCTTCTTGTTCCCGGTGAGATAGTTGATCTTACCTCTTCCTCGAATCGCCCGTAAGAAATTATCGCCATTAAGGCGAATACCGGTGATCTGGAAGGAATGAGATTCATGGCTGGAGAGGCTGTTTGCTTGCGAGGGTTTTTTATCAGAGGATACGTTCGACATGGTTATAGGTTAGGGATAAGGATAAGTTGCTGGAATAAGTCCAGAAAAAAATTCTTATTTTTACTGATCGTTACAGTATATTTGTTCTGATACAACTTGAAAAATAAGAGAGAATTTAATAATGATTCATATATCTCAGTTTACATGAAGATGGGAGTATATCAGTCAGATAAGAACGAAGCAATAAGTCAGTAACTATCCTATGCTTATCTAAATCAGTTACCAACAAATTTATATACCATATTAACTAATCAAAAAAAAAAAACTTATTGAATATATGATTTTTTTTAATTTTGTAGAAATTTTCGAGGCGTTTTTGATTAACTCAGAATACCTGTCAAATATTTGATTTTCTTCTGATCAAGTTGTATGTTTACATCAACTAGTAAGATCTTTCGGATAGTTGTTTGCTTTCATATGAATAATTTGTTTGATTCTTTGTAGGCATAACATTTTGTTTGTTCAAGTTGTTTGTTTTCATCAAATATTTGATTTTCTTCTGATCAAGTTGTATGTTTACATCAACTAGTAAGATCTTTCGGATAGTTGTTTGCTTTCATATGAATAATTTGTTTGATTCTTTGTAGGCATAAAATTTTGTTTGTTCAGCCCCACTCAGAATGATGCTTTTATTTAGGTTATCTACTTGTTCAATAAAAAAAAAGATTCGTAGATAGATAAGAGAACAATGTGTAAAATTCAAGGATTGTGATGTTGTTTGATGTTCTTACCCAACAAAGATAATTTTCTTTGTGCTCAAATCTGTAATTTTTCATTGAGATTTGGAGTTGACTAATCCTTGCCTAGTCAGCCCTTAGTTTCTGACTGTATTTTTATAATTAGCAACTGAGAGTAATCGATGTCTACTATGTTGGTTGCTCTGCAGGGGATAATGATGTCACTGAAAAACCTGTAGATCCAGTTAAAGTGTACTCAGAGAAGGAACTAGCTCGGGAATTTGAGAAGATTGCTTTGACTCTAGTACCAGAAAAGGATTGGTCCATCCGCATTGGAGCCATGCAAAGAGTTGAAGGCCTTGTTATTGGAGGTGTGTTCCCCCTCCCCTTGAATCTCCTTCCAATGAAGTAAATGCCTTCTAGTTAGTTGGCTGTCTTGGTACGATATCTTGTTGCGTTTCTTGAAAGAACAAAATAAACTAGACGGATATAACCATTAAAAGGAATGTGTGGATTGTTAGTAAAGGATAAATATGGTTTCAAGTAGACAATGCTTTAAGACATGTTTAAGATAGAATGTTGCCTGCTATGCTTTTGTTTCTTAGGGCATCTTCAATGGTTAAACCATTTGCACAGTTTTTTATGTGCCACATCACAAAAGTAACAAACCCATATTTTCACGAACCTTTGTCTACAATGGTTAAACCCATGAACCACTCCTTTTTGAAGATATTTAATGCTGGGCCCCTTTCAATATTTTTTTCTTTTTTTGCAGCTAATTCTGTCTTCTATGAAAGAACCAAGCATATAGATATAGATTGCCATCTCCATGAACCACTCCTTCCCTATGAACCTTCCACAGTGGTAAACCTTTTTCTGAATTGGATCATACTCCTCAAAAACCGTGATAAACCTTACCATTGCAGATGCCCTTAGAGAGGTTAATGTTTTTCAATTAGTCGGGCATGCTTGTCCTTTTGGGTCACTCAAAAGGCTTAGAGTTGCATAGTATGAATATGTACTAGTGTTCAGGAGAGAACTCGGTTGAGCCAGCGTGTAACCCCTACTTGTCATTTTCTGACAAGTACCCCCTCATCTTCTGTGTTGTTTTCTAGATTGCACCATCTCTCATTTGGTTATTGGTTAAGGCTTGGGAATCAGCATAAGGTTTTCCTAGAAATGAACTTGACTTGAATCATGTCCCAGGTTGATTAATTCCAGGAATCATTTGCAAATGTGAACTTTGAAATTGAATTTAGAAAGATAGATCCAGTACCGTAATGTCTCCTTAGAAATCACGAAAGTCTTCTACGTAGGGACATGTTATTCTTCTCTTTGAAATGACACCTGATAGATACATGATTTGCATCTCTGTTCAGAGTGGTAGTGGGAACTCATATTGTCTAACCATTGCAGGAGTTTATATGTGCATGTCCTTCCATTCCCCACTTCCGCTTTTGTTTTTTTCTTTTCAAATTGAACTGTTTGTTTGTACTTTATTGTAGATTGGCTTGCCGCTTGTATGCTCTGGATATACGTTTCAACATAAATATGTATATTTCTCTTTCCTTCTATTTCATCTTATTAGGTGCCGCTGATTACTCATCTTTTCGTGGACTTCTAAAGCAACTTGTTGGTCCCTTGAGCACTCAATTAGCTGATAGAAGATCTAGCATAGTGAAGCAGGTATCACGCACTTCTATGATTTTTTTTCTCTTATTTGTATATTATATATTCCCAGGGTGTGTGTGTGTGTGTATTTTGAGGGGGGGGGGAGGAGTAGAGCTTTCCAGTTTATTATATGGTAAACTGCAGCTCCTTCTTAGCCTTTTTTTCTTGATGACATGTCAGAACCTTTACTAATTTCTTCTGATTCTTCAAATATATGTTTTGATACATTTGTCTTTAGTTGCCTATCTTATTCCAGGTATTTTGTTGCCTTTGGTTGGGATTTTGATTTCCCAAAATTGTGTGAATATAAGCACTTTCATGCATGTGAAAACTGCATTAAGCTGATTCTGTGCGACACCAAGCGTAAATATGTTCCATTTTCAATCTGCTCTTGATACTCCTGTATCTAGCATTATTCCGTTCAGGCAATATGGTAGACCTTGTAGGGGGGCATGACATAGCTTATACTACTGATGTTGGGGCCACCTTCTCTTTTTATTGTATTTATTGATGATTTGGCTGTCTACTTAATTTTGGATTATTCTTTTCCATGAAAGCATGTCGGGAGAGAAACAAGTGATCTTTTGGTCATGTGGATCTCAGAAGAGAGGTTTAAATAATTATGTTGACGGATACTTGTACCTGTTGAATAAAGGGATGGGTGTTCTTGAAGTGGTTTTTTAGATAATATTGCTCTTCGTATTTCTTCTGGATTGTGGACCTCAGAAGTGAGGTTTAAATAATTATGTTGACGAGTACTTGTACCTGTTGAACATAGGGATGGGTGTTCTTGAAATGGTTTTTTAGATAATATTGCTCCTTGTATTTCTTCTGGATTGTTCTTGTCCGTCGGTCGAGATTTCTCCCATCCTTTATTACCTCTTGGTGGATCTTTACCAAAGTTATAATGGAAATTAATTTCCCTAAAGAACTTGGCTTCCATCATTTTTATGTTGTCAAATTACTTATGTAGAGATCAATAAGGATGGAAAACACAGGTTGCACATACTGCAGAAAAAGGGTAGGAATTGGAAATGGGTGGGAGAAAAAGAAAAAAGAAAAATGGTTCATGGCATGGAAGACCAATCAATTGATATTCAACCAGATCAGTGAATCTGTACGGAGCCTCTAGGAAAAAGATAAAGGAGTTATCCAAATATGTTCACGCTAGGAAAAGACACAGGCAAATCTGCTGTTTCAATGAAAAGGACAGGGAGTTTGGAGGTTGAAAACCCGTCAAGCGTAGAGATGTAGTAGTAAGAAATGGCCTCCTTTGATATCTAAATCATGTAGTTTATACAGCATAAAAATCAATGATGCTTTTCCATGATACAATTGTAGGTTGGCAGCGTGCCGGGTGGTGCTGATAGGTAGTGAGTTGAGGCGTTAACTAGTTTCAAGGTAGATCGGAAACCAATGAGGCAGGAGGCTAGATTTTGTTGACCCCAGGGGAGATATGTGTTAGTTGGCTGGATTTGGTCGTAAAGCTGTACAGAGATCGATTTTCTTTTAGCATCTGAAAATGGTTGAATAGAAAGGCTCTGATTGACCCGCCTCTCTCCCTCTCTCTCCCTCCCTCCCCCCCTCCCCGACCTTCAGCCCTAGCAGGCAGCATCCAACCTCTAACAAATGTAAGCTCTAAGAATGCATGATATAATTAGTGCTTGCTTTTTTCCAGATGGTGTCGAGTCTTCGTATTAACATTGCGAAAAGTGAGATCATCCCGGTTGCTGATTGGAGCGCCGTTTAAGAACAAGGAGATGTGGAATACAATAGCGGATAGATTTATTCACATGTTGTCGGGGTGGAAGAAACAATTATTGTCTAAGGCAGGGAGACTAATCTCATTAGAAACACCATATCTAGTTTGCCCACTTATTTTTATCTCTTTTTGTGCTACCCGCTTCGGTTCGGTGTATTTTGGAGAAGATGGAGAGGGATTTTTTGTGAGAAGGGCAAGGGGAGGAACGATAGTTTAATTTGTTAAAATCGGAGAAAGTGTGCCATGATGTCTGGGATGGAGGTTTAGGCATTAAAAATCTTGGTCGTTTCTTCAAAGCTTTGCTTGGTAAGTGGCTTTGCCGTTGCATGACCGACACCAATGGTTTGTGGAGAAAAGTGGTTACTTGCAAATATGGCGAAGGGGATCACAATTGGTTCCCGAATTTTAAATTCAATTCTTTTGGATCAATGGGTGTAGGGTGCTAGGTTGCATGGATACGGATACGCGGATACCATAGTTGAAAAATGCAGAAGGCGAGAGGCGGGCGAGTGGTCAAAATTTGAGGCGAGAAGCGAGGAGCAAAAAAAGCGCAAAAAGGCGCTCACTGAACAAATATTACGGAATATATATATATATATATATATATATATATATATATATATATATATATATATATATATATATATATATATATATATATAACTTAACAAATCTCAATAAAACATGTCATGAGTGATGAAACTAAGTTAACAACGTAATAATATAATATTAATAACACAAATATCATCATTCATAGTTGAAATTCCAAGCATTCGATGAACTTAACTTAAATTTCAAACAAGAAAATAAAGACATGCAAAAGAGAACTAAAGTCATGAAATGTAATAATTAACAACTAACAACAAGAAGAAGCTAAAAATCCACAGCATCTATCTCATCATCATCTTCATAATCTTCATCATCCTCATTCACAAGATTAATTGGCTCAAAGTCTGTATCATCTTCATCTACAAGATGGTGGGTACATGAAGTGTCAATGCGAATCTGTCCTCCAGTCCTTGGCCTTTGTCTTGAACCACTAGCACCTCAAGATGTCATCATCTTCGAAGACCAAATCATTTAATCTAACTTGAGTCAATCTATTCCTTTTCTTGCTATGAACCTGTCAAATTAATGCACCATTTTTAATGAATAAGCATAATAATTGTTTCTATTTTTTTTAAGAAACTAGTAACTAACTAAATCTTATACTCTAGTAATTACTATTTAGTACTTACGTGTTCGAACACACTCCAATTCCTCTCGCATCCAAATGCGCTACAAGTGAGACTAAGAATCTTGATGGCAAAATCTTGTAAATTTGGAGTCTTGGTACCATAATTGGCCCACCACTCAGCTATGACAGAATTTATACTCGTTAGTCATTAGTCATTAATAGTATTTAAACTTTAAAGTACTAGGTAGTACCTGGTGATTTTGTTTCTCTTTGCCTTTTAGCCATTGGCATCCCAAGTCGGCCATCTGCACTCCTATAAGCACTCAATTCATAGGTGATTTTATCTTGAATATCATGCTCTGGTACTAATCTATCAATACATTTAAAGAGTCCATTCGTGACCTCTTTATCCTTCTCAATGTCTGGATTTTCGTAGTAATGCTTAGGATTCAAGTTGTAACCTGTTGCATGTAAAGGCCGATGAAGTTGATCCTCCCATCTCCGATCAATGAGTTTATAATATTGCATATATTTCTCCTCAACGTTACCAAAATTCTTTGCTATTGTCTCCTTTGCTCTATCCATAGCCTCGTAGAGATATCCCATCGGAGCTTGTTTCTCACCATCAACAAGTCTTAGAACCTTGACAAGAGGACCGGCAACCTTCAAAGCATCATTTGTCCCCACCCAAAATCTGAAATCCATAACAATCCTCGATGCATTTCTACCTTTTTGCTCTTTTTCCCATTTGCTCTGTCTCCACTCATCTGATTGGAACATTGCCCTTAAGCCTTTCTTCACTAATTTAATCCTTGAAAGAGTGAGGAAGGCTGTGGCAAAACAAGTTGTTGTCGGTCTCACAAGCTCCATATTAGTGAATTTCCTCATCATATTCACTAACCCCGGGCGACTGTAGATGTAGCTATTTAACTTGATAGCTCTTGTAAAGATTCACTTGATACTTGGTATCTCGAACAAATCTTCCAACATCAAGTCCAAGCAATGTGCCGCACATGGTGTCCAAAATAGATGTGGATACTTTGCCTCTAACATCGTCCCTACGAAAGAACGGGAAGAAAAAAAAGATAGCAACTAAGCAAGAATAAGCACTTCAACAAGAAAAAAAGAAAGCAAAAAAGAATACTAGTAATTCTTACCCGCCAGCTTCATATTCGAAGCATTATCCGTAATCACTTGAACCACATTCTTAGGCCCAACTTTCTCCACAAATTTACTAAGTAGCTCACAAATCTTCTCCCCCATCTTGCTATAATCGGAAGCATCAACCGATTCCACAAACATACTTCCTTTGCGACAATTGACAAGGAATTTCACCAACGTGCGTTCTCTCCTATCTTTTCACCCATCCGACATAATGGAACAATCATATTTCCTCCGTTCCTCTCTGTGGTCTTCCATGGATGGATCAACCTTTTCTATCTCTTGCTTAAGTAAAGGAACTCTCACTTGATATGTACTTGGAGATTTTATCCCTGGACCACGGTTTGCAACCGCATTAAGCATATCTTGAAAACTAGGATAATTCAAGGTATTGAAAGCAATCCCTGAATCATGTATCCATCTAGCAATAGCCGACCATGCTCGATTATCCAATTCTTTCAATGCCTCCTCATTTTGATCTTTTGTTGTTTCATATTTTTGGCATTTGCTTTCCCATTGCGATTTACAAACATATCCATCGGCCCCCTTTTGTTTTGCTTTGGCCTCATCGAGATCTCTCGACTTTCACTATCAATTTCAACATCATTATCAGATTCACCACTTCTATAACTATCAATTCGAGATCGTTGAATTTGTTCCATAACCATTTGCTCCTTCGTTCTCTTTTTCATGCCCAAAAAATTCCTAATTTCATCCACCACCTCAGTCGGCACTTTCTCACAAGCCTTCACATTTCTATTTCCACCAACAATGTGTTGCTTGGCCCTAAAAACCCTTCCGGAGTACCGTTGGCCACAAAAAATACAAGTCGTATTGTTGGTGTTGTTTGGATCATCCAATGTCAAGTATTTCCAAGTCGGATCGTTTTGACTTTGACCACTACTACTTGAGGAGGTCGGGATTGACATTTCTATTCATAAAAAATATAAGAATTGTGGAAAAAAAAATTAGCAATCCACAACACACTACACTACAGAGCCTACTGATTCGATAATAATTTTTTTAAGAAACATAAAGTGTGAAAGTGAAAAAACTGAAAGATAATTTTTTTAAGAAACATAAAGTGTGAAAAGTGAAAAAACTGAAGATAATAATTTTTTTAAGAAACAGTATCAGCCCAAAAAAAAATAGTAGTCAGTATAAAAAAAAAACTGGAAGATAATAATTTTTTTAAGAAAAGAAAGTGTGAAATGAAAATCAAAACTAATTGTTAAATTGTTAAACAGTAACCGAAGTAACATCACAATACCCAAACTAACAAAAAATCGAATTGGAAGTCGAACAGAAGAAGAAGAATAGAAGAAGAAGAACATAAGAAGTCGAACAAAAGAAGTCGAAAGTTGAATGAAACCTGGAAGAAATGAGAAATCTGGAAGGAGTCGCGTCTTCGTCTTTGTCTTCGAAGTCTTCGACGAAGTCTTCATATTTGTCGGACTTCGTCTTCGTCAGGTGATCAGGTCAGACCTCAGACTTCGTCTTCGTGTCTTCGACAGTTCGACTTTTCGTCGAAATCAAATAGCAGGACGCGATGAAGTCGTGCCTTCGTCTTCGTCAGGTTAGGGTCTTTTATACCCCGTATGCTACTGTGTCGTTTTGTAAAAAAAATCCAAACCCTAGTCTACATTGTTCACCGAGCGCCTCCATCGCTTTTTGGTCGACTTTTGACTTCGAAAAAGTCGCTGAAAATCGAAGAAAGCCCTGGAATCGACCAAACCGGTCGCTGAACCCTCGACTCCTTGCGCATTGCGCCTCAGGCGCAAGAAGCGCACGCCTTTTTCAACTATGGTGGATACGGATTCGCAGATACGAGATACGGGGATACGAGATTTTTGAAAAATCCTGGATACTGATACATGGGGTAAGGTGTAAATATTAAATATTCAAACTATAAGGACCAAAATGTAAATATTTAAACTATAAGGACTAAAATATAAATATACATATATTACTATAGTAATATTAATATACAACATATATTATATACATACATTATATACAAATAAATAGTATATACTAATATTCTATAATACTAATAATAATATACATATATTATATATTTATATAGATACAACCTTACAATAGAGTACTCTGTATAATATATGCTGACAAAATGAAGAAGCCAAAATGAAGAAGAAGGCTTCGATCGAAGAAGAAGGCTCGAACGCGAAGTAGGGGCGGCGGCTAGGGCTCGAGGGTCGACGGCGGTGGCTAGGTCTAGAAACGACGGCGGCGGCTAGGGCTCGAGGGCCAGAGGCAACGGCGAGAGCGAGGAAGAAGCATCGAAGCGTACGTATGAGGTATGTCGGGTTTGTGAAAATCTGATTTATCCCCCTCTTCATCATGCCAAAACGACCGAGTTTTGAGGGGCGTATCCGGATTCGGGTTGTGTATGTGGGTCAAGTATCCAGAGTTTGGAAAAGTGATAGTTCCCCCTGGATGTATCTAGCGGTGTATCCCGCGTATCTGCAGCGTATCCGTATCCATCGCGTATCGCTAGATGCTGCCTTCAGAGCGTATCCGTGCATCATAGGTAGGGTGGTATTTGCAAAGGTTGGGAAGCTTTTGAGAGCATAGTTGTCAAAGGCGCTCGCCTTTGGCGCCTGAGGCGAGAGTCGAGGCGAGTCGAGGGTTTGTCGCCTGAAGAGAGCTGGGCGAGTCGGGCGCTAACTACCGGCGTAGATCTCAGATTTTCCATTTCAGATCTAGCCTTCAATATTAGATGTTAATGAAATCTAATAGCACAGATGGCTTCATCTCTACCTGGCGAACTCATCTGGGCTTTCGACGTCGCCGGAGGATGCCGGAATCAGCCTCACGCGCTGGCGCCGGTGACGGAATTTCTTGCCGGAGTATCACAGACCTGGTCGCATGCACCATGCGAACTGCTTCCCGTGGTTGGTTTGTTGATTGGGGGAGATTAAGTTTGATTTTGTAATTTCTGTTTATTTTATTTTTTTCCCTTTTTTTTCTAATGTTCTGTGCTGCTTGTGCTGCTGCATCTTATAACAGTACTTGGGGTTTATTTTCCATTCATTTTTAGGCATTTTATTTATTATTTATTATATTTTTAATTTGGGATTTGGGATTATTAGAATTTTTCATTTTGTTTTTGGATTTTACTTTATTTTTAAAAAAACTTATTTTCTTTGGTTGCTTAACTATTTATTATATTACTTTGAATTTTAAACTAGCTCAGAATTTCATCATATATGTTATGTTAGAACTTAGTTTCATGTATTATGTTCACTTATAACATGTTTTTTTGATATTTGTTAAGTTATATGCATTTTATATATTTTTTATTAGTATTTTTTCCGTGAGCGCCTTTTTAGCGCCTCGCCTCTCGCCTCAAATTTGGACCTATCGCCTTTTTGGCGCCTCTCGACTTTGATAACTATGTTTGAGAGACAGATTTCTTTCGACGTAGGGTGTGGAGGGAAAGTTAAATTTGGAAGGATAAGTGGTGTGGGGAGGTAGAACTTTGGAGACTTTTTCCCGCATTTTTCAATTGAGCTGTGGATAAGAGTTTGGTGCTTTAGGTAGAGCAAGGGAAGGTGGTGTGGAATCCTGTGTTTCGTAGGAATTTGCAGGATTGGGAAATGACTTTACTTGCTCCAAATTGATGATAGCAGGGAGGATAGGGTGAGGGGGGCTGCCTCGAGCTCAAAGAAGTTCACGGTTAAATCTTTTTATCGGGCTCTAAGTGGGAGAGAGGATCCTTCTTTCCCTTGGAGAGGTATATGGAGGAATTGTGTTCCTAATAGATCCAATTTTTTTGCTTGGGAGGCTTGTCATGGGGCCATTTTGACTGGAGACAATTGCAGCAGAGAAGGATAATGTATGTCAATTGGTGTTACATGTGCAAAAGCAATGAGGAAAGTGTCAACCATCTTTTAATTCATTGTCCAGTTCCTTGTGATCTGTGGAATATGATTTTGGGACTGTTCAAAATGTCGTGGGTGATGCTTAATTCAGTTAGGGAGCTGCTTCTGAGTTGGCGGAGAAACAATCATAGGAGGCGTAATGTTTTTTGGAACATTGTTCCGGTGGGTGTGTGGTGGATAATTTGGAAGGATAGAAACAACAGAATTTTTGATAATGTGGAAGCCTTGCTGGCCCAGCTTAGGACCTGCTTGTTGTGCACTTTGCTGAATTGGTGTTCAGAGATGGGCTCTTCTTTTGGTCTAGCCAGCAGTCCTTTTGTGAATTGTGTGAATAAATTTTTCTTAGATTAGGCTTCTTGTATACTGCTAGTGTACAAAGGACGCATTCCTTTTTTTTACAGCTTTTTGTATATAATTATCTCTTTATTTATTTTAAAAAAAGAATGCCTGTTCGATAAATGTGAGTGTACTTTTCTTGTATCCGACAGTCATTTGTTTTGACTGAAATCTGCCACGAGAAAAAAAAGAATTTGATAAATTAGATCTCAAAAAAAAAATTAGATCTCAAATTCAAATTCAATAAGTGAAGAGCCTATTTCTATTTTTTATCAGGCGAGCATGCATATTTCACTAAGGGTTCTTTTCTTCCAACTTTATTCTAGGCTTGCCACTTATTGTGCTTTCTATCCAAAGAGCTCTTGGGAGATTTTGAGTCCTGTGCAGAGATGTTCATTCCTGTAAGTACAACTTGTCTTAATTTTATTGTTGTGATTATTGTGCTAAAACAGTCTTCTGACACTACGATACGACCTTCAGGTCCTTTTCAAGCTTGTTGTCATAACTGTACTTGTGATTGCAGAGTCTGCGGATAACTGCATTAAAACGGTAATGCTGAATGCCATTAATTGTTGCTTTTATTATTTGCTATCATTTTTACTCTATCCATATGTTTGTGCTACCCAGATGCTGCGTAACTGCAAGGTTGCCCGTATACTTCCTCGTATAGCTGATGCTGCAAAAAATGACCGCAGTGCTATACTCCGTGCAAGGTTTGATATATGCTAGGATACATTCAACTTGATGTGATTGTATCATTCTCAATAATAATCCTATTCAATATTGCAGATGTTGTGAGTATGCCCTTTTGATACTAGAATATTGGGCTGATGCACCTGAAATACAACGTTCAGCTGATCTGTATGAAGACTTTATAAAATGTTGTGTGGGCGATGCAATGAGTGAGGTATTGAATCTATAGACTTTGGAGGTTTTATTTATTTCTTTCTTTACCTTTCTGTCTCCAGTGACTCCGGCTAAGAGTTATTTTATCTCAGAGGACTATACAACCAGATAAATATCAACAAATCATGGCTAATAGCCTCTCTATAAATCAGAGAAACTATTAACAGATCATGGCCGATCCTATCATTACAGCAAAGCGTAAAATCTGTATGCTCTTAAGCTTTCGTTATTGAGCTTATTGTGATAAACTATCAGCGCTCCAAACGTTTTTGGTACATATTAAGGCTCTGTTTGTCTAACAGAAAATGACTTCTGGAAAACATTTTCCGCATTTTTTGGTGTCTGGTGACATTTAGGAAATCAGGTCAATGAAAAACATTTTCCAACCCACGGAAATTCACCTCAAAACTCAGTAAAATGACTTACCAACCTCTCACATGGTAAGTCTTTTTCCAAGACTGGCCGAACCAAAAGATCTATCTATCTATCTATCAATCTATCTCTCTGTCTCTCCTCATCTTTTTCTTCATTCTTCCTTCCAACCTCCATAATCTCTGATCTTCGTCAGTGCTCTTCCCTTTAGCAATCGGTAATTTTTCAACCTTGCCTTCGATTTCATAACTTGCTCATTGCAGATCTCAACTATATGAAAGAAATTTAGAAAGCATCTTGGGCCAAAAGCAGTGGACTACAAGAATGGTCTTTCTAAGGCTTCCAAAACTCTTAAACCTCCGTCCTACCTTCTGAATCTCTTCCAAAAGAAGGGCAAATGTCTGGTCTTATCAAATAGGAAAGTGGCAGATCTCTTTAGTTGTTAGATTTACCAACACCCTGAAGGCAAAAACTTGTATAAGACGATCTTACGGATCTTTATCCGTAAGACGGACCTATCCATGTTAAATGGGTCAAAATTCAGAAACCTTAGCGCACCCTCCAGCTTTTGAAAATTATAGCGCCACCCCTCACGTTTATAAATGAAAATAAAATGTGTCACTTTTGGTCCTAGAAGTGTCACTACAATTTTAATGAAAATTATCACTTTTTTCCTTAAAAAGTGTCATTTTATGCCTTAAAATGTGTTGCTTATGCATTTAAATATGTCATTTTTAATGTGTAAGTCATTATGTATGAAAAGTGTGTTACATTTGCCTTTAAATGTGTCACTTTTAGTCCCTTAATGTATAAGTCATTATGTATGAAATTGTGCCACTTTTGCCATTAAATGTATCACTTTTGCCATTAAATGTGTCACTTTTAGTCCCTCAATGCATAAGTTATTATGTATGAAAGTGTGTCATTTTTGCCTTTAAATATGACACTTTTAGTCCCTCAACGTATGAGTTATTAAGTGTCACTTTTTGACTTTAAATGTGTCACTTTTGACCTTAAATGTGTCACTTTGCCCTTAAATGTGTTACTTTTAGACCTTCAATGTGTAAGTCATCCAAGTCCGTCAAGTTGTGTTGCAAAGACAAATTGAGCTAACGGAGATTAATAGAGGCTGATATAGGACCAAATTGCAAAGTCACAGACAGGGACTGCGGCCCACGTATTCAGTGTGTTTTTAAATGGATCTGAGTTTGGGTAATTTAATCAGGTCCGAATCCTACCTAATCAGCCCGTTTCTCTCTTATTTTTACCCGTTTCCTTAATGGGTAACCCATGGTTTTCTTTGATGGTTTCCCGCTCCAACTGCCTCATTTTTATCATTTTTGGGGCTCCGTTTTTTTGGATTTGGATCAACCGTCCTATAGGGGACCTACGCCACCCTGAATTGCATTGTTGCTTTGGCTATAGAAATGGGTTTGTTTGATGTTGCAGTTCGACAAAATGTCTGAAAGAGGAGTTGTTACCTATTGTTGCACTATTAAGTTAATAGTTTGTGCTTAATGTTGAATGGGTCGGGTTTTCGAGGAAGATAGATGGAGTCATGAAGAAGTCATGGATAAATGGGTTTGTTTGATGTTGCAAAAGGTGTTCGACGAAATGTCTGAAAGAGGAGTTGTTGCCAATTATTGCACTTTTGAGTTAATGGTTTGTGCTTATTGTCGAATGGGTCGGGTTTCCAAGGGTGATAGATGGTTAAGTGCAATGTTGGAGAGGTGTTTCGTTGTCGACAACATGATTTGTACTCTCGTCAATACTGCGTTTTGCAAGAAGGGTTTCGTCGATAGAGTTTTGTGGTTTTTCCATAAGATGGTTGAGATGGGAATGACTCAGAATGTTATCAACTTCACATGTGTAATCAACGGGTTGTGTAAGAGGGGTAGTATTAAGTAACTTCATAACAACAAAGTTACGCAATTATTCTTATCAAAAAAAGAGGGGTAGTATTAAGCAAACTTTTGAATTGTTGAAGAAAATGGTTTTGAAAGGCTACCAGCTCATACGACCCAAGAGTGGTGTGGATGTTCAAGTTTATGTTTTGTTGTTGAAACAAAAAAAAACTCTAGAACATGGTTATTTGCGTATAACAATTATTAGACTTTCGGTAATATTCTGTTAGTTTATGTACATGATCATCATTTGGGACAATTTATGGAACCAGAAATGTTATGTACACATCTTAATTAGACTTTGGGTAATTATTTGTCACAAAGTTTACCAAACACCGAAAAATGTTTCCAAAGCATTTTCATAAGATTTGCCAAGCAGCTCAAAGTGGAATGATATCATTTTCTGGAAAATAATTTCCGGAAGTCATTTTCCCTATAACAAATGGAAACTAAATGTGGTGTACTTTGGAGAGATACAATGGGCATGTGGATTTTATTTTGATCAATCAGGCTGTTAGCATTATGCAATCTACTAATTTTTGGTTTATGTGAAATAGTGGATAAAGATAACAGTATATTTCGTTAACCTTTCTTAGCCTGAAAAAGTTACCATGTACCTTGATTACAGATGCTCCCTTTTTGGTGCTTTAACTAATTCAAAGTAATCTCTTATCATCAATTTATGCCATCTCTTTTGGTGTTTTGCTTACTTTCATACTTGGGGCTATCACATCTTAAACATGATGTACTGCCAGAAAGTTGTTTTGGTGTGTGATACTTAATAGTGGATGTTGTATTCTTAAATATCTAGATGTTAAGCATTTTATGATCAATTTAGTTGGGTCTGCATAATCGTGAATAATATAACCACAGTTCAGAGAAAATCATAATTGCAAGAAGTTTTTCTTATTTGTTGTTCTTTTATCACAATGTACCCCATTTAGGGCTCGTTTGTTGTGGTTGATGGCTTATCATTTATGGCTGATAGCTTAAGCTGATGGTTGAATGACTTGTGGCTGATTGCATGATAGACTGTTTGTTACAGATGTTGAAAGACTGCTTATGAGTTGTTATAATTATTTGTTAAAAAAACAAAACTTCAAAATTAGTATTCATATTTTTATGTATGATGAAATGAGGATAATCAAATATTTATTAATGAATATTTGTCTTTATCTATAAAAAAAAAACCACAAAAGCTTAATATTTTGGCTTATTGGCTTTGGCTTTTCAATGCATAAAGGGTGTTGTACCTTACTTATTGGCTTTTGGCTTATAAGCTGAAACAAACACTCTAAATATGGCTTTTCAAAAACCAAAAGCCAAAAGTCACTCCAAATAAACTGCAACAAATGAGCACTTAGTTTATCTCACCTCCCCTTAAGGGAATCAACAATTTATCCACATAATGTGGATTATGTTAATACTGTGCTAGTCAAATGTTGGTCTCTTGCTGTGAGACCAATGTGAACCCAAGAACAGTTACAAAGAATAACCAACTTTTAGACACGAACTAATGCGAAATGAACAACGAACAAAGAATCAACGAAGGAAAAGTTAGATAATTATGTTCCCTCAACCCTATGGAGGATATATCAATCCCTAGAACCTTGGGGTGTACCTTCAACCCACTGATCACAATTGATTAGGAACCAAAAGCACGCGACCACCCACAAGTTTGCAACTCAATCAACAAATGTGATAAGATCGAAAGAAACCCTAATCCAAGGAATATCTCACACTCAAATTATATGTTAACAATTGAATTGAATTCAATCAATTTTATAAAATCTCTAATATGTCAATTAATATGTTTGGGATGCCTTTATATAGGCTAAAAACCCTAAAAAGCAAGCCTAAAATATCTTGGGCAAAAACAATTAAATTAGGAAACATTAAACCTGGTCCAAAAAGGAAAAATCTCAAAATTTCAAAAATAACACGTCAAAGCATAGTCGGGTGAGTGCCCATGGTATCTTCCGTGAGCGCGCAAAGGACTTCAACTTTTTGGAATTGTGTGCGTATGCGTTGCTATTTGGACGTGGATGCCTTGAAATTTGCTAGTCTGACACATATACCCCCTGGAAGGATTTGAATGAATTTTCAAAACTTGCATTTTAAGCTCCTCAACTTGTGAAACATTCTTTATGGCTTCTAGGATCACATCATTCCCTCCTTGAAAAGGATTCACCTTTGAAAAAGTAATCGTTGATAAGCCGCTTGATGAACCAAGAAACTGATGGAGTTGGAGTTTTGAAGTCAAACGGGTCTACGTATGACGAAACAACTTCAAATATTCTCGAACCATAATTAACTCTCTCTCTCTCATTTTCCTCTCTCCATCCTTTTACTCACTTTTCTCCTTTGCCCTCCTCTCTTTCTCATTTTTTCTCTCCCTCCTCTCTTTCGGTCTTTTCTCTCTTTTTAAAGTCTCTTTATCAACTCTTTCTTTCCTCATTATTTCTTCATCCATCAACGCCTTGATAGCGTTTAGGCCCTCCCTTACTTCAATCTCTTCTATCTTTGATCTTCTCTTTCTCTTTCTTCCACTCTTCCTCCCTATGTCGAAATTGTATCATATCTTCATAGGCTTGCATTGGCATCAACGGTGCAAGTGTCTCCTTTGATTAAGTACCGGTGAGTATTTGTTGAAGTACGTGTTATAGTGAACTTGCTAATCACGCTTCCAATATTGGCCCAATAATAAATGCCATAATGCACTGGCATTACATCACATAGAACACTATCGAATATCTACCAATACGTTCTACGTCACCACTATCGACATGTCCGAATACTTTATAAGGTAGTTTTGGGATAACGAAAGACCGAAAAACTCATTTTTTCAACCAAGGTAGTACTAACAAGATTAACAAGACATCCTTTTTTAATAATCATAATACATACTTTGTTTTGCATGAGACAACGTGTTTGAAAGGGATTGACGTGTAAAAACCAAGTCATTTAAGCATGTAACGCTGCGTCTCTCAACAGTGTAACGCGACACGGGTATGTTCAACCTAGGGTTTGAGTCGCCGGAGGAGTTGCGACGTGTTTTGAGGTTCACCACCTAGGCAGAGTAGTTCGCCCAGCCTAGGCAACCTGCCCTTTCGCCGCCACTGGAAAGTCATCGGAGAGTCCACACGCGCCGCCGGAAAAACCTCACCGGAACATCGTCGGACTACCACTTGGTCGCCTAAGGGAGTAGATTGCGGCTTGGCGGTTGGTTTTCGTCTTTGATCAATTTTTCAAGGATAGTTTGTTTGGGAAAAAATTACTAGAAAGTCTTGTCTGACTTGAAAATGCTGGACCTTCAACCAGATGGAAGAACTTTTCAAGCAGGGAGGAAAACCTTCGATGTAGTCAAAAGAATGAATTGGGGGTCTGGAATTTCATTGGATTGAGAGAAGCAAAGGAAGACCCACCGATGCAGTGTTCTTCTATAGGGAGTTTTTGTGGGTTTGTGAATGTGTGAAGCAGGCTGGGCAGTACACTGGAGTCTTCTGGAAGAAACGAAAGGGTACCGTGCGTGAAGTTATGGTGGCTAAAGAAGAGAATCATTCAGGTAGGTTCATTCGTCTTGAGATCAGGAAGGTAGGGAGAACTGAGACAGTATGTATTCCGGAGTTAGTCGAAGGTTTCGGATGGTCAGATGTAGCGGACAAGCTTAGGAGGCTTGCTAAGGAAGAACAAAGGAAGGTAAGTAGTTCTGCGAGCTCGTATATAGAGGTCGCGGAAATACCTCCTTGGCCAGATTACGCAGTGCCAACATTTCCTAGCGGATCTGGTGCAGATTTCAGGGTTGTGGATGGTTCATGTGCGGCAGCCTTGACTTTTTTGGGGAGATGTCTGGTTGGACGGATGGGGGACCATATGTGTCCTATACCGGATCGACGGAAGTGCAGAGATGGGTGGACAGAAGTTGGAGGATTGTAGGGGGTGTTCGAGTGGTTAGCATGAATGATATCTTCTTCTTGTTCGAGTTCCCATCCAAGGAAGAAGTTAGTAGGATTTTGCTCAAAAAAGGGTGGAAGGTTAACCAAAATCAATTATATTTGGAGAGGTGGTCCGACGAGAATTGTTGCTTTTCTGATAAAAAATTACCTAACGAAGCTTGGATAAGGGTTTTAGGGTTGCCTTTACACTTGTGGGGCAGCTCTGTGCTGAGACAGATTGGAGACTTTTGCGGAGGTTTCTTGGGTGTCGACGAGGCAACAAAGGCAAGGTCGTATCTGAGATGGGCAAGAATTTTGGTGCGACTTCGGGGGGGAATTGCCAGTGTGTGCAAATAGGCGAGGGTTGTCGTTTCTTTTCGGTGCCAATATGGGCAGAAACAGTCTGGTCCTTTAACGGCGGAGGAGCTGGAAGGGGGGAGAGAGAGGAGGAGTTCGATGAAGACGAGAGGTGCTCCTCACGCGCTGCCAAGGAAGTCGCAATGGGAACCAGTTCTGAACAAAACAGCTTCACGTGGTGTTAACAGGGATAGCAGAGGCACGTGGGTGTCTAAAAATTTGAATTCAAAAAATGGTGGAGTCGACGATGTCGTTATAGATAAAAGGGGTAAAAGGGTTGGTGTTTTGGACCAGCCCCTTGCCAGGTATGGGCCTATTAGTATTTTATCTAAAGGGGAGAATGGGCCTCTACAGTTCGACAAAGGAATGGGGGATCGATGTTGCAGTTAGGGGTTTGGGTTGGATGTAGATTTGGGCCGAGACAAAGAGTTGGAGCCATATCCATTCTTGTCTAATTCTTTTTGTGGGCAGGCCTTTGAGGTAAATAATGAAGTCCTTAGCCTGAGGCTGGAGAGTGATGTGTCCAACAAAAGGCAGATGTCGACTAAGTCTAGGATGAAGCTTTTTGCTGAGAAAGTGGGGGATGCTCTGACTTTTTGGTGTTTTGGACCAGCTGCCAGGTATGAGCCTATATAGTTCGACAAAGGAATGGGGGATCCATGTTGCAGTAAGGGGTTTGGGTTGGAGGTAGATTTGGGCCGAGACAAAGAGTCTGAGCCATATCCATTCTTGTCTAATTCTTTTTGTGGGCAGGCCTTTAAGGTAAATAATGAAGGCCTTAGCCTGAGGCGGGAGAGGGATGTGTCGAACAAAAGGCAGATGTCGACCAAGTCTGGGACGAAGCTTTTTACTGAGAAAGTGGGGGATGCTCCGACTGAGAAGATGCCGGAACTGAGGCCGTCATCAGGCAACATTCTTTCTACTGACAGCTCCGGTTCGAGTGGGTTCGTGCTGGACAAGGCTGAGATTCAGTGGGTTTGTAATGAAGAAAGAGCCCTGTTTGTAGGTGATTCGCAGAGGTCTGGATTTTGGCAGAGGACGAGGAGTCTTCGAGGGATTATGGAAAAAATATGGAGGGCTGCGCAGTTGATAGAGTAATGAAAGGACCTGGAGTAGGTTGTTCATGGAACCAGCTCTTTGAAAGTGATTATCCAGAAGAGGTTAGTGCAGTGCACTCCTATTTCGGTGTTCAGACCCAAGGAGATGGAGGATTTCGAACTGGAAGCTGAGGATAGGAGGAAGAATGAAATGTCTGTTTGGATGCGAAATAAGGCTAAAAATTTTGGGAAATTTCTGGGTCTCTTGCAAGGAGTATGAAGATAAAATAGAAGATTTGTTGATGGAAATTGAGAAGGTTCGAACCGAAAAAATTAAAAAATGAGTTAGCATGGGAAAATCAAAGGGGAAGATCAGTCGGGAGCTTAAGAATCTGTGCTGCAGCATAAATTTCGACTGGGCAGTAAGTAAGAGGGGTGGGGGAGTCACAGTACAACACACTTGTTAAGTTTTAATCGATAGTTTTTTATATGGATTTAAAAAATTTAAGCTGGAATGTGTGGGGGTTAAATGATTTCAAGAAAAGGCAGGTAGTTAAGGAAGCGATTGGAAGATGGAAGCCAAATGTCATTTGTCTTCAAGAGACTAAAATGGAGAAGATGGATGCCAGTATGATAGTATAGGAGGTAGCAGATGGTTAGATTGGGCTCATCTAGGAGTGCTGGTAATGTGGGCATATCTACGGTAAGATTCTCGATTTTGGTCAATGGAGAGCCGGTAGGGTTTTTCTCTAGTACGAGAGGCCTGCGCCAAGGGGATCCTCATTTTCCATTCCTTTTCACAGTCGTGATGGAGGCTTTGAGCAGGCTTATTGATAAGGGGGTTTTATTGAGGGCTTCAAGGTTGGCGGAGAGGGTAATGCAGACTTTTCTATCTCACTTTTGATGTTCGCCGACGATATTCTTGTTTTCAATGAAGTGGATAAAGCTCAATTGGGATACTTAAGACTGGTTCTCCTATTTTTTCAAGCAGCGTCGGGGCTGACAATTAACATCTCAAAGTGTGAAATAATTCCGGTGGGTGAAGTCTTCAATTTGGGGAGCTTGACAGAGTTTTTTGGGTGCACAGCAGGTTATCTTCCTACGAAGTATCTGGGTCTTCCTTTGGGGGCAGCTTTTAAGAGTGTACGGGTGTGGGATTCGGTGCTTGAAAGATTCGAAAGAAGGTTGGCGAGTTGGAAGAGACGTTATTTGTCAGAAAGAGGTAGATTAACTCTGATTCAGATTCCGTTGTCGGTGGTGAAGAGCATCGATAAATTGGAAAGAGACTTTCTGTGGGAAGGGGGTGCAGAAGACAGGAAGTATCATCTAGTAAACTGGAAAACGGTTTGTAGCAGCATTAGGAATGGAGGTTTGGGAGTTAAGAGCATTAAGGTGTTCAATAAGGCTTTACTCGGTAAATGGCTTTGGAGGTTCTTGGGGTGAAGGGAAGCGGTTTGGAGAAGGGTAGTGGTGGGCAAATATGGTGAAGGGAACCATTTGTGGTTTCCAAAGGAAGTCTCCTGTTCTAATGGGGTAAATGTTTGGAAGGGCATTAGGAAAGTTTGGGACTACTTCGAAAATCAGATTTCCTTCAACATTGGAAATGGGGAGAAGGTGAGATTTTGGAAGGATAAGTGGTGTCGTGTCGTTTCTCTTTAAAGGGGGAGATTTTGAGATTGCCGTAAATAAGGATGAGATATGGTTAGTGAGGTGGTGGAATGCTCTAATTGGATAGATTCTTGGAGCCCTTCGTTCCGTATAAATTTATATGATTGGGAGATCGACAATATTTCTAGACTCTTTAGAATGCTTTATGATGTCCGGAGGGGTTCGGGGGAGTATAGAGTTGTTTGGGACGGTTTGAAAAGGAATATTCTCTCGGTGAAGTGCTACTCTTTCTTAAAAAATGAGGATGAGAATCACTATCCGTGGAAAGTAATTTGGAAGTCGAGGGCTCCTAGTTGAGTGATGTTCTTTGCTTGGGAAGTTTCGAGGGAAGCTATTTTGATCGGAGACAATCTGAGAGCTCGAGGGAAGGTTTATGTTAATAGGTGTTTCATGTGTAAAAAAGAGGAGGCAACAGTAAATCATTTGCTCCTGCACTCCCTGTTGTCACGGCCTTATGGGATTTCTTTTTGTGTGCAGCCGGGTATTTCTTGGGTGATGCCAAGAACTTCTATCCAGCTTCTTCATGGTTGGGGCTCTTCCAAAAGTATAAGTAAAAACAAAAACAATAGATGGAAGTCTATTCTTTGGCGATTTGGTGGGGCGTTTGGAAGGAGAGGAATCATAGGGTGTTTGACAATGAGGAGGTAGACGTCGACCGGCTAAAGAAGGAAATGCATCAGTTACTAGATTTTTGGCATTTTGATGTGGCATCATGTTCAGGGGACTCTAATGTTAATATCTTGGATAGTTTGTAGATTTAATTCTTTTGGTCTTGTACGTGTCACCTTATTTGACGTTATCTTAATATTACATTTACTTATAAAAAAAATTACTTTCATGATTTTTTTTGACAAATAAACTAGGGTTGTTGACCTAAGTTTAGAAAACAACTAGAAAGAACAACACAATTGTTTTTTAAAAGAAACAAGATACAAGGAAACACAAATATGGGTAACCCAAAAATAACGAGAATGTTTAGTAAACAACTCATCAAAAAACTTTAGCTATTAGATAGGGGCTCAACAATGTATATCAAGCTTAACACTTACCCCCATGTGTGACCCGTCTACACGTGGAGAGATACATAAACATGCATCACTAGGGGCATCACTAACCAAACAGAGTGACCACATGTACTCACAGTATTTATTCCGGGTAACAAATGCAAGTACGATGACTCGAAACCCACGACCTTGCCAAATCAGAGCTCTCACACCATGTTAAGTTACCAACTTATCTAAAAACTCAAGTTGTTAGATAGAACTCAACAATGTATCTTAAGCTTAACAGAGAATATGAAGAACAATAGGAATGAAGAAATTAAGAACACATTGTTGGTTATCTCTTTGTGGCTCTGATACCAAATTGGTGTGAACCCAAGAATGGTTACAAAGAATAACCAACTTTTAAATACGAATGAATGTGAAAACGAACAACAAACAAATAATCAAATAAGAAAAATAGATAATTGGTATATCAACCCTAGGGAGGATATACCAATCCCTAGAACCTTGGGGTGCACCTTCAACTCAATAATCGCAATTGATTAGGAACCAAAGCACGTGACAACCCACAAGTTTGCTACTAAATCAACAAACGTGATAAGATCGAAAGAAACAAGAAAGCATAATCTAAGGATTTTCTCTCACACTCAATATATGTGAACAATTTATTTCAGTTCAATCAATTTTTATAAAATCTCTAATTTGTCGATTACAATGTTTGGAGGGATGAGGATACTAATTCTTCCAATATTCATAACATTTCATGTATCGATTTTGTTAATAGCTTTTCTATAGATTAGTCCTATTGTGTATTCTTATAGTTGTATAAAGTCGCGTCTCCTGTTTTGACGCTTTGGTATATAATACTTTACTCATAAAAAAAAATGTTTGGGATGCCTTTAAATAGGCTAAAAACCCTAAAAGGAAACCTAAAATATCTAGGCAAACATAATTAAATTATGAAACATTAAACCTAGTCCACAAATGAAAAATCACAAAAATTCGAAGATAACACGTCAGAGCATAGCTGGGCGCGTGCACATGGTTTTTTCCGCAAGTCCACAGAAAACTTTAACTTTCTGGAATTTGTCCCGTATGCCTTACTATTAGGACGCATTCCCTTGATATTTCCAGTTTGACACTTTGACCCCCTGGAGGATTTGAATGAATTTTCAGAACTTGCACTTTAAGCTCCTCAACTTGTGAAACATTCTTTATGGCTTCTAGGATCACATCAAGAGATGTGTTTTATGAATCCCTGATATAAAGCTGCCTTGCTTCAAATATCATTGGACTGGTGTACCATAGGATGCACTACACCTTTTCTTGGTTTCCTTTGGTGTGAAATCCATCTGCTTTCTTCATCGTTACTATATTTGGTAGTTGATAAGCCAATGGTTATGAATACTTCATTGGTCGTTAACTTTTTATTTTATATCTTATCAAGCAATTTCAGCAGTCTTTCTGTTTCGTGAAATGACTGGAGATCTCATCTATAGATATTGATCGTGTTAACAGGTACGATCAACCGCTAGATCTTGTTACAGAATGTTCGCAAAGACTTGGCCTGAGCGTTCACGTCGCTTGTTTTCATTATTTGATCCTGTTATTCAAAGGGTATGTAAATGTTGTTGCCATGAACTTTTCTGTATTCCCCCGGAAGGGAGAAAAATGAACATAATTTGTGCAATCATTCTTGAGATAACAAGGTAGTCTTGCCTGCATAGATAATTAATGAAGAGGATGGCGGTATGCATAGGCGGCATGCTTCTCCTTCTGTTCGTGAGAGGACCTCCCAAATGCCCCTTAACTCTCAGATGTCTGCGCCTGCAAATTTACCTGGATACGGAACTTCAGCAATAGTTGCAATGGATAGAAATGCTAGTTTATCCTCTGCAACCTCTATCTCTTCTGGGCTCTATTCATCACAAGCAAAGTCGGTTGGTAAAGGTACAGAACGTAGCCTGGAAAGTGTGCTGCATGCAAGCAAACAGAAAGTTACAGCCATTGAGAGCATGCTTAGAGGTCTGGATTTATCTGAGAAAGTTCGATCGTCTAGTCTGGATCTAGGTACTTACATACTTCTTTGAGTTCTTTCCTTCAACTTTTCCCATTGGCTGAATTATGGTATCATTTTATTCCTCTTGCAGGGAATTACTGTTCTCTGAAATGCTTAGCTATTCAAACATGATAATGACATTTTCAGTTTATTTTGATTGGTTAAAATTTTCTTTTATTGCCCCTTGTGCAGGAGTGGACCCGCCATCATCTCGTGATCCGCCATTCCCTCTTGCTGTTCCTGCTTCCAATAATCTTGCTAGCTCGTTTTTATTAGATTCAACTACCTCGGGTGTATCTAAAGGTAATAATCGGAATGGTGGCATGGTTTTATCAGACATTATAACGCAGATTCAGGCTTCAAGGGATTCTGGTAAGTTATCATATCGTGGTAACGTGGGAACTGAGCCTTTGTCAACAGTGTCGTCCTACTCAGCGAAGAGAGCTTCTGAAAAACTACAAGAAAGGAGCTCTTTTGAAGATAACACTGATATAAGGGAAGCCAGGCGATCTGTGAACCTGCATATGGATAGGCAGTACTTAGACACACCCCATAAAGATGCACACTTCAGGGATTCTCATAATAATTATATTCCCAATTTTCAGCGGCCTCTTTCGCGAAAGAATGTTTCTGGGCGAATGTCTGCAAGCCGGAGAAGGAGTTTTGATGATAGCCAGCTATCCTTGGGGGAGATTTCGAGCTATGCTGATGGTCCATCTTCTCTCAATGATGCCTTGAGTGAGGGGCTTAACCCCAGTTCGGACTGGAATGCCAGGGTTGCTGCATTTAATTATCTGCGATCTTTGCTGCAGCAAGGCCCTAGAGGTATTCAGGAAGTTGCGCAGAGTTTTGAGAAGGTGATGAAGTTATTTTTCCAGCACTTGGATGATCCTCACCATAAAGTCGCACAAGCGGCTCTTTCAACACTTGCAGATATTATTCCAGCTTGTCGGAAACCTTTTGAAAGTTACATGGAGAGGATGTTACCCCATGTCTTTTCACGGTTAATTGACCCGAAGGAACTTGTGAGGCAACCTTGCTCGACAACATTAGATATTGTTAGTAGAACTTATGGTGTAGATACGCTGCTACCAGCTTTACTCCGATCGCTTGATGAGCAGCGATCTCCAAAGGCAAAATTGGCTGTCATTGAATTTTCCATTAGTTCTTTCAAGAAGCATGCAATGAATTCTGAAGGCGCTGGCAATAGTGGCATTCTAAAGCTTTGGCTCGCAAAGTTAACACCTTTGGTTCATGATAAGAATACCAAACTGAAGGAAGCAGCTATAACGTGTATTATATCAGTTTATTCCCATTTTGACTCGACAGCAGTTTTGAATTATATTCTTAGTTTATCAGTTGAAGAACAAAATTCTTTGAGGAGAGCCCTTAAGCAGCATACTCCCCGTATTGAAGTGGATTTGATGAATTTTTTGCAGCACAAAAAAGAGAGGCAACGCTCCAAGTCCTCTTATGATCCGTCTGATCTTGTTGGAACATCATCTGAAGAAGGATATATCGGAGCGTCCAAGAATAATCATTTGTATGGAAGGTACTCTGCCGGTTCCATGGATAGTGATACTGGTAGGAAGTGGATTTCTGCAACCGAGTCAAACCAGATAAGAGCCGCAACTGATGAAACTGAGGAGCAGTTTTATCAGGGTCTTGAGACTGATTCCAATAATGAGGTTTTGATTTCAAATGCCAAGACTACTAAGTATGCTGCTAATAGCTCGAGTGAAAATGTTGAACCTTGGACAACCCGAGAAAATATGGACAGCAATACCAACAGGGAGATTTCATCCCCGCCTGGTCTCAATGGGCTCGTTGGTAATGATCACCGGCGGGTCAATGCTGGCTATAATCTTGATAACGAGACTGTACCTGAAATAGAACTTACTCTTTCGAATCTGACATCTTTGAAGATCAACTCTGCCTCAGATGCAGGACCAAGCATTCCTCAAATTCTCCATCTGGTTAGTATATAAATATTTTTCCTCTCACAAACCACCAAAAAAGATTTTTTTTTCTTTTTCTCTGGATATTGTTGTGTTCTCTTTTCAGTTATACGCACATACACAACCATACAGACATACATATTTTTTAAAATTCCCTATTTGCACTAGAAACATGGAATAACCTTGCAAATTGTGGGGGTCTATTCTTTTTCGTTTAGATTTGCAATGGGAATGACGAGCTTTCTACTGAAAGCAAGCGTGGTGCACTTCAGCAGTTAGTTGATGCTTCTGTGGCCAATGATTCATCCATTTGGACCAAGGTACATCAACGTTAACCTTTTTCATACTTTCTTTTCCTGTTGGTTGGTTTGTGTATATGGTGGTAACATCAGTCTTGTTCAATTTGAAGGAGTACTTTCTTTTCTCTTTATGAAATGAGTATCAGTTTCTTTTGCATTTTCTAAAATTAGATTCTGTGAAATAGGAACACCTAGGTTAAAGCTTAAGTTACCTTGGGTGCTTATAAACTTTGAATATGTAGTTTTTTCCTTAATTCCGATCAGAGTTCTATAGAGTATTTAGACTTGATTGACGTTCATTTCTCTATTGCGGTATAACTTTCATTACTTTTGTATTCATGGTCCAAATTCATGAACAGTACCAAATTTCATTTGAAACGATATATAAATTCATTATCATTTGTACTTTAGATTAAGTAACAAACTAAAAAGTTTTTCGCTAAAAGTTTTCTAATGCATTTTTGGTATATGGGATATTTGCAGTACTTCAATCAGATTTTAAGAGGGGTGCTTGAGGTTTTGGATGACTCTGATTCATCAATTCGAGAACTCGCTCTTTCTTTAATAGTCGAAATGCTGAAGAATCAGGTCTGATTTACATCTTTTCTATGCTTTTCATATGTGCTTCTGCCTTTTTCTTTCTTAGTTTATCTACTATCTTTTGGTTATTCCTATATATTTCTTTTATGTTGTTTTCTCCAGAAAGATGCAATGGAGGATTCTGTTGAGATTGTAATTGAGAAACTTCTTCACGTTTCAAAGGATATGATTTCAAAAGTAAGATTTCATAAACATAACTAGATAAAAAATAAAGAAAACTCTGATGCCTTCGTTGGCTTACGTTATTGAATTTCATACACAGGTTGCAAATGAAGCTGAGCATTGTTTAACTATTGTTTTGGCGCAGTATGATCCTTTCAGATGTTTAAGTGTAAGTTATTTTAGTTTTTAATTTGCTTATTTGGTTTCCGGAATATCAGAATTCGGTTATCCGTTGTCCCGAGATATTGCCTTTTTATTCATGTCTCAGTTTCCTCATTTACTGGCTTTGCAGGTTATTGTTCCATTATTGGTTACTGAAGATGAGAAAACTCTTGTCACATGTATAAACTGTTTAACAAAGGTACTTTCTTGTGAAACCTTGTCTTTTAATTAAAATATGGAGGTCCAACTGTGCTGTTTCAAACAATGCATATTGTATGAGATATGCGTATGTGTCATTTTATTACCCTCAAAATATCAGGTCAATTCATGCTAATTATAATACTTCATTTTTTGTTTCTTTATTTGCATAATGACTTTGCCCCACTATCCTTCTTTCCGTCTCCCTCCAACTTTTACTTCTAATCTTTACAAATTGAATGAAAAAGGTGCGAAATTCAAGCATCATTGTCATTTTGTGGAACTTGCTTTAATTCAAAAAACATTTTAGCAAATGAAAATGACAAATGAAATGTGAAGTGACATATCCATACATGAGCACACTTTTTATTGATGGATATACTTGGGTGAAAATGAAAAGCCGTTCTCTCTCCCAATCCTTTATGAAGCTTCAAACAGTTTGTTATGGGTTTTGTATTTTTCAGTTCCTCCCGGAATGAGGGAATCTGAGCGTCCAGCTAAGGTGCTAAACTACTAATGGTTGTAAACCAATATCCCGACCAATGCCATAACTTGCGGACAGAGATCAAAATTGCTTACAGACCTACGTGTATTGTTCTCTAGCTTTATGTACAACCTCACTTATTTTGTGACGCTTTTCTGGCAAATATTATTTGCCCTTGGAATTGTTTTTAGGGGGTATAGTAGAATCCTTGTGACAGATGTTGCATGTGGTTTTGGTTGAGGGAATTTTCTATATAATGTCATCAGCGTCATTGCACGTTTTATACCATAGGGAATGACATAAACATTGTGAACTTACTTCTTTTTGTGCTTAAGTTCCTTATCGTTAGTAGTTGAGCCTTAGAGTTGGTTAGTTTAGATAACTTGTCCTGAACTTTTTACCCCTATACGAATGATAAGGTTTTCTGCACTAAAAATATCATCAATACTTTCAATATGATAGAAGTGTTTCTTTGGCTGTTCTTTTACCTAAAACTCCTAATTTCGGGAATCGTGATATCCTAAATACCGCGAGTACATGGTGTTTTGAAGCATCTACTGAACTTGGGACGTAATGGCATAACTAGGTTCTCTAACAGCTTAAGCCTATAGATCACTAGGCTGTTTAATTCGACAAGTGCGAAGGTTATCTTCCTCTTGTTGTTGTTTTTTTTTTTTTTGGGATAGGTAAGTGCAACCCCTTGTTGCTATGAGGATTGGAGCCAACGACCTCGAGGTCATTGCCTGATTGCCCTTGCCATCTCTCCCACCCGTTGGGATCATCTTCCTCCTGTTAAGCCAATGTTGACATGTGCTTCACTTCTTTTTTTTGGATAAGTAATTAAATATATACCAAGAAGCATCAAAACAGGTGACGTGTTCTGTGCACACGAAGAGTATACTCTGCCAAAATACTCTACCAAGTCTGATATCTAGACAATAGAGAAGCTAATCACAAATTCCTGTGTAGTTATTTCCATTCAGCTTAACCCTCGACAAATTTACACAAACTGGTTTGACATTTGCTGCGGTACTTGCAAGGGAATTTCAGTATCAGTTGCTTCGGTATTGTGTTTCTGCAGTGAGCTGTGATGGGAATTGGGATACAGAATTTGGATACTTTATTTTGGATACGTTTATGTGTCTGGATTTCCTGTTCTTTTTCCCCCACTTCACGTATATTATATTTGTTGTATTTTTTTGATAAAATAATTAACCGGTGCCATTGTCCTTTTCAGCTTGTGGGTAGGCTCTCCCAAGAGGAATTAATGGCTCAATTACCGTCATTTTTACCTGCTCTTTTTGATGCTTTTGGAAACCAGAGTGCTGATGTTCGCAAGGTACATAATTATTCTTTCATCTGTTTCTGCTAAAATATTTTCCTTGCTGAACAGATATGTGATCATTTGCCAAACAAAGGCCGGTCAAAAAGTGCAAAAATACAATGACTAATTTTTTTTTATCCACCCCACCCACCCCAAAGAATGAGGAAAAAGAAAAGAAAGGAAGAAATGCTATCCTCACAACCCTTAGTTTGAACACTCAAATTGAGGGGGACAGTATTTGACCTTTATAAAAAAATGTTGGGAAAAGGGAACATGTACTTAGATTGGAGTCATTCCACCTTGACAAGATTGGATCGTGTTACAATGTTGATGGGACTTTGAGAAATCAATTTTTCACTCAAGGGGGTGGGAGAGATGGCAAGAGCGCTCAAGGCAAAGACCTTGAGGTCCTTAGTTCCAATCCCCATACCAAGGGGCCATACTTGCCTACAAAAAAAAAATCCTCACATTGCTTTTTGGCTTTTAGGCTGTAGTGCTGTGGAAAACGTCTGCTATATATATATTTTTTTGATCATGCAGAGAAGACTTTCTTTTGCTTCTCATTCTTCATTCTCAAACATTCCTTATTTGAAGGAAGATTTGTTTAGGCAGTTGCTATTATGGGATTGTTCTTACTGAACAGGGATTGTTTAATGTTTTTTTAATCAGTAAAGTATATATAAATGAGCGTGACGCGCCCTTTGTACACTAGGGGTATACAAACTACTTAATGCTAAAACTATTCACAAAATTACCAGTGAAACCGAGGGAATGATCTGTTGCCATGCACCATATAAACAAAGTAGGCAGAAGACGGTCTCTCATATGGGGTCCATCTAACCTTCAATGATTAAAAAAATTCTTCTATATCTCCCTTTCCAAATAGTCCACCAAACGCCCCTCGGAACAGCTTCCCAAAGAATGTTCCTCCTCGTGCGTTTGTGCAGCAACCAAACTCAAAAGCATCCCCTGAAGAGAAGTGGGCATCACCCACGAAATCCCAAAAAGTCCCAGAACCGATTTCCATGAAGTACAAGCCACCAGACAATGCAGTAACAAGTGATTTATACTCTCTCCATTGCTTTCACTGAGTTTGTGATGAAAAGGTTCTGTAAAGAGTGCAACGAAAAGAGTGTTCCTTGGTCAATGGTATGTGCCTTGGCAGGAAAGTGAAACAGTTTCTGAAAATTTTCCTCAAAGGGTCCTATTTATGGGTATGGGCGCATGAAAAATTCTAAGTGCCCATATTTTCCCATTAATAACGTGGGTTTATGTGGGCATAAATGGGCACCCGATAAATACGCAACCTTAATAACTACATGCAATAGCCACTATCTCTGGTGTAAGTAAACAGTGATTATGACGCATTTAGTTTGAATGAAGAATATGCAACACTTTCTTTATTTGATAAGTAAGAATATGCAACACATACCGGCTGAATTTTTTTTTCCCAGGAAAGCGAGCAACTAAAGAATTCTAAAAACCTATAATGCAGAATTGGAGTTTCATATGAATGCAAGCAAGTAAACCCCACATCAAAATAATTATCCTGACGATCGACACACTCGTGACTATAGATTAATAAAGTCATAACTGATTTTCGTGGGTTTAAATGTGGTATAATTCGATCATATATATATATATATATATATATATAAGTGGTATAATTTGAAGATAAATGAGAGAAGACAGCTAATATAGATAAAACATATATAGATGGACCTCTTCATCACAAAAAAAATAGTACAAACTACCAAGAATGCTTCCAATTTCTGATCACGACTTTAAAACATGTTTTTTGTAATGTTCTGCTTAATAATTTTATGTCAATGATTAAGTGGGCGCCCAAGCCCATTTATACCCGTGTTATTAAATGGGCATTCACTTACCCACCCATTTGCACCCGCTGCTGCCCATACATGTCTGTTTGTCACCTCTAATATATATATTTACATTTCGTTTAATCCATAGATTGTGTGTGTGCATATTTAGTTTAATCCTTAACATGGACATCTCAATGTAAATTTTTTGAGCGGGTATGAAAGAGATATGATAGAAAGTCCTGCATGCACGTAATCAAGTGGCTTGTAATTATCAACCTGTATCTAGTTTCATATTATCTTACAAGATGTTATTTTGTGGGTGGCAGACGGTTGTTTTTTGTCTGGTAGACATATATATCATGCTTGGGAAAGCATTCTTGCCATACTTGGAGGGTCTTAACAGCACACAATTGCGATTAGTGACCATTTATGCCAACCGAATATCGCAAGCCAGGACAGGTACCCCGATAGAGGCTAACCATGAATAGCTTTGGGACAATATAGTGTGGGTTGTTTGGGAGTCTGCATTTGTTGTGAATCTTGTATATTGTGTGATTTGTTCATTCAGTAGGTGGGGTTTCTTTGTAATTTTTTCTTATATATAAGTTTCCCCACTTTTTCACTTATTTGGTTTGGAGGTGAGGGGTGAGTGTTTTTTTTGATTTAAAGAAAGTTTGAGTGAAGTTGTATCTCTTTTTTCTTTTTTTTGGTTGTGATAGTGAAAATTTTCATTTTATGGAGGGCCCTGCAGTCTTATACATATGTTGGAGAGAAACTTGTACTGGAATAGTGGGATTGAATTTTATTTGCCTATGGGGTTTCTATTCTGGTATGTAATGTTCAGTTGTACTCGGTTATTTTTATGGTGCTCATGCAGCACTAGCCAGTAGATATCAAGGCTCAAATTAGTTGGCTCTACCTCATGCACTAGTCCATCTTAAGACTTCAGTTCGTTCCACATAATTGCTACTTCCAATATTATCATCCTTTTAGCTATACCTGAATTTACTTTGTACTTCTTGCATTGCTGCACGGACGACTGCTACCTAGGATTATAACCAGTAAGTATTCCCGCCAACTAGTCCTTGTCCTCACCAAATCAAACCTCGGGGTAACTGTACACCAAAGGAAAACAAGGAAACAGGGTGAGTCGATTTGGATCAATAATGGATTGGTAATTGATTATAGAACTACAAAAGCAGCAATAGCCAAAAGGAAGATGAAAGAGAAGGCCGATAGGTGAGTTGTTGGTTATTCTCTTGATGTAGATGCATGTTGTCGATCTGTTGTATTTATTTCAGTTAGGGCTATGTAGCCAACTTGCAAGTTAGTTGTGGTCCCGACTCCCGAGTATGTTAGCTCGAGCTCGGATGTCTAGTAGTAGTTGGTGTTACTCTGTATAGGTGAGAGAAACTAGGGAAGGAGGGTATTACACCCTCTGCCCCTTGAAATGAATTTGTTGGCAAATTTCATATTGATTTACTACTATACCTCAAGCAAATACATAATCATTTATAGCCTTAGTTCCCATCTAGTGATAATAGCACGGTTTTAATAGTATCTTGAGCAAATCAGATCCAACAGCAACACGGCAAATAGCATACGTATTTGTTAATTACTTCCTCTGCCATCATCAGCTTGCTAGTATAATTGTATAAACACTTCAACCTATATATATCTCATAATTCTATCTTCATGCATGTACAAAAAAGAAGATTTCTTCCATGTTTGTAGAAAATTAAAAATGGGAACCAGACAAATCAAACATATATCTCCATCCGCAAATCTCGATTTTGTTATTTTTCTTTTTTGAATTTTCTTTAATTTTTTTGTCAAGTTATAGTAATTATCAATTAATTTTTCGCATATCATCTCTAATTCTCACATCCAAGGGGCGGGGGCCTTGTGATCTCCATGTTGTCTTGTAAGATATCCACAACTTACTTCTATGATTCCACAACATTTTTGGCATCTTCTCACTATCTAAAGGAAACCATCAATCATACAAGTACACAAATCGGAGAGAACAAGGGTGGCAGGGGATGGTTATTGGTTAGCATTTTCTACTCCCATTTTTTAAAAAAGAATTGTGGTACATTTTCTCAAACATTTTTTTGCTGCAGTTATGCGTTCTTTTTTTCAACAAAAAAAAACTTTTGAAGGTGAAAATATTACGATACCCTTAATGAACCGAATGCATACTACAGAGATCACTTACTCAGTACATTGTGATGTATTAATTTTTGTATCGTGATGCGTTGATTTAAATTACTTAATCTGATTTTGCATCGCGTTGCACCAATTTTATGCAAAGCGATGAATCGATTTAAATTACCAAGTTCATTTTTTGCATCGTGATGCATCAATTTAAATTACCTAATTCAATTTTACATCATGAGGCACCAATTTTATGCACCGCGATGCACCAATTGTAATAATCAAATCCAATTTGCATTGCGATGCAAATTGGTTTCGAATGCATCTCCTCTGCTTTCTTCTTCCTCCTTCTCTGTCGTAACTCATCATCTTCATCCTCTGCCTTCGTCCTTACTGAAAATCCTTCATCCTAGCCCAGATCCATTCCACTATCTTACTTAATGAATCGAAAAAATCGTTTACCTCTCAGAGCGTTGCCTTCAAACCCCCATGACAGAGCGCGCTACCCCCTCGACTTGACTAGATAGGTCGATCTCCATTTCATTGCACAACAATGATGATTTTTGAATCCAAAGTATTAACTGAAGCTGTTGAAGGAAACGATCTGGATATTTTAAGAACAATATTTCAAAAATGAACTTCAGCGGTTAAAAAGACAAACATGGGAACGGATGAGGCTACAAACTTGGCAAAATGAGCCGGGCCGAAATTACCCCCTTTTGTTTAATGGGTAACTTTGTCCATAATGCATGCAGAGGCTTTTATGACCGAACTAATGCCCAAGTTTGGGTTGGACTATTAAGAAGATCATGGAGCTAATCCTTCTATCATTTTTAAACCGTAGAAGTCCATTTTTATAAAATTGTTCCTAAATTTCCCAAATACAGAAGTGGTGAAAATTTCTTCTTCTTCTCCGTCTTCGTCGAGTTCGTCCACCTCGATCGTTGTCTTCCCTTCTTCTGCACTTGTTCTTTTTTTTTTTTTTTTGCTTTCTTAGTGTATTCTTTAGTCTCTTTTGTTCACCATAGCAAGAATCAGTAACAAGAAAGTTTGGTGTTTAGGGATGAAGAGGAAAAAAAGTGGGAAGTTAGAGTGATGAAGAAGAACAATGGTTACTTCACTCTGCCACTCTAATTCTTTTTTTCTTTCCTATTCAAGTTCATGTGGTTAGAAAAGCAAAAAACAAAGAGAAGAAGACCAAGCTGGGACTAGCCACAACATTTTAATTGTCTTCTTCTTCTTCTTCTTCATTGTATTTGTGTGATTCAAAATAGTTTAACTTTGTGTGTGTGTGTGTGTGTGTTGCTATGCTTGTAAATTGTTTGTTGAAATACCCGAATATGAATTTGTTTGTTGTTGGACACCTTTTTAAAATCTTGATGCATCAATTTTGAATCACGAGGCATCATTTGTGAATCTTGATGCATAGATTTACATTTTCTCTATAGGAAAAAGGCATCAATTCAGAATCATTTGTTAATTGTGTACATGAAAGAAGAGATATGAGGTTATAGTCCATTTTGTGATGCATCCAATATGAATTTTGATGCATCATAATCATGTACTAGTACTCTTATCCATGCCGATAGCACGGCGCCAGTTTGTGAATTTATCAATAAATGAAACAGATAATGTGGAAATGAATTAATATTTATTTATAATTTGTCTAAGTTAATTATGATAACAGTTAAAAAGAAAAAAAAACAAATATTTCAAATTACAAAACTTACGATTTTTTTGAAAATTTATTTGTACATGAAATTGTGGGTCGGAAAAAAATTAAATTGATTAAGTTAATTACGATAATAATTAAAAAGAAAAAATTAAAATAGAAATATTCAAAACTTAGACATAAATTAAATTGTGATTCAGTTTCAAAAAATAAATTGATTAAGTTAATTATGATAACAGTTAAAAAGAAAAAAAATTCAAATTACAAAACTTACGAATTTTTTTTGCATAAAATTGATTAATTAATTAAAATATCAAAAAGAAAATGGATGTGAGTTTGGTGGGGGAAGGATTAACGGCCACCAACCGTGAATAATGGGGGAGTTGGAGAGAGAGAGAGGGGTAGTTGCTCGATCGCCTTTCACACATGTGAACTCGGGGAGTGAAAATGGCTGTAGGATCTCAGTAAATGAATCAATCTCAACCCCTAAATAGCTTTAGTCAATTGCACATGTGTGACTATGAGCTGTATTGTATTATAGATTGCAATGTCAAATTCATGTATCTTCAAGGGACATGAGGTCTCGTTCATTTGCGATGCATCCAATTGGAATTTCGATGCATCAAATTCATGTATCGTCAAGAGACATGAGGTCTGGTTCATTTGCGAAGCATCCAATTAGAATTTCGATGCAACAAAATGAACGCATCAGATAATCGATGCATTGAATGAACAAATGGTATACATGAAAGAAGCAATGGAATTGATGCATTACAATTCCAAATAGTTGTTTCGTGAACCAAATTGATGTATCACGAAATAAAATTTGTCCAGTCACCTCCTTTTTGGCTTCGATTCCCTCGTACTCTTTCACCCAACAACCATGCACAACACAACTCAGTACAATCACTCATACTTGCGTCACAAACATTACCAACATGCATACCAAACATTTCTTGCTTGCCTCGAACTAGCTTCTATAATGAGCTATTCTTCCCACTCATGTTGAATAAGACTACTGGCCTATGGAAGGTCATTTTGGTAGCAGACTTTAAAGCCTTTCTTCATTCAATAATCAATTGAAAGAGGCTTGTCGTTGTATTGTGAGTACCATTTGTTTGGAAATTGGTAACGGCGATACATCGATTTGGAATGACAATGCAACGATCTGAATTCACGATTCATCAATTTTGAACCCCGATGCATCGCATTTCAATTTGTGCATTGCAATGCACGAACGGAAGCTTTGTGTGCACGTTTTTGTTCATTTAGGGTATATTCGTCATTTTGTACCAAAAATGAAATTTTCTGATTTAAAAAAGAGAGAGGGTATTACAGCAGTTTGAATTTGTCTAGAACGGACCAGCCCGGTTATCACCCCACTACTTACTAAGGAGAAATTTGGGTCAGTCCATTTTGGGATATTTTCAACCGCTAAGGTCTTACATATTTTTATTTAACAGGTAAAATACACTTTTGGAGGTAAATGATGAAGATACCCATAATGAAAGGAAAACCACGCACATCAGGCATGCGGTACATTGAAAAAATACGATGATGCATTGCAATATCCAATGCAAACCATCTATTGGTCATAGCTTTTTAATTATGCTTATTTAGTCCCACCTCCAACCACTACCCAACCCCTCTTTCTCCACCTAGTTTCTTTTTCATCCGGCCAAAGGAGCTTGTCGTCAGAAAAAGACATACAAAAACCAAAGACAAAACTATTGTCTACTGCGAGCCCCAAAGCTAGAAAACTAAAAGGAAAAGAAAAGGCAAGAATAAAGGCAAACTGGTCGTGAGCAATAGCCTACTTGAACTGCTTGGGAGCGGCTCAAAGATATCTCACAGAAGTCTGGTGATTAGAGTAACTAGCAAGACGAGGAAAAAAACATTTTGGTGCTTGCATTGAAAATTATGATGCTTGCATCGCGAACAAATTGATGCATCATGAACTAGTTAGATCAGTGATTTTAGATCTAGAATACTCGTTTCTTTCATAACAGATCTGAAAAATGGTTAACTATATCCGGGTGACAGAGACTTTCTATCAAAGTAATAGCCAAGCCCACCTCGACTTGATTGATCATCCAACGTGGAAAAGTTAGGATCAATCTCTCATCCACTAGATCGAGCCTTTAACAACATCTTCATTATACTATAATAAAAGATAAGCACGCAAAGAGAAGAAAATTAGAAAGGCATACTATTTGCCAAACGGAGATTTGCGCCCAGACGAGTGAGTAGAAGAAAAAGAACTAGATCAATTCCTACTCCAATCCCTATTCCAGTCGTATATCATTTAAGGAGCTATTCTTCTTTTCATTAGTTCGGAAATTCTTAATTAAGAAAGGAGTGGGGAAAACCACACCCATATTCCCTATTTCTACACTCCACTTAAAAGAATTACAAAAATGTCATTGCGATAGATAACCTAATAAACCCTTCTAGGCACTACACCTCATAAATTAATCTTTACACCCCATTCGAATGACAATAATACCCCTATATTAAAAGACAGATAATACTCCCTACACTCATTGTGTTATATTTCCTTCTTCCCCCAATTTTTTTTCAAAAACTTTCTCAAAACCAACCCTAAACATAATCACATTGTGAAAAAAAAAAACTTTACAAGGAGTTTAAAGAAGTCATGGGGACGAATAATGTAAGTATTCTTTTCACTTTATTCGATTAAAATTTGTTTTTTTTCAAAAAAAAAATCGAGTTGGGTATTATCGATTGTTCAGCTCTGGTGTGATGAACATCTTAGAGTTATTCCTTCAGCATTGGTCGAACAGCTTCTAAGGTGTTCACAACACCTTGGCCGAACACCAACACCTCTGTTCATCTCAGCTTGGCCGAACACACCCACAGCCGTTCATCTCAGCTTGGCCGAACAGTGCTGCATCTGGTCATCACACACTGGCCGAACATTGCATAATCAACTATTTAACATGTTTTTTTTTTTTTTGCTTAGTTTTAGGAAGAAAAATGTTTCCTACTGAGTACAGTGTCGTTGGTCCTGTAAATGATGGGATCATTCCTCTTTAACAAGCGATTGTTATGGATTACAACAATGTGTTCATAAATTAGTCTCATTTTTCATATCGGGATTGGGTGCGTGCGACCGGAAGGGAGAATGGGCTTGTGATAATAATTACTAGGTCTGATAGTGGTACGGAAAATATAGGACATCGATTGACTTTGGGTTGTGAACTTGGTGGGCAACCTCGTCAAAAAAGGATGATGATTCGAGCAAAGTAGCTAAGGATAACAAGATAGAACGTGTATCAAAGAAATGTGGCTCGTTTGAAGGGCATACAATTATGTGAGAAAGTATGCAAACTTCTGGTTAAATGTGGGTTGCATAACCATGGTTCTGCGCCTCACTTGCATGGACACTCATTTGTTGGTCGATTATCAGAAGATGAGAAGGCTTATGTTCGTGACATGTTACATGCCAATTCTCGACCCAATGAAATTTTGCAAGGTTTACACGAGAAGTTTAAAAGTAATAAGTCTTCAATACAAACTATTTACAACGCTCATATGAAGAATAAAATTATCAAGCGTGATGGTCAATTACAAATGCAGCAACTTGTGGCAAAATTGATGGATCATGGATATTACTACCATCACAGGAGATGTGAGAAAACTAACATTGTTCAAGATTTGTTCTTTAATCATCCAATGAGCGTTGAGCTATTGCGTTTTTTCTGAAGGTTCTCTTCATTGATTGCACTTACAAGACAAACAGATATAATTTACCCTTGTTGGAGATTGTTGGTGTCACGTCGACACATATGACATTTTTGGTTGAGGCTGTCTATATGGGGTCAGAGGTGCAAGAGAACCACATTTGGGTGCTTGATATTTTGAAAACTTTCATGAATCAATCCTCCTTGCCAACTGTGATAGTAATTGACAGAGATCTTACGTTAATAAATGCAATCGAGGTAACTTTTCATTCCTCAAAACATTTCCTTTGTCGGTGGCATATCAACAAAAACATCATGTCGAATTGTAAGAAATACTTTCGCACGAAAGTGCAATGGGAACAATTTAACATATATCGGATTTTTTGGTGGATGCAAAAAATGAGACAATGTATAAAGAATACTTGAAGAGATTTCAGTTGGATTTTAGTGATCATCTCACTGCGGTTGAGTACATCATGAAGCAATGGATAGGGTCGTACAAGGAAAGATTTGTGTCGGTTTGGACGAATAATGTAATGCACTTCGACAACAAAGCAACAATCAGGTTTTTAAATGTTGTTAATATTTGTTTTCTATAAATTTTGTCATGAAATACAAATATTAATGGTTTAAATCCCAATTTGGTCACCCTATTTTCGGCCAAAATTCATTAAGTTCACTCTACTTTTTTCCCCTCAATTTAATCACTCTACTTGGCTTCAAAAGTCAATAAGGTCACTAGAGTCATTTCCGTTAGTTAGGTTAGATGGAAATCTTTGAAAATACAATAATGCCCCTTACCTTTGAAAGGTGTGTTGACAAATTCTAGCTTAGTCGCCCTTGGTCAGACCTTCAATTTGGTTCCTAAAACACATTCAATCGTTTTGTTTGTTTGCCATGGCTACTTTGCCAATTGGATTTGAGGGCTTAGAGAAGCACCTCAAAATCTCCTTCTTTGAATCATCCCCTTTTGCTGATCCAAACGGGTTGGGGCTTCGTGCCCTAACTCGTTCCCAACTCGACTTCATTCTCAAACCCGCGTGTTGCACCATTGTAGATTAGTTATCGAACACTGAGTTCGACTCGTATGTACTTTCCGAGTCGAGTTTTTTTTGTTTACCCATTCAAGATCATTCTAAAGACATGTGGTACTACAAAGTTGCTTATGTCCATTCCAAAAATTCTCGAACTCGTTGAGTCAATCCCACTCAGGGTTAACACGGTTAGGTACTCATGTGGGACCTTCATTTTTCAAAACACCCAACATGCCCCTCACCGGAGCTTCTTCGAGGAAGTCTCCTTCCTGAATTCGTACTTCAGCCGCTTGCCAACTGACGACCATGCATTTGTACTCAGCGATGCGATTGGCAAGAACCGGTTCTGGCATGTCTACGTGGCGTTAGTGGGTCCACCGGCATTTGATCTTGCATCTGTGGTGAACCTCGAAATGTGCATGATAGGGTTGGACAGGGATAAAACGACCTTAGTAAGGGTATTTTTGGATTTTCCTAAAAAACAAACTTTCAATCCAAATATATGGATGAAGTGATGAACGTGCTAATTATGTGAAGGTAGAGTGATTAAATTGAGGAAAAAAATATAGAGTGAGCTTAATGATTTTTGTCTGAAAGTAGGGTGACCAAATTGAGATTTAAACCTGATGGGAGCGCGAAAGTGTGATAGAATTAACCGATTTTATGATTTATTTTAGAGCAAATATTACACTTTTGGTTGGTTTTGTGCTGGTTATGTTGTAGGTGAAAAGGGAGCTGCAAAAGAGGGGAGTTAAGAAGAAAATGTTGGATTTCAGACAAAAGGGAAATTTGGGATATCACATGGGCACGTGTTGTTCAAATTTCGGAGTTGAAGCTGTTGTCAAGATGCTGAATTTTCGAGCAGATCTGTTGGGCAGTTAGAAAATACTGTTACTTCTTTCTGATTCTGTTTATGTATTAAAGGAAATACTGATTTGGAAGTAGTGGGTGGTTTTAGGAAGTTACCGGTAGTTTTAAAACTACCGAGTAGTGGTTTTAGTGGGAGAGTAGAGTGATATTTATTGATGTATTTTCTGAACAAATGGGGGGATGATTCGGCCAGTAGAGGGGGAGTTCTATCAGACAGTAACTTGAGAGATAGAGAAGTCACTAACGATTGCTAGGAGAGAAGTTTAAGGAACTTGTCATTTTCTTTGAGATTCATTACCTGCTGGGAACAAACACTTTGGTTAATTTTGTAAGTTGCTTTTAAATCATGTTTAATAGCTAAGGTTCTTCTTCCAGTCAATGAGAAATTAAGTCTCAAGCTTTTTATTTCTGTGAGATCTAATTGAGTTATTTCTTGTTTGGTTTTCGAATATTTGTTCGTTCTCCGTTTTACACGTAGGAAGATTATTGTGTCTAATTAATGTTTAATGGCCAGAATATTAATTAACATAATATTATAAAGCTAGTTAACACCGTTGATCCGTAATTGTCCTCGGTCTTAACAAAGTGGCAAGTAATACACCTTTTAGGCATCACAAGCATAATCGGACCGTATTACGGGAACGGATAATCATTGTTACATGATATTGCTTCAATATGCATGGCTCTGAATCGGGTCTCTCTCTTCTTAATGCAACCGAGTTATTAAATCTTACGAGCGTCTCGGAGGTTGTAACTCGGTTAGACGGTAATTAACGAGCGTCTCTTGATTATCAATACGGTAAGGAGAGATTGAGTGTTAGGCGTTTGTCAACACTTATAACCGGTTTATTCGAAATCTAACGAGATACTTTTGCATCTATGATCAGAAATAAAATGTGAGACGAAATTGGTTCATTGGCTGGATTTAATTTTATTGAGTTAAATTAATTGTTAATCTGATAGCTTAGTTACAATCATTTTCAGTTAATTAGTTTTTAAGTTTATTCGTAGTTAATTTAAAATATAAATTTGTGTTCAATTATTTACTAATAAAATTCTAAAAAGGAATAATTTCGACGTTCCCTGCGGATACGATCCCGACTTACTTTATACTCGTTATTAAGGAAGGAGGAAAAATAATTTTGACGATTTGACACTCGCCAAATTTTGGCGCCGTTGCCGAGGAACGGTTCTGATATTTATTTCTTAGATTAGAATTTTATTTATTGTTTTGTTTCTTTTTATGCCTCGATCTTCTCGTACAGGGAAATTGATTTATGATCCGGAGATTGAGAAGACAGCAAGAAGATTAACAAAACAAACCAAACTCAGTCGGCAAGCAAATATCTCTTCGCCGGGGTTGAAGTCAACATTTGAACTGGCTAGTTCAAGTGATTCAAGTGACGAAGAGCTGTAAGAAGTAGAGCAAGTTAAGGAAGAATAAGAGGAAATTGAAGTTGAGGAAGTTGGACCCCAAGCCGAAATGGCAGATCCTCAACGAACCTTGAGGGAAATGGCTACACCTGATGTGAATCAGCCGCCCCTTGGCATCACATTTTCGGAAGTAAATGCTCCATTTGAACTCAAACCTGTTCTGATCCAACTGTTACCTAAGTTTCATGGGTTGACGGGCGAAGATCCTCACAAGCATTTGATGGCTTTTCATCTAGCATGTTCGAGTCAAAGGCCGCAAGGAATGACTGAAGATAACATGAAATTGAGGGCTTTTCCTTTCACATTGGCGGACAAAGCAAAGGATTGGTTGTTTGATTTACATCCGGGAGCAGTAAGCACATGGCCTGAAATGAAGAAGAAGTTTCTTGAGCGATTTTTCCCTGCTTCAAGAGCAACGAATATTCGTAAAGATATTTGTGGAATTAGGCAATTTGTGGGAGAAACTTTGTATGAATATTGGGAGCGATTTAAACAATTGTGTGCGAGTTGTCCTCAGCACCAAATTTCTGATCAGTTGCTAATCCAATATTTTTATGAAGGTTTATTAATTGCAGATAGGAACATGATTCGATCTTTGCGAGTGGGGAGCTTTCATGAACAATACATTGGAGGAAGCTAAGCGATTAATTAATGATATGGCTGAAAATGCTCAGCAATTCGGGACAAGGCAACCGGAGGTTCCAAGTAAAGTGAATGAGGTAAATGTTTCTTCTATTGATCGTAGACTAGATACTCTAACTTCTGTTGTGGAGAAACTAGTTTCAGGGCAAGTACAACAAGTTAAAGCATGTGGTATCTGTTCCAACGTTGGTCATCCGACGGATATGTGTCCAACATTGCAAGAAGATTCCAAGGAATTAGTAAATGTTGTTGGCGGGTTTCAAGGGCAGCAACAAAGGAAGTATGATCCGTACTCTAATAACTATAATCCGGGATGGCGCGATCATCCGAATTTGAGTTATGGCACAAGAAACCCGAACTTTTCACAGCAGCAAATTCAGCCTCCATTCCCACCTGTTCAGCCGATTCAACCTACTAATAGTCCAGGGACTTCGCTTGAAACTTTGATCAAAAGTTTGGCAGATACGGTACATCAAGATCGACAGCAAACTAAGGCTAGCATTAAATCTTTGGAAGATCAGATCTCGCAACTGGCTGTATCAATGAGCAAAATGGAAGTGAACCAAGGTAGATTACCTTCTCAAGTTGAAAAGAATCCACGGGAGAATGCTTGTGCAGTAACTCTTAGGAGTGGTAAAGAGTTACAGGATATTGCAAAGGAGGAAAAAGAAGGTGAAAATAGCAGCCACAATGATGAGAGTGTACAGAAGGAGAATTCGGTGAAGGAAGAAGCTGGAGGATCAGGTTCAGAAAATCAGAAAATAATTATTCCTCCACCTTTTCCAGGAAGATTGGCAAGGGAAAAGAAAGAGCAAGATGACAAAGCAATCTTGGATACTTTTAGCAAGGTAGAAATTAATATTCCTCTTTTGGAGGCTATTAAGCAAGTGCCTAGGTATGCCAAGTTTCTTAAAGAGTTGTGCACGAAAAAAATGAAGTTGCGACAGGATGAGAAAGTGTTGGTAAGTGAGAATGTTTCAGCCATGATTCAACGGAAATTACCTCAGAAATGCAAAGACCTAGGTATGTATACTATTCCTTGTATTATAGGTAATAAAAAAGTTGAAAAAACCATGCTTGATCTAGGAGCGTCCATAAATGTCATGCCTTTATCTGTGTATAAAGAATTGAATTTAGGCCCATTGCGAGATACAAGAGTAATCATACAATTGGCAGATAGGTCTAATTCTTATCCCGAAGGTGTGGTAGAGGATGTTTTGGTGAAAGTGAATGACTTAATTTTTCCGGTGGATTTCTATGTCATAGATATGGATGATTCGTGTTCTCCTCATCCTTCTCTTATTCTGTTAGGGAGACCATTCATGAAAACAGCAAAAACAAAAATTGATGTAGATAAGGGAACTTTGACACTTGAATTTGATGGCAATGTGGTAACTTTTAATGTTTTTGATGCCATGAAATATCCAAGTGATTCGGAGTCTGTTTTTCATGTGAGTGTCATTGATTCTGTTGTGCGAGATGAGTTTGAGTCTAATGTTCTTGATGATAAATTGGAAGTTGTTCTTGTGAAAAGTTTGGCTGATAAGGATGTACCTTTTCAAAACAATGTTGAAATGCAAGAGAGTATCATGGCTCTTTATTCCACACCTGAGGTTACATCAAAATTTGATTTTCCGACTCTTCCATTACCAACGTCAAGTGAAAAAATTCTTCCTTCCACAATTCAAGCACCTAAGTTGGAATTAAAGAAGTTACCTGAACACTTGAAATATGTCTACTTAGGTGAAAATGAAACTTTGCCAGTCATTATTGCTAATAACTTGACTGAGTTGCAGGAAGAGAAGTTGCTAAGAGTCTTGAGAGAGAACAAAGGAGCAATTGGTTGGACACTTGCAGACATTAAGGGAATCAGCCCTTCAATGTGCATGCATCGCATTTTGTTAGAAGCTGATTCCAAACCTGTTCGTGATCACAGATCCACGGAAATTGAATCCGCCCATGAAGGAAGTTGTTCTCAAGGAGATTTTGAAGCTTTTGGATTTAGGGATTATTTTTCCTATTTCTGACAGCACTTGGGTAAGTCCCGTTCATCTTGTTCCTAAGAAAACAGGTTTTACCTTGGTGGAGAATGAAAAGAATGAGTTGGTACCAATGAGATTGCAAAATGGGTGGCGAATGTGCATAGACTTTCGAAAGTTAAATGCCGCCACTCGAAAGGATCATTTTCCTCTTCCATTCATTGATCAGATGTTAGAAAGGTTGGCAGGTAAAAGATATTTATGTTTTTTAGATGGTTATTCAGGTTATTATCAGATTTTAGTTGCACCTGAAGATCAGGAAAAAACAACTTTCACGTGCCCATTCGGTACCTTTGCTTTTCGCCGTATGCCTTTTGGTCTGTGTAATGCACCTGGTACATTCCAAAGATGTATGATGAGTATCTTTTCTGATATGATTGAGCATTGCATAGAGATTTTTATGGATGATTTTACGGTGTATGGTGATTCATTTGATCAATGTTTAGATAATTTATCTAAAGTCATGAAACGTTGCATAGACACTAACCTGGTTCTTAACTATGAGAAATGCCATTTTATGGTACAAGAGGGAATAGTGTTAGGTCATGTAGTTTCTGAAAGGGGAATTGAAGTGGACAAAGCTAAGGTTGATTTAATTGCTAAATTGCCTTATCCTGCTAATGTGAAAGATATTCGTAGTGTACTTGGTCATGCAGGATTTTACAGGCGATTTATTCGAGATTTCTCCAAGATCGCACAACCTTTAACAAGGTTGCTTCAACAGGATGTTCCTTTTGAATTCGGAGAAGATTGCAAGAAGGCTTTTGATTTGTTGAAGGAGAAGCTGACTTCAACTCCTATCATTCAGCCACCAAAGTGGGATTCCCCATTTGAACTCATGTGTGATGCGAGTCATTATGCAGTAGGAGCAGTTCTTGGACAAAGAGAAGGGAAGCAAAGTCATGTGATATATTATGCTTCGAAAACTCTCAATGCAGCCCAATGCAATTACACCACATCGGAAAAGGAGTTGTTGGCCATAGTCTTTGCATTTGAGAAGTTCAGATCTTATTTGCTGGGATCAAAGGTGGTGGTTTTCTCGGATCATGCAGCACTCAAGTACCTTTTGGCAAAGAAGGAGTCTAAGCCAAGGCGATCGGATGGATTCTTGCAAGAATTTACATGGGAGATTAAGGATTGCAAGGGGAAGGATAATTCGGTAGCTGATCATTTGAGCAGGTTGGTGCATGAAGAAGAATCCATTTCCATTTCTGAAATGTTCCCAGATGAACAACTCTTCTTGGTGCAAGGTAAGTTAGGTAAGGAACCTTGGTATGCTGATATAGTTAACTTTTTGGTGACTGGAATTTTTCCACAAGGAATGAGTAGTGCAAAAAAGAATAAAATAAGAAGTGACTCTAAATACTATATATGGGATGAACCTTATCTTTGGCGAATTGGTTCTGATCAAGTCATTCGTAGGTGTGTGTCTAATGACGAGATTCATTCCATATTAGTATATTGTCATAATTATGCTTGTGGAGGACATTTTGGTCCAAGAAGAACGGCAAGAAAAATTTTGGATAGTGGTTTTTATTGGGAAACTCTTTTCAAAGATGCCTATGTTTTCTGTAAAAGTTGTGATAGGTGTCAAAAGATTGGAAATTTAACTTTGAGAGATGAGATGCCCCAAATTCCAATTTTAATTTGTGAAATTTTTGATGTTTGGGGAATGGATTTCATGGGACCATTTCCAAGTTCTTTTGGTAATTTGTATATATTGCTTGCGGTGGATTATGTTTCTAAGTGGGTAGAAGCGAAAGCTACCCGGACTAATGATTCGAAAGTTGTTGTGAGTTTTCTCAGGTCTAATATATTCAGCAGGTTTGGCATTCCAAGAGCTATGATTAGTGATCAGGGGACTCATTTCTGCAATCGAAGCGTGAAAGCATTGATGCTCAAGTATGGTGTACACCATAGAGTGGCAACTACATACCATCCGCAAACTAATGGGCATGCTAAAATTTCAAACAGAGAAATCAAGGGAATTTTGGAAAAGATGATAAATCCTAATCGGAAGGATTGGAGTTCGAGATTGGATGATGCACTGTGGGCCTATCGTACGACATATAAAACACCAATTGGTATGTCGCCATATCGATTGGTATTTGGTAAAATGTGCTATCTACCGGTTGCGGTCGAACATAGGGCTTACTGGGCAGTGAAAGAGTGTAATATGAATTTTACACTGGCTGGTCTTGAAAGGAAGCTGCAATTACAGGAACTAGATGAGTTGAGATTGGAGGCCTATGATAGTGCAAGATTTTACAAGGAGCGGACTAAGAAGTTTCATGATAAGTTGATTCGTCGGAAAAGTTTTGTAGTGGGACATAAAGTATTGCTTTTCAACTCACGATTGAAATTGATGCCAGGAAAATTGAGGTCGCGCTGGACCGGTCCGTATGTGATTGTGAGTGTTTTGTCCAATGGAGTTTTTGAAATTCAGAGTTTGCATACTCAGAAGGTTTTCAAAGTCAACGGGACTCGATTGAAATCTTATTATGAAAATTTTGATGTGTCGGAAACCGTTGAAGAAATCACTTTGGCCTACCCCATTTATGAGTAATGTTGAGGGTAGGCATTGGGTCTAGCTACAGACGGTAAATAGCGGCGCTAATTGGGAGGCAACCCAACGTTTTTAATTTTTTATTTTTATTTTTATTTTTATTTTTATTTTTATTTTATTGTTATTTTAATTTCTAGATTTTCTTAGTTTTAATTAATTTTTTTCTTTGTTTTAATGTTTCTTTTAAGTTTGGTTTGTGGCAGCAGGTTTTGAGTGCATGCAAGAAAGTGCAGTGGTTTTGGTGAGATCTTCGAGAGCAAACCTTTTTCTTCAGGACGTGCAGACAAACCACAGGGGGTTAAGTGTCAAGGTCACAAAGAGGGCAAAAGAGCGGATGAATAGTGAGGGGAGGCTGATCAAATAAAACGGGCAAAATGCAATTTGGGGCTTTTAGCCCTAACCTCTCTCTCTATTCAAGATTTGAGCGCCCTTCCCTTCATCTTCATCCAAATTCTCCAAGCCTTCATCGACCATTGTTGACTGCCTCTGTTGTCAATGGCTCCAAAGCAACGCGTCGCTCCACCTTCTGCTCCACGACGTCGTTCGAGCCGGTTGCTCGCTATTATGCCGCGTCGAGTAACCGTGGCATCATCCGAACCTGTTGAGATTTCAACTTCTTCCTCATCGTCGACCTCTTCGCATTCGTCAACGGAGTCTTATGCGCCACCGCCGGACTCTTCAACTTCTTCGGAAAAGGCGAGTTCTGCTTCATCTGTACCGGTATCTCGCTCGGCCGGGTCTTCGCACCAACACCCAACTCAGCCGTTTGAAGCCTCTCCATCTTCGCCTGTTTTGGAACCCGAGCAACAGCCCAACTCACCAGTTGACTCGCCCACGCAACCCGACCGGCTTCAGGAAACAATGACACTGCCAATGTCATTGTTTCCACATTCTGCTCGAAAGAGACCAACGGTTCAAAAAGGGAAGGCTGTGTTGGAGAAAGTTGTGCATCGAGGTAGCTGTTTAACTTTCAATACAAGACTGTCAATCAAGCGAAGTACAGACATTTTGGCGCGCAGAATCATTGCAGGTAAATGTTTTCATCTCCCAACTCTGAATGCTTTAAATTTGTCTGGCAAAATTGCAAATTTCATGCGTAATGTAGGTTGGGAAAATTTCTGGGTGTTGGATTTCCCTGTCTTTGATGAGTTGACTAGGGAATTTTATTGTACCTTTGTTTTTAATACTGCCGAGACTTTTTCTACCGATACACCACACTTGATTCGATTCCGGTTAATGGGAAAAACATTTAGCCTGTCTCTAAATTCGTTTAACGATGCCTTGCGGTTTTTGTCTGGTCCTGTTCCCAGTTCAGAGAGAGACAGTTCATTTTGTGAATATTTTGAACCATTTAATTCTGACTGCAATTTGGTGTGGCATACTCTTTCGAACGACCGGGAGCCGTACAATCCCAGTCGTTCGAAAAGTATCTTTTTGAAGGACCATGCTTTGCAAGTGATACAAAAAATTTTGGCATATAGTTTTTCGGGTCGCAAAGATGGTTCTAATATTTGCACCAAACCGGAGTTATTTTTTATGTGGTGTATGATGAACAAGAAAAAGGTTAATCTGGATTATTGGTTAGCGAGCCAATTTGTTTTGGTTTTAAATTAAAAAAGTCGTCCGTTGAGTCTTGGTTCTATGATTACTTTATTAGCAGTTAATCTGGGTGTTTTGAATTTACAACAGCATGATCTGAACATTGCATGTGACTGTGAGCCCTTAGATATAAAATGTTTATATCGAATGGGTTTGTTGAAATTTGTTGATGAATATGATCCCCCTCAGCCGAGTGTGTCCGCACCCGAGCAGCCTATGCTTCCTGTAGGTACAGCCGGTCCTTCTTCTTCTTCTGATCCTGATTTGCGAGAGCTCCAAGTTGCTGTGCAGCGCATAGATGCTAACCAGCAGCATCTTCAGGCCATGTTAATGGCGTATTTTGATTTTGTTGGCTTCCGACCCCCGCCTCCTCCTCCTCCGTCCTCTTGATTAGGGAAGTCCTTCTCCCTATTTTATTTTGATAATTATTTGTTCATTGGGGACAATGCACAGTTTTGGTGTGGGGGGATTTTGGATTTTGGTGAATTTAATTGCATGTTTCTTTTGTTTGTGGGTCATTCTTTTTGGATATGAGGATATGATTTATGGTGTTGTTGGGATGTTTGGTATTTCAAGGTGCATTATCATGGTGAAATAGGAATTCTTGATATGTGATGGAACTTTTTGAAATGTTTCTGTTCTAATTTAATTGCATGTTTTTCAGAAAATTTTTTCTTCAACCTTTGGGTATGCATGTGTTGACTCATAGCCACTTAAAGTGAGATTTTGGGCCATTTATGGAGCATTCAATTCATTTTGCTCTCAGTTCTTCTTGTGTGTTTACTCGCACTCGGATGTCAATTCTAGAACTTGCATGTTTGCTTACATTTCGAGATCACATAAATGGGTTTATGCACTAACATGATTAAGGCATTTAGGAAATACCAATTTTGGCTATCTTTTTTATATCCGACCTTTTTAATATTACCCCCTAGTTAACCCCTTTGAGCCTTACCTATTTCTTTGAATCAACCAGATTTAAATGAACCCTAGCCTTTTTAACTTTCTTTTTCATTACCAATGCCAAGAATTGTGGGAATTACATGTGAATTATAGTCTTAATGCAGTCTGTGAGTTGGACGTTAGATGAAGTATGTCCTGTTTAGTTCAAGAAAATGAGATGTTTGATTTTTAGTAGGCATTGAATGTGGTTCTGATTTTGAAGTGTGCCAAATAAGAGCTTCATTTAATTCAGTGGCTGTAAAAACAAAGCAGAACAAAAGTAGTGGCAGTGTTGATTCTTATGTTAAATTTATATCTGATCAGTACATTACATTAGTTTTATACTTGATGGCTAATCGGTGCGTATCGATTAGCGTGGCAAGCGTGTATAGAACTTTGCCTTGTATAGTTTTTGTAGGACTTTTCGTGGTTCGCGGAAGACTCCTTCTAAGCTTCACCGGAAGACCTGCTCAAAGCTTAAGATCGGTAGACCTCGTGTCCAGCTGATCTGCTTCAACGTGTCCTCTTCAGCAAAAAAAAACTAACTGGATTAATTCAAACTTATTCCTATATATTATTTGAATTAATCCAAGTCATTCCCGACATGTCAAGCCGCGAAAGCAACTTTCAGCGAGGAAGACTTTTCGATCTGAGCGATGAAAGCAGAGCGGCCCCCACTTTCGCTACATCTCTCGGATCGACACCAAATCGCCCACCTTTTTGAAGATCTCGAAATGATTATCCGCTCTAGATATCTCGTGAAGACGAAAATCCTTGACACCCCATGCATTTAATGCATTTATGAATAAAGTCGTTGAAGTCTTCGCCCTCTCCAACGGATTCTTTTGAAATGCACTTATTATCGCCATTGAAGAGCTGGAACAACTGAAACTTAAAGAGAAACTTCATAACTCCAAGCATTCAATGAACACTTAAAGAATTGCCTAGAAACTTCATAAGTTCTCACTTTGCATTCAACATTTATCCTTTGCATCTTTAGATTCTTGCTCATCAACATTTATTGCTTTATTCTTCTTGTTGTTAACTTCCATTAACTATATACCGCATTTCGCATCTAATTAAATATCTTGTATTTACAGATATTTAATTCCTAGACCCAAACACAAGTCAATATTTTGTACACGATCCATTAGGGATATTCTTTGTAATTGATCTAAGTGGAAAACATAGTGCACAATTTAAATCCAAGGTTGACTGCCTTGGTGGTGGACGTAGCACTCATTATAGTGTGAACCATCCCAAAATACTTGTGTTATTTTCCCTCTTGTCGTCTATTACTTGATGCTTTCGGTTCATTGTTTATATTATCCATTTCAGCCAGAACTTAAGTATCGTAAAGGTCTTAGGTAGTCCTTATCGGCAGACCTGGAACAACTTTCTTGAAAGTCTTCCGCTACTTGATTCTTTTCATAGATTGCAAGTAACTTTCAAGGAACTTACTTAAAAGTTTTTAAAGTGTTAATAAGCTATTCACACCCCCCCTTCTAGCTTATTATTGTGCTCATTGGGACCCACAGGCAGCAGGCCAAGAGTTTGTAAAAAAAAAAAAAAAGAATAAAAGTTTGAAGAAGCGAATGAAGTGATTCAGGAAAGAAAAGCAGAATTGAAGTAGAAACATTACTTTCAATTTTCAGTTGTGCAGAAGTGCTGTGACTAAGGATTTGAACTTCATCAGAATATTAATTAGTGATAATTAAGCTGTGAGTAATGTGTAGTTCTACATTTCATTGGCATTTTATTACACCTTATATTCCTATATCATACCTTTCTAACCCCTAGCCCCGTTACAACCTGTAAAAGACCTTTTTGATTGGTGCATTAAACTCATACTTAGTGATGGAGATTTGATCAACTTGCAAGCTTATGGTAATTACATTCCGAGGTGTTGAGTCGAGTGCTTAATTACGTATCCTTATTTAAACACTTGAGTGAATGAGTGTCTCCGTGAGGATGGTTGAGACATGCATATGTGAAGGTTGAAGATTCTTTTGGAAACATGTTAGTTAATTTAGGTGAAACATTTTAAAAAGTTTCATTACCTTGATTGAATTGTGAATTTTCCTATGGTAATGCACATTGAAATACCTGCATTCGAGTAAGATCAAATCTTCATAAGTTGTACAGATCAAAGAACACGCATTCTTGTCTTGTTTGAAGATGCTTGAGGACAAGCATCGTTTTGGTGTGGGGGAATTTTGATGGGAGCCCGAAAGTGTGATAGAATTAGCCGGTTTTATGATTTATTTTAGAGCAAATATTACACTTTTGGTTGGGTTTGTGCTGATTGTGTTGTAGGTGAAAAGGGAGCTGCAAAAGAGGGGAGTCAAGGAGAAAATGATGGATTTCAGACAAGAGGGAAACCTGGGATGTCACATGGGCACGTGCTATTCATATTTCGGAGCTGAGCTGTTGGCAAGTTGCTGAATTATTGAAGTAGATCTGTTGGGCAGTTAGAAAATACTGTTATTTCTTTTTGATTCTGTTTATGTATTAAAGGAAATACTGGTTTAAAAGTAGTGGGTGGTTTTAGGAAGTTACCGGTAGTTTTAAAACTACCGAGTAGTGGTGTTAGTGGGAGAGTAGAGTGATATTTATGGAGGTATTTTCTGAACAAAGGAGGGGAGGAATTCGGCCAGTAGAAAGGAGTTCCATCAGACAGTAACTTGAGAGATAGAAAAGTCAAAAACAATTATCAGGAGAAAAGTGTAAAGAACTTGTGATCTTCTTTGAGATTCATTACCTGCTGGGAACAAACAATTTGGTTATTCTTGTAAGTTGTTTTTAAATCATGTTTAATAGCTAAGGTTCTTCTTCCAGTCAATGAGAGATTAAGTCTCAAGCTTTTTATTTTTGTGAGATCTAATTGAGTTATTTATTGTTCACGTTTTGAATATTTGTTCGTTCTCCGTTTTACACGTAGGAAGATTATTGTGTTTAATTAATGTTTAATGGCCAGACTATTAATTAACATAATAGTCTAAAGCTAGTTAACACTGTTGATCCGTAATTGTCCTCGGTCTTAACAAAGTGGCAAGTAATACACCTTTTAGGCATCACAAGCATAATCGGACCGTATTACGAGAACGGATAATCATTGTTACATGATATTGCTTCAATACGCATGGCTCTGAATCGGGTCTCTCTTTTCTTAATGCAACCGAGTTATTAAATCTTACGAGCGTCTCGGAGGTTGTAACTCGGTTAGACGGTAATTAACGAGCGTCTCTTGATTATCAACACGGTAAGGAGAGATTGAGTGTTAGGCGTTTGTCGACACTTTTAACCGGTTTATTTGAAATCTAACAAGATATTTTTGCATCGATGATCAGAAATAAAATGCGAGACGAGATTGGCTCATTGGTTGGATTTTATTTTATTGAGTTAAATTAAGTGTTAATCTGATAGCTTAGTTACAATCATTTTCAGTTAATTAATTTTTAAGTTTATTCGTAGTCATTTAAAAATATAAATCTGTGTTCAATTATTTACTAATAAAATTCTAAAAAGGAATAATTTCGACGTTCCCTGCGGATACGATCCCGACTTACCTTATACTCGTTATTAGGGAAGTAGGAGAATTAATTTTGACGATTTGACATTCGTCAACAACTTCAACCCCAAGAAAGTAGTGAAGATCACCAAGGTCCTTGAGAGAAAAGCAAGTGGCGAGCATAGAATAGATACTCCGGCGGCTGAAAGTCCCCGAACTCGCCGGGTGTTTCGGTGACAATGATGTCATCCACATACACAAGGAGATAGATGATGGTGCCAGCGATGCGAAGGATGAGCAGCGATGTGTCGACCATGCCGAGAAGTTTTGGAAGCCGGGAGGCAGGAGGCAAGAAAAGCGGCATAACTCATTATACCATGCCTCGGGGGAGCTGCTTGAGACCATAAATAGCCTTGCGAAGTCCACACATGTTAAGGTTTGTCCTTATCGGTGAACCAGGCGGTTGAGCCATGAATACCTCCTCGGACGGGTTGCCTTGAAGAAAGGCATTGTTCACATCCAGTTGGCGAAGATCCCATCCTTGACAAGCGGCGGTGAGAACAAAACGAGCAGTGGTCGGTTTAAACCAGAAGTCTCGTGGTAGTCGACCCTTGTCGCATTGGTGAAATCCGCTTGGCTACTAGGCGAGTTTGTAGCGATCAACGTACCATCAAGATGTCTCTTGATACGATAGATCCACTTACGCCCAACTATATCATGAGCATCTCCAGGAAGGGACTAGATCCCAAGTCCTATTGCGGCGAAGCGAGGGCATCAAACTCTTCGGACGTGGCGGCGCCACTTCACGTCCTTGAGCCCAGTGGCAACATGTGGGTTCACTATCCACTACTAGGCGAGTCGAAAGACTCATTTGATCTTCGGTTTGAAAATGTTGTTCTTGGAGCGCAGTGACTATGGAGGAGGTGCCAGCACCGGAGGCTGAGAGCAGTAGGCACGATGGGCTGGAGTAGCGGCATGGGATCCAATGTAGCGGGGCACGGGACTAGAGGCAGTGTGTGATCCTCGAGCACCTGCATCGGTCTTGCTACAGAGCAGAGATGGTGGAAGCGGCCAGTGCAGGACAAGGAAGCGAGCCCTTGATGGTATCCTCGGTCCGCAGTAGCCAATGTGGAGGTTGGGTTGCTGGCGGCGTGAGATCAACCAAATTCGATTAGTGGCGGGAGCCACGGACAGAGAATACTTGGAGGCGGCAAATGGCCGGTGTGTATGAGGGGCCGAGGAGTTCATGAGGGGTAGCCAAGAGACACTATCATAGGTATCGCGCGACGTGCGGCTTGGTGGTGGCCAGGGGTGGACATAGGAAAGGTGGACTCGACAAGCGAACATGGCCACGCGATATGTACGGCTTGGTGGTCTCAGATCATAGCAGATAGCACTCTACAGTGGCGAGTAACCAAGGAAGACACACGGAGTGGAGGGAGGCGAGAAAGAAGTTTGTGGGCCGAGTAAGGGCAGAGCCAAAGATAGTAGAGACAACCAAAAGCTTGGCGTAGTTTGGCGTAGAGAAGCAAAAAGTTTATGGTAGGGAGACCGGTGAGCGGGTAGGCGAGGTGTGAGTGGCAGATTTATGAGATAGGTTGCGGTTTGGAAAGCAAGCGACGTAAAGGCAAATGGAAGAGAAGCACAGAGAGAAGGAAAGAGACCCGGTCTCAACAATGTGTGGCGATGGCGGCTCCGTTAGAGAACCAATTGTGTTCAGGGGTGTGAGGGGTGAGGTAAGGTGAGATGCCATGGGCGGGCAGTGTTTTAGCGACCAAGCAGTCCCGAGCAAGCCCCATATACCGAGTAAAAGACTATGGTTGTTTTAAAATAATTTTCCACTAAGGCTTTAAATTTGGGAAAGATGGTGGCAACCTCGACGGTAAAGTATGTAATGGGTATAGTGATCAACAAAGATCACATAGTATTTGAACCCATCAATAGAGGGAAGGGGGGAGGTCCAAACATCAAGTATAAATAGTTTGAAGAGGGAGTAGACACAATAGTATTTTGATAGAAAGGAATTTTATGACTTTTATTAGTAAGACAATCATTACAATGAAGCGGAGAGAGTGTCAAATGCTAAACCTAGGCTGGTAGTATCCGACTTTGATGGGGCCGACGGATGGCCAAGCGATGATGTCGTCTTGGTGAACTTTGGGCGACATAAGCGGGGGTGAGGCGAGGTGGATGTGGTCGGCCATTCATACCACCCAGATCCTTAGATTGTCCCAGATTAATGATATTCTCACATTCGGCGAGATCCTTCACATGAAAAGAAGTTGGTAAGAACTCAATAGAGGTATTATTGGAGATCTGCTTGAGATATAGATATAAGGTTCTTTCATGTCGGGAACAAATTGAACATTATGAAGGGAAAAAGTGTGAGGGTGTATGAAGGGAGGAGAAACCGTTTTGGAGATAGTTAACCAGTACCATTACCAATGACCATGTCATCCATGCCAGTGTAGGTGGAATGTAGCGAGATTGCCAAGGTCGCTAGTGACATGATGCAAGCTGATGAGGAGCCGGCTTGGTGTCCCCGGTGTGTGGTTGCGAGTGAGCAGGTGGTTGCCACTTGGAGCCATTGCCGAGTTGGGAGTGTTGGGCGGGGGATGTGGTGGCGACAGGCGAAAGGCTGAGGCGGCCAGTGGCCAGTGATGTTGTCGGCATGCTTGACACTTGCGGATATGGTTCGGCGAATGCTCCTCGA